>CM061032.1:31420526-32116767 GCA_030763125.1 Hippophae gyantsensis
AAATCACTATTCATAGCAAAATATCTTCAATCAACCAAAGAAACAAAAAAAAAAAATTTCACAAGTAATAACATCCAGAAAGTATTTCAATTAGGTTCAATATATCCACCACCCCCAAACTTAATATACACATTGTCCTCAATGTGTGAAAATTAAAAGAACATTTGAGATGGGTTTAAAGAAACTTCCTGGTTTGTTTGATTGATTAAGCCAAAATAGCTTCATTACCTCCAATTTGCACCTACGAAAGAAAAAATAACATAACAAAATATAAAAACTAATACATGTGAAAATAAATAAAAATAAAATAACATAAACATAAAATAAAATAAAACACATGGGTTGCCTCCCAAGAAGCGCTTGATTTATAGTCTTCAGCTTGACTTCTCAATTTGTTTTTCTTATTGTAAGTTAAGATTTGTGTGTAACAAAATCTCAACTTACGAGAAAATTGAAAAATAAATTAAGAAAGAAACAAGAACCATAAAAATTTTTTTTTTGTTTTTTTTTTGTTTTTTTTTTGTTTTTTTTTTTTTTTTTTTTTTTTTTTTTTTTTTTTTTTTTTTTTGTGAGTTAAGATTTGTGTCAAACAAAATCTCAACTCACTAGAAAAATAAAAATAAAAATAAAATAAAACAAAAAACCAACAATAAGAAAATACAAGTTTTTTTTTCTTTTTTCTTTTTGTGTATTAAGATTTGTGTGTCAAACAAAATCTCAACCCACAAGAAAATAAATAAAATAAAATAAAATAAAATAAACTAGCAATAAGCAAATAATTTTTTTTTGTTTTCTGTTTTTTTTTTCTCTTTATGTGTGTTAAGATTTGTGTGTAAAACAAAATCTCAACCCACGAGAAAATTGAAAAATACAATAAACAATGACAATAAAAAAAAATTATTTTTCTTTTTGTGAGTTAAAATTTGTGTGTCAAACAAAATCTAAACCCACGAGAAAATTGAAAAATAAATTACACAACCAAAAATAAGCAAATAAATTTTTTTTTTCTTTTTGTAAGTTAAGATTTGTGTGTCAAACAAAATCTCAACTCAAGAGAAAATTGCAAATTAAAATAAACAACAAACAATAAGCATAAATAAAAAAAATAAAAAAAGATTTATTTTTCTTGTTGTGAGTTAAGATTTGTGTGTCAAACAAAATCTCAACCCACGAGAAAATTGAAAAATAAAATAAAACAACAAATAAATTTTTTTTTTCTTTTTGTAAGTTAAGATTTGTGTGTCAAACAAAATCTCAACTTACGAGAAAATTTTTAAAATAAAATAAACAAGAACAATAAGCATAATTTTTTTTTTTAAAATTTTTTTTTTTTTTTTGAATTAAAATCAAATTGATTGGTATTAGTATCAACAATGAAAATAGTAAAACAAATCCCCGGCAACGGCGCCAAAAACTTGTTGGGTGTTTTTCAACACACGAACTCGTGCAAGCATACACGGTCACAAGTAATAAAGATTTGTAAGTAAAGTATCGATCCCACGAGGATTTGTTACTATAGTTTGTGAGTACTAAAATTGTATCTCTCTGATTTTATCCAAAACAATCGTTGGTTAACAAAAAGGAAATAAAAGAAAATAAAAGAAATCTAGGATTGCAATTTTTCACCAAATTAATCCACTCAAACCATTTATTTTTCTTTTGATTTATATTTTAGTACATTTAATTTGTCAACCGAAAACTTCTTTTTTATTATTCATACATCTCTTTCGAGCTCCGTATAAACACACCTCGTTAATTTAATTTACTATATCTCTATGAAAATTAAATTTACCGAGATTCATTACGTTCTAAATTTTCAAATGGCCACACATACAATTAGGGTATATCTCTATCCTTCATCATACATGTCTTTCTATTTACGAGCAATACACACACAAATGCCTTTCTCAAGTTTATTCATGTGCCACGGATCGTTTTGATAAGATTAAGTAAATAATCAAAAAGCATTAAGAACAAAAATAGAACGAACAAATCGAACGTCTTATAAATCTAACAAAAATAATTAAAATTAAACCTTCATAAATTTAGATTAAATGCAACCCTAGAAAAATTAAATTACTTCATAAAATAAAAATAAAAATTATAGCAACTACAGAAAATTAAGATGAAGCAGAAATAAAATTAAAACATAATTTAAAACAAATATTTGGCACACATGAAAACACAACAAAAGCCAAAAATGGCACGCATGTTTCTTAGTCCAACACACAAATACAATAAAAATTACAAGTAGAAAAAACTAAAACAACTCTAAAAATTTTCGAAAATTAAAACTAAATCTCTACTCCAAAAACTACTCCAACCAAACTTTTTACAACTAAAAACTATCTCCTATTTATAGCAAAAAATACATCTAAAATATTACATTTTTTATTTTATTTTTTTATAAAAACGCGTAATAATTTGTATCGAAAAACAAAAATCACGCGTATCGATTTTATTAATGAAATCACGCGTGAGCCGGGGGCGCCGATTCTGCATTTTTAAATTCTTTATCGTGCCACGTGTCGGCGTTTGATTATTTGCAAGAAAATGGTGGGACGCGTGGCGGGATTTCGTGGGGTGTGGGAAACGGGCGTGCAGAGGATTGTCGCACAGGAGACAACGCCGAGCCGTGGGCGTAATCCTGCGCTCACGCGCTCGTGATAACATGCCACGTGTCGGAATATTATTTGCTTAAATATTAGTGGGACACGTGGCGGATTCTTGTGCTGTAAAAGCGAGGATACCACGACTGCTTGGATGGACCAGCGTTTCACCGGATTTTACACGAGCGGCTCCGCGCGACGCGGCAACGGATGGACGCGCTTCAATCCGGGACCGTTGATCGATCCAACGGCCGGCGATCACCTGGAGGGAATGCTGCAGCCGACATGTGGGGCCCACTCGACGCGAGCAACTGGCAGCTGTGACGGGTGGGACCACTGCACGCGGCCGAGCCGCGAAGATTCCACACGCGATTTTTCCTCGTGCGGTTGTACTCGCCGAATACGGGACCGTTTAATTGATGATCGAGAACGGCGCGTGATGGACGTCGTGATTTGTGCGAGTGTGATTCTTTCCCTGCGCAGAAAATTCAATTTTCTTAATTATATTTTGACCCACAAATATATTTCAAATTACATTTTCAACTTTTTTTAATTACAGTTAAGCCCTTTGCTAATTTTAAATTAAATTTTTAAACTTTTAATAATTAAAATGAAGCCCAAATTTAATTTAAATTATATTTTCAACTTTTATAAATTGCAATTAATCACTCTTTTATTTGAAATTATATTTTTGGGTACAAATTTGCATTTAAGTACGTTTTCGATACAAATTACTTAATTTTATTTAAAATATATAAAAAACAGTAAATACTAATTTATTAATCGAAAATTAACTAAAAACATCAAGAACATAGCAATTATAATTAATAAAATAGGTGAAAATAACTATATAAAATACAGTTATCACACCTCAATCTCCGTTATAGCTCTATTGAACAAAACCGGTAGCAAACAAAATGGAAAAGGTGAGACAAAAACTTTCAACTCTGGGTAGGAGATGTAAACCGAGGAATTTGAGTTCGATAAATAATGTTCTTTACCAAGGCATGCTCAAATTTTGAGTTGGATATATTATACTAGTTGTTTCGATACTCGAGTTAAAAGTTATGGCCATTTAAAGGTGGAACTCTGATTTATCAAATGTTTTTTTAAACAGTGAACAACAAAATAATTCTTCCCTTTCCTACTCTTTTTTTTAGAAGAAAAAGATTGTTTGAACATGGAAATAAAGATGAAGAAGATACGATGATTTCAAAGAGAACTAGAAAACGAAATCTAGAGACAAAAATAACATAAAAAAGTCCTAAAACCCCAATCTTGAGATGTCACAAAGGATGATCCCTTCCTTCGATAAGTCGAATTCAAGCATTCAATCAAGAACACCTAAAAGTAAAGCAAAAAGATTTCAAAAAACGATTTTCATTAATGATATCAATACTTCCACCATCACAAAGCTGTTGTTCTCTATTATAAGCAACCAAACCTTAGACGTAATGCAACCTTAATGGATCTATTTAGTTGGGAAATGTGCCTAATCCATCCCTAAAGAATAATACAATAAAAATAATTATGATAAATGTGACAAAATAAATTTGGCAAATCATTGCAAAGAAAAGTGTTAACCTAAAAGGCCCATAATTAACAAAAACATAAACAATTGCTTCCAAAATCAAACCTTAGATTTGATATTTCAAATCAATCCCTTGTGAATGATCGAAAGAATATATGTATGATCTTGAGAATATTGGTTGGATATTGAGAATCTTTAGAATATTTGTAAATACACACTTGGTCGGCATCTCAATCTCCATTATAGCTCCATTGAACAAAACCGAAAGCAAACAAAATAGAAAAGGTGAGATAGTAACTTTCAACACTTAGTACGAGATGTAAACAGAGGAATTTGAGTTTGAAATATGAGTTTCTCTTACATCATCAGATTATGGGTATCATTACAAGCTAAGATTTATCAAATGTTGTTTTTAAACTTTTAACAGTAGAACCGTTCTTCCCTTTCCTACTCTTTTTTTTATGAAGAACAAAGATTGTTTGAACATGGAAATAAAGATGAAGAAGATAGGATGATTCCAAAGAGTACTACGAAATCAAATCCAAAGTAGAAAAAAAATTCCTAAAACCGTAACCTTCAGATGTCACAAAGGATGATCACTTCCTTCGATAAGTCGAATTCAAGCATTCAATCATGAACACCTGAAGGCAAAGCAAAAATCTTTCAAAAAACAATTTTCATTAATGATATCATTTATTCCACCATCACAAGGCTGTTGTTTTCTATTATAAGCACATAAACCCTTGACGTAAGGCAACCTTAGTGGTTCTATTTAGTTGTGAAATGTGCCTAATCAATCCGTAAGGAACAAAAGAATAAAATTAATTATGATAAATGTGTCAAATTAAATTTGGGAAATCATTGCAAAGAAAAATGCTTAACCTAAAAGGTCTATAATTGACTAAAACAAAAACAATTGCTTCCAAAATTAATCCTTCCATTAGATATTCCAACTCTATCCCTTTTGAATGATCAAGAGAATATATGTATGATCGTGAGAATATTGGTTGGATATTGAGAATCTTTAGAATATTTTTAAAGAAACACTTGGTCGGCACCTCAATCTCCGTTATAGCTCGATTGAACAAAACCGGACGCAAACAAAACGGCAAAGGTGAGACAAAAAATTTCAACCCTTGGTACGAGGCATGCTTAGATTATGGCGTTCGATAATGGCGTTCTTAAACAAAGCATGGTCAGATTATGGGAATCGTTAGGAGATTCAATTTGATATATTATAATAGTGGTTTTGATTCTGGAGACAAAAGTTATGGCCATTTAAAGTTGGAACTCCGATTTATCAAATGTTTTTTTTAAACTGTGAACAAAAAAACCCTTCTTCCCTTTCCTACTCTTTTTTTTTGTGAAGAAAAAATATTGTTTGAACATGGAAATAAAGATAAAGAAGATACAATGATTTAAAAGAGAACTACGAAATGAAATCCAAAGAAGAAAAAATAACATTAAAAAGTCCTAAAACCGTAACCTTGAGATGCTACAAAGGATGATCACTTCCTTCAATAAGTAGAATTCAGGCATTCAATCAAGAACACCTGAAGGTAAACCAAAAAGCTTCCTAAGAATTATTTTCATTAATGATATCAATTCTTCCACCATCAAAAGGCCACTATTTTCTATTATAAGCAACCAAACCCTAGATGTAATGCCACCTTATAGGGTCTATTTAGTTATGAAATGTGCCTAGTCCATCCAAAAAGAATAACAAAATGAAATCCAAATACGAAAATAACATCAAAAAGTCCTAAAACCCCAACCTTAAGAAGCCACAAAGGATGATCACTTCCTTCGATAAGTAAAATTCAGGCATTCAATCAAGAACACCTAAAGGCATAGCAAAAAGCTTTCGAAAGATGATTTTTATTAATGATATCAATTCTTCCACCATCCCATAGGTGTTGTTTTCTATTATAATCAACCAAACCCTAGACGTAATGCAACCTTAGTGGGTCTATTTTGTTGTTAAAGGAGCCTTATCTATCGGTCAAGAATAAAAAATTAAATTAATTTTGATAAATGTGACAAATTAAATTTGGCAATTCAATGCAAGGAAAAATGCTTACCTTAATAGGCCCATAATTAACAAAAACAAAAACAAAAACAATTGTGTCCAAAATTAATTCTTGGATTTGATATTCCAAATCTATCCCTTGTGAATGATCATGAGAATATATTTATGATCTTGAGAATATTGGTTGGTATTGAAAATATTTAGAATATTTGTAAACACACACTTGGTCGGCACCTCAATCTCCGTTATAGCTCCATTGAACAAAATCGAAAGCACACAACACGAAAAAGGTGAGACAAAAACATTCAACCTAGGTACGAGATGTAAAAGGAGGAATTTGAGATCGAAAAATAAGGTTCTTAAGCAAGATATTCTCAGATTTTGGAAATCGTTTCGAGCTTTGATTTGATACATTATAGTAGTCGTTTCAATAAACAAGTCAAAAGTTATGGTTATTTAAAGTTGGAACTTCGATTTATCAAATGTTTTTTTTTTCAAACTGTGAATTGCAGAACCTATCATCCCTTTCCTACCCTGTTTTTATGAACAAAAAAGATTGTTTGAACATGAAAATAAAGATGATGAAGATACGATGATTTCAAAGAGAACTACAAAATGAAATCCAAATACGAAAATAACATCAAAAGGGCCTAAAACCCTAACCTTAAGATGCCACAAAGGATGATCACTTCCTTCGATATGTCACATTCAGGCATTCAATCAAGAACACCTAAAGGAAAAGCAAAAGGCTTCCTAAACATGTTTTTTTATTAATGATATCAATTCTTCCACCAGCACAAGGGTGTTGTTTTCTATTATAAGCAACTAAACCCTAGACGTAATGCAATCTTAGTGGGTCTATTTAGTTATGAAATGTGCCTTATCTATCCATAAATAATAAAATAATAAAATTATGTAAGATAAATGTGAAAAATTAAATTCGGCATTTCATTTCAAAGAAAAATGCTTAACCTAAAAGGCCCATAATTAACAAAAACAAAAACAATTGTGTCCAAATTTAATTCTTGGATTTGATATTCCAAATCAATCCCTTGTGAATGATCATGAAAATATATTTATGATCTTGAGAATATGGGTTTGGTATTGAAAATATTTAGAATATTTGTAAACGCACACTTGGTCAGCACCTCAATCTCCGTTATAGCTCCATTGAACAAAATCGAAGGCAAAAAAAACGGAAAAGGTGAGACAAAAACATTCAGACTAGGTACGAGATGTAAAAGGAGGAATTTGAGATCGAAAAATGAGGTTCTTAAGCAAGACATGCTCAGATTTTGGAAATCATTTCGATCTTCGATTTGATATATTATAGTAGTCGTTTCAAAAAACAAGTGAAAAGTTATGGCTATTAAAATTTGGAACTTCGATTTATCAAATGTTTTTTTTTTCAAAATGTGAATTGCAGAACCCATCATCCCTTTCCTACCATTTTTTTATGAACAACAAAGATTTTTTGAACATGGAAATAAAGATGAAGAACATACGATGATTTCAAGAGAACTATAAAATGAAATCCAAATTCGAAAATAACATCAAAAGGTCCTAAAACCCAAACCTTAAGATGCCACAAGGGATGATCACATCCTTCGATAAGTCACATTCAAGCATTCAATCAAGAACACCTAAAGGAAAAGCAAAAGGCTTTCTAAACATGTTTTTTATTAATGATATCAATTCTTCCGCCATCACAAGGATGTTGTTTCCTATTATAAGCAACAAAACCCTAGACGTAATGCAACCTTAGTGGGTCTATTTAGTTTGAAATGCGCCCTATATATCCGTAAATAATAAAAGAATAAAATTCTTTATGATAAATGTGACAAATTAAATTCGGCAATTCAATGCAAAGAAAAATTCTTAACCTAAAAGGCCCAAAATTAACAAAAACAAAAACAATTGTGTCCAAAATTAATTCTTGGATATAATATTCCAAATCTATCCCTTATGAATGATCATGCGAATATATTTATGATCTTGAGAATATTGGATGGATATTGAAAATCTTTAGAATATTTGTAAACACACACTTGGTTGGCACCTCAATCTCCAATATAGCTTCATTGAACAAAACCGAAAGCAAACAAAACCTAAAATGTGTGAAAAAAACATTCAACCCTAGGTACGAGATGTAAAAGGAGGAATTTGAGTTCGAAAAATCAGGTTCTTAAGTGAGACATGCTTAGATTTTGGGAATTGTTACGAGCTTAGATTTGATATATTATAGTAGCCGTTTCAATATCCGAGTCAAAAGTTATGTCTATTTAAAATTGGAACTCTGATTTATCAAATGTTTTTTTTAAACTGTTAATAGCAGAACCCATCTTCCCTTTCCTACCTGTTTTTTTAAGAAAAAAAAGATTGTTTGAACATGGGACTAAAGATGAAGAAGAAACGATGATTTCAAAGAGAACTACAAAACGAAATCCCAATACGAAAATCACATCAAAAGGTCCTAAAACCCAAACCTTAAGATGCTACAAAGGATGATCACTTCCTTCGATAAGTCAAATTCAGGGATTCAATCAAGAACACCTAAAGGCAAAGCAAAAAGCTTTCTAAACATGATTTTTATTAATGATATCAATTTTTCCACCATCACAAGGGTGATGTTTTCTATTATAAGCAACCAAACACTAGACGTAATGCAACCTTAGTGGGTCTATTTAGTTATGAAATGTGGCTTATCTATCCACAAATAATAAAATTATTTAAGATAATGTGAAAAATTAAATTTGGTAATTCAATGCAAGGTAAAATGCTTAACTTAAACGGCCTGTAATTAACAAGAACAAAAACAAAAGTGTCCAAAATTAATTCTTGGATATAATATTCCAATTCTATCCCTTATGAATGATCATGCAAATATATTTATGATCTTGAGAATATTGGTTGGATATTGAAAATCTTTAGAATATTTGTAAACACACACTTGGTCGGCACCTCAATCTCAAATATAGCTCTATTGAACAAAACCGAAAGAAAACAAACCGTAAAATGTGTGAAAAAAACATTCAACCCTTGGTATGAGATGTAAAAGGAGGAATTTGAGTTCGAAAAATAAGGTTCTTAAGCAAGACATGCTTAGATTTTGGGAATTGTTACGAGCTTCGATTTGATATATTATAGTAGTCGTTTCGATACCCGAGTCAAAAGTCATGGCTATTTAAGGTTGGAACTCCGATTTATCAAATGTTTTTTTAAAACTGTGAATAGCAGAACCCATCTTCCCTTTCCAACCCTTTTTTTATGAACAAAAAATATTGTTTGAACATGGAAATAAATATGAAGAAGATACGATGATTTCAAAGAGAACTACAAAACGAACTCCAATTACAAAAAAAACATCAAAAAGTCCTAAAACGCCAACCTTAAGATGCCACAAAGGATGATCACTTCATTCGATAAGTAAAAGTCCGGCATTCAATCAAGAACACCAGAAGGCAAAGAAAAAACCTTTCTAAACATGATTTCTATTAATGATATCAATTCTTCCACCATCACAAGTGTGATGTTTTCTATTATAAGCAACCAAACCCTAGACATAATGCAACCTTAGTGGGTCTATTTAGTTATTAAATGTGCCTTATCTATCCATAAATAATAAAATAATAAAATTATTTATTATAAATGTGACAAATTAAATTCGACATTTCATTTCAAAGAAAAATGCTTAACCGAAAAGGCCCATAATTAACAAAAACAAAAACAAAAACATTTGCTTCCAAAATTAATTCTTGGATTTGATATTCCAAATCTATCCCTTGTGAATGATCATGAGAATATATTTATGATCTTTAGAATATTGGATGGATATTGAAAATCTTTATAATATTTGTAAACACACACTTGGTTGGCACCTCAATCTCCAATATAGCTTCATTGAACAAAACCGAAAGCAAACAAAACCTAAAATGTGTGAAAAAAACATTCAACCCTAGGTACGAGATGTAAACGGAGGAATTTTAGTTCGAAAAATGAGGTTCTTTAAGAGGGCATGCTCAGATTTTGGGAATTGTTACGAGCTTCAATTTGATATATTATAGTAGTCGTTTCGATACCCGAGTCAAAAGTTAATTCTATTTAAAATTGGAACTCTGATTTATCAAATGTTTTTTTTAAACTGTTAATAGCAGAACCCATCTTCCCTTTCCAACCCTTTTTTTATGGACACCAAAGATTGTTTGAACATGGAAATAAATATGAAGAACATACGATGATTTCTAAGAAAACTACAAAACGAAATCCAATTACAAAAATAACATCAAAAGGTCCTAAAACGCCAACCTTAAGATGCCACAAAGGATGATCACTTTCTTCGATATGTCACATTCAGGAATTCAATGAAGAACACCTAAAGGAAAAGAAAAAGGCTTTCTAAACATATTTTTTATTAATGATATCAATTCTTCCACCATCACAAGGGTGTTGTTTTCTATTATAAGCAACCAAACCCTAGACGTAATGCAACCTTAGTGGGTCTATGTAGTTATGAAATGTGCCTTATCTATCCACAACTAATAAAATTATAAAATTATTTAAGATAATGTGACAAATTAAATTCGGTAATTCAATGTAAGGAAAAAGGCTTGACTTAAAAGGCCCGTAATTAACAAAAACAAAAACAAATGTGTCCAAAATTAATTCTTGGATTTCATATTCCAAATCTATCCCTTGTGAATGATCATACGAATATATTTATGATCTTGAGAATATTGGTTAGATATTGAAAAGCATTAGAATATTTGTAAACACACACTTGGTCGGCACCTCAATCTCCAATATAGCTCCATTGAACAAAACCGAAAGCAAACAAAACGGAAAAGGTGATAAAAAAACCTTCAACCCTAGGTACGAGATGTAAAATAAGGAATTTGAGTTCGAAAAATCAGGTTCTTAAGCAAGACATTCTTAGATTTTGGGAATTGTTACGAGCTTCGATTTGATATATTATAGTAGTCATTTCGATACCCGAGTCAAAAGTCATGGCTATTTAAAGTTGGAACTCCAATTTATCAAATGTTTTTTTAAAACTGTGAATAGCAGAACCCATCTTCCCTTTCAAACCCTTTTTTTTATGAACAAAAAAGATTGTTTGAACATGGAGGTAAATATGAAGAAGATACGATGATTGCAAAGAGAACTACAAAATGAAATCCAATTACAAAAAAAACATCAAAAAGTCCTAAAACGCCAACCTTAAGATGCCACAAAGGATGATCACTTCCTTCGATAAGTAAAAGTCAGGCATTCAATCAAGAACACCAGAAGGCAAAGCAAAAAGCTTTCTAAACATGATTTCTATTAATGATATCAATTCTTCCACCATCACAAGGGTGATGTTTTCTATTATAAGCAACCAAACCCTAAACGTAATGCAACCTTGGTGGGTCTATTTAGTTATTAAATGTGCCTTATCTATCCATAAATAATAAAATAATAAAATTATTTATGATAAATGTGAAAATTAAATTTGGCATTTCATTTCAAAGAAAAATGCTTAACCGAAAAGGCCCATAATTAACAAAAACAAAAACATTTGCTTCCAAAATTAATTCTAGGATTTGATATTCCAAATCTATCCCTTGTGAATGATCATGAGAATATATTTACGATCTTTAGAATATTGGTTCGATATTGAAAATATTTAGAATATTTGTAAACACACACTTGGTCGGCACCTCAATCTCCAACATAGCTGCAATGAACAAAACCAAAAGCAAACAAAACAGAAAAGGTGAGAAAAAAACATTCAACCCTAGGTACGAGATGTAAAAGGAGGAATTTGAGTTCGAAAAATCAGGTTCTTAAGTGAAACATGCTTAGATTTTGGGAATTGTTACGAGCTTTGATTTGATATTTTATAGTGGTCGTTTCGATACCCGAGTTAAAAGTTATGGATATTTAAAGTTGGAACTCTGATTTATCAAATGTTTTTTTTAAACTATGGATAGCAGAACCCATCTTCCCTTTCCAACCCTTTTTTTTATGAACAACAAAGATTGTTTGAACAGGGAAATAAATATGAAGAAGATACTATGATTTCTAAGAGAACTACAAAACGAAATCCAATTACAAAAATAACATCAAAAAGTCCTAAAATTCCAACCTTAAGATGCCACAAAGGATGATCACTTCCTTCGATAAGTGAAAGTCAGGCATTCAATCAAGAACATGAGAAGGCAAAGAAAAAAACTTTCTAAAAATGGTTTTTATTAATGATATCAATTCTTCCACCATGACAAGGCTGTTGTTTCTATTATAAGCAACCAAACCCTAGACGTAATGCAACCTTAGTGGGTCTATTTAGTTGTGAAATGTGCCATATCTATTCGTAAAGAATAAAATAATAAAATTAATTATGATAAATGTGACAAATTAAATTCGGCAATTCATTGCAAAGAAAAATGCTTAACCTAAAAGGCCCATAATTAACAAAAACAAAAACAATTGCTTCCAAAATTAATCCTTGGATTTGATATTCCAAATCTATCCCTTGTGAATGATCATGAGAATATATGTATGATCTTGAGAATATTGGTTGGATATTGAGAATCTTTAGAATATTTGTAAACACACACTTGGTCGGCACCTCAATCTCCATTATAGCTCCATTGAACAAAACCGATAGCAAACAAAACGGAAAAGGTGAGACAAAAACATTCAACCCTAGGTACGAGATGTAAAAGGAGGAATTAAAATCGAAAAATGAGATTCTTAAGCAAGGCATGCTAATCGTTTGGGAATCGTTACAAGCCTCGATTTGATATATTATAGTAGTCATTTCGATACCCGAGTCAAAAGTTATGGCCATTTAAAGTTGGAACTCCGATTTATCAAATGTTTTTTCTAAACTGTTAATAGCAGAACCCATCTTCCCTTTCCTACCTGTGTTTTTTAAGAAAATAAAAAGATTGTTTGAACATGGGACTAAAGATGAAGAAGAAATGATGATTTCAAAGAGAACTACAAAATGAAATCCCAAAACAAAAATCACATCAAAAGGTCCTATAACCCAAACCTTAAGATGCTACAAAGGATGATCACTTCCTTCGATAAGTCAAATTCAGGGATTCAATCGAAAACACCTAAAGGCAAAGCGAAAGGTTTTCTAAACTTGATTTTTATTAATGATATCAATTTTTCCACAATCACAAGGGTGCTGTTTTCTATTATAAGCAACCAAACCCTAGACGTAATGCAACCATAGTGGATCTATTTAGTTGTGAAATGTGCCTAATCCATCCCTAAAGAATAAAAGAATAAAAATAATTATGATAAATGTGACAAAATAAATTCGGAAATTCATTGCAAAGAAAAATGCTTAACCTAAAAGGCCCATAATTAACAAACAATAAACAATTGCTTCTAAAATTAATCCTTGGATTTGATATTCCAAATCTATTCATTGTGAATGATCATGAGAATATATGTATGATCTTGAGAATATTGGTTAGATATTGAGAATCTTTAGAATATTTGTAAACACACACTTGGTTGGCACCTCAAACTTCATTATAGCTCCATTGAACAAAACCAGAAGCAAAAAAAACCAGAAAAGGTGAGACAATAACTTGCAACCCTAGGTACGAGATGTAAATGGAGGAATTTGAGTTCGAAATATTATGTTCTTTAGCAAGGCATGCTTAGATTATGGGAATCATTATGAGCTTCGATTTGATATAATATAATAGTCGTTTCTATACCCGAGTCAAAAGTTATGGCTATTTAAAGTTGGAACTCTGATTTATCAAATGTTTTTTTAAAGTGTGAATAGCAGAACCCATCTTCCCTTTCCTACCCTTTATTTTATGAACAAAAAAGATTGTTTGAACATGGAAATAAAGATGAAGAAGAAACGATGAGTTCAAAGAGAACAACAAAACGAAATCCAAATACAAAAATAACATCAAAAGTTCCTGAAACCCCAACCTTAAGATGCCACAAAGAATGATCACTTCCTTCGATAAGTCAAATTCAGGTATTCAATCAAGAATACCTAAAGGCAAAGCAAAAAGCTTTCTAAACATGATTTTTATTAATGATATCAATTCTTCCACCATCACAAGGGTGCTGTTTTCTATTATAAGCAACCAAACCGTAGGTGTAATGCAACCTTAGTGGGTCTATTTAGTTGTGAAATGTGCCTTATCTATCCGTCAAGAATAAAAAATAAAATTAATTTTGATAAATGTGACAAATTAAGTTCGGCATTTCATTGCAAAGAAAAATTCTTAACCTAAAAGGCCCATAATTAACAAAAACAAAAACAATTGCTTCCAAAATTAATCCTTGGATTTGATATTCCAAATCCATCACTTGTGAATGATGATGAGAATATATGTATGATCTTGAGAATATTGGTTGGATATTGAGAATATTTAGAATATTTGTAAACACACACTTGGTCGGCACCTCAATCTCCGTTATAGCTCCATTGAACAAAACCAGAAGCAAACAAAAAGGAAAAGGTGAGACAAAAACATTCAACCCTAGGTACGAGACGTAAACAGAGGATTTTGAGTTCGAAAAATGAGGTTCTTAAGCAAGGCATGATCAGATTGTGGGAATCGTTACGAGCTAAGATGGATATATTATAGTAGTCATTTCGATACCCGAGTCAAAAGTTATGATGGTTTAAAGTTGGAACTCCTTTTTATCAAATGTTTTTTTAAACTATGAACAACTGAACCCATCTTCTCTTTCCTACCCTTTTTTTATGAACAACCAAGATTGTTTGAACATGGAAATCAAGATGAAGAAGATATGATGATTTCAAAGAGAACTACAAAACGAAATCTAAATACAAAAATAACATCAAAAAGTCCTAAAACACCAACCTTGAGATGCCACAAAGGATGATCACTTCCTTCGATAAGTCAAATTCAGGCAATCAATCAAGAACACCTAAAGGGAAAGCAAAAAGCTTTCTAAACATGATTTTTATTAATGATATCAATTTTTCCACAATCACAAGGGTGTTGTTTTCTATTATAAGCAACCAAACCCTAGATGTAATGCAACCATAGTGGGGCTATTTATTGTGAAATATGCCTTATCTATCCGTCAAGAATAAAATATAAAATTAATTTTGATAAATGTGACAAATTAAAATCAGCATTTCATTGCAAAGAAAAATGCTTAACCTAAAAGGCCCATAATTAACAAAAACAAAAACAATTACTTCCAAAATTAATCCAAGGATTTGATATTCCAAATCCATCACTTGTGAATGATGATGAGAATATATGTATGATCTTGAGAATATTGGTTGGATATTGAGAATCTTTAGAATATTTGTAAACACACACTTGTTCGGCACCTCAAACTCCGTTATAGCTCCATTGAACAAAACTAGAAGCAAACAAAAACGGAAAAGGTGAGACAAAAACATTCAACCCTAGGTACGAGATGTAAACGGAGGAATTTTAGTTCGAAAAATGAGGTTCTTTAGCAGGGCATGCTCAAATTTTGGGAATTGTTACGAGCTTCGATTTGATATATTATAGTAGCCATTTCGATACCCGAGTCAAAAGTTATGTCTATTTAAAATTGGAACTCTAATTTATCAAATGTTTTTTTTAAACTCTTAATAGCAGAACCCATCTTCCCTTTCCTACCTGTTTTTTTTTAAGAAAAAAAAAGATTGTTTGAACATGGGACTAAAGATGAAGAAGAAACAATGATTTCAAAGAGAACTAAAAAACGAAATCCCAATACGAAAATCACATCAAAAGGTCCTAAAACCCAAACCTTAAGATGCTA
Organism: Hippophae gyantsensis; assembly: GCA_030763125.1. Lineage (NCBI taxonomy): Eukaryota > Viridiplantae > Streptophyta > Magnoliopsida > Rosales > Elaeagnaceae > Hippophae > Hippophae gyantsensis. The sequence goes on from CM061032.1 coordinate 31,436,479, forward strand.
CAAAGGATGATCACTTCCTACGATAAGTCAAATTCAGGGATTCAATCAAGAACACATAAAAGCAAAGCAAAAAGCTTTCTAAACATAATTTTTATTATTGATATCAATTTTTCCACTATCATAAGGGTGTTCTTTTCTATTATAAGCAACCAAACCCTAGACGTAATGCAACCATAGTGGGGCAATTTATTGTGAAATATGTCTTATCTAACCGTCAAGAATTAAATATAAAATTAATTTTGATAAATGTGACAAATTAAATTTGGCATTTCATTCCAAAGAAAAATGCTTAACCTAAAAGGCTCATAATTAACAACAACAAAAACAATCACTTCCAAAATTAATCCTTGGATTTTATATTCCAAATCCATCACTTGTGAATGATAATGAGAATATTTGTATGATCTTGCGAATATTGGTTGGATATTTATAATCTTTAGAATATTTGTAAACACACTCTTGGTTGGCACGTCAAACTTCGTTATAGCTCCATTGAACAAAACCTGAAGCAAACAAAAATGGAAAAGGTTAGACGAAAACATTCAACCCTAGGTACGAGATGTAAACGGAGGAATTTTAGTTCGTAAAATGAGGTTCTTTAGCAAGGCATGCTCATATTTTGGGAATTATTATGAGCTTAGATTTGATATATTATAGTAGTCGTTTCGATATCAGAGTCAAAAGTTATGTCTATTTAAAATTGGAACTTTGATTTATCAAATTTTTTTTTAAAACTGTTAATAGCAAAACCCATCTTCCCTTTCCTACCTTTTTTTTAAGAAAAAAAACATTGTTTGAACATGGGACTAAAGATGAAGAAGAAACGATGATTTCAAAGAGAACTAAAAAACGAAATCCCAATACAAATATAACAACAGAAGGTCCGAAAACCCCAACCTTAAGATGCCACAAATGATGATCATTTCCTTCAATAAGTAAAATTCAGGCATTCAGTAAAGAACACCTAAAGGAAAAGCAAAAATATTTCTAAAGATTATTTTTATTAATGATATCAATTCTTCCACCATCATAATGGTATTGTTTTCTATTATAAGAAACCAAACCCTAGACGTAATGCAACCTTAGTAGGTCAATTTAGTTGTGAACTGTGCCTTATCTCTCTGTCAAGAATAAAAAATAAAATTAATTTTGATAAATGTGACAAATTAAATTGGCCAATTCATTGCAAAGAAAAATGTTTAATCTAATAGGCCCATAATTAAGAAAAACAAACACAATTGCTTCCAAAATTAATCCTTGGATTTGATATTCCAAATCCATCCCGTGTGAATGGTCATGAGAATATATTTATGGTCTTGATAATATTGGTTAGATATTGAGAATATTTAGAATATGTGTAAACACACACTTGGTCGGCACCTCAATCTCCGTTATAGCTCCATTGAACAAAAGTAGAAGCAAACAAAAACAGAAAAAGTGAGACAAAAACATTCAACAATAGGTACGAGATGTAAAAGGAGGAATTTGAGTTCGAAAAATGAGGTTCTTAAGTAAGACATTCTAAGATTTTGGGAATCGTTACGAATTTCGATTTGATATATTATAGTAGTCATTTCGATACCCGAGTCAAAAGTTATGGCTATTTAAAGTTGAAACTTTAATTTATCAAATGTTTTTTTAAAACTGTGAATAGCAGAACCCATCCTCCCTTTCCTACCCTTTTTTATGAACAACAAAGAATGTTTGAACATGTAAATAAAGATGAAGAAGATACGATGATTTTAAAGAGAACTACAAAACGAAATCCAAATACAAAAATAATATCAAAAAGTCCTAAAACGCCAACCTTGAGATGCTACAAATGATGATCACTTCCTTCGATAAGTCGAATTCAGGCATTCAGTCAAGAACACCAGAAGCTAAAGCAAAAAGATTTCTAAAAATGGTTTTTTTTTATTGATATCAATTCTTCCACCATCACAAGGCTGTTGTTTTCTATTATAAGCAACTAAACCCTAGATGTAATGCAACCTTATTTTGTCTATTTAGTTGTCAAATATGCCTTATCTGTCTATTAAGAATAAAAGAAAAAAATTAATTATGATAAATGTGACAAATTAAATTTTGCATTTCATTTCCAAGAAAAATATTGAACCTAGAAGGCCCATAATTAACAAAAACAAAAACAATTGCTTCCAAAATTAGTCCTTGGATTTGATATTCCAAATCTATCCCTTGGGAATGATCATGAGAATATATTTATGATCTTGAGAATAATGATTGGATATTTAGAATCTTTATAATATTTTTAAACATACACTTGGTCGGCACTTCAATCTCCGTTATATCTCCATTGAACAAAACCGAAAGCAAACAAAACGAAAAATGTGAGACGAAAACATTCAACCCTAGGTACGAGATGTAAGAGGAAGAATTTGAGTTCAAAAAATGAGGTTCTTAAGCAAGACATGCTCATATTTTGGGAATCATTATGAGCTTCGATTTGATATATTGTAGTAGTCGTTTTGATAAACGAGTCAAAAGTTATGGCTATTTAAAGTTGGAACTTCGATTTGTCAAATGTTTTTTTTAAACTGTGAATAGCAAAACCCATCTTCCCTTTCCTACCCTCTTTTTTTATGAACAACAAAGTTTGTTTTAATATGGAAATAAAGATGAAGAAGATACGATGATTTCAAAGAGAACTACAAAACAAAATCCAAATACAAATATAACAACAGACGGTCCGAAAACCCCAACCTTAAGATGCCACAAATGATGATCATTTCCTTCAATAAGTAAAATTCAGGCATTCAGTAAAGAACACCTAAAGGAAAAGCAAAAATATTTCTAAAGATTATTTTTATTAATGATATCAATTCTTCCACCATCACAAGGCTTCTATTTTCTATTATAGGCAACCAAACCCAAGATGTAATGCAACCTTAACGTGTCTATTTAGTTGTGAAATGTGCCTAGTCCTTCGGTAAAGAATAAAATAATTAAATTATTTACGATAAATATGACAAATTAAATTCGGTAATTTATTGCAAAGAAAAATACTTAACCTAAAAGGCCCATAATTAACAACAACCAAACAATTAATTCCAAAATTTATCCAAGGATTTGATATTCCAAATCCATCTCTTGTGAATGATAATGAGAATATATGTACGATCTTAAAAATATTGGTTGGATATTGATAATCTTTAGAATATTTGTAAACACACACTTGGTCGATACCTCAATCTCTGTTATAGCTCCATTGAACAAAACTAGAAGCAAACAAAAAGGAGAAGGTTAGAGAAAAACATTCAACCCTAAGTACGTGATGCAAAAGGAGGAATTTGAGTTCGAAAAATGAGGGTCTTAAGCAAGATATGCTCAGATTTTGGAAATTGTTACGAGCTTTGATTTGATATATTATAGTAGTCATTTCGATAAACCAGTCAAAAGTTATGGCTATTTAAAGTTGGAACTTGAATTTATCAAATGTTTTTTTTTTCAAACTATGAATTGGAGAACCCATCTTCCCTTTCCTACCCTTTTTTTATGAAAAACAAAGATTGTTTGAACATGGAAATTAAGATGAAGAAGATATGATGATTTCAAAGAGAACTACAAAACAGAATCCAAATACGAAAATAACATCAAAACGTCCTAAAACCCCAACCTTGAGATGCCACAAAGGAGGATCAATTCCTTCGATAAGTCAAATTCAGGCTTTCAATCAAGAACACCTAAAGGCAAAGCAAAAACTTTCTAAAAATGATTTTTATTAATGATATCAATTATTCCACCATCACAAGGATGTTGTTTTTATTATAAGAAACCAATCCTTAGACGTAATGTAACCTTACTAGGTCTATTTAGTTGTGAAATGTGCCTTATCTATCCATAAAGAATAAGAGAATAAAATTAATTATGATAAATGTGACAAATTAATTTGGGCAATTCAATACAAAGAACAATACTTAACCTAAAAGGCCCATAATTAATAAAAACAAAAATAATTGCTTCCAAAATTAATCCATTGATTTGATATTCCAAATCTATCACTTGTGAATGATCATGAGAATATATGTACCATCTTGAGAATATTGGTTGGATATTGAGAATATTTAGAATATTTGTAAACACACACATGTTCAGCACTTCAATCTCCGTTATAGCTCCATTGAACAAAACCAAAAGGAAACAAAACGGAAAAGGTAAGACAAAAACATTCAACCCTAGGTACGAGATGTAAAAGAAGGAATTTGAGTTCGAAGAATGACTTTCTTAAGCAAGGCATGCTCAGATTTTGGGAATCGTTATGAGCTTCGATTGGATATTTTAGAGTACTCATTTCGATACCCCAGTCAAAAGTTATTGCTCTTTAAAGTTGGAACTCCGATTTGTCAAATGTTTTTTTTGAACTGTCAATAGCTGAACCCTTCTTCACTTTGCTACCTTTTTTTTTTGTGAACAACAAATATTGTTTGAACATGGAAATAAAGATGAACAAGATACGGTTATTTCAAAGAGAACTACAAAAAGAAATCCTAATAAAAAATAACATGAAAAGGCTCTAAAACCCCAACCTTAAGATGCCACAAAGGAGGATCACTTCCTTCGATAAGTCAAATTCAGGCATTCAATCAAAAACACCTAATGCCAAAGCAAAAACTTTCTAAAAATGATTTTTATTAATGATATCAATTCTTCCACCATCACAAGGCTATTGTTTTTATTATAAGAAACCAATCCTTAGACGTAATGCAACCTTAGTGGGTCTATTTAGTTGTGAAATGTGCCTTATCTATCCGTAAAGAATAAAAGAATAAAATTAATTATGATAAATGTGACAAATTAATTTGGGCAATTCAATACAAAGAAAACTACTTAACCTAAAAGGCCCATAATTAATAAAAATAATTGCTTCCAAAATTAATCCATTGATTTGATATTCGAAATCTATCACTTATGAATGATCATGAGAATATATGTACGATCTTGAGAATATTGGTTGGATATTGAGAATCTTTAGAATATTTGTAAACACACACTTGTTCAGCACTTCATTCTCTGTTATAGCTCCATTGAATAAAACCGAAAGCAAACAAAACGGAAAAGGTGAGACAAAAACATTCAACCCTAGGTACGAGATGTAAAAGAAGGAATTTGAGTTCGAAGAATGAGTTTCTTAAGAAAGGCAAGCTCAGATTTTGGGAATCGTTATGAGCTTCGATTTGATATTTTAGAGTACTCGTTTCGATACCCCTGTCAAAAGTTATGGCTATTTAAAGTTGGAACTCCGATTTGTCAAATGTGTTTTTTAAACTGTCAATAGCTGAACCATTCTTCACTTTGCTACCCTTTTTTTTAATAAACAACAAAGATTTTTTGAATATGGAAATAAAGATGAAGAAGTTATGATGATTTCAAAGAGAACTACAAAATAGAATCCAAAGATGAAAATAATATCAAAAAGTCCTAAAACCCGAACTTTGAGATGTCACAAAGAAGGATCACTTCCTTTGATAAGTCGAATTCAAGCATTCAATCAAGAACACACAAAGGCAAAGCAAAAAGCTTTCTAAAATCGATTTTTATTAATGATATCAATTCTGCCACCATCACAAGGGTGTTGTTTCTATTATAAGCAACTAAACCCTACACGTAATGCAACCTTACTAGGTCTATTTAGTTGTGAAATGTGCCTTATTTATCCGTAAGGAATAAAATAATAAAATTAATTATGATAAATGTGACAAATTAATTTGGGCAATTCAACACAAAGCAAAATAATTAACCTAAAAGGCCCATAATTAATAAAAACAAAAATAATTGCTTCCAAAATTAATCCATTGATTTGATATTCCAAATCTATCACTTGTGAATTATCATGAGAATATATGTACGATCTTGAGAATATTGGTTGGATATTGAGAACTTTGGAATATTTGTAAACAGAGACTTGTTCGACACTTCAATCTTCGTTATAGCTCCATTGAACAAAACCGAAAGTAAACAAAACAGAAAAGGTGAGACAAAAACATTCAACCCTATGTATGAGATGTAAAAGGAGGAATTTGAGTTCGAAGAATGAATTTCTTAAGCAAGGCATGCTCAGATATTGAGAATCGTTATGAGCTTCAATATGATATATTATAGTAATCGTTTCGATACCCTATTCAAAAGTTTTGGCTATTTAAAGTTGGAAATCCGATTTGTCAAATATTTTTTTTAAACTATGAATAGCAGAACCCATCTTCCCTTTCCTACCTTTTTTTAATGAACAACAAAGATTGTTTGAACATGGAAATAAAGATGACGAAGATACGATTATTTCAAAGAGAACTACAAAACAGAATCCAAAGATGAAAATAACATCAAAAAGTCCTAAAACCCCAACCTTGAGATGCCACAAAGAAGGATAACTTCCTTCGATAAGATGAATTCAGGTATTCAATCAAGAACACCTAAAGGCAAAGCAAAAACTTTCTAAAAATGATTTTTATTAATGATATCAATTCTTCCACCATCACAAGGCTGTTGTTTTTATTATAAGAAACCAAACCCTAGACATAATGCAACCTTAGTGGGTCTATTTAGTTGTGAAATGTGCCTTATCTTTTCGTAAAGAATAAAAGAATAAAATTAATTATGATAAATGTGACAAATTAATTTGGGCAATTCAATACAAAGAAAAATACTTAACCTAAAAGGCCCATAATTAATAAAAACAAAAATAATTGCTTCCAAAATTAATCCATTGATTTGATATTCCAAATCCATCCCTTGTGAATGATGATGAGAATATTTGTATGATCTTGAGAATATGGGTTAGATATTGAGAATCTTTAAAATATTTGTAAACACACACTTCGTTGGCACCTCAATCTTGGTTATAACTCCATTGAACAAAACCAGAAGCAAACAAAACGGAAAAGGTGAGGCAAAAACATTCAACCCCAAGTACGATATGTTCCGATTTATCAAATGTTTTTGTAAAACTATGAATAGCAGAACCCATCTTCCTTTTCCTACCCTTTTTTTAAGAACAACAAAGATTGTTTGAACATGGAAATAAATATGAAGAAGATACGATGATTTCAAAGAGAACTACAAAACAAAATCCAAATACGAAAATAATAGCAAAAAGTCCTAAAACCCCAACCATAAGATGCCACAAAGGATGATCAATTCCTTCAATAAGCCAAATTCAGACATTCAATCAAGAACACCTAAAGGCAAAGCAACAAGCTCTGTAAACATAATTTTTATCAATGATATCAATTCTTCCACCATCACAAGGGTGATGTTTTCTATTATAAGAAACCAAACCTAGACGTAATGCCACATTAGTGGGTCTATTTAGTTGTGAAATTTGCCTTATCTATCCGTCAAGAATAAAATATAAAATTATTTATGATAAATGTAACAAACAAAATTCGGCAATTCAATGCAAAGAAAAATGAGTTTCTTTAGCAAGTCATGCTCAGATTTTGGGAATCCTTACGAGGTTCAATTTGATATATCATAATATTCGTTCCGATACCCTAGTTAAAAGTTATGGCTGTTTAAAGTTGGAACTCCTATTTATCAAATGTTTTTTTTACCTGTGAATTGCAGAACCCATCTTCGCTTTCCAACCCTTTTTTTTATGGAAAAAAAAGTTTGTTTGAACATGGAAATAAAGATGAAGAAGAAACAATGATTTCAAAGAGAACTACAAAACGAAATCCAAATACGAAAATCACATCAAAAGGTCCTAAAACCCTAACCTTAAGATGCTACAAAGGATGATCACTTCCTTCGATAAGTCAAATTCAGGGATTCAATCAAGAACACCTAAAGGCAAAGCAAAAAGCTTTCTAAACATGATTTTTATTAATGATATCAATTCTTCCACCATCACAAGGGTGTTGTTTTCTATTATAAGCAACCAAACCCTAGACGTAAAGCAACCATAGTGGGTCTATTTAGTTGTGAAATGTGCCTTATCTATCCGTCAAGAATAAAAAATTAAATTAATTTTGATAAATGTGACAAATTAAATTCGGCATTTCATTGCAAAGAAAAATACTTAACCTAAAAGGCCCATAATTAACAAAAATAAAAACCATTGCTTCAAAAATTAATCCTTGGATTTGATATTCAAAATCCATCACTTGTGAATGATGATGAGAATATATGTATGACCTTAAGAATATTGATTGGATATTGAGAATCTTTAGAATATTTGTAAACACACACTTGGCCGGTACTTTAATTTCCATTATTGCTCCATTGAACAAAACCAGAAGCAAACAAAAATAAAAAAGGTGAGATAAAAACATTCTACCCTAGGTACGAGATTTAAATGGAGTAATTTGAGTTTAAAAAATGCGTTTCTTTAGTGAGCCAGGCTCAGATTTTGGGAATCATTACGAGCTTCGATTTGATATATTATAATATTCGTTTCAATACCCGAGTCAAAAGTTATGGCTATTTAAAGTTGGAACTTCGATTTATCAAATGTTTTTCTTAACTATGAATAGCAGAACCCATCTTCGCTTTCCAACCCTTTTTTTAATGAACAAACAATATTGTTTGAATATGGAAATAGAGATGAAGAAGAAATGATGATTTCAAGGAGAACTACAAAACGAAATCCAAATATGAAAATCACAGCAAAAGGTCCTAAAACCCTAACCTTAAGATGCTACAAAGGATGATCACTTCCTTCGATAAGTCAAATTCAATCATTAAATCAATAACACCTAAAGGAAAAGCAAAATCATTTCTAAAAATGTTTTTCATTATTGATATCAATTCTTCCACCAACACAAGGTTGCTCTATTTTATTATAAGCTACCAAACCCCAGACGCAATGTAACCTTAGTGGGTCTATTTCAGGGTGAAAAGTGTCTTATGCTTCCGTAAAGAATAAAAGAATAAAAGTAATTAGGATAAATGTGAAAAAATTAAATTCGACAATTCATTGCAAAGAAAAATGGTTAACCTAAAACGCCCATAATTAACGAAAACAAAAACAATTGCTTCCAAAATGTATCCTTGGATTTGAATTTCCAAATCTATCCCTTGTCAATCATCTTGAGAATATTGGATTGATATTGAGAATCTTTAGAATATTTGTAAACGCACACTTGGTCGACATCTCAATCTTCGTTATAGTTCCATTGAACAAACCCGGAAGCAAACAAAACGGAAAAGGTGAGACAAACACTTTCAACCCACGGTAGGAGATGTAAGTGATGGAATTTCAGTTCAAAAAATAAGGTTCTTTAGTGAGGCATCCTCAGATTCTGGGAATCGTTACAAGCTTTGATTTTTTTATATTATAGTAGTCGTTTCGAAACCTGAGTCAAAAGTTATGGCCATTTAAAGTTACAACTCCGATTTATAAAATGTTTTTTTTTAATTGTGAACAGCACAACCCTTCTTCCCTTTCCTACTTTTTTTTAATGAAGAACAAAGATTGATTGAACATGGAAATAAAGATGAAGAAGATATGATGATTTCAAAGATAACTACAAAACAAAATCTAAAGACAAAAATAATTTCAAAAAATCCTAAAACCCCAACCTTGATATGCCACAAAGGATGATCACTTTCTTCGATAAGTCAAATTCAATCATTCAATCAAGAACACCTAATGGAAAAGCAAAAACATTTCAAAAAAATGATTTTCATTAATGATATCAATTCTTCCACCATCACAAGGCTGCTCTATTCTATTATAAGCAACCAAACCCAAAATGTAATGCAACCTTGGTGGGTCTATTTAGATGTGAAATGTGTCTAATGTTTCCGTAGAGAATAAAAGAATAAAAGTAATTAGGATAAATGTGAAAAAATTAAATTCGACAATTCATTGCAAAGAAATATCGTTAACCTAAAAGGCCCATAATTACCAAAAACAGCAACAATTGCTTCCAAAATGTATCCTTGGATTTGATATTCCAAATCTATCCTTTGGGAATCATCATGAGAATATACGAATGATCTTGAGAATATTGGATTGATATTGAGAATATTTAGAATATTTGTAAATACACACTTGGTCGACACCTCAATATTCGTTATAGCTCTATTGAACAAACTCGAAAGCAAACAAAACGTAAAAGGTGCTCCAAATACTTTCAACCCCCGGTTGGAGATTTAAACGGAGGAATTTTAATTTGAAAAATAAGTTTATCTTGCGAGGCATTCATAGATTATCGGAATCGTTATGAGCTTTGATTTGATATATTATAATAGTCGTTTCGAAACCGGAGTCAAAAGTTATGGCCATTTAAAGTTACACCTCTAATTTATAAAATGTTTTTTTTTAAATTGTGAACATCACAACCCTTTTTTCCCTTTCCTACACTTTTTTTTATGAAGAAAAAAGATTGTTTGAACATGGAAATAAAGATGAAGAAGATATGATGATTTCAAAGAGAACTACAAAACGAAATCTAAAGACGAAAATAATTTTAAAAAATCCTAAAACCCCAACCTAGAGATGCCACATAGGATGATCACTTTCTTCGATAAATCGAATTCAATCATTCAATAAAGAACACATCTGAAGGAAAAGCAAAAAATATTTCGAAAAATGATTTTCATTATTGATATCAATTCTTCCACCATCAAAAGGTTGCTCTATTCTATTCTAAGCAACCAAACCCTAGACGCAATGCAACCTTAGTGCCTCTATTTCGGTGTGAAATGTGTCCAATGCTTCCGTAAAGAATAAAAGAATAAAATTAATTAGGATAAATGTGAAAAAGTTAAATTCGACAATTCATTGCAAACAAAAAAGGTTAACCTAAAAGGTCCATAATTAACAAAAACAAAAACAATTGCTTCCAAAATGTATCCTTGGATTTGATATTCCAAATCTATCCATTGTGAATCATCGTGAGAATATACGTATGATCTTGAGAACATTGGATTGATATTGAGAATCTTTAGAATATTTGTAAACACACACTTGGTCGACACCTCAATCTTTGTTATAGCTCCATTGAACAAAACCGAAAGCAAACAAAATGTAAAAGGTGCTCCAAAAACTTTCAACCCTCGGTTGGAGATGTAAACGGAGGAATTTTAGTTTGAAAAATAAGTTTCTTTTGCGAGGTATTCACAGATTATCGGAATTGTTACGAGCTTTGATTTGATATATTATAATAGTCGTTTCGAAACCCGAGTCAAAAGTTATGGCCATTTAAAGTTACAACTCCGATTTATTAAATGTTTTTTTTAATTGTGAACAGCACAACCCTTCTTCCCTTTCCTACTTTTTTTTAATGAAGAACAAAGATTGATTGAACATGGAAATAAAGTTGAAGAAGATATGATGATTTCAAAGATAACTACAAAACGAAATCTAAAGACGAAAATAATTTCAAAAAATCCTAAAACGCCAACCTTGAGATGCCACAAAGGATGATCACTTTCTTCGATAAGTCGAATTCAATCATTCAATAAAGAACACATCTGAAGGAAAAGCAAAAATATTTTGAACTATGATTTTCATTATTGATATCAATTCTTCCACCATCACAAGGTTGCTCTATTCTATTCTAAGCAACCAAACCCTAGACGCAATGCAACCTTAGTGGGTCTATTTCGGTGTGAAATGTGTCTAATGCTTCCGTAAAGAATAAAAGAATAAAAGTAATTAGGATAAATGTGAAAACATTAAATTCGACCATTCATTGCAAATAAAAATGGTTAACCTAAAAGGCCCATAATTAACAAAAACAAAAACAATTGCTTCCAAAATGTATCCTTGGATTTGATATTCCAAATCTATCCCTTGTGAATCATCCTGAGAATATACGTATGATCTTGAGAATATTGGATTGATATTGAGAATCTTTAGAATATTTGTAAACACACACTTGGTCGACACCTCAATCTTCGTTATAGCTCCATTGAACAAACTTGAAAGCAAACAAAACGTAAAAGGTGCTCCAAAAACTTTCAACCCTCGGTTTGAGATTTAAACGGAGGAATTTTAGTTTGAAAAATAATTTTCTTTTGCGAGGCATTCACAGATTATCGGAATCGTTACGAGCTTTGATTTGATATATTATAATAGTCGTTTCGAAACCCGAGTCAAAAGTTATGGCCATTTAAAGTTACAACTCCGAATTATAAAATGTTTTTTTTAAATTGTGAACAGCACAACCCTTCTTCCCTTTCCTACTCTTTTTTTATGAAGAACAAAGATTGATTGAACATGGAAATAAAGATGAAGAAGATATGATGATTTCAAAGAGAACTACAAAACGAAATCTAAAGACGAAAATAATTTTAAAAAATCCTAAAACCCCAACCTTGAGATGCCACAAAGGATGATCACTTTCTTCGATAAGTCGAATTCAATCATTCAATAAAGAACACATCTGAAGGAAAAGCAAAAATATTTCAAAAATTTATTTTCATTATTGATATCAATTCTTCCACCATCACAAAGATGCTCTATACTATTCTAAGCAACCAAACCCTAGACGCAATGCAACCTTAGTGGGTCTATTTCGGTGTGAAATGTGTCTAATGCTTCCGTAAAGAGTAAAAGAATACAAGTAATTGGGATAAATGTGAAAACATTAAATTCGACAATTCATTGCAAATAAAAATGGTTAACCTAAAAGGCCCATAATTAACAAAAACAAAAACAATTGCTTCCAAAATGTATCCTTGGATTTGATATTCCAAATCTATCCTTTGTGAATCATCCTGAGAATATACGTATGATCTTGAGAATATTGGATTGATATTGAGAATCTTTAGAATATTTGTAAACACACACTTGGTCGACACCTCAATCTTCGTTATAGCTCCATTGAACAAACTTGAAAGCAAACAAAATGTAAAAGGTGCTCCAAAAACTTTCAACCCTCGGTTGGAGATGTAAACGGAGGAATTTTAGTTTTAAAAATAAGTTTCTTTTGCGAGGCATTCACAGATTATCGGAATCGTTACGAACTTTGATTTGATATATTATAATAGTCGTTTCGAAACCCGAGTCAAAAGTTATGGCCATTTAAAGTTACAACTCCGAATTATAAAATGTTTTTTTTAAATTGTGAACAGCACAACCCTTCTTCCCTTTCCTACTCTTTTTTTATGAAGAACAAAGATTGATTGAACATGGAAATAAAGATGAAGAAGATATGATTATTTCAAAGAGAACTACAAAACGAAATCTAAAGACGAAAATAATTTTAAAAAATCCTAAAACCCCAACCTTGAGATGCCACAAAGGATGATCACTTTCTTCGATAAGTCGAATTCAATCATTCAATAAAGATGACATCTGAAGGAAAAGCAAAAATATTTCAAAAAATGATTTTCATTATTGATATCAATTCTTCCACCATCACAAAGATGCTCTATACTATTCTAAGCTACCAAACCCTAGACGCAATGCAACCTTAGTGGGTCTATTTCGATTTGAAATGTGTCTAATGCTTCCGTAAAGAATAAAAGAATACAAGTAATTGGGATAAATGTGAAAACATTAAATTCGACCATTCATTGCAAATAAAAATGGTTAACCTAAAAGGCCCATAATTAACAAAAACAAAAACAATTGCTTCCAAAATGTATCCTTGGATTTGATATTCCAAATCTATCCCTTGTGAATCATCCTGAGAATATACGTATGATCTTGAGAATATTGGATTGATATTGAGAATCTTTAGAATATTTGTAAACACACACTTGGTCGACACCTCAATCTTCGTTATAGCTCCATTGAACAAACTTGAAAGCAAACAAAACGTAAAAGGTGCTCCAAAAACTTTCAACCCTCGGTTTGAGATTTAAACGGAGGAATTTTAGCTTCAATAATAAGTTTCTTTTGCGAGGCATTCACAGATTATCAGAATCGTTACGAACTTTGATTTGATATATTATAATAGTCGTTTCGAAACCCGAGTCAAAAGTTATGGCCATTTAAAGTTACAACTCCGATTTATAAAATGTTTTTTTTAATTGTGAACAGCACAACCCTTCTTCCCTTTCCTACTTTTTTTTTAATGAAGAACAAAGATTGATTGAACATGGAAATAAAGATGAAGAAGATATGATGATTTCAAAGATAACTACAAAACGAAATCTAAAGACGAAAATAATTTCAAAAAATCCTAAAACCCCAACCTTGAGATGCCACAAAGGATGATCACTTTCTTCGATAAGTCGAATTCAATCATTCAATAAAGAACACATCTGAAGGAAAAGCAAAAATATTTCGAAAAATGATTTTCATTATTGATATCAATTCTTCCACCATCACAAAGTTGCTCTATTCTATTCTAAGCAACCAAACCCTAGACGCAATGCAACCTTAGTGGGTCTATTTCGGTGTGAAATGTGTCTAATGCTTCCGTAAAGAATAAAAGAATACAAGTAATTGGGATAAATGTGAAAACATTAAATTCGACCATTCATTGCAAATAAAAATGGTTAACCTAAAAGGCCCATAATTAACAAAAACAAAAACAATTGCTTCCAAAATGTATCCTTGGATTTGATATTCCAAATCTATCCCTTGTGAATCATCCTGAGAATATACGTATGATCTTGAGAATATTGGATTGATATTAAGAATCTTTAGAATATTTGTAAACACACACTTGGTCGACACCTCAATCTTCGTTATAGCTCCATTGAACAAACTTGAAAGCAAACAAAACGTAAAAGGTGCTCCAAAAACTTTCAACCCTCGGTTTGAGATTTAAACGGAGGAATTTTAGCTTCAAAAATAAGTTTCTTTTGCGAGGCATTCACAGATTATCGGAATCATTACGTACTTGGATTTTATATATTATAATAGTCGTTTCGAAACCTGAGTCAAAAGTTATGGCCATTTAAAGTTACAACTCCGAATTATAAATTTTTTTTTAAATTGTGAACAGCACAACCCTTCTTCCCTTTAATATCTTTTTTTTATGAAGAACAAAGATTGATTGAACATGGAAATAAAGATGAAGAAGATATGATTATTTCAAAGAGAACTACAAAACGAAATCTAAAGACGAAAATAATTTTAAAAAATCCTAAAACCCCAACCTTGAGATGCCACAAAGGATGATCACTTTCTTCGATAAGTCGAATTTAATCATTCAATAAAGAACACATCTGAAGGAAAAGCAAAAATATTTCAAAAATTGATTTTCATTATTGATATCAATTCTTCCACCATCACAAAGTTGCTCTATTCTATTCTAAGCAACCAAACCCTAGACGCAATGCAACCTTAGTGGGTCTATTTCGGTGTGAAATGTGTCTAATGCTTCCGTAAAGAATAAAAGAATAAAAGTAATTAGGATAAATGTGAAAAAATTAAATTCGAAAATTCATTGGAAAGAAAAATGGTTAACCTAATAGGCCCATAATTAACAAAAACAAAAACAATTGCTTCCAAAATGTATCATTGGATTTGATATTCCAAATCTATCCCTTGTGAATAATCTTGAGAATATACGTATGATCTTGAGAACATTGGATTGATATTGAGAATCTTTAGAATATTTGTAAACACACACTTGGTCGACACCTCAATCTTTGTTATAGCTCCATTGAACAAAACCGAAAGCAAACAAAATGTAAAAGGTGCTCCAAAAACTTTCAACCCTCGGTTGGAGATGTAAACGGAGGAATTTTAGTTTGAAAAATAAGTTTCTTTTGCGAGGTATTCACAGATTATCGGAATTGTTACGAGCTTTGATTTGATATATTATAATAGTCGTTTCGAAACCCGAGTCAAAAGTTATGGCCATTTAAAGTTACAACTCCGATTTATTAAATGTTTTTTTTAAATTGTGAACAGCACAACCCTTCTTCCCTTCCTATCTTTTTTTTATGAAGAACAAAGATTGATTGAACATGGAAATAAAGATGAAGAAGATATGATTATTTCAAAGAGAACTACAAAATGAAATCTAAAGACGAATATAATTTTAAAAATCCTGAAACCATAACCTTGAGATGCCACAAGATCACTTTCTTCGATAAGTCGAATTCAATCATTCAATAAAGAACACATCTGAAGGAAAAGCAAAAATATTTCGAAAAATGATTTTCATTATTGATATCAATTCTTCCACCATCACAAGGTTTCTCTATTCTATTCTAAGCAACCAAACCCTAGACGCAATGCAACCTTAGTGGGTCTATTTCGGTGTGAAATGTGTCTAATGCTTCCGTAAAGAATAAAAGAATAAAAGTAATTAGGATAAATGTGAAAAAATTAAATTCGACAATTCATTGCAAAGAAAAATGGTTAACCTAATAGGCCCATAATTAACAAAAACAAAAACAATTGCTTCCAAAATATATCCTTGGATTTGATATTCCAAATCTATCCCTTGTGAATCATCCTGAGAATATACGTATGATCTTGAGAATATTGGATTGATATTGAGAATCTTTAGAATAGTTGTAAACACACACTTGGTCGACACCTCAATCTTTGTTATAGCTCCATTGAACAAAACCGAAAGCAAACAAAACGTAAAAGGTGCTCCAAAAACTTTCAACCCTCGGTTGGAGATGTAAACGGAGGAATTTTAGTTTGAAAAATAAGTTTCTTTTGCGAGGAATTCACAGATTATCGGAATCGTTACGACCTTTGATTTGATATATTATAATAGTCGTTTCGAAACCCGAGTTAAAAGTTATGCGCCATTTAAAGTTACAACTCCGATATATAAAATGTTTTTTTAAACTGTGAACAACACAACCCTTTTTATGAAGAAAAAAGATTGATTAAACATGGAAATAAAGATGAAGAAGATATGATGATTTCAAAGATAACTACAAAACGAAATCTAAAGACGAAAATAATTTCAAAAAATCCTAAAACCCCAACCTTGAGATGCCACAAAGGATGATCACTTTCTTCGATAAGTCGAATTCAATCATTCAATAAAGAACACATCTGAAGGAAAAGCAAAAATATTTTGAAAAATGAAATTCATTATTGATATCAATTCTTCCACCATCACAAGGTTGCTCTATTCTATTCTAATCAACCAAACCCTAGACGCAATGCAACCTTAGTGGGTCTATTTCTGTGTGAAATGTGTCTAATGCTTCCGTAAAGAATAAAAGAATAAAAGTAATTAGGATAAATGCGAAAAAATTAAATTCGACAATTCATTGCAAAGAAAAATGGTTAACCTAATAGGCCCATAATGAACAAAAACAAAAACAATTGCTTCCAAAATGTATCCTTGGATTTGATATTCCAAATCTATCCCTTGTGAATCATCCTGAGAATATACGTATGATCTTGAGAATATTGGATTGATATTGAGAATCTTTAGAATATTTGTAAACACACACTTGGTCGACACCTCAATCTTCGTTATAGCTCCATTGAACAAAACCGAAAGCAAACAAAACGTAAAAGGTGCTCCAAAAACTTTCAACCCTCGGTTGGATATGTAAACGGAGGAATTTTAGTTTGAAAAATAAGTTTCTTTTGCGAGGCATTCACAGATTATCGGAATCGTTACGACCTTTGATTTGATATATTATAATAGTCGTTTCGAAACCCGAGTCAAAAGTTATGGCCATTTAAAGTTACAACTCCGATTTATAAAATGTTTTTTTTTAAATTGTGAACAACACAACCCTTCTTCCCTTTCCTACTCTTTTTTTTATGAAGAACAAAGATTGATTGAACATGGAAATAAAGATGAAGAAGATATGATGATTTCAAAGATAACTACAAAACAAAATCTAAAGACAAAAATAATTTCAAAAAATCCTAAAACCCCAACCTTGAGATGCCACAAAGGATGATCACTTTCTTCGATAAGTCGAATTCAATCATTCAATAAAGAACAGATCTGAAGGAAAAGCAAAAATATTTCAAAATTCATTATTGATATCAATTCTTCCACCATCACAAGGTTTCTCTATTCTATTCTAATCAACCAAACCCTAGACGCAATGCAACCTTAGTGGGTCTATTTCAGTGTGAAATGTGTCTAATGCTTCCGTAAAGAATAAAAGAATAAAAGTAATTAGGATAAATGTGAAAAAATTAAATTCGACAATTCATTGCAAAGAAAAATGGTTAACCTAATAGGCCCATAATTAACAAAAACAAAAACAATTGCTTCCAAAATGTATCCTTGGATTTGATATTCCAAATCTATCCCTTGTGAATCATCCTGAGAATATACGTATGATCTTGAGAATATTGGATTGATATTGAGAATCTTTAGAATATTTGTAAACACACACTTGGTCGACACCTCAATCTTCGTTATAGCTAGATTGAACACACTCGAAAGCAAACAAAATGTAAAAGGTGCTCCAAAAACTTTCAACCCTCGGTTGGATATGTAAAAAGAGGAATTTTAGTTTGAAAAATAAGTTTCTTTTGCGAGGCATTCATAGATTATCAGAATCGTTACAACCTTTGATTTGATATATTATAATATTCATTTCGAAACCCGAGTCAAAAGTTATGGCCATTTAAAGTTTCAACTCCGATTTATAAAATGTTTTTTTTAATTGTGAACAGCACAACCCTTCTTCCCTTTCCTACTCTTTTTTTATGAAGAACAAAGATTGATTGAACATGGAAATAAAGATGAAGAAGATATGATGATTTCAAAGATAACTACAAAACGAAATCTAAAGACGAAAATAATTTCAAAAAATCCTAAAACCCCAACCTTGAGATGCCACAAAGGATGATCACTTTCTTCGATAAGTCGAATTCAATCATTCAATAAAGAACACATCTGAAGGAAAAGCAAAAATATTTCAAAATTCATTATTGATATCAATTCTTCCACCATCACAAGGTTGCTCTATTCTATTCTAAGCAACCAAACCCTAGACGCAATGCAACCTTAGTGGGTCTATTTTGGTGTGAAATGTGTCTAATGCTTCCGTAAAGAATAAAAGAATAAAAGTAATTAGGATAAATGTGAAAAAATTAAATTCGACAATTCATTGCAAAGAAAAATGGTTAACCTAATAGGCCCATAATTAACAAAAACAAAAACAATTGCTTCCAAAATGTATCCTTGGATTTGATATTCCAAATCTATCCATTGTGAATCATCCTGAGAATACACGTATGATCTTGAGAACATTGGATTGATATTGAGAATCTTTAGAATATTTGTAAACACACACTTGGTCGACACCTTAATCTTCGTTATAGCTCCATTGAACAAACTCGAAAGCAAACAAAACGTAAAAGGTGTTCCAAAAACTTTCAACCCTCGGTTGGATATGTAAACGGAGGAATTTTAGTTTGAAAAATAAGTTTCTTTTGCGAGGCATTCACAGATTATCGGAATCGTTACGACCTTTGATTTGATATATTATAATAGTCGTTTCGAAACCCGAGTCAAAAGTTATGGCCATTTAAAGTTACAACTCCGATTTATAAAATGTTTTTTTTAATTGTGAACAGCACAACCCTTCTTCCCTTTCCTACTTTTTTTTAATGAAGAACAAAGATTGATTGAACATGGAAATAAAGATGAAGAAGATATGATGATTTCAAAGATAACTACAAAACGAAATCTAAAGACGAAAATAATTTCAAAAAATCCTAAAACCCCAACCTTGAGATGCCACAAAGGATGATCACTTTCTTCGATAAGTCGAATTCAATCATTCAATAAAGAACACATCTGAAGGAAAAGCAAAAATATTTCAAAATTCATTATTGATATCAATTCTTCCACCATCACAAGGTTGCTCTATTCTATTCTAATCAACCAAACCCTAGACGCAATGCAACCTTAGTGGGTCTATTTCTGTGTGAAATGTGTCTAATGCTTCCGTAAAGAATAAAAGAATAAAAGTAATTAGGATAAATGTGAAAAAATTAAATTCGACAATTCATTGCAAAGAAAAATGGTTAACCTAATAGGCCCATAATTAACAAAAACAAAAACAATTGCTTCCAAAATGTATCCTTGGATTTGATATTCCAAATATATCCCTTGTGAATCATCTTGAGAATATACGTATGATCATGAGAATATTGGATTGATATTGAGAATCTTTAGAATATTTGTAAAGACACACTAGGTCGACACCTTAATCTTCGTTATAGCTCCAATGAACAAACTCGAAAGCAAACAAAACCTAAAAGGTGTTCCAAAAACTTTCAACCCTTGGTTGGATATGTAAACGGAGGAATTTTGGTTTGAAAAAAAAGTTTCTTTTGCGAGGCATTCATAGATTATCGGAATCGTTACGACCTTTGATTTGATATATTATAATAGTCGTTTCGAAACTCGAGATAAAAGTTATTGGTTATTTTAAGTTACAACTCCGATATATAAAATGTTTATTTAAATTGTGAACAACACAACCCTTCTTCCCTTTCCTACTTTTTTTTATGAAGAACAAAGATTCATTAAACATGGAAATAAAGATGAAGAAGATATGATGATTTCAAAGATAACTACAAAACAAAATCTAAAGACAAAAATAATTTCAAAAAATCCAAAAACCCCAACATTGAAATGCCACAAAGGATGATCACTTGCTTCGATAAGTCGAATTCAATCATTCAATAAAGAACACATCTGAAGGAAAAGAAAAAATATTTTGAAAAATGAATTTCATTATTGATATCAATTCTTCCACCATCACAAGGTTTCTCTATTCTATTCTAATCAACCAAACCCTAGACGCAATGCAACCTAAGTGGGTCTATTTAGATGTGAAATGTGTCTAATGCTTCCGTAAAGAATAAAAGAATAAAAGTAATTAGGATAAATGTGAAAAAATTAAATTCGAAAATTCATTGGAAAGAAAAATGGTTAACCTAATAGGCCCATAATTAACAAAAACAAAAACAATTGCTTCCAAAATGTATCATTGGATTTGATATTCCAAATCTATCCATTGTGAATCATCGTGAGAATATACGTATGATCTTGAGAACATTGGATTGATATTGAGAATCTTTAGAATATTTGTAAACACACACTTGGTCGACACCTCAATCTTTGTTATAGCTCCATTGAACAAAACCGAAAGCAAACAAAATGTAAAAGGTGCTCCAAAAACTTTCAACCCTCGGTTGGAGATGTAAACGGAGGAATTTTAGTTTGAAAAATAAGTTTCTTTTGCGAGGCATTCACAGATTATCGGAATCGTTACGACCTTTGATTTGATATATTATAATAGTCGTTTCGAAACCCGAGTTAAAAGTTATGGGCCATTTAAAGTTACAACTCCGATATATAAAATTTTTATTTAAATTGTGAACAACACAACCCTTCTTCCCTTTCCTACTCTTTTTTTATGAAGAACAAAGATTGATTAAACATGGAAATAAATATGAAGAAGATATGATGATTTCAAAGATAACTACAAAACGAAATCTAAAGACCAAAATAATTTCAAAAAATCCTAAAACGCCAACCTTGAGATGCCATAAAGGATGATCACTTTCTTCGATAAGTCGAATTCAATCATTCAATAAAGAACACATCTGAAGGACAAGAAAAAATATTATGAAAAATGAATTTCATTATTGATATCAATTCTTCCACCATCACAAGGTTTCTCTATTCTATTCTAATCAACCAAACCCTAGACGCAATGCAACCTTAGTGGGTCTATTTTAGTGTGAAATGTGTCTAATGCTTCCGTAAAGAATAAAAGAATAAAAGTAATTAGGATAAATGTGAAAAAATTAAATTCGACAATTCATTGCAAAGAAAAATGGTTAACCTAATAGGCCCATAATTAACAAAAACAAAAACAATTGCTTCCAAAATGTATCCTTGGATTTGATATTCCAAATCTATCCATTGTGAATCATCCTGAGAATATACGTATGATCTTGAGAATATTGGATTGATATTGAAAATCTTTAGAATATTTGTAAACACACACTTGGTCGACACCTTAATATTCGTTATAGCTCCATTGAACAAACTCGAAAGCAAACAAAACGTAAAAGGTGTTCCAAAAACTTTCAACCCTCGGTTGGATATGTAAACGGAGGAATTTTAGTTTGAAAAATAAGTTTCTTTTGCGAGGCATTCACAGATTATCGGAATCGTTACGACCTTTGATTTGATATATTATAATAGTCGTTTTGAAACCCGAGTCAAAAGTTATGGGCCATTTAAAGTTACAACTCCGATATATAAAATGTTTATTTAAATTGTGAACAACACAACCCCTCTTCCCATTCCTACTTTTTTTATGAAGAACAAAGATTGATTAAACATGGAAATAAAGATGAAGAAGATATGATGACTTCAAAGATAACTACAAAACAAAATCTAAAGACAAAAATAATTTCAAAAAATCCTAAAACCCCAACCTTGAGATGCCACAAAGGATGATCACTTTCTTCGATAAGTCGAATTCAATCATTCAATAAAGAACACATCTGAAGGAAAAGCAAAAATATTTTGAAAATGAAATTCATTATTGATATCAATTCTTCCACCATCACAAGGTTTCTCTATTCTATTATAAGCAACCAAACCCTAGACGCAATGCAACCTTAGTGGGTCTATTTCGGTGTGAAATGTGTCTAATGCTTCCGTAAAGAATAAAAGAATAAAAGTAATTAGGATAAATGTGAAAAAATTAAATTCGACAATTCATCGCAAAGAAAAATGGTTAACCTAATAGGCCCATAATTAACAAAAACAAAAACAATTGCTTCCAAAATGTATCCTTGGATTTGATATTCCAAATCTATCCATTGTGAATCGTCCTGAGAATACACGTATGATCTTGAGAACATTGGATTGATATTGAGAATCTTTAGAATTTTTGTAAACACACACTTGGTCGACACCTTAATCTTCGTTATAGCTCCATTGAACAAACTCGAAAGCAAACAAAACGTAAAAGGTGTTCCAAAAACTTTCAACCCTTGGTTGGATATGTAAACGGAGGAATTTTAGTTTGAAAAATAAGTTTCTTTTGCGAGGCATTCACAGATTATCGGAATCGTTACGACCTTTGATTTGATATATTATAATAGTCGTTTCGAAACCCGAGTTAAAAGTTATGGGCCATTTAAAGTTACAACTCCGATATATAAAATGTTTATTTAAATTGTGAACAACACAACCCTTCTTCCCTTTCCTACTTTTTTTTATGAAGAACAAAGATTGATTAAACATGGAAATAAAGATGAAGAAGATATGATGATTTCAAAGATAACTACAAAACAAAATCTAAAGACAAAAATAATTTCAAAAAATCCTAAAACCCCAACCTTGAGATGCCACAAAGGATGATCACTTTCTTCGATAAGTCGAATTCAATCATTCAATAAAGAACACATCTGAAGGAAAAGCAAAAATATTTTGAAAAATGAATTTCATTATTGATATCAATTCTTCCACCATCACAAGGTTTCTCTATTCTATTCTAATCAACCAAACCCTAGACGCAATGCAACCTTAGTGGGTCTATTTCGGTGTGAAATGTGTCTAATGCTTCCGTAAAGAATAAAAGAATAAAAGTAATTAGGATAAATGTGAAAAAATTAAATTCGACAATTCATTGCAAAGAAAAATGGTTAACCTAATAGGCCCATAATTAACAAAAACAAAAACAATTGCTTCCAAAATGTATCCTTGGATTTGATATTCCAAATCTATCCATTGTGAATCATCCTGAGAATATACGTATGATCTTGAGAATATTGGATTGATATTGAGAATCTTTAGAATATTTGTAAACACACACTTGGTCGACACCTCAATCTTCGTTATAGCTCCATTGAACAAAACCGAAAGCAAACAAAACGTAAAAGGTGCTCCAAAAACTTTCAACCCTCGGTTGGAGATTTAAACGGAGGAATTTTAGTTTGAAAAATAAGTTTCTTTTGCGAGGCATTCACAGATTATCGGAATCGTTACGAGCTTTGATTTGATATATTATAATAGTCGTTTCGAAACCCGAGTCAAAAGTTATGGCCATTTAAAGTTACAACTCCGATTTATAAAATGTTTTTTTAATTGTGAACAGCACAACCCTTCTTCCCTTTCCTACTTTTTTTAATGAAGAACAAAGATTGATTGAACATGGAAATAAAGATGAAGAAGATATGATGATTTCAAAGATAACTACAAAACGAAATCTAAAGACGAAAATAATTTCAAAAAATCCTAAAACGCCAACCTTGAGATGCCATAAAGGATGATCACTTTCTTCGATAAGTCGAATTCAATCATTCAATAAAGAACACATCTGAAGGAAAAGCAAAAATATTTTGAAAATGAAATTCATTATTGATATCAATTCTTCCACCATCACAAGGTTTCTCTATTCTATTATAAGCAACCAAACCGTAGACGCAATGCAACCTTAGTGGGTCTATTTCGGTGTGAAATGTGTCTAATGCTTCCGTAAAGAATAAAAGAATAAAAGTTATTAGGATAAATGTGAAAAAATTAAATTCGACAATTCATTGGAAAGAAAAATGGTTAACCTAATAGGCCCATAATTAACAAAAACAAAAACAATTGCTTCCAAAATGTATCCTTGGATTTGATATTCCAAATCTATCCATTGTGAATCATCCTGAGAATATACGTATGATCTTGAGAACATTGGATTGATATTGAGAATCTTTAGAATATTTGTAAACACACACTTGGTCGACACCTCAATCTTCGTTATAGCTAGATTGAACACACTCGAAAGCAAACAAAATGTAAAAGGTGCTCCAAAAACTTTCAACCCTCAGTTGGATATGTAAAAGGAGGAATTTTAGTTTGAAAAATAAGTTTCTTTTGCGAGGCATTCACATATTATCAGAATCGTTACGAGCTTTGATTTGATATATTATAATAGTCGTTTCGAAACCCGAGTTAAAAGTTATGGGCCATTTAAAGTTACAAGTCCGATATATAAAATGTTTTTTTAAACTGTGAACAACACAACCCTTCTTCCCTTTCCTACTCTTTTTTTTATGAAGAAAAAAGATTGATTAAACATGGAAATAAAGATGAAGAAGATATGATGATTTCAAAGATAACTACAAAACGAAATCTAAAGACGAAAATAATTTCAAAAAATCCTAAAACGCCAACCTTGAGATGCCATAAAGGATGATCACTTTCTTCGATAAGTCGAATTCAATCATTCAATAAAGAACACATCTGAAGGAAATGCAAAAATATTTCAAAATTCATTATTGATATCAATTCTTCCACCATCACAAGGTTTCTCTATTCTATTATAAGCAACCAAACCGTAGACGCAATGCAACCTTAGTGGGTCTATTTCGGTGTGAAATGTGTCTAATGCTTCCGTAAAGAATAAAAGAATAAAAGTTATTAGGATAAATGTGAAAAAATTAAATTCGAAAATTCATTGGAAAGAAAAATGGTTAACCTAATAGGCCCATAATTAACAAAAACAAAAACAATTGCTTCCAAAATGTATCATTGGATTTGATATTCCAAATCTATCCATTGTGAATCATCGTGAGAATATACGTATGATCTTGAGAACATTGGATTGATATTGAGAATCTTTAGAATATTTGTAAACACACACTTGGTCGACACCTCAATCTTTGTTATAGCTCCATTGAACAAAACCGAAAGCAAACAAAATGTAAAAGGTGCTCCAAAAACTTTCAACCCTCGGTTGGAGATGTAAACGGAGGAATTTTAGTTTGAAAAATAAGTTTCTTTTGCGAGGCATTCACATATTATCAGAATCGTTACGAGCTTTGATTTGATATATTATAATAGTCGTTTCGAAACCCGAGTTAAAAGTTATGGGCCATTTAAAGTTACAACTCCGATATATAAAATGTTTTTTTAAATTGTGAACAACACAACCCTTCTTCCCTTTCCTACTCTTTTTTTATGAAGAACAAAGATTGATTAAACATGGAAATAAAGATGAAGAAGATATGATGATTTCAAAGATAACTACAAAACGAAATCTAAAGACGAAAATAATTTCAAAAAATCCTAAAACGCCAACCTTGAGATGCCATAAAGGATGATCACTTTCTTCGATAAGTCGAATTCAATCATTCAATAAAGAACACATCTGAAGGAAAAGCAAAAATATTTCAAAATTCATTATTGATATCAATTCTTCCACCATCACAAGGTTTCTCTATTCTATTATAAGCAACCAAACCGTAGACGCAATGCAACCTTATTGGGTCTATTACGGTGTGAAATGTGTCTAATGCTTCCATAAAGAATAAAAGAATAAAAGTTATTAGGATAAATGTGAAAAAATTAAATTCGACAATTCATTGGAAAGAAAAATGGTTAACCTAATAGGCCCATAATTAACAAAAACAAAAACAATTGCTTCCAAAATGTATCCTTGGATTTGATATTCCAAATCTATCCATTGTGAATCATCCTGAGAATATACGTATGATCTTGAGAACATTGGATTGATATTGAGAATCTTTAGAATATTTGTAAACACACACTTGGTCGACACCTCAATCTTTGTTATAGCTCCATTGAACAAAACCGAAAGCAAACAAAACGTAAAAGGTGCTCCAAAAACTTTCAACCCTCGGTTGGATATGTAAACGGAGGAATTTTAGTTTGAAAAATAAGTTTCTTTTGCGAGGCATTCACAGATTATCGGAATCGTTACGACCTTTGATTTGATATATTATAATAGTCGTTTCGAAACCCGAGTCAAAAGTTATGGCCATTTAAAGTTACAACTCCGATTTATAAAATGTTTTTTTTAATTGTGAACAGCACAACCCTTCTTCCCTTTCCTACTCTTTTTTTATGAAGAACAAAGATTGATTAAACATGGAAATAAAGATGAAGAAGATATGATGATTTCAAAGATAACTACAAAACGAAATCTAAAGACCAAAATAATTTCAAAAAATCCTAAAACGCCAACCTTGAGATGCCATAAAGGATGATCACTTTCTTCGATAAGTCGAATTCAATCATTCAATAAAGAACACATCTGAAGGAAAAGCAAAAATATTTTGAAAAATGAATTTCATTATTGATATCAATTCTTCCACCATCACAAGGTTGCTCTATTCTATTCTAAGCAACCAAACCCTAGACGCAATGCAACCTAAGTGGGTCTATTTAGATGTGAAATGTGTCTAATGCTTCCGTAAAGAATAAAAGAATAAAAGTAATTAGGATAAATGTGAAAAAATTAAATTCGACAATTCATTGCAAAGAAAAATGGTTAACCTAATAGGCCCATAATTAACAAAAACAAAAACAATTGCTTCCAAAATGTATCCTTGGATTTGATATTCCAAATCTATCCATTGTGAATCATCCTGAGAATATACGTATGATCTTGAGAATATTGGATTGATATTGAGAATCTTTAGAATATTTGTAAACACACACTTGGTCGACACCTTAATCTTCGTTATAGCTCCATTGAACAAACTCGAAAGCAAACAAAACGTAAAAGGTGTTCCAAAAACTTTCAACCCTCGGTTGGATATGTAAACGGAGGAATTTTAGTTTGAAAAATAAGTTTCTTTTGCGAGCCATTCACATATTATCGAAATCGTTACGTGCTTTGATTTGATATATTATAATAGTCGTTTCGAAACCCGAGTTAAAAGTTATGCGCCATTTAAAGTTACAACTCCGATATATAAAATGTTTTTTTAAACTGTGAACAACACAACCCTTCTTCCCTTTCCTACTTTTTTTTTAATGAAGAACAAAGATTGATTGAACATGGAAATAAAGATGAAGAAGATATGATGATTTCAAAGATAACTACAAAACAAAATCTAAAGACAAAAATAATTTCAAAAAATCCTAAAACCCCAACCTTGATATGCCACAAAGGATGATCACTTTCTTCGATAAGTCGAATTCAATCATTCAATCAAGAACACCTAAAGGAAAAGCAAAAACATTTCTAAAAATGATTTTCATTAATGATATCAATTCTTCCACCATCACAAGGCTGCTCTATTCTATTATAAGCAACCAAACCCTAGACGCAATGCAACCTTAGTGGGTCTATTACGGTGTGAAATGTGTCTAATGCTTCCATAAAGAATAAAAGAATAAAAGTTATTAGGATAAATGTGAAAAAATTAAATTCGACAATTCATTGGAAAGAAAAATGGTTAACCTAATAGGCCCATAATTAACAAAAACAAAAACAATTGCTTCCAAAATGTATCCTTGGATTTGATATTCCAAATCTATCCATTGTGAATCATCCTGAGAATATACGTATGATCTTGAGAACATTGGATTGATATTGAGAATCTTTAGAATATTTGTAAACACACACTTGGTCGACACCTCAATCTTCGTTATAGCTAGATTGAACACACTCGAAAGCAAACAAAATGTAAAAGGTGCTCCAAAAACTTTCAACCCTCGGTTGGATATGTAAAAAGAGGAATTTTAGTTTGAAAAATAAGTTTCTTTTGCGAGGCATTCACATATTATCAGAATCGTTACGAGCTTTGATTTGATATATTATAATAGTCGTTTTAAAAGCCGAGTTAAAAGTTATGGGCCATTTAAAGTTACAAGTTCGATATATAAAATGTTTTTTTAAACTGTGAACAACACAACCCTTCTTCCTTTTCCTACTCTTTTTTTTATGAAGGAAAAATATTGATTAAACATGGAAATAAAGATGAAGAAGATATGATGATTTCAAAGATAACTACAAAACGAAATCTAAAGACGAAAATAATTTCAAAAAATCCTAAAACGCCAACCTTGAGATGCCATAAAGGATGATCACTTTCTTCGATAAGTCGAATTCAATCATTCAATCAAGAACACCTGAAGGAAAAGCAAAAAGATTTCTAAAAATGATTTTCAATAATGATATCAATTTTTCCACCATCACAAGGCTTCTCTATTCTATTATAAGCAACCAAACTCTAGATGCAATGCAACCTTAGTGGGTCTATTTTGGTGTGAAATGTGTCTCATGCTTCCGTAAAGAATAAA
The DNA here is from genome assembly GCA_030763125.1 of Hippophae gyantsensis. Classification (NCBI taxonomy): domain Eukaryota; kingdom Viridiplantae; phylum Streptophyta; class Magnoliopsida; order Rosales; family Elaeagnaceae; genus Hippophae; species Hippophae gyantsensis. The sequence continues at coordinate 31,465,374 of CM061032.1, forward strand.
AGAATAAAAGTAATTAGAATAAATGTGAAAAAATTAAATTCGACAATTCATCGCAAAGAAAAATGGTTAACCTAATAGGCCCATAATTAACAAAAACAAAAACAATTGCTTCCAAAATGTATCCTTGGATTTGATATTCCAAATCTATCCATTGTGAATCATCCTTAAAATATACGTATGATCTTGAGAATATTGGATTGATATTGAGAATCTTTGGAATATTTGTAAACACACACTTGGTCGACACCTTAATCTTCGTTATAGCTCCATTGAACAAACTCGAAAGCAAACAAAACGTAAAAGGTGTTCCAAAAACTTTCAACCCTTGGTTGGATATGTAAACGGAGGAAGTTTAGTTTGAAAAATAAGTTTATTTTGCGAGGCATTCACAGATTATCGGAATCGTTACGACCTTTGATTTGATATATTATAATAGTCCTTTCGAAACCCGAGTCAAAAGTTATTTATATTTAAAGTTACAACTACGATTTATAAAATGTTTTTTTTAAATTGTGATTAGCACAACCCTTCTGCCCTTTCCTACTATTTTTTTATGAAGAACAAAGATTGATTGAACATGGAAATAAAGATGAAGAAGATATGATGATTTTAAAGATAACTACAAAACGAAATCTAAAGACGAAAATAATTTCAAAAAATCCTAAAACCCCAACCTTGAGATGCCACAAAGGATGATCACTTTCTTCGATAAGTCGAATTCAATCATTCAATCAAGAACACATGAAGGAAAAGCAAAATTATTTTGAAAAATTATCATCATTAATGATATCAATTCTTCCACCATCACAAGGTTTCTCTATTCTATTATAAGCAACCAAACCCTAGACGCAATGCAACCTTAGTGGGTCTATTTCGGTGTGAAATGTGTCTCATGCTTCCGTAAAGAATAAAAGAATAAAAGTAATTAGAAAAAATGTGAAAAAATTAAATTCGAAAATTCATCGCAAAGAAAAATGGTTAACCTAATAGGCCCATAATTAACAAAAACAAAAACAATTGCTTCCAAAATGTATCCTTGGATTTGATATTCCAAATCTATCCATTGTGAATCGTCCTGAGAATACACGTATGATCTTGAGAACATTGGATTGATATTGAGAATCTTTAGAATTTTTGTAAACACACACTTGGTCGACACCTTAATCTTCGTTATAGCTCCATTGAACAAACTCGAAAGCAAACAAAACGTAAAAGGTGTTCCAAAAACTTTCAACCCTTGGTTGGATATGTAAACGGAGGAATTTTAGTTTGAAAAATAAGTTTATTTTGCGAGGCATTCACAGATTATCGGAATCGTTACGACCTTTGATTTGATATATTATAATAGTCGTTTCGAAACCCGAGTCAAAAGTTATGGCCATTTAAAATTACAACTCCGATTTATAAAATGTTTTTTTTAATTGTGAACAGCACAACCCTTCTTCCCATTCCTACTTTTTTTTTAATGAAGAACAAAGATTGATTGAACATGGAAATAAAGTTGAAGAAGATATGATGATTTCAAAGATAACTACAAAACGAAATCTAAAGACGAAAATAATTTCAAAAAATCCTAAAACGCCAACCTTGAGATGCCACAAAGGATGATCACTTTCTTCGATAAGTCGAATTCAATCATTCAATAAAGAACACATCTGAAGGAAAAGCAAAAATATTTCAAAAAATTTAATTATTGATTTCAATTCTTCCACCCTCACAAGGTTTCTCTATTCTATTATAAGCAACCAAACCCTAGACGCAATGCAACCTTAGTGGGTCTATTACTCTGTGAAATGTATCTAATGCTTCCATAAAGAATAAAAGAATAAAAGTTATTAGGATAAATGTGAAAAAATTAAATTCGACAATTCATTGGAAAGAAAAATGGTTAACCTAATAGGCCCATAATTAACAAAAACAAAAACAATTGCTTCCAAAATGTATCCTTGGATTTGATATTCCAAATCTATCCATTGTGAATCATCCTGAGAATATACGTATGATCTTGAGAACATTGGATTGATATTGAGAATCTTTAGAATATTTGTAAACACACACTTGGTCGACACCTCAATCTTCGTTATAGCTAGATTGAACACACTCGAAAGCAAACAAAATGTAAAAGGTGCTCAAAAACTTTCAACCCTCAGTTGGATATGTAAAAGGAGGAATTTTAGTTTGAAAAATAAGTTTCTTTTGCGAGGCATTCACATATTATCAGAATCGTTACGAGCTTTGATTTGATATATTATAATAGTCGTTTCGAAACCCGAGTTAAAAGTTATGGCCATTTAAAGTTACAACTCCGATATATAAAATGTGTTTTAATTGTGAACAACTAACCCTTCTTCTCTGTCCTATTCGTTTTCTTATGAAGAAAAAAGATTGATTAAACATGGAAATAAAGATGAAGAAGATATGATGATTTCAAAGATAACTACAAAACGAAATCTAAAGACGAAAATAATTTCAAAAAATCCTAAAACGCCAACCTTGAGATGCCATAAAGGATGATCACTTTCTTCGATAAGTCGAATTCAATCATTCAATAAAGAACACATCTGAAGGAAAAGCAAAAATATTTTGAAAAATGAATTTCATTATTGATATCAATTCTTCCACCATCACAAGGTTGCTCTATTCTATTCTAATCAACCAAACCCTAGACGCAATGCAACCTTAGTGGGTCTATTTCAGTGTGAAATGTGTCTAATGCTTCCGTAAAGAATAAAAGAATAAAAGTAATTAGGATAAATGTGAAAAAATTAAATTCGACAATTCATTGCAAAGAAAAATGGTTAACCTAATAGGCCCATAATTAACAAAAACAAAAACAATTGCTTCCAAAATGTATCCTTGGATTTGATATTCCAAATCTATCCATTGTGAATCATCATGAGAATATACGTATGATCTTGAGAACATTGGATTGATATTGAGAATCTTTAGAATATTTGTAAACACACACTTGGTCGACACCTTAATCTTCGTTATAGCTCCATTGAACAAACTCGAAAGCAAACAAAACGTAAAAGGTGTTCCAAAAACTTTCAACCCTCGGTTGGATATGTAAACGGAGGAATTTTAGTTTGAAAAATAAGTTTCTTTTGCGAGGCATTCACAGATTATCGGAATCGTTACGACCTTTGATTTGATATATTATAATAGTCGTTTCGAAACCCGAGTCAAAAGTTATGGCCATTTAAAGTTACAACTCCGATTTATAAAATGTTTTTTTTAATTGTGAACAGCACAACCCTTCTTCCCTTTCCTACTTTTTTTTAATGAAGAACAAAGATTGATTGAACATGGAAATAAAGTTGAAGAAGATATGATGATTTCAAAGATAACTACAAAACGAAATCTAAAGACCAAAATAATTTCAAAAAATCCTAAAACGCCAACCTTGAGATGCCATAAAGGATGATCACTTTCTTCGATAAGTCGAATTCAATCATTCAATAAAGAACACATCTGAAGGAAAAGCAAAAATATTTCAAAATTCATTATTGATATCAATTCTTCCACCATCACAAGGTTTCTCTATTCTATTATAAGCAACCAAACCCTAGACGCAATGCAACCTTAGTGGGTCTATTTCGGTGTGAAATGTGTCTAATGCTTCCGTAAAGAATAAAAGAATAAAAGTAATTAGGATAAATGTGAAAAAATTAAATTCGAAAATTCATTGGAAAGAAAAATGGTTAACCTAATAGGCCCATAATTAACAAAAACAAAAACAATTGCTTCCAAAATGTATCCTTGGATTTGATATTCCAAATCTATCCATTGTGAATCATCCTGAGAATATACGTATGATCTTGAGAACATTGGATTGATATTGAGAATCTTTAGAATATTTGTAAACACACACTTGGTCGACACCTCAATCTTCGTTATAGCTCCATTGAACAAAACCGAAAGCAAACAAAACGTAAAAGGTGCTCCAAAAACTTTCAACCCTCGGTTGGATATGTAAACGGAGGAATTTTAGTTTGAAAAATAAGTTTCTTTTGCGAGGCATTCACATATTATCGGAATCGTTACGAGCTTTGATTTGATATATTATAATAGTCGTTTCGAAACTCGAGTTTAAAGTTATGGGCCATTTAAAGTTACAAGTTCGATATATAAAATGTTTTTTTAAACTGTGAACAACACAACCCTTCTTCCCTTTCCTACTCTTTTTTTATGAAGAACAAAGATTGATTGAACATGGAAATAAAGATGAAGAAGATATGATGATTTCAAAGATAACTACAAAACGAAATCTAAAGACGAAAATAATTTCAAAAAATACTAAAACCCCACCCTTGAGATGCCACAAAGGATGATCACTTTTTTCGATAAGTCGAATTCAATCATTCAATCAAGAACACCTGAAGGAAAAGCAAAAAGATTTCTAAAAATGATTTTCATTAATATATCAATTCTTCCACCATCACAAGGTTTCTCTATTCTATTATAAGCAACCAAACCCTAGACGCAATGCAACCTTAGTGGGTCTATTTCGGTGTGAAATGTGTCTAATGCTTCCGTAAAGAATAAAAGAATAAAAGTAATTAGGATAAATGTGAAAAAATTAAATTCGACAATTCATTGCAAAGAAAAATGGTTAACCTAAAAGGCCCATAATTAACAAAAACAAAAACAATTGCTTCCAAAATGTATCCTTGGATTTGATATTCCAAATCTATCCCTTGTGAATCATCCTGAGAATATACGTATGATCTTGAGAATATTGGATTGATATTGAGAATCTTTGGAATATTTGTAAACACACACTTGGTCGACACCTCAATCTTCGTTATAGCTAAATTGAACAAAACCAAAAGCAAACAAAACGTAAAAGGTGCTCCAAAAACTTTCAACCCTCGATTTTCAGATTTAAACGGAGGAATTTTAGCTTCAAAAATAAGTTTCTTTTGCGAGGCATTCACAGATTATCGGAATCATTACGAACTTTGATTTGATATATTATAATAGTCGTTTCGAAACCCGAGTCAAAAGTTATGGCCATTTAAAGTTACAACTCCGAATTATAAAATGTTTTTTTAATTGTGAACAGCACAACCCTTCTTCCCTTTCCTACTTTTTTTTAATGAAGAACAAAGATTGATTGAACATGGAAATAAAGATGAAGAAGATATGATGATTTCAAAGATAACTACAAAACGAAATCTAAAGACGAAAATAATTTCAAAAAATCCTAAAACGCCAACCTTGAGATGCCATAAAGGATGATCACTTTCTTCGATAAGTCGAATTCAATCATTCAATGAAGAACAACTGAAGGAAAATAAAAAAATATTTTTAAAAATGATTTTCATTAATTATATCAATTTTTCGACCATCACAAGCCTTCTCTATTATATTATAAGCAAACAAAGCCTATGCGCAATGCAACCTTAGTGGGTCTATTTATTGTGAAATGTGTCTAATGCTTCCGTAAAGAATAAAAGAATAAAAGTAATTAGGATAAATGTGAAAAAATTAAATTCGACAATTCATTGGAAAGAAAAATGGTTAACCTAATAGGCCCATAATTAACAAAAACAAAAACAATTGCTTCCAAAATGTATCCTTGGATTTGATATTCCAAATCTATCCATTGTGAATCATCCTGAGAATATACGTATGATCTTGAGAACATTGGATTGATATTGAGAATCTTTAGAATATTTGTAAACACACACTTGGTCGACACCTCAATCTTTGTTATAGCTCCATTGAACAAAACCGAAAGCAAACAAAACGTAAAAGGTGCTCCAAAAACTTTCAACCCTCGGTTGGATATGTAAACGGAGGAATTTTAGTTTGAAAAATAAGTTTCTTTTGCGAGGCATTCACAGATTATCGGAATCGTTACGACCTTTGATTTGATATATTATAATAGTCGTTTCGAAACCCGAGTCAAAAGTTATGGCCATTTAAAGTTACAACTCCGATTTATAAAATGTTTTTTTTAATTGTGAACAGCACAACCCTTCTTCCCTTTCCTACTTTTTTTTTAATGAAGAACAAAGATTGATTGAACATGGAAATAAAGATGAAGAAGATATGATGATTTCAAAGATAACTACAAAACAAAATCTAAAGACAAAAATAATTTCAAAAAATCCTAAAACCCCAACCTTGAGATGCCACAAAGGATGATCACTTTCTTCGATAAGTCGAATTCAATCATTCAATAAAGAACAGATCTGAAGGAAAAGCAAAAATATTTCAAAATTCATTATTGATATCAATTCTTCCACCATCACAAGGTTTCTCTATTCTATTATAAGCAACCAAACCCTAGACGCAATGCAACCTTAGTGGGTCTATTTCGGTGTGAAATGTGTCTAATGCTTCCGTAAAGAATAAAAGAATAAAAGTAATTAGGATAAATGTGAAAAAATTAAATTCGACAATTCATTGGAAAGAAAAATGGTTAACCTAATAGGCCCATAATTAACAAAAACAAAAACAATTGCTTCCAAAATGTATCCTTGGATTTGATATTCCAAATCTATCCATTGTGAATCATCCTGAGAATATACGTATGATCTTGAGAACATTGGATTGATATTGAGAATCTTTAGAATATTTGTAAACACACATTTGGTCGACACCTCAATCTTCGTTATAGCTAGATTGAACACACTCGAAAGCAAACAAAATGTAAAAGGTGCTCCAAAAACTTTCAACCCTCAGTTGGATATGTAAAAGGAGGAATTTTAGTTTGAAAAATAAGTTTCTTTTGCGAGGCATTCACATATTATCAGAATCGTTACGAGCTTTGATTTGATATATTATAATAGTCGTTTCGAAACCCGAGTTAAAAGTTATGGGCCATTTAAAGTTACAAGTCCGATATATAAAATGTTTTTTTAAATTGTGAACAAGAATCCCTCTTCCCTTTCCTATTCTTTTTTTATGAAGAAAAAAGATTGATTAAACATGGAAATAAAGATGAAGAAGATATGATGATTTCAAAGATAACTACAAAACGAAATCTAAAGACGAAAATAATTTCAAAAAATCCTAAAACCCCAACCTTGAGATGCCACAAAGGATGATCACTTTCTTCGATAAGTCGAATTCAATCATTCAATAAAGAACACATCTGAAGGAAAAGCAAAAATATTTCAAAATTCATTATTGATATCAATTCTTCCACCATCACAAGGTTTCTCTATTCTATTATAAGCAACCAAACCCTAGACGCAATGCAACCTTAGTGGGTCTATTTCGGTGTGAAATGTGTCTAATGCTTCCGTAAAGAATAAAAGAATAAAAGTAATTAGGATAAATGTGAAAAAATTAAATTCGACAATTCATTGCAAAGAAAAATGGTTAACCTAATAGGCCCATAATTAACAAAAACAAAAACAATTGCTTCCAAAATGTATCCTTGGATTTGATATTCCAAATCTATCCCTTGTGAATCATCCTGAGAATATACGTATGATCTTGAGAATATTGGATTGATATTGAGAATCTTTAGAATATTTGTAAACACACACTTGGTCGACACCTTAATCTTCGTTATAGCTCCATTGAACAAACTCGAAAGCAAACAAAACGTAAAAGGTGTTCCAAAAACTTTCAACCCTCGGTTGGATATGTAAACGGAGGAATTTTAGTTTGAAAAATAAGTTTCTTTTGCGAGGCATTCACAGATTATCGGAATCGTTACGACCTTTGATTTGATATATTATAATAGTCGTTTCGAAACCCGAGTTAAAAGTTATTGCCATTTAAGCTTACAACTCCGATATATAAAATGTTTTTTTAAATTGTGAACAACACAACCCTTCTTCCCTTTCCTACTCTTTTTTTATGAAGAACAAAGATTGATTAAACATGGAAATAAAGATGATGAAGATATGATGATTTCAAAGATAACTACAAAACGAAATCTAAAGACGAAAATAATTTCAAAAAATCCTAAAACCCCAACCTTGAGATGCCACAAAGGATGATCACTTTCTTCGATAAGTCGAATTCAATCATTCAATAAAGAACACATCTGAAGGAAAAGCAAAAATATTTCGAAAAATGATTTTCATTATTGATATCAATTCTTCCACCATCACAAGGTTTCTCTATTCTATTCTAAGCAACCAAACACTAGACGCAATGCAACCTTAGTGGGTCTATTTCAGTGTGAAATGTGTCTAATGCTTCCGTAAAGAATAAAAGAATAAAAGTAATTAGGATAAATGTGAAAAAATTAAATTCGACAATTCATTGCAAAGAAAAATGGTTAACCTAATAGGCCCATAATTAACAAAAACAAAAACAATTGCTTCCAAAATGTATCCTTGGATTTGATATTCCAAATCTATCCATTGTGAATCATCCTGAGAATATACGTATGATCTTGAGAACATTGGATTGATATTGAGAATCTTTAGAATATTTGTAAACACACACTTGGTCGACACCTTAATCTTCGTTATAGCTCCATTGAACAAACTCGAAAGCAAACAAAATGTAAAAGGTGTTCCAAAAACTTTCAACCCTCGGTTGGATATGTAAACGGAGGAATTTTAGTTTGAAAAATAAGTTTCTTTTGCGAGGCATTCACAGATTATCGGAATCGTTACGACCTTTGATTTGATATATTATAATAGTCGTTTCGAAACCCGAGTCAAAAGTTATGGCCATTTAAAGTTACAACTCCGATTTATAAAATGTTTTTTTTAAATTGTGAACAGTACAACCCTTCTTCCCTTTCCTACTCTTTTTTTTATGAAGAACAAAGATTGATTGAACATGGAAATAAAGATGAAGAAGATATGATGATTTCAAAGATAACTACAAAACGAAATCTAAAGACGAAAATAATTTCAAAAAATCCTAAAACCCCAACCTTGAGATGCCACAAAGGATGATCACTTTCTTCGATAAGTCGAATTCAATCATTCAATCAAGAACACATTAAGTAAAAGCAAAAATATTTTGAAAAATGAATTTCATTATTGATATCAATTCTTCCACCATCACAAGGTTTCTCTATTCTATTCTAATCAACCAAACCCTAGACGCAATGCAACCTTAGTGGGTCTATTTCGGTGTGAAATGTGTCTAATGCTTCCGTAAAGAATAAAAGAATAAAAGTAATTAGGATAAATGTGAAAAAATTAAATTCGACAATTCATTGCAAAGAAAAATGGTTAACCTAATAGGCCCATAATTAACAAAAACAAAAACAATTGCTTCCAAAATGTATCCTTGGATTTGATATTCCAAATCTATCCCTTGTGAATCATCCTGAGAATATACGTATGATCTTGAGAATATTGGATTGATATTGAGAATCTTTAGAATATTTGTAAACACACACTTGGTCGACACCTTAATCTTCGTTATAGCTCCATTGAACAAACTCGAAAGCAAACAAAACGTAAAAGGTGTTCCAAAAACTTTCAACCCTCGGTTGGATATGTAAACGGAGGAATTTTAGTTTGAAAAATAAGTTTCTTTTGCGAGGCATTCACAGATTATCGGAATCGTTACGACCTTTGATTTGATATATTATAATAGTCATTTCAAAACCCGAGTCAAAAGTTATGGCCATTTAAAGTTACAACTCCGATTTATAAAATGTTTTTTTAATTGTGAACAGCACAACCCTTCTTCCCTTTCCTACTCTTTTTTTATGAAGAACAAAGATTGATTGAACATGGAAATAAAGATGAAGAAGATATGATGATTTCAAAGATAACTACAAAACAAAATCTAAAGACAAAAATAATTTCAAAAAATCCAAAAACCCCAACATTGAAATGCCACAAAGGATGATCACTTGCTTCGAGAAGTCGAATTCAATCATTCAATAAAGAACACATCTGAAGGAAAAACAAAAATATTTGGAAAAATGAATTTCATTATTGATATCAATTCTTCCACCATCACAAGGTTTCTCTATTCTTTTCTAAGCAACCAAACCCTAGACGCAATGCAACCTTAGTGGGTCTATTTCGGTGTGAAATGTGTCTAATGCTTCCGTAAAGAATAAAAGAATAAAAGTAATTAGGATAAATGTGAAAAAATTAAATTCGACAATTCATTGCAAAGAAAAATGGTTAACCTAATAGGCCCATAATTAACAAAAACAAAAACAATTGCTTCCAAAATGTATCCTTGGATTTGATATTCCAAATCTATCCCTTGTGAATCATCCGGAGAATATACGTATGATCTTGAGAATATTGGATTGATATTGAGAATCTTTAGAATATTTGTAAACACACACTTGGTCGACACCTTAATCTTCGTTATAGCTCCATTGAACAAACTCGAAAGCAAACAAAACGTAAAAGGTGTTCCAAAAACTTTCAACCCTCGGTTGGATATGTAAACGGAGGAATTTTAGTTTGAAAAATAAGTTTCTTTTGCGAGGCATTCACAGATTATCGGAATCGTTACGACCTTTGATTTGATATATTATAATAGTCGTTTCGAAACCCGAGTCAAAAGTTATGGCCATTTAAAGTTACAACTCCGATTTATAAAATGTTTTTTTTTAATTGTGAACAACACAACCCTTCTTCCCATTCCTACTTTTTTTATGAAGAACAAAGATTGATTAAACATGGAAATAAAGATGAAGAAGATATGATGACTTCAAAGATAACTACAAAACAAAATCTGAAGACAAAAATAATTTCAAAAAATCCTAAAACCCCAACATTGAAATGCCACAAAGGATGATCACTTGCTTCGATAAGTCGAATTCAATCATTCAATAAAGAACACATCTGAAGGAAAAGAAAAAATATTTTGAAAAATGAATTTCATTATTGATATCAATTCTTCCACCATCACAAGGTTTCTCTATTCTATTCTAATCAACCAAACCCTAGACGCAATGCAACCTTAGTGGGTCAATTTCGGTGTGAAATGTGTCTAATGCTTCCGTAAAGAATAAAAGAATAAAAGTAATTAGGATAAATGTGAAAAAATTAAATTCGACAATTCATTGCAAAGAAAAATGGTTAACCTAATAGGCCCATAATTAACAAAAACAAAAACAATTGCTTCCAAAATGTATCCTTGGATTTGATATTCCAAATCTATCCCTTGTGAATCATCCTGAGAATATACGTATGATCTTGAGAATATTGGATTGATATTGAGAATCTTTAGAATAGTTGTAAACACACACTTGGTCGACACCTCAATCTTTGTTATAGCTCCATTGAACAAAACCGAAAGCAAACAAAACGTAAAAGGTGCTCCAAAAACTTTCAACCCTCGGTTGGATATGTAAACGGAGTAATTTTAGTTTGAAAAATAAGTTTCTTTTGCGAGGCATTCACAGATTATCAGAATCGTTACGACCTTTGATTTGATATATTATAATAGTCGTTTCGAAACCCGAGTCAAAAGTTATGGCCATTTAAAGTTACAACTCCGATTTATAAAATGTTTTTTTAAAATAGTGAACAACACAACACTTCTTCCCTTTCCTACTCTTTTTTTATGAAGAATAAAAGATTGATTGAACATGGAAATAAAGATGAAGAAGATATGATGATTTCAAAGATAACTACGAAACGAAATAGAAACACGAAAATAATTTCAAAAAATCCTAAAACCCCAACCTTGATATGCCACAAAGGATGATCACTTTTTTCGATAAGTCGAATTCAATAATTAAATCAAGAACACCTAAAGGAAAAGCAAAATCATTTCTAAAAATGATTTTCATTAATGATATCAATTCTTCCACCATCACAAGGTTTCTCTATTCTATTATAAGCAACCAAACCCTAGACGCAATGCAACCTTAGTGGGTCTATTTCGGTGTGAAATGTGTCTAATGCTTCCGTAAAGAATAAAAGAATAAAAGTAATTAGGATAAATGTGAAAAAATTAAATTCGACAATTCATTGCAAAGAAAAATGGTTAACCTAATAGGCCCATAATTAACAAAAACAAAAACAATTGCTTCCAAAATGTATCCTTGGATTTGATATTCCAAATCTATCCCTTGTGAATCATCCTGAGAATATACGTATGATCTTGAGAATATTGGATTGATATTGAGAATCTTTAGAATATTTGTAAACACACACTTGGTCGACACCTTAATCTTCGTTATAGCTCCATTGAACAAACTCGAAAGCAAACAAAACGTAAAAGGTGTTCCAAAAACTTTCAACCCTCGGTTGGATATGTAAACGGAGGAATTTTAGTTTGAAAAATAAGTTTCTTTTGCGAGGCATTCACAGATTATCGGAATCGTTACGACCTTTGATTTGATATATTATAATAGTCGTTTCGAAACTCGAGTTAAAAGTTATGGGCCATTTAAAGTTACAACTCCGATATATAAAATGTTTATTTAAATTGTGAACAACACAACCCCTCTTCCCATTCCTACTTTTTTTATGAAGAACAAAGATTGATTAAACATGGAAATAAAGATGAAGAAGATATGATGACTTCAAAGATAACTACAAACCAAAATCTGAAGACAAAAATAATTTCAAAAAATCCTAAAACCCCAACATTGAAATGCCACAAAGGATGATCACTTGCTTCGATAAGTCGAATTCAATCATTCAATAAAGAACACATCTGAAGGAAAAGAAAAAATATTTTGAAAAATGAATTTCATTATTGATATCAATTCTTCCACCATCACAAGGTTTCTCTATTCTATTATAAGCAACCAAACCCTAGACGCAATGCAACCTTAGTGGGTCTATTTCGGTGTGAAATGTGTCTAATGCTTCCGTAAAGAATAAAAGAATAAAAGTAATTAGGATAAATGTGAAAAAATTAAATTCGAAAATTCATTGGAAAGAAAAATGGTTAACCTAATAGGCCCATAATTAACAAAAACAAAAACAATTGCTTCCAAAATGTATCCTTGGATTTGATATTCCAAATCTATCCATTGTGAATCATCCTGAGAATATACGTATGATCTTGAGAACATTGGATTGATATTGAGAATCTTTAGAATATTTGTAAACACACACTTGGTCGACACCTTAATCTTCGTTATAGCTCCATTGAACAAACTCGAAAGCAAACAAAACGTAAAAGGTGTTCCAAAAACTTTCAACCCTCGGTTGGATATGTAAACGGAGGAATTTTAGTTTGAAAAATAAGTTTCTTTTGCGAGGCATTCACAGATTATCGGAATCGTTACGAGCTTTGATTTGATATATTATAATAGTCGTTTCGAAACCCGAGTCAAAAGTTATGGCCATTTAAAGTTACAACTCCGATTTATAAAATGTTTTTTTTAAATTGTGAACAGTACAACCCTTCTTCCCTTTCCTACTCTTTTTTTTATGAAGAACAAAGATTGATTAAACATGGAAATAAAGATGAAGAAGATATGATGATTTCAAAGATAACTACAAAACGAAATCTAAAGACGAAAATAATTTCAAAAAATCCTAAAACGCCAACCTTGAGATGCCATAAAGGATGATCACTTTCTTCGATAAGTCGAATTCAATCATTCAATAAAGAACACATGTGAAGGAAAAGCAAAAATATTTCGAAAAATGATTTTCATTATTGATATCAATTCTTCCACCATCACAAGGTTTCTCTATTCTATTATAAGCAACCAAACCCTAGACGCAATGCAACCTTAGTGGGTCTATTTCGGTGTGAAATGTGTCTAATGCTTCCGTAAAGAATAAAAGAATAAAAGTAATTAGGATAAATGTGAAAAAATTAAATTCGACAATTCATTGCAAAGAAAAATGGTTAACCTAATAGGCCCATAATTAACAAAAACAAAAACAATTGCTTCCAAAATGTATCCTTGGATTTGATATTCCAAATCTATCCCTTGTGAATCATCCGGAGAATATACGTATGATCTTGAGAATATTGGATTGATATTGAGAATCTTTAGAATATTTGTAAACACACACTTGGTCGACACCTTAATCTTCGTTATAGCTCCATTGAACAAACTCGAAAGCAAACAAAACGTAAAAGGTGTTCCAAAAACTTTCAACCCTCGGTTGGATATGTAAACGGAGGAATTTTAGTTTGAAAAATAAGTTTCTTTTGCGAGGCATTCACAGATTATCGGAATCGTTATGAGCTTTGATTTGATATATTTTAATAGTCATTTCGAAACCCGAGTCAAAACTTATGGCCATTTAAAGTTGCAACTCCAATTTATAAAGTGTTTTTTTAAACTATGAACAACTGAATCCTTCTTCCCTTTCCTACTCGTTTTTTTACGAAGAACAAAGATTGATTGAACATGGAAATAAAGATGAAGAAGATATGATGATTTCAAAGATAACTACAAAACGAAATCTAAAGACGAAAATAATTTCAAAAAATACTAAAACCCCACCCTTGAGATGCCACAAAGGATGATCACTTTTTTCGATAAGTCGAATTCAATCATTCAATCAAGAACACCTGAAGGAAAAGCAAAAAGATTTCTAAAAATGATTTTCATTAATGATATCAATTTTTCCACCATCACAAGGTTTCTCTATTCTATTATAAGCAACCAAACCCTAGACGCAATGCAACCTTAGTGGGTCTATTTCGGTGTGAAATGTGTCTAATGCTTCCGTAAAGAATAAAAGAATAAAAGTAATTAGGATAAATGTGAAAAAATTAAATTCGACAATTCATTGCAAAGAAAAATGGTTAACCTAATAGGCCCATAATTAACAAAAACAAAAACAATTGCTTCCAAAATGTATCCTTGGATTTGATATTCCAAATCTATCCCTTGTGAATCATCCGGAGAATATACGTATGATCTTGAGAATATTGGATTGATATTGAGAATCTTTAGAATATTTGTAAACACACACTTGGTCGACACCTTAATCTTCGTTATAGCTCCATTGAACAAACTCGAAAGCAAACAAAACGTAAAAGGTGTTCCAAAAACTTTCAACCCTCGGTTGGATATGTAAACGGAGGAATTTTAGTTTGAAAAATAAGTTTCTTTTGCGAGGCATTCACAGATTATCGGAATCGTTACGACCTTTGATTTGATATATTATAATAGTCGTTTCGAAACTCGAGTTAAAAGTTATGGGCCATTTAAAGTTACAACTCCGATATATAAAATGTTTATTTAAATTGTGAACAACACAACCCTTCTTCCCTTTCCTACTTTTTTTTATGAAGAACAAAGATTGATTAAACATGGAAATAAAGATGAAGAAGATATGATGATTTCAAAGATAACTACAAAACAAAATCTAAAGACAAAAATAATTTCAAAAAATCCTAAAACCCCAACATTGAAATGCCACAAAGGATGATCACTTGCTTCGAGAAGTCGAATTCAATCATTCAATAAAGAACACATCTGAAGGAAAAACAAAAATATTTTGAAAAATGAATTTCATTATTGATATCAATTCTTCCACCATCACAAGGTTTCTCTATTCTATTATAAGCAACCAAACCCTAGACGCAATGCAACCTTAGTGGGTCTATTTCGGTGTGAAATGTGTCTAATGCTTCCGTAAAGAATAAAAGAATAAAAGTAATTAGGATAAATGTGAAAAAATTAAATTCGACAATTCATTGCAAAGAAAAATGGTTAACCTAATAGGCCCATAATTAACAAAAACAAAAACAATTGCTTCCAAAATGTATCCTTGGATTTGATATTCCAAATCTATCCCTTGTGAATCATCTTGAGAATATACGTATGATCTTGAGAATATTGGATTGATATTGAGAATCTTTAGAATATTTGTAAACACACACTTGGTCGACACCTCAATCTTCGTTATAGCTAGATTGAACACACTCGAAAGCAAACAAAATGTAAAAGGTGCTCCAAAAACTTTCAACCCTCGGTTGGATATGTAAAAAGAGGAATTTTAGTTTGAAAAATAAGTTTCTTTTGCGAGGCATTCACATATTATCAGAATCGTTACGAGCTTTGATTTGATATATTATAATAGTCGTTTCGAAACCCGAGTTAAAAGTTATGGGCCATTTAAAGTTACAAGTCCGATATATAAAATGTTTTTTTAAATTGTGAACAACACAACCCTTCTTCCCTTTCCTACTCTTTTTTTATGAAGAAAAAAGATTGATTAAATATGGAAATAAAGATGAAGAAGATATGATGATTTCAAAGATAACTACAAAACAAAATCTAAAGACAAAAATAATTTCAAAATATCCTAAAACCCCAACCTTGATATGCCACAAAGGATGATCACTTTTTTCGATAAGTCGAATTCAATCATTAAATATAAAACACCTAAAGGAAAAGCAAAGTCATTTCTAAAAATGATTTTCATTAATGATATCAATTCTTCCACCATCACAAGGTTTCTCTATTCTATTATAAGCAACCAAACCCTAGACGCAATGCAACCTTAGTGGGTCTATTTCGGTGTGAAATGTGTCTAATGCTTCCGTAAAGAATAAAAGAATAAAAGTAATTAGGATAAATGTGAAAAAATTAAATTCGACAATTCATTGCAAAGAAAAATGGTTAACCTAATAGGCCCATAATTAACAAAAACAAAAACAATTGCTTCCAAAATGTATCCTTGGATTTGATATTCCAAATCTATCCATTGTGAATCATCCTCAGAATATACGTATGATCTTGAGAATATTGGATTGATATTGAGAATCTTTAGAATATTTGTAAACACACACTTGGTCGACACCTTAATCTTCGTTATAGCTCCATTGAACAAACTCGAAAGCAAACAAAACGTAAAAGGTGTTCCAAAAACTTTCAACCCTCGGTTGGATATGTAAACGGAGGAATTTTAGTTTGAAAAATAAGTTTCTTTTGCGAGGCATTCACAGATTATCGGAATCGTTACGAGCTTTGATTTGATATATTATAATAGTCGTTTCTAACCCGAGTTAAAAGTTAGGGGCCATTTAAAGTTACAAGTCCGATATATAAAATGTTATTTTAAACTGTGAACAACACAACCCTTCTTCCCTTTCCTACTCTTTTTTTAATGAAGAACAAAGATTGATTGAACATGGAAATAAAGATGAAGAAGATATGATGATTTCAAAGATAACTACAAAACGAAATCTAAAGACGAAAATAATTTCAAAAAATCCTAAAACCCCAACCTTGAGATGCCACAAAGGATGATCACTTTCTTCGATAAGTCGAATTCAATCATTCAATAAAGAACACATCTGAAGGAAAAGAAAAAATATTTTGAAAAATGAATTTCATTATTGATATCAATTCTTCCACCATCACAAGGTTGCTCTATTCTATTCTAAGCAACCAAACCCTAGACGCAATGCAACCTTAGTGGGTCTATTTCGGTGTGAAATGTGTCTAATGCTTCCGTAAAGAATAAAAGAATAAAAGTAATTAGGATAAATGTGAAAAAATTAAATTCGACAATTCATTGCAAAGAAAAATGGTTAACCTAATAGGCCCATAATTAACAAAAACAAAAACAATTGCTTCCAAAATGTATCCTTGGATTTGATATTCCAAATCTATCCCTTGTGAATCATCCGGAGAATATACGTATGATCTTGAGAATATTGGATTGATATTGAGAATCTTTAGAATATTTGTAAACACACACTTGGTCGACACCTTAATCTTCGTTATAGCTCCATTGAACAAACTCGAAAGCAAACAAAACGTAAAAGGTGTTCCAAAAACTTTCAACCCTCGGTTGGATATGTAAACGGAGGAATTTTAGTTTGAAAAATAATTTTCTTTTTCAAGGCATTCTCAGATTATGGGAATCGTTACGAGCTTTGATTTTATATATTTTAATAGTCATTTCGAAACCCGAGTCAAAAGTTATGGCCATTTAAAGTTGCAACTCCGATTTATAAAATATTTTTTTTAAACTGTGAACAACAGAATCCTTCTTCCCTTTCCTACTCGTTTTTTTACGAAGAACAAAGATTGATTGAACATGGAAATAAAGATGATGAAGTTATGATGATTTCAAAGATAACCACGAAACGAAATCTAAAGATGAAAATAATTTCAAAAAATATTAAAACCCTACCCTTGGGATGCCACAAATGATGATCACTTTTTTCGATAAGTCGAATTCAATCATTCAATCAAGAACACCTGAAGGAAAAGCAAAAAAGATTTATAAAAATTATATCAATTTTTCCACCATCACAAGGCTGCTCTATTCTATTATAAGCAACCAAACCCTAGACGCAATGCAACCTTAGTGGGTCTATTTCGGTGTGAAATGTGTCTAATGCTTCCGTAAAGAATAAAAGAATAAAAGTAATTAGGATAAATGTGAAAAAATTAAATTCGACAATTCATTGCAAAGAAAAATGGTTAACCTAATAGGCCCATAATTAACAAAAACAAAAACAATTGCTTCCAAAATGTATCCTTGGATTTGATATTCCAAATCTATCCCATGTGAATCATCCTGAGAATATACGTATGATCTTGAGAATATTGGAGTGATATTGAGAATCTTTAGAATATTTGTAAACACACACTTGGTCGACACCTTAATCTTCGTTATAGCTCCAATGAACAAACTCGAGAGCAAACAAAACGTAAAAGGTGTTCCAAAAACTTTCAACCCTCGGTTGGATATGTAAACGGAGGAATTTTAGTTTGAAAAACAAGTTTCTTTTGCGAGGCATTCATAGATTATCGGAATCGTTACGACCTTTGATTTGATATATTATAATAGTCGTTTCGAAACTCGAGTTAAAAGTTATGGGCCATTTAAAGTTACAACTCCGATATATAAAATGTTTATATAAATTGTGAACAACACAACCCTTCTTCCCATTCCTACTTTTTTTATGAAGAACAAAGATTGATTAAACATGGAAATAAAGATGAAGAAGATATGATGACTTCAAAGATAACTACAAAACAAAATCTAAAGACAAAAATAATTTCAAAAAATCCTAAAACCCCAACCTTGAGATGCCACAAAGGATGATCACTTCCTTCGATAAGTCGAATTTAGGCATTCAATTAAGAACACTTGAAGGCAAAGCAAAAAGATTTCAAAAAATGATTTTCATTAATGATATCAATTCTTCCACCATCACAAGGTTTCTCTATTCTATTATAAGCAACCAAACCCTAGACGCAATGCAACCTTAGTGGGTCTATTTCGGTGTGAAATGTGTCTAATGCTTCCGTAAAGAATAAAAGAATAAAAGTAATTAGGATAAATGTGAAAAAATTAAATTCGACAATTCATTGCAAAGAAAAATGGTTAACCTAATAGGCCCATAATTAACAAAAACAAAAACAATTGCTTCCAAAATGTATCCTTGGATTTGATATTCCAAATCTATCCCTTGTGAATCATCTTGAGAATATACGTATGATCTTGAGAATATTGGATTGATATTGAGAATCTTTAGAATATTTGTAAACACACACTTGGTCGACACCTTAATCTTCGTTATAGCTCCATTGAACAAACTCGAAAGCAAACAAAACGTAAAAGGTGTTCCAAAAACTTTCAACCCTCGGTTGGATATGTAAACGGAGGAATTTTAGTTTGAAAAATAAGTTTCTTTTGCGAGGCATTCACAGATTATCGGAATCGTTACGACCTTTGATTTGATATATTATAATAGTCGTTTCGAAACCCGAGTCAAAAGTTATGGCCATTTAAAGTTACAACTCCGATTTATAAAATGTTTTTTTTAATTGTGAACAACACAACCCTTCTTCCCTTTCCTACTCTTTGTTTTTATGAAGAACAAAGATTGATTGAACATGGAAATAAAGATGAAGAAGATATGATGATTTCAAAGATAACTACAAAACGAAATCTAAAGACGAAAATAATTTCAAAAAATCCTAAAACCCCAACCTTGAGATGCCACAAAGGATGATCACTTTCTTCGATAAGTCGAATTCAATCATTCAATAAAGAACACATCTGAAGGAAAAGCAAAAATATTTCAAAATTCATTATTGATATCAATTCTTCCACCATCACAAGGTTTCTCTATTCTATTATAAGCAACCAAACCCTAGACGCAATGCAACCTTAGTGGGTCTATTTCGGTGTGAAATGTGTCTAATGCTTCCGTAAAGAATAAAAGAATAAAAGTAATTAGGATAAATGTGAAAAAATTAAATTCGACAATTCATTGCAAAGAAAAATGGTTAACCTAATAGGCCCATAATTAACAAAAACAAAAACAATTGCTTCCAAAATGTATCCTTGGATTTGATATTCCAAATCTATCCCTTGTGAATCATCCTGAGAATATATGTATGATCTCGAGAATATTGGTTGGATATTGAGAATTTTTAGAATATTTCTAAACACACACTTGGTCGACAACTCAATCTCCGTTATAGCTCCATTAAACAAAACCGAAACCAAACAAAACGTAAAAGGTGGGAAAAAAACTTTCAACCCTCGGTAGGACATGTAAACAGAGCAATTTGATTTCTAAAAATAATTTTCTTTTTCAAGGAATTCTCAGATTATGGGAATCGTTACGAGCTTTGATTTGATATATTATAATAGTCGTTTCGAAACCCGAGTCAAAAGTTATGGCCATTTAAAGTTACAACTCCGATTTATAAAATGTTTTTTTTTAAATTGTGAACAACACAACCCTTCTTCCCTTTCCTACTCTTTTTTTTATGAAGAACAAAGATTGATTGAACATGGAAATAAAGATGAAGAAGATATGATGATTTCAAAGATAACTACAAAACGAAATCTAAAGACGAAAATAATTTCAAAAAATCCTAAAACCCCAACCTTGAGATGCCACAAAGGATGATCACTTTCTTCGATAAGTCGAATTCAATCATTCAATAAAGAACACATCTGAAGGAAAAGCAAAAATATTTCGAAAAATGATTTTCATTATTGATATCAATTCTTCCACCATCACAAGGTTGCTCTATTCTATTCTAAGCAACCAAACCCTAGACGCAATGCAACCTTAGTGGGTCTATTTCGGTGTGAAATGTGTCTAATGCTTCCGTAAAGAATAAAAGAATAAAAGTAATTAGGATAAATGTGAAAAAATTAAATTCGACAATTCATTGCAAAGAAAAATGGTTAACCTAATAGGCCCATAATTAACAAAAACAAAAACAATTGCTTCCAAAATGTATCCTTGGATTTGATATTCCAAATCTATCCCTTGTGAATCATCCTGAGAATATACGTATGATCTTGAGAATATTGGATTGATATTGAGAATCTTTAGAATATTTGTAAACACACACTTGGTCGACACCTTAATCTTCGTTATAGCTCCATTGAACAAACTCGAAAGCAAACAAAACGTAAAAGGTGTTCCAAAAACTTTCAACCCTCGGTTGGATATGTAAACGGAGGAATTTTAGTTTGAAAAATAAGTTTCTTTTGCGAGGCATTCACAGATTATGAGAATCGATACGAGCTATGATTTGATATATTATAATAGTCGTTTCGAAACCCGAGTCAAAAGTTATGGCTATTTAAAGTTACAACTCCGAATTATAAATTTTTTTTTTAATTGTGAACAACACAAACCTTCTTCCCTTTCCTACTGTTTTTTTTATGAAGAACAAAAATTTATTGAACATGGAAATAAAGATGAAGAAGATATGATGATTTCAAAGAGAACTACAAAACGAAATCTAAAGACGAAAATAATTTTAAAAAATCCTAAAACCCCAACCTTGAGATGCCACAAAGGATGATCACTTTCTTCGATAAGTCGAATTCAATCATTCAATAAAGAACACATCTGAAGGAAAAGCAAAAATATTTCAAAATTCATTATTGATATCAATTCTTCCACCATCACAAGGTTTCTCTATTCTATTATAAGCAACCAAACCCTAGACGCAATGCAACCTTAGTGGGTCTATTTTGGTGTGAAATGTGTCTAATGCTTCCGTAAAGAATAAAAGAATAAAAGTAATTAGGATAAATGTGAAAAAATTAAATTCGACAATTCATTGCAAAGAAAAATGGTTAACCTAATAGGCCCATAATTAACAAAAACAAAAACAATTGCTTCCAAAATGTATCCTTGGATTTGATATTCCAAATCTATCCCTTGTGAATCATCTTGAGAATATACGTATGATCTTGAGAATATTGGATTGATATTGAGAATCTTTAGAATATTTGTAAACACACACTTGGTCGACACCTTAATCTTCGTTATAGCTCCATTGAACAAACTCGAAAGCAAACAAAACGTAAAAGGTGTTCCAAAAACTTTCAACCCTCGGTTGGATATGTAAACGGAGGAATTTTAGTTTGAAAAATAAGTTTCTTTTGCGAGGCATTCACAGATTATCGGAATCGTTACGACCTTTGATTTGATATATTATAATAGTCGTTTCGAAACCCGAGTCAAAAGTTATGGCCATTTAAAGTTACAACTCCGATTTATAAAATGTTTTTTTTAATTGTGAACAGCACAACCCTTCTTCCCTTTCCTACTTTTTTTTAATGAAGAACAAAGATTGATTGAACATGGAAATAAAGATGAAGAAGATATGATGATTTCAAAGATAACTACAAAACAAAATCTAAAGACAAAAATAATTTCAAAAAATCCTAAAACCCCAACCTTGAGATGCCACAAAGGATGATCACTTTCTTCGATAAGTCGAATTCAATCATTCAATAAAGAACACATCTGAAGGAAAAGCAAAAATATTTTGAAAAATGAATTTCATTATTGATATCAATTCTTCCACCATCACAAGGTTTCTCTATTCTATTCTAATCAACCAAACCCTAGACGCAATGCAACCTTAGTGGGTCTATTTCGGTGTGAAATGTGTCTAATGCTTCCGTAAAGAATAAAAGAATAAAAGTAATTAGGATAAATGTGAAAAAATTAAATTCGACAATTCATTGCAAAGAAAAATGGTTAACCTAATAGGCCCATAATTAACAAAAACAAAAACAATTGCTTCCAAAATGTATCCTTGGATTTGATATTCCAAATCTATCCCTTGTGAATCATCTTGAGAATATACGTATGATCTTGAGAATATTGGATTGATATTGAGAATCTTTAGAATATTTGTAAACACACACTTGGTCGACACCTCAATCTTTGTTATAGCTCCATTGAACAAAACCGAAAGCAAACAAAACGTAAAAGGTGTTCCAAAAACTTTCAACCCTCGGTTGGATATGTAAACGGAGGAATTTTTATTTGAAAAATAATTTTATTTTGCAAGGCATTCTCAGATTATGGGAATCGTAACGATCTTCGATTAGATATATTATAATAGTTGTTTCGAAACCCTAGTCAAAAGTTATAGTCATTTAAAGTTACAACAGCGATTAATAAAATGTGTTTTTGAAATTGTGAACTGTAGAACCGTGCTTCCCTTTCCTGCTCTTTTTTTTTTCGAAGAACAAAGTTTGATTGAACAAGGAAATAAATATGAAGAAATTATTATGATTTCAAAGATAACTACGAAACGAAATCTAAAGACAAAAATAATTTCAAAAAATCCTAAAACCTCAACCTTGACATGCCAGAAAGGATAATCACTTTTTCCGATAAGTCGAATTCAATCTTTCAATAAAGAACACATCTGAAGGAAAAGCAAAAATATTTCAAAATTCATTATTGATATCAATTCTTCCACCATCACAAGGTTGCTCTATTCTATTCTAAGCAACCAAACCCTAGACGCAATGCAACCTTAGTGGGTCTATTTCGGTGTGAAATGTGTCTAATGCTTCCGTAAAGAATAAAAGAATAAAAGTAATTAGGATAAATGTGAAAAATTAAATTCCAAAATTCATTGGAAAGAAAAATGGTTAACCTAATAGGCCCATAATTAACAAAAACAAAAACAATTGCTTCCAAAATGTATCCTTGGATTTGATATTCCAAATCTATCCATTGTGAATCATCCTGAGAATATACGTATGATCTTGAGAACATTGGATTGATATTGAGAATCTTTAGAATATTTGTAAACACACACTTGGTCGACACCTCAATCTTTGTTATAGCTCCATTGAACAAAACCGAAAGCAAACAAAATGTAAAAGGTGCTCCAAAAACTTTCACCCCTCGGTTGGAGATTTAAACGGAGGAATTTTAGTTTGAAAAATAATTTTCTTTTGCGAGGCATTCACAGATTATGGGAATCGATACGAGCTTTGATTTGATATATTATAATAGTCGTTTCGAAACCCGAGTCAAAAGTTATGGCTATTTAAAGTTACAACTCCGAATTACAAAATGTTTTTTTAATTGTGAATAACACAACCCTTCTTCCCTTTCCTACTCTTTGTTTTTATGAAGAACAAAGATTGATTGAACATGGAAATAAATATGAAGAAGATATGATGATTTCAAAGATAACTACGAAACAAAATCTAAAGACAAAAATAATTTCAAAAAATCCTAAAACCTCAACCTTGACATGCCAGAAAGGATAATCACTTTTTCCGATAAGTCGAATTCAATCTTTCAATAAAGAACACATCTGAAGGAAAAGCAAAAATATTTCAAAATTCATTATTGATATCAATTCTTCCGCCATCACAAGGTTGCTCTATTCTATTATAAGCAACCAAACCCTAGACACAATGCAACCTTAGTGGGTCTATTTAGGTGTGAAATGTGACTAATACTTCCGTAAAGAATAAAAGAATAAAACTAATTATGATAGATGTGAAAAATTACATTCGAAAATTCTTTGCAAAGAAAAATGCTTAATCTAATAGGACCATAATTAAGAAAAACAAAAACAATTGCTTCCAAAATTTATCCTTGGATTTGATATTCCAAATCTATCCCTTGTGAATCATCATGAGAATATACGTATGATCTTGAGAATATTGGATTGATATTGAGAATCTTTAGAATATTTGTAAACACACACTTGGTCGACACCTCAATATTCGTTATAGCTCTATTGAACAAATTCGAAAGCAAACAAAACGTAAAAGGTGCTCCACAAACTTTCAACCCTCGGTTGGAGATTTAAACGAAGGAATTTTAATTTGAAAAATAAATTTCTCTTTCGAGGCATTCACAGATTATGGGAATCATTACGAACTTTGATTTGATATATTATAATAGTCGTTTCGAAACCCGAGTCAAAAGTTATGGCCATTTAAAGTTACAACTCCGAATTATAAAATGTTTTTTTTAAATTGTGAACAGCACAACCCTTCTTCCCTTCCTATCTTTTTTTTATGAAGAACAAAGATTGATTGAACATGGAAATAAAGATGAAGAAGATATGATTATTTCAAAGAGAACTACAAAACGAAATCTAAAGACGAAAATAATTTTAAAAAATCCTGAAACCCCAACCTTGAGATGCCACAAAGGATGATCACTTTCTTCGATAAGTCGAATTCAATCATTCAATAAAGAACACATCTGAAGGAAAAGCAAAAATATTTCGAAAAATGATTTTCATTATTGATATCAATTCTTCCACCATCACAAAGTTGCTCTATTCTATTCTAAGCAACCAAACCCTAGACGCAATGCAACCTTAGTGGGTCTATTTCGGTGTGAAATGTGTCTAATGCTTCCGTAAAGAATAAAAGAATAAAATTAATTATGATAAATGTGAAAAAATTAAATTCGACAATTCATTGCAAAGAATAATGCTTAACCTAAAAGACCCATAATTAACAAAAACAAAAACCATTGCCTCCAAAATGTATCCTTGGATTTGATATTCCAAATCTATCCTTTGTGAATCATCCTGAGAATATACGTATGATCTTGAGAATATTGGATTGATATTGAGAATCTTTAGAATATTTGTAAACACACACTTGGTCGGCAGCTCAATCTCTGTGATAGCTCCATTGAACAAAACCGAAAGCAAACAAAACGTAAAAGGTGAGACAAAAACTTTTAACCATCGGTAGGAGATGTAAACGGAGGAATTTTAGTTCTAAAAATAAGTTTCTTTTGCAAGGCCTACATAGATTATCGGAATCGTTTCGAGCTTTGATTTGATATATTATAATAGTCATTTCGAAACCCGAGTCAAAAGTTATGGCCATTTAAAGTTACAACTCCGATTTATAAAATGTTTTTTTTAATTGTGAACAGCACAACCCTTCTTCCCTTTCCTACTCTTTTTTTATGAAGAACAAAGATTGATTGAACATGGAAATAAAGATGAAGAAGATATGATGATTTCAAAGATAACTACGAAATGAAATCTAAAGATGAAAATAATTTCAAAAAATCCTAAAACCCCAACCTTGATATGCCACAAAGGATGATCACTTTCTTCGATAAGTCCAATTCAATCATTCAATCAAGAACACCTAAAGGAAAAGCAAAAACATTTCAAAAAAATGATTTTCATTAATGATATCAATTCTTCCACCATCACAAGGCTGCTCTATTCTATTATAAGCAACCAAACTTTAGACGCAATGCAACCTTTGTGGGTCTATTTAGGTGTACAATGTCTCTAATGCTTCCGTAAAGAATAAAAGAATAAAATTAATTATGATAAATGTGAAAAAATTAAATTCGACAATTCATTGCAAAGAAAAATGCTTAACCTAAAAGGCCCATAATTAACAAAAACAAAAACAAAAACAATTGCTTCCAAAATTTATCCTTGGATTTGATATTCCAAATCTATCCCTTGTGAATCATCATGAGAATATATGTATGATCTTGAGAATATTGGTTGGATATTGAGAATCTTTAGAATATTTGTAAACACACACTTGGTCGAAACCTCAATCTTCGTTATAGCTCCATTGAACAAAACCGAAAGCAAACAAAATGTAAAAGGTGCTCCAAAAACTTTCAACCCTCGGTTGGAGATGTAAACGGAGGAATTTTAGTTTGAAAAATAAGTTTCTTTTGCGAGGCATTCACAGATTATGGGAATCGTTACGAGCTTTGATTTTATATATTATAATAGTTATTTCGAAACCCGAGTCAAAAGTTATGGCCATTTAAAGTTGCAACTCCGATTTATAAAATGTTTTTTTTAAACTGTGAACGGCACAACCCTTCTTCCCTTTCCTACTCTTTTTTTTATGAAGAACAAATATTGATTGAACATGGAAACAAAGATGAAGAAGATATGATGATTTCAAAGATAACTACGAAAATAAATCTAAAGACAAAAATAATTTCAAAAAATCCTAAAACCTCAACCTTGAGATGCCACAAAGGATGATCACTTTCTTCGATAAGTCGAATTCAATCTTTCAATCAAGAACACCTGAAGGAAAAGAAAAATATTTATAAAAATGATTTTCATTAATGATATCAATTCTTCCACCATCACAAGTCTGCTCTATTCTATTATAAGCAACCAAACCCTAGATGCAATGCAACCTTAGTTGGTCTATTTAGGTGTGAAATGTGTCTAATGCTTCCGTAAAGAATAAAAGAATAAAACTAATTATGATAAATGTGAAACAATTAAATTCAAAAATTCATTGCAAAGAAAAATGCTTAACCTAGAAGGGCCATAATTAACAAAAACAAAACCAATTACTTCCAAAATATATACTTGGATTTGATATTCCAAATCTTTCCCTTCTGAATCATCATGAGAATATATGTATGATCTTGAGAATATTTGTTGGATATTGAGAATCTTTATAATATTTGTAAACAAATACTTGGTCGACACCTCAATCTCCGTTGTAGCTCCATTGAACAGAAGAGAAAGCAAATAAACGTAAAAGGTGAGACAAAAACGTTCAACCCTCGATAGGAGATGTAAATGGAGGAATTTGAGTTCTAAAAATATGTTCAATTGGCTAGGCATTCTCAGATTATGGGAATCGTAACGATCTTCGATTAGATATATTATAATAGTTGTTTCAAAACCCTAGTCAAAAGTTATAGTCATTTAAAGTTGCAACTCCGATTTATAAAATGTGTTTTTGAAATTGTGAACTGTAGAACCCTGCTTCCCTTTCCTGCTCTTTTTTTTTCGAAGAACAAAGTTTGATTGAACAAGGAAATAAATATGAAGAAGATATTATGATTTCAAAGAGAACTACGAAAGGAAATCCAAAGACGAAAATCACATCAAAAATTCCTAAAACCCCAACCTTGAGATGCCACAAAGGATGATCACTTCCTTCGATAAGTCGAATTCTATCATTCAATCAAGAACACTTGAAGGCAAAGCAAAAATATTTCATAAAAGATTTTCATTAATGATATCAATTCTTCCACCATCATAAGGCTGCTATTTTCTATTATAAGCAACCAAACCCTAGACGTAATGCACCCTCAGTGGGTCTATTTAGTTGTGAAATGTGCCAAATCCTTCTGTAAAGAATAAAAGAATAAAATTAATTATGATAAATGTGACAAATTAAATTCGGGAATTCATTGCAAGGAAAAATGCTTAATCTAATAGGACCATAATTAAGAAAAACAAAAACAACTGCTTCCAAAATTTATCCTTGGATTTGATATTCCAAATCTATCCCTTGTGAATCATCATGAGAATATATGTATGATCTTGAGAATATTGGTTGGATATTGAGAATCTTTAGAATATTTGTAAACAAATACTTGGTCGACACCTCAATCTCCGTTATACCTCCATTGAACAGAACAGAAAGCAAAAAAATGTAAAAGGTGAGACAAAAACGTTCAACCCTTGGTAGGAGATGTAAATGGAGGAATTTGAGTTCTAAAAATATGTTTAATTTTCAAGGCATTCTCAGATTATGGGAATCGTAACGATCTTCGATTAGATATATTATAATAGTTGTTTCGAAACCCTAGTCAAAAGTTATAGTCATTTAAAGTTACAACAGCGATTAATAAAATGTGTTTTTGAAATTGTGAACTGTAGAACCCTGCTTCCCTTTCCTGCTCTTTTTTTTACGAAGAACAAAGATTGATTGAACAAGGAAATAAATATGAAGAAGATATGATGATTTCAAAGATAACTACGAAACGAAATCTAAAGACAAAAATAATTTCAAAAAATCCTAAAACCCCAACCTTGAGATGCCACAAAGGATGATCACTTTCTTCGATAAGTCGAATTCAATCATTCAATCAAGAACACATGAAGGAAAAGCAAAATTATTTTGAAAAATTATTTTCATTAATGATATCAATTCTTCCACCATCACAAGGCGGCTCTATTCTATTATAAGCAACCAAACCCTAGATACAATGCAACCTTAGTGGGTCTATTTAGGAGTGAAATGTATCTAATGCTTCCGTAAAGAATAAAAGAATAAAAATAATTATGATAAATGTGAAAGAATTAAATTCAAATATTCATTGCAAAGAAAAATGCTTAACCTAAAAGACGCTTAATTAACAAAAACAAAAACATTTGTTTCCAAAATTTATCCTTGCATTTGATATTCCAAATCTATCCCTTGTGAATGACCATGAGAATATAAGTATGATCTTGAGAATATTGGATGGATATTGAGAATCTTTAGAACATTTGTAAACACACACTTGGTCGGCACCTCAATCTCTGTGATAGCTCCATTGAACAAAACCGAAAGCAAACAAAACGTAAAAGGTGAGACAAAAACTTTCAACCCTCGGTAGGAGATGTAAACGGAGGAATTTGAGTTCTAAAAATAAGTTTCTTTTGCGAGGCATTCGAAGATTATGGGAATCGCTACGAACTTTGATTTGATATATTATAATAGTCGTTTCAAAACTCGAGTCAAAAGTTATGGCCATTTAAAGTTGGAACTCCGATTTATAAAATGTTTTTTTATATTGTGAACAGCAGAACCCTTCTTCCCTTTCCTACTCTTTTTTTAATGAAGAATAAAAATTGTTTGAGCATGGAAATAAAGATGAAGAAGATATGATGATTTCAAAGAGAACTACAAAATGATATCAAAAGACGAAAATAAAAAAAAACCCAAACCTTGAGATGCCACAAAGGATGATCACTTTCTTCGATAAGTCGAATTCAATCATTCAATAAAGAACACATCTGAAGGAAAAGCAAAAACATTTCTAAAAATGATTTTCATTAATGATATCAATTCTTCCACCATCACAAGGCTGCTCTATTCTATTATAAGCAACCAAACCCTAGACGCAATGCAACCTTAGTGGGTCTATTTAGGTGTGAAATGTGCCTAATCCTTCCGTAAAGAATAAAAGAATAAAATTAATTATTATAAATGTGAAATTAAATGCAGCAATTCATTTCATAGCAAAATGGTTAACCAAAAAGGAACACAATTAACAAAAACAAAAACATTTGTTTCCAAAATTTATCCTTGCATTTGATATTCCAAATCTATCCCTTGTGAATGACCATGAGAATATAAGTATGATCTTGAGAATATTGGTTGTATATGGATAATATTTAGAATATTTGTAAACACACACTTGGTCGACACCTCAATCTCCGTTATAGCTCCATTGAACAAAACCGAAAGCAAACAAAATGTAAAAGGTGAGGCAAAACCGTTCAACCCTCGGTAGGAGCTGTAAACGGAGGAATTTGAGTTCTAAAAATATGTTTCTTTTTCTAGGAATTCGCAGATTATGGGAATCGTTACGAGCTTTGATTTGATATATTATAATAGTCATTTCGAAACATGAGTCAAAAGTTATGGCCATTTAAAGTTGCAACTCCGATTTATAAAATGTTTTTTTAAACTGTGAACGGCAGAAACCTTCTTCCATTTCCTACTCTTGTTTTTACGAAGAAAAAATATTGATTGAACATGGAAACAAATATAAAGAAGATATGATGATTATAAAGATAACTACGAAAATAAATCTAAAGACAAAAATAATTTCAAAAAAATCCTAAAACCCTAACCTTGAGATGCCACAAAGGATGATCACTTTCTTCGATAAGTCGAATTCAATCATTCAATCAAGAACACCTGAAGGAAAAGCAAAAATATTTCTAAAAATGATTTTCATTAATGATATCAATTTTTCCACCATCACAAGGCTGCTCTATTCTATTATAAGCAACCAAACCCTAGACGCAATGCAACCATAGTGGGTCTATTTAGGTGTGAAATGTGCTTAATCCTTCCTTAAAGAATAAAAGAATAAAATTAATTATGATAAATGTGACAAACTAAATTCATCAATATATTTCAAAGAAAAATGATTAACCTAAGAGGCCCATAATTAACAAAAAAAAAAACAATTGCTTCCAAAATTAATCCATGGATTTGATATTCCAAATCTATCCCTTGTGAATGACCAAGAGAATATAAGTATGATCTCGAGAATATTGGTTGGATATTGAGAATTTTTAGAATATTTCTAAACACACACTTGGTCGACAACTCAATCTCCGTTATAGCTCCATTAAACAAAACCGAAACCAAACAAAACGTAAAAGGTGGGAAAAAAACTTTCAACCCTCGGTAGGACATGTAAACGGAGGAATTTGAGTTCTAAATATATGTTTCTTTTTCTAGGAATTCGCAGATTATGGGAATCGTTACGAGCTTTGATTTGATATATTATAATAGTTATTTCGAAACCCGAGTCAAAAGTTATGGCCATTTAAAGTTGCAACTCTGATTTATAAAATGTTTTTTTTAAACTATGAATGGCAGAAAGCTTCTTCCCTTTCCTACTCTTTTTTTTACGAAGAACAAATATTGATTGAACATGGAAACAAATATGAAGAAGATATGATGATTTCAAAGATAACTACGAAAATAAATCTAAAGACGAAAATAATTTCAAAAAAATCCTAAAACCCTAACCTTGAGATGCCACAAAGGATGATCACTTTCTTTGATAAGTCGAATTTAATCTTTCAATCAAGAGCACCTGAAGGAAAAGAAAAAATATTTCATAAAAATTTCATTAATGATATCATTTCTTCCACCATCACAAGGCTGCTCTATTCTATTATAAGCAACCAAACCCTAGACGCAATGCAACCTTTGTGGGTCTATTTAGGTGTGCAATGTCTCTAATGCTTCCGTAAAGAATAAAAGAATAAAATTAATTATGATAAATGTGAAAAAATTAAATTCGACAATTCATTGCAAAGAATAATGCTTAACCTAAGAGAAGCATAATTAACAAAAACAAAAACCATTGCCTCCAAAATTAATCCATGGATTTGATATTCCAAATCTATCCCTTGTGAATGACCAAGAGAATATAAGTATGATCTCGAGAATATTGGTTGGATATTGAGAATTTTTAGAATATTTCTAAACACACACTTGGTCGACAACTCAATTTCCGTTATAGCTCCATTAAACAAAACCAAAAGCAAACAAAACGTAAAAGGTGAGACAAAAACTTTCAACCCTCGGTAGGACATGTAAACAGAGCAATTTGATTTCTAAAAATAATTTTCTTTTTCAAGGCATTCTCAGATTATGGGAATCGTTACGAGCTTTGATTTGATATATTTTAATAGTCATTTCGAAACCCGAGTCAAAAGTTATGGCCATTTAAAGTTGCAACTCCGATTTATAAAATGTTTTTTTAAACTGTGAAGAACAGAACCCTTCTTCCCTTTCCTACTCGTTTTTTTACGAAGAACAAAGATTGATTGAACATGGAAATAAAGATGAAGAAGATATGATGATTTCAAAGATAACTACAAAACGAAATCTAAAGACGAAAATAATTTCAAAAAATACTAAAACCCCACCCTTGAGATGCCACAAAGGATGATCACTTTTTTCGATAAGTCGAATTCAATCATTCAATCAAGAACACCTGAAGGAAAAGCAAAAAGATTTCTAAAAATGATTTTCATTAATGATATCAATTTTTCCACCATCACAAGGCTGCTCTATTCTATTATAAGCAACCAAACCCTAGACGCAATGCAACCATAGTGGGTCTATTTAGGTGTGAAATGTGCTTAATCCTTCCTTAAAGAATAAAAGAATAAAATTAATTATGATAAATGTGACAAACTAAATTCATCAATTTATTTCAAAGAAAAATGGTTAACCTAAGAGGCCCATAATTAACAAAAAAAAAACAATTGCTTCCAAAATTAATCCATGGATTTGATATTCCAAATCTATCCCTTGTGAATGACTAAGAGAATATAAGTATGATCTCGAGAATATTGGTTGGATATTGAGAATCTTTAGAATATTTCTAAAGACACACTTGGTCGACCACTCAATCTCCGTTATAGCTCTATTAAACAAAACTGAAAGCAAACAAAACGTAAAAGGTGAGACAAAAACTTTCAACCCTCGGTAGGACATGTAAACAGAGCAATTTGAGTTCTAAAAATAATTTTCTTTTTCAAGGCATTCTCAGATTATGGGAATCGTTACGAGCTTTGATTTGATATATTTTAATAGTCATTTCGAAACCCGAGTCAAAAGTTATGGCCATTTAAATTTGCAACTCCGATTTATAAAATGTTTTTTTTAAACTGTGAAGAACAGAACCCTTCTTCCCTTTCCTACTCGTTTTTTTACGAAGAACAAAGATTGATTGAACATGGAAATAAAGATGAAGAAGATATGATGATTTCAAAGATAACTACAAAACGAAATCTAAAGACGAAAATAATTTCAAAAAATACTAAAACCCCACCCTTGAGATGCCACAAAGGATGATCACTTTTTTCGATAAGTCGAATTCAATCATTCAATCAAGAACACCTGAAGGAAAAGCAAAAATATTTCTAAAAATGATTTTCATTAATGATATCAATTTTTCCACCATCACAAGGCTGCTCTATTCTATTATAAGCAACCAAACCCTAGACGCAATGCAACCATAGTGGGTCTATTTAGGTGTGAAATGTGCTTAATCCTTCCTTAAAGAATAAAAGAATAAAATTAATTATGATAAATGTGACAAACTAAATTCATCAATTTATTTCAAAGAAAAATGGTTAACCTAAGAGGCCCATAATTAACAAAAAAAAACAATTGCTTCCAAAATTAATCCATGGATTTGATATTCCAAATCTATCCCTTGTGAATGACCATGAGAATATAAGTATGATCTTGAGAATATTGGTTGTATATGGATAATATTTAGAATATTTGTAAACACACACTTGGTCGACACCTCAATCTCTATTATCGCTCCATTGAACCAAACCGAAAGCAAACAAAATGTAAAGGGTGAGGCTAAAACGTTCAACCCTCGGTAGGAGCTGTAAATAGAGGAATTTGAGTTCTAAAAATAATTTTCTTTTTCAAGGAATTCTCAGATTATGGGAATCGTTACGAGCTTTGATTTGATATATTTTAATAGTAATTTCGAAACCCGAGTCAAAAGTTATGGCCATTTATAGTTGCAACTCCAATTTATAAAATGTTTTTTTAAACTGTGAACAACTGAATCCTTCTTCCCTTTCCTACTCGTTTTTTTACGAAGAACAAAGATTGATTGAACATGGAAATAAAGATGACGAAGATATGATGATTTCAAAGATAACCACGAAATGAAATCTAAAGATGAAAATAATTTCAAAAAATATTAAAACCCCACCCTTGAGATGCCACAAAGGATGATCACTTTCTTCGATAAGTCGAATTCCATCATTCAATCAAGAACACCTGAAGGAAAAACAAAAAGATTTCTAAAAATGATTTTCATTAATGATATCAATTTTTCCACCATCACAAGGCTGCTCTATTCTATTATAAGCAACCAAACCCTAGACGCAATGCAACCATAGTGGGTCTATTTAGGTGTGAAATGTGCTTAATCCTTCCTTAAAGAATAAAAGAATAAAATTAATTATGATAAATGTGACAAACTAAATTCATCAATATATTTCAAAGAAAAATGATTAACCTAAGAGGCCCATAATTAACAAAAAAAAAACAATTGCTTCCAAAATTAATCCATGGATTTGATATTCCAAATCTATCCCTTGTGAATGACTAAGAGAATATAAGTATGATCTCGAGAATATTGGTTGGATATTGAGAATCTTTAGAATATTTCTAAAGACACACTTGGTCGACAACTCAATTTCCGTTATAGCTCCATTAAACAAAACCGAAAGCAAACAAAACGTTAAAGGTGAGACAAAAACTTTCAACCCTCGGTAGGACATGTAAACAAAGCAATTTGAGTTCTAAAAATAATTTTCTCTTTCAAGGCATTTTCAGATTATGGGAATCGTTACGAGCTTTGATTTGATATATTTTAATAATCATTTCGAAACCCGAGTCAAAAGTTATGGCCATTTAAAGTTAGAATTCCGATTTATCAAATGTTTTTTTAACTGTGAAGAGTAGAACCCTTCTTCCCTTTCCTACTCTTTTTTTTATGAAGAACAAAGATTGTTTGAACAAGGAAATAAAGATGAAGAATAAGATACAATGATTTCAAAGAGAACTAGGAAAGGAAAACCAAAGACAAAAAATAACATCAAAAAGTCCTAAAACCCCAACCTTGATATGCCACAAAGGATGATCACTTCCTTCGATAAGTCGAATTCAAGCATTCAATCAAGAACACCTGAAAGCAAAGCAAAAAGATTTCAAAAAATGATTTTCATTAATGATATCAATTCTTCCACCATCACAAGGCTGCTCTATTCTATTATAAGCAACCAAACCCTAGACATAATGCAACCTTGGTGGGTCTATTTAGTTGTGAAATGTTCCTAATCCTTCGGTAAAGAATAAAAGAATAAAATTAATTATGATAAATATGACAAATAAAATTCTGCAATTGAATGCAAAGAAAAATACTTAGCCTAAAACGCCAATAATTAACAAAAAAAACAATTGCTTCCAAAATTAATTCTTGGAATTGATATTCCAAAACTTTGCCTTGTGAATGATCATGAGAATATATGTATGATCTTGAGAATATTGGTTGGATATTGAGAATCTTTAGAATATTTGTAAACACACACTTGGTCGGCACCTCAATCTCTGTTATAGCTCCATTGAACAAAACTGGAAGCAAACAAAACGGAAAAGGTGAGACAAAAACTTTCAACCCTCGGTACGAGATGTAAACGGTGGAATTTGAGTTCAAAAAATGAGTTTCTTTAGCAAGGCATTCTCAGATTATGGGAATCATTACGAGCTTCGATTTGATATATTATAATAATCATTTCGATACCTAAGTGAAAAGTTATGGCCATTTAAAATTGTAAATCCCATTTATAAAATGTTTTTTTAAACTGTGAACGGCAGAAACCTTCTTCCCTTTCCTACTCTTTGTTTTACGAAGAACAAATATTGATTGAACATGGAAACAAAGATGAAGAAGATATGATGATTTCAAAGATAACTACGAAAATAAATCTAAAGACGAAAATAATTTCAAAAAATCCTAAAACCCCAACCTTGAGATGCCACAAAGGATGATCACTTTCTTCGATAAGTCGAATTCAATCTTTCAATCAAGAACACCTGAAGGAAAAGAAAAAATATTTCGAAAAATGATTTTCATTAATGATATCAATTCTTCCACCATCACAAGGCTGCTCTATTCTATTATAAGCAACCAAACCCTAGACGCAATGCAACCATAGTGGGTCTATTTAGGTGTGAAATGTGCTTAATCCTTCCTTAAAGAATAAAAGAATAAAATTAATTATGATAAATATGACAAACTAAACTCAACAATTTATTTCAAAGAAAAATGGTTAACCTAAGAGGCCCATAATTAACAAAAAAAAACAATTGCTTCCAAAATTAATCCATGGATTTGATATTCCAAATCTATCCCATGTGAATGATCGAGAGAATACAAGTATGATCTTGAGAATATTGGTTGGATATTGAGAATCTTTAGAATATTTGTAAACACACACTTTGTCCACACCTCAATCTCCGTTATAGCTCCATTGAACAAAATAGGAAGTAAACAAAACGTAAAAGGTGAGACAAAAACTTTCAACCCTCGATAGGAGATGTAAACGGAGGAATTTGAGTTCTAAAAATAAGTTTCTTTAGCGATTCATTTGTATATTATGGGAATCGATATGAGCTTTGATTTGATATATTATAATAGTCATTTCGAAACCCGAGCCAAAATTTATGGCCATTTAAAATTGCAACTCTGATTTATAAAATGTTTTTTTTAACTCTGAACAGAATAACCCTTCTTGCCATTCCTACTCTTTTTTTACAAAGAACAAAGATTGATTGAACATGGAAATAAAGATGAAGAAGATATGATGATTTCAAAGATAACTACAAAACGAAATCTAAAGACGAAAATAATTTCAAAAAATACTAAAACCCCACCCTTGAGATGCCACAAAGGATGATCACTTTTTTCGATAAGTCGAATTCAATCATTCAATCAAGAACACCTGAAGGAAAAGCAAAAAGATTTCTAAAAATGATTTTCATTAATGATATCAATTTTTCCACCATCACAAGGCTGCTCTATTCTATTATAAGCAACCAAACCCTAGACGCAATGCAACCATAGTGGGTCTATTTAGGTGTGAAATGTGCTTAATCCTTCCTTAAAGAATAAAAGAATAAAATTAATTATGATAAATGTGACAAACTAAATTCATCAATTTATTTCAAAGAAAAATGGTTAACCTAAGAGGCCCATAATTAACAAAAGAAAAACAATTGCTTCCAAAATTAATCCATGGATTTGATATTCCAAATCTATCCCTGGTGAATGACCAAGAGAATATAAGTATGATCTCGAGAATATTGGTTGGATATTGAGAATTTTTAGAATATTTCTAAACACACACTTGGTCGACAACTCAATCTCCGTTATAGCTCCATTAAACAAAACCGAAACCAAACAAAACGTAAAAGGTGGGAAAAAAACTTTCAACCCTCGGTAGGACATGTAAACAGAGCAATTTGATTTCTAAAAATAATTTTCTTTTTCAAGGCATTCTCAGATTATGGGAATCGTTACGAGCTTTGATTTTATATATTTTAATAGTCATTTCGAAACCCGACTGAAAAGTTATGGCCATTTAAAGTTGCAACTCTGATTTATAAAATGTTTTTTTTAAACTGTGAAGAACAGAACCCTTCTTCCCTCTCCTACTCGTTTTTTTACGAAGAACAAAGATTGATTGAACATGGAAATAAAGATGAAGAAGATATGATGATTTCAAAGATAACTACAAAACGAAATCTAAAGACGAAAATAATTTCAAAAAATACTAAAACCCCACCCTTGAGATGCCACAAAGGATGATCACTTTTTTCGATAAGTCGAATTCAATCATTCAATCAAGAACACCTGAAGGAAAAGCAAAAAGATTTCTAAAAATGATTTTCATTAATGATATCAATTTTTCCACCATCACAAGGCTGCTCTATTCTATTATAAGCAACCAAACCCTAGACGCAATGCAACCATAGTGGGTCTATTTAGGTGTGAAATGTGCTTAATCCTTCCTTAAAGAATAAAAGAATAAAATTAATTATGATAAATGTGACAAACTAAATTCATCAATTTATTTCAAAGAAAAATGGTTAACCTAAGAGGCCCATAATTAACAAAAAAAAAACAATTGCTTCCAAAATTAATCCATGGATTTGATATTCCAAATCTATCCCTTGTGAATGACCAAGAGAATATAAGTATGATCTCGAGAATATTGGTTGGATATTGAGAATTTTTAGAATATTTCTAAACACACACTTGGTCGACAACTCAATCTCCGTTATAGCTCCATTAAACAAAACCGAAACCAAACAAAACGTAAAAGGTGGGAAAAAAACTTTCAACCCTCGGTAGGACATGTAAACAGAGCAATTTGATTTCTAAAAATAATTTTCTTTTTCAAGGAATTCTCAGATTATGGGAATCGTTACGAGCTTTGATTTGATATATTTTAATAGTCATTTCGAAACCCGAGTCAAAAGTTATGGCCATTTAAAGTTGCAACTCCAATTTATAAAATGTTTTTTTAAACTGTGAACAACTGAATCCTTCTTCCCTTTCCTACTCGTTTTTTTACGAAGAACAAAGATTGATTGAACATGGAAATAAAGATGAAGAAGATATGATGATTTCAAAGATAACTACAAAACGAAATCTAAAGACGAAAATAATTTCAAAAAATACTAAAACCCCACCCTTGAGATGCCACAAAGGATGATCACTTTCTTCGATAAGTCGAATTCAATCATTCAATCAAGAACACCTGAAGGAAAAGCAAAAAGATTTCTAAAAATGATTTTCATTAATGATATCAATTCTTCCACCATCACAAGGCTGCTCTATTCTATTATAAGCAACCAAACCCTAGACACAATGCAACCTTAGTGGGTCTATTTAGGAGTGAAATGTATCTAATGGTTCCGTAAAGAATAAAAGAATAAAAATAATTATGATAAATGTGAAAGAATTAAATTCGACAATTCATTGCAAAGAAAAATGCTTAACTTATAAGGTGCTTATTTAACAAAAACAATTGCTTCCAAAATTTATCCTTGCATTTGATATTCCAAATCTATCCCTTTTAAACGACCATGAGAATATAAGTATGATCTTGAGAATATTGGTTGTATATGGATAATATTTAGAATATTTGTAAACACACACTTGGTCGACACCTCAATCTCCGTTATAGCTCCATTGAACAAAACCGAAAGCAAACAAAATGTAAAAGGTGAGGCAAAACCGTTCAACCCTTGGTAGGAGCTGTAAACGGAGGAATTTGAGTTCTAAATATATGTTTCTTTTTCGAGGAATTCGCAGAATATGGGAATCATTACGAGCTTTGATTTGATATATTATAATAGTTGTTTCGAAACCCTAGTCAAAAGTTATAGTCATTTAAAGTTGCAACTCCGATTTATAAAATGTGTTTTTGAAATTGTGAACTGTAGAACCCTGCTTCCCTTTCCTGCTCTTTTTTTTCGAAGAACAAAGTTTGATTGAACAAGGAAATAAATATGAAGAAATTATTATGATTTCAAAGATAACTACGAAACAAAATCTAAAGACAAAAATAATTTCAAAAAATCCTAAAACCTCAACCTTGAGATGCCACAAAGGATGATCACTTTCTTCGATAAGTCGAATTCAATCTTTCAATCAAGAACACCTGAAGGAAAAGCAAAAATATTTATAAAAATGATTTTCATTAATGATATCAATTCTTCCACCATCACAAGGCTGCTCTATTCTATTATAAGCAACCAAACCCTAGACGCAATGCAACCTTAGTGGGTCTATTTAGGTGTGAAATGTGTCTAATGCTTCCGTAAAGAATAAAAGAATAAAAATAATTATGATAAATGTGAAAAAATTAAATTCGACAATTCATTGCAAAGAAAAATGCTTAACCTAAAAGGCCCATAATTAACAAAAACAAAAACAATTGCTTCCAAAATTAATCCTTGGATTTGATATTCCAAATCTATCCCTTGTGAATGATCATGAGAATATATGTATGATCTTGAGAATATTGGTTGGATATTGAGAATCTTTAGAATATTTGTAAACACACACTTGGTCGGCACCTCAATCTCCGTTATAGCTCCATTGAACAAAACCGGAAGCAAACAAAACGGAAAAGGTGAGACAAAAACTTTCAACCCTCGGTAGGAGATGTAAATGGAGGAATTTGAGTTTGAAAAATAAGGTTCTTTAAAGAGGCATGCTCTGATTATGGGAATCATTACGAGCTTTGATTTGATATATTATAATAGTAGTTTCGATACTCGAGTAAAAGTTATGGCCATTTAAATTTGCAACTCCAATTTATCAAATGTTATTTTTTAACTGTGAACAGCGGAACCCTTCTTCTCTTTCCTACTCTTTTTTTATGAAAGACAAAGATTGATTGAACATGGAAATAAAGATGAAGAAGATATGATGATTTCAAAGAGAACTACGAAATGAAATCAAAAGACGAAAATAACATCACAAATTCCTAAAACCCCAACCTTGAGATGCCACAAACGATGATCACTTTCTCCAATAAGTCGAATTCAAGCATTCAATCAAGAACACCTGAAGGCAAAGCAAAAAGATTTCAAATAATGATTTTCATTAATGATATCAATTCTTCCACCATCACAAGGCTTCTATTTTCTATTATAAGCAACCAAACCCTAGACGTAATGCAACCTTGGTGGGTCTATTTAGTTGTGAAATGTGCCTAATCCTTCGGTAAAGAATAAAAGAATAAAATTAATTATGATAAATATGTCCAATAAATTACGGCAATTCATTGCAAAGAAAAATACTTAACCTAAAAGGCCCATAATTAACAAAAAAAGCAATTGCTTCCAAAATTAATCCTTGGAATTGATATTCCAAATCTATCCCTTGTGAATGATCATGAGAATATATGTATGATCTTGAGAATATTGGTTGGATATTGAGAATATTTAGAATATTTGTAAACACACACTTGGTCGGCACATCAATCTCCATTATAGCTCCATTGAACAAAACCGGAAGCAAACAAAACAGAAAAGGTTAGACAAACACTTTCAACCCACGGTACAAGATGTAATTAGTGGAATTTGAATTCAAAAAATGATTTTCTTTATCAAGGAATTCTCAGATAATGGGAATCATTATGAGCTTTGATTTGATATATTATAATACTCGTTTCGATACCCGAGTCAAAAGTTATGACATTTAAAGTTGAAACTCCAATTTATCAAATGTTTTTTTTAAACTGTGAAAAGGAGAACCCTTCTACTCTTTCCTACTCTTTTTTCATGAAGAACAAAGATTGATTAAACATAGAAATAAATATGAAGAAGAAGATAAGATGATTTCAAAGAGAGCTTCGAAATGAAATCCAAAGACAAAAATAACATAAAAAAGTCATAAAACCCCAACCTTGATATGCCACAAAGGATGATCATTTCCTTTGATAAGTCGAATTCAAGTATTCAATCAAGAAAACTTGAAGGGAAAACAAAAAAAGATTTCTAAAAACTATTTTCTTTAATGATATCAATTCTTCCACAATCATAAGGATGCTAGTTTCTATTTTAAGCAACCAAACCCTACACGTAATTTACCCGAGTCAAAAGTGATGACATTTAAAAATATAACTTCAATTTATCAAATGTTTTTTTAACTATAAACAACGGAACCCTTCTTCTCTATCAAACTCTTTTTTTATGAAGAACAAACACTGATTGAACATGGAAATAAATATGAAGAATAATATAACATGATTTCAAAGAGAACTATGAAATGAAATCCAAAGAAAAAAATACCATAAAAAAGTCCTAAAATCCCAACCTTGAGATGCCACAAAGGATGATCACTTCCTTTGATAAGTCAAATTCAAGTATTCAATTAAGAACACCTGAAGGGAAACCAAAAAGATTTCTAAAAACTATTTTCTTTAATGATATCAATTCTTCCACCATTACAAGGCTGCGGTATTCTATTATAACCAACCAAACCCTAGACGTAATGCAAACTTAGTGGGTCTATTTAGTTGTGAAATGTGCCTAATCCTTCCCTAAAGAATAAAATAATATAATGAACAATGATAAATATGACAGCTTAAATCTGGTAATTCATTGCAAAGAAAAATACTTCACCAAAAGGGCCCATAATTAACAAAAACAAAAACAATTGCTTCCAAAATTAATCCTTGGAATTGATATTCCAAATCTATACCTTGAAAATGATCATGAGAATATATATATGATCTTGAGAATATTGGTTGGATATTGAGAATCTTTAGAATATTTGTAAACACATACTTAGTTGGCACATCAATCTCCGTTATAGCTCCATTGAACAAAACCATAAGCAAACAAAACAAAAAAGGTGAGACAAAAACTTTCAACCCTCGGTACAAGATGTAAATGGTGGAATTTGAGTTCAAAAATTGAGTTTCTTTTCATCTAGGCACGCACGGATTATGGGAATCATTACGAGCTTCGATTTGATATATTATAATAGTCGTTTCGATACACGAGTCAAAAGTTATGACATTTAAAGTTGTAACTCTAATTTATCAAATGTTTTTTTAAACTTTGAACAGCGGATCCCTTCTTCTATTTCCTACTTTTTTTTATGAAGAACAAAGATTGATTGAACATGGAAATAAATTTGAAAAAGAAGAAAAGATGACTTCAAAGAGAACTATGAAATGAAAACCAAAGACAAAAATAACATCGAAAAGTCCTAAAACCCCAACCTAGATATGGCACAAGGGATGATCACCTCCTTGATACCTTGAATTCAAGTATTCAATCAAGAACACCAGAACGGAAAGAAAAAATATTTCTAAAAACTATTTTCTATAATGATATCAATTCTTCTACCATGACAAGGTTGTTGTTTTCTATTATAAGCAACCAAACCCTAGACGTAATGCAACCCTTAGTGTGTCTATTTAGTTATGAAATGTGCCTAATCCTTCTGTAAAGAATAAAAGCATATAATTAATTATGATAAGTATGAAAAATTAATTCTGGAAATTTATTGCAAAGAAAAATACTTCACGTAAAAGCCCCATAATTAACAAAAACAAAAACAATTGCTTCCAATATTAATCCGTGGAATTGATATTCCAAATCTTTCCCGCATAAATGATCATGAGAATATATATATGATCTTGAGAATATTGGTTGGATATTGAGAATATTTATAATATTTGTAAATACACACTTGGTTGCCACATCAATCTCCATTATAGCTCCATTGAACAAAACCGGAAGCAAACAAAACAGAAAAGGTTAGACAAACACTTTCAACCCACGGTACAAGATGTAATTAGTGGAATTTGAATTCAAAAAATGATTTTCTTTATCAAGGAATTCTCAGATAATGGGAATCATTATGAGCTTTGATTTGATATATTATAATACTCGTTTCGATACCCGAGTCAAAAGTTATGACATTTAAAGTTGTAACTCCAATTTATCAAATGTTTTTTTTAAACTGTGAACAGCAGAACCCTTCTTCTCTTTCCTACTCTTTTTTTATGAAGAACAAAGATTGATTGAACATGGAAATAAATATGAAGAAGAAGATAAGATGATTTCAAAGAGAACTATGAAACGAAATCCAAACACAAAAATAACATCAAAAAGTCATAAAACCCCAACCTTGATATGCCACAAAGGATGATCACTTCCTTCGATAAGTTGAATTCAAGTATTCAATCAAGAACACCTGAAGGCGAAGCAATAATATTTATAAAAAATTATTTACATTAATGATATCAATTCTTCCACCATCATAAGGCTGCTGGTTTCTAATTTAAGCAACCAAACCCTAGAGGTAATGCGACCTTAGTTGGTCTATTTACTTTTGAAATCTACCTAATCCATCAGTAAAGAATAAAAGGATAAAATTAATTATGATAAATATGAAAAATAAAATTCGAAAATTCATTGCAAAGAAAAATACTTAACCTAAAAGGCTCATAATTAACCAAAAAAAAATTTGCTTCCAAAATTAATCCTTGGTATTGATATTCCAAATCTATCCCTTGTGAATGATTATGAGAATATATGTATGATCTTGAGAATATCTGTTGGATATTAGAAATCTTTAGAATATTTGTAAACATACACTTGGTCGGCACCTCAATCTCTGTTATA
This sequence comes from Hippophae gyantsensis, assembly GCA_030763125.1. Taxonomy (NCBI): domain Eukaryota; kingdom Viridiplantae; phylum Streptophyta; class Magnoliopsida; order Rosales; family Elaeagnaceae; genus Hippophae; species Hippophae gyantsensis. The sequence goes on from CM061032.1 coordinate 31,509,749, forward strand.
GCTATATTGAACAAAATCGGAAGCAAATCAAACAGAAAAGGTGATACAAAAATTTTCAACCCTTGGTACGAGATGTAAACGGTGGAATTTGAGTTCAAAAAATGAGTTTATTTATCAAGGCATGCTTGGATTATGGGAATCATTACGAGTTAGATTTGATATATTATAATAGTTGTTTCGATACCCGAGTCAAAAGTTATGACATTTAAAGTTGTTACTCCAATTTATCAAATGTTTTCTTTAAACTGTGAAAAGAGAAACCCTTCTTCTCTTTCCTACTTATTTTTTTTATGAAGAACAAAGATTGATTGAACATGGATATAAATATGAAGAGGAAGATAAGATGATTTCAAGGAGAACTACAAAAAGTAATCCAAAAAAAAAATAACATCAAAAAGTCCTAAAACCCCAACCTTGATATGCCACAAAGGATGATCACTTCCTTCGATAAGTCGAATTCAAGTATTCAATCAAGAACACCTGAAAGAAGATTTCTAAAAACTATTTTCTTTAATGATATCAATTCTTCTACCATCACTAGGTTGTTGTTTTCTATTATAAGCAACCAAACCCTAGACGTAATGCAACCATAGTGGGTCTATTTAGTTGGGAAATGTGCCTAATCCTTCCGTAAAGAATAAAAGAATGTAATTAAATATGAAAAATATGACAAATTAAATTTGGAAATTCATTGCAAAGAAAAATACTTCACGTAAAAGGCCCATAAATGACAAAAACAAAAAGAATTGCTTCCAATATTAATCCATGGAATTGATATTCCAAATCTATCCCATGTAAATGATCATGAGAATATATATATGATCTTGATAATATTTGTTGGATATTGAGAATATTTAGAATATTTTTAAACACACACTTGGTTGGCACATCAATCTCCGTTATAGCTCTATTGAACAAAACCGGAAGCAAACAAAACAGAAAAGGTGAGACAAAAACTTTCAACCCTCGGTACGAGATGTAAATGGTAGAATCGGAGTTCTAAAAATGATTTTCATTAGCAAGCCATGCTCGGATTTTGGGAATCATTGCGAGCTTTGTTTTGAAATATTATTATAGTCGTTTCTATACCCGAGTCAAAAGATATGGCCATTTAAAGTTGTAACCCCGATTTAACAAAATGTTTCTTAAAACTGTGAACAACAGAACCTTGTTCTCTTTCCTCCTCTTTTTTTATGATATTGAACATGGAAATAAATATGATGAAAAAGAAATGATGATTTCAAAGAGAAATAGGAAAGGAAATCTAGAAACAAAAATAACATCAAAAGGTCGTAAAACCCTAACCTTGAGATGCCACAAAGGATAATCACTTCATTCGAAAAGTCAAATTCAAGTATTCAATCAAGAACACCTAAAGGCAAAGTAAAAAGATTTCTAAACATGATTTTCATTAGTGATATCAATTCTTCCCCCATCACAAGGCTGTTGTTTTCTATTATAAGCAATCAAACCCTAGACGTAGTGCAACCTTAGTGGGTCGATTTAGTTGTAAAATGTGTGTAATCCTTCTATAAACAATAAAAGAATATAATTAATTATGATAAATATGACAAATTAAATCTAGAAATTCATTGCATAGAAAAATACTTCACCTAACAGGACCATAATTTAAAAAAGCAAAAAAAGTTCTTCCAAAAATAATCCTTGGAATTGATATTCCAAATCTATCCCATATGAATGGACATGAGAATATATATATGATCTTGAGAATATTGGTTGGATATTGAGAATCTTTAGAATATTTGTAAACAAATACATGTTTGGCGCATTAATCTCCGTTATAGCTCCATTGAACAAAACCGAAAGCAAACAAATCCTGAACCAAACAATACCGGAAGCAAACAAATCAGAAAAGGTGAGACAAAAACTTTCAACCATCAATATGAGATGTAAATGGTGGAATTTGAGTTCGAAAAGTGAGTTTCTTTAGAAAGGCTTGCTCGGATTATGGGAATCGCTATGAGAATAGATTTGATATATTATAATACTCATTTCGATACCCGGGTAAAAAGTTATGGCCATTTAAAGTTGTAACTTCGATTTATCAAATGTTTTTTTTAAACTGTGAACAACGGAACCCTTCTTCTCTTTCCTACTCTATTTTTTATGAAGAAGAAATATTGATTGAACATGGAAATAAAGATGAAGAAGAAGATACGATGATTTCAAAGAGAACTATGAAACGAAATCCAAAAACAAAAATAACACCAAAAAGTATTAAAAACCCAACTTTGAGATGCCACAAAGGATTATCATTTCCTTCGCTAAGTCGAATTTAAGCATTTAATCAAGAACTCCTGAAGGCAAAGCAAAAATATTTCTAAACATGATTTTGATTAGTGATATCAATTATTCCACCATCACAAGGCTGCTGTTTTCTTTTATAAGCAACCAAACCCTAGACATAATGCAACCTTGGTGGGTCTATTTAGTTGTGAAATGTGCGTAATCCTTCGGTAAATAATAAAAGAATAAAATTAATTATGATAAATATGACAAAATAAATTCATCAATTCATTGCAAAGAAAAATACTTAACCTAAAAGGCCCATAATTAACAAAAAGAAAAACAACTGCTTCCAAAATTAATCCTTCGAATTAATATTCCAAATTTATCCCTTGTGAATGATCATGAGAATATATTTATGATGTTGAGAATATTGGTTGGATATTGAGAATCTTTAGAATATTTTTAAACACCCACTTGGTGGGCATATCAGTGTCCATTATAGCTCCATTGAATAAAACCGAAAGCAAACAAAACAGAAAAGGTGAGACAAAAACTTTCAACCCTCGGTACGAGATGTAAACGGTGGAATTTGAGTTCGAAAATGTGTTTCTTTAGCAAGGCATGCTTGGATTATGGGAATCATTGCGAGAATAGATTTGATATATTATAATACTCTATTCGATGCCTGAGTCAAAAGTTATGGCCATTTAAAGTTGTAACTCCGATTTATCAAATGTTTTTTAAAACTATGAATAGCAGAACCCTTCTTCTCTTTTCTACTCTTTTTTTTATGAAGAACAAATATTGATTGAACATGGAAATAAAGATGAAGAAGAAGATACGATGATTTCAAAGAGAACTATGAAACAAAATCCCAAAACAAAAGTAAAATCAAAAAGTTCTAAAATCCCAACCTTGAGATACCACAAATGATGATCACTTCTTTTGATAAGTTTAGTTCAAGCATTCAATCAAGAACACTTGAAGGAAGAGCAAAAAGATTTATAAACCTGATTTTCATTAGTGATATCAATTCTTCCACCATCAATAGCCTGCTATTTTCTATTATAAGCAACCAAACCCTAGACGTAATGCAACCTTGGTGGGTCTATTAAGTTGTGAAATATGCCTAATCATTCAATAAAGAATAAAATTAATTTTGACAAATATGACAAATAAAATTCGGCAATTCATTGCAAAGAAAAATAATTAACCTAAATGGCCCATAATTAAGAAGAAAAATAATTTCTTCCAAAATTAATCCTTGGAGTTGATATTCCAAATCTATCCCTTGCGAATGATCATGAGAATATATGTATAATCTTGAGAATATTTGTTGGATATTTAGAATCTTTAGAATATTTGTTGGATATTCAGAATCTTTAGAATATTTTTAAACACACACTTGGTCGACCCTCAATCTCTAATATAGCACCATTGAACACAACTGGAAGCAAACAAAACAGAAAAGGTGAGTTAAAAATTTTCAACCCTCGGTACGAGATGTAAACAGTGGAATTTGAGTTCGAAAAATGAGTTTCTTTAAAAGGGCCAGCTGGGATTATAACTATTGTTACGAGCTTTGATTTGATATATTATAATAGTCGTTTTGATACCCGAGTCAAAAGTTATGGCCATTTAAAGATGTAATTCCGATTTATCAAATGTTATTTTAAACTGAACAACAGAACCCTTCTTCTTTTTCCTACTCTTTTTTTTAAGAACAAATATTGATTGAACATGGAAATAAAAATGAAGAAGAAGATACATTGATTTCAAAGAGAACTACGAAACGAAGTCCAAAAACAAAAATAACATCAAAAAGTCCTAAAACCCCAACCTTGAGATGCCATAAAGGATGATCACTTCCTTCGATAAGTCCAATTCAAGGATTCAATCAAGAACACCTGAAGGCAAAGCCAAAAGATATCTAAAAAATATTTTCATTAATGATATCAATTCGTCCACTATCACAAGGCTACGGTTTTCTATTATAAGCAACCAAACCCTAGACATAATGCAACCTTAGTGGGTCTATTTAGTAATGAAATGTGCCTAATCCTTCGGTAAAGAATAAAAGAATAAAATTATTTATGATAAATGTGACGAATTAAATGTGGTAATTCATTGCGAAGAAAAATACTTAACCTAAAAGGCTCATAAGTAACAAAAAAATACAAATGCATCAAAAATTAATCCTTGGATTGATATTCCAAATCTATACCTTGTGATTGATCATGAGAATATATGTATAATCGAGTGGATATTGAGAATATTTAGAATATTTGTAAACACACACTTGGTTGGCACATCAATCTCTGTTATAGCTCCATTGAACAAAACCGAAAGCAAACAAAATGGAAAAGTGGACACAAAAACTTTCAACACTCGGTACGAGATGTAAACGGGGGAATTTGATTTCGAAAAATGAGTTTCTTTTACAAGGCATGATCGGACTATGGGAATCGTTACGAGCTTAGATTTGATATTTTATAATAGTCGTTTCGATACCCGAATCAAAAGTTATGGCCATTTAAAGTTGTAGCTCCAATTTATCAAATGTTTTTTTTTAACTTTGAACAGCAGAACCCTTCTTCACTTTTCTACTCTTTTTCTTATGAAGAAAAAATATTGATTGAACATGGAAATAAATATGAAGAGGAAGATACAATGATTTCAAAGAGAACTATGAAACAAAATAAAAAAACAAAAATAACATCAAAAAGTCCTCAAAATCTCAACCTTGAGATGCCACAAAGGATGATCACTTCTTTCGATAAGTCTAATTCAATCATTCAATGAAGAACACCTGAAGGCAAACCAAAAAGATTTCTAAACATGATTTTCATTAGTGATATCATATCACTACTACAAAAGGGGTATTTAAGTCGTTGTGTAAAGTCGGTTCAGTGTAGAACCGATGCTATCCACGTTGGGCATAGCGTCATTTTTTCTATGCAGAAACCCAAAAATCTTCATTTCTCTCCATTTTCTCCCAAAACAGAGCTCACACCAACCCTCTTTCTCAATTTTCGGCCACCTCCGACCACCATTTGCAACACCGTTTTGTGGGTTATATTTCTCTTCTCATTATCTTTCAAATCTACTATATTTTTGAGAGAAATACTCAAATTTTTTATACCCATTTTTTCACTTATTCTCACTTACAAAACACCATTTTCTTCTTGTTTCCTCCATTTAGTCACTTCATAATATTTTTGTAAGTATTTCTATTAATTTTGCAGCTTATTATTTAGTTTGTTTTATTTTTTGTATAAATTTTTCATTTAGGTATGTTTTTTATTTTGCTTGTTATCATGTTTGACTTATTTTCTGTGGAAATAATATATGAAATGTTGTGGGTTTGAGGGATTATATATATTTACTGTGCATGGATAAATTTATTTTATATATAAATAATTATATTTTATTAAGTAATGAATAGAGGAAAAGTAATATGTTTTTTAAAATTTTTAAGAAATTATATTGGTATTAGAGTTATACGTATTATCTCTTTACTCTTAAAAAAATTATAAATATATATTTATAAACTCAATAATTTAAATAATATATATATATATATATATATTAATAAAAATCAAATAATAACTAAAAACTAAGTAGTATTATTATTTTTATTTATATATGCTACTTATGTGTTAAAATGTTAAATATGTTACTATAGTAGCCCCTACTTCTATAGAATGTTATATACATATAATTAATATTACTTTTTAATTATGATATAGTAACATGTTTAAAAATTAGAATCAACCAAAGTGATTGGTTTTTATATATTCATGCTGGCATGCTGCTTATTTTTTAATTTGTATAGAAATGAGGTTGTTTGTAACTTTATATTTTCATTGCTCCTTTAGGTACAGATCGATTCCCAACTCTAACCCTATTATCCTTCCCAAAGTTATTTATATAATAATAATACTTGAAATATATTCATTGGATACATAATTAATTAATATGTTTAATTAATGTCATTAATAAAAAATGGACAAATCTTGGATGTCAAAGTGTAGAATTGAGCAAGACTATATTTCTGGAGTTGAAAGTTTCATGGAATTTGCTTGTAGAAATAGTAATATTGGAACTAGTATGATTCGATGCCCATGTGTTAAATGTAAAAATGAGCGATTTCATGAATTTGACAAAGTTAAGTATCACCTTATCCATAACAGAATTCTTTTGAGCTATAAATGTTGGTATTATCATGGAGAAAATATTGATAATACTCATGGGGAAAAGATAAATAAGAATGTGAGTGGATTACATACATCTTATCATAATGTACAAACATAAAATATGTTTCATGGTGTGGAAGATGAATTACGCGAGGATGATCCCAAAACCTTTAAAAAACTTATAGAAGATGCCGAAAAACCGTTGTATCCAAAATGCAAAAAATACACTAAAATGTCGAGATTGGTTCATTTGTACAATGTGAAGGTAAAACATGGTTTTTATGACAAGGGATTCACAAAATTACTAAATCTACTAGTCGATATGTTTCCTATTTCTTGAGGGTATTGAATTGCCATCTTCAATGTATGAAGTGAAGAAATCTCTTAGTCGATTTGGCATGGAATATCATAAGATTCATGCTTGTCCAAATGATTGCATCCTTTATAGAAAAGAATATGAGACATTAGATGATTGTCGTATGTGTAAAGAATCGAGATGGAAGCATGGTACAAATGAGACAACACATAAGAAAGGCGTGCCTGCAAAGGTTCTTTGGTACTTTCCTCCGATTCCTTGCTTTCAAAGGTTGTTCAATAGTAAAGATACATCAAAGATGTTGACTTGGAATTTAGATAATCGATCTGATGATGGGGTGCTACGTCATCCTTATGATTCTCCAAATTGGAAAGTAGTAGATAATTTATCTCCTTAATTTTCATCTGATTCGTGCAATCTTCGTCTTGTCATTGCTGCTGATGGAATTAATCCACATAGTTCCCTTAGTAGTAGATATAGCTATTGGCCAATAATTATGGTAACATACAACCTTCCTCCCTGGTTGTGTATGAAAAGAAAATTCATGATGTTAACATTATTGATCTCAGGACCGAAACAACCCGGTGTTGATATTGATTTATATTTTCAGCCTCTGATAGATGATTTAAAGAAGTTGTGGAATGATGGTGTAAATGTTTACGATGCATATAAAGAAGAACACTTTAACTTGAAGGGGGTACTTTTATGGACAATTAATGATTTTCCTACCTATGGAAACTTATCAGGACATGCAACAAAAGGTTACAAGGGATGCCCTATATGTAGTGATGGAACTTCTACAACTTATCTTGTTCACGGATGAAAGATGTCTTATAGAAGATATAGAAGATTTTTTCCATCTGGACACAAGTTTAGATACTAAAAGAAACCGTTCGATGGTGAAGAAGATCATGATCATACAACTCGACCTTTGCGAGGTGTTGAGATATTAAGGCAATTGAATGGTATGACATTCAAATGATTTGTAAAGATGAAAAAAAACTTACTAAGCTAGGGAAATGAAAGAGGTCAACTAATGAAATGGGTGAAAATAAAAAAGAGTTTGAACCGACTTACCATGGTTGTTGGAAAAAAATCAATATTTTGGGAATTACCTTATTGGAAAGATCTACACATTCGTCACATCTTAGATGTCATGCACATTGAGAAAAATGTATGTGAGAGCTTGATTGGTACTTTACTTAATATACTTGGAAAAACAAAGGATGGAATTAAAGCAAGATTGGATTTAAAGAACTAGGCATACGATCTGAATTAGAACCAAGGGTGGAAAATGATAAGAATCAAACATACTTACCACCAACATCATATACAATGTCAACAAAAGAGAAGGATGTGTTTTGTAAATGTTTGGAGGGTGTGAAAGTTCCTGATGGTTACTCATGCTACTTAAGAAATTTTGTGTCTATCACCGATAAGAAATTGTATGGATTGAAATCACATGACTGTCATATCTTAATGAAACAATTATTACCAGTTGCTATTAGATCAATTCTTCCAAAACATGTTCGATTATCAATAATTCGGCTTTGTTCATTCTTCAATACAATATGCAAGAAATCTATATCAATTGGCGAGTTAAATTCTTTACAGAAAGATGTTGTAGAGACTTTGTGTCTAATTGAAAAATATTTTCCTCCTTCTTTCTTCGATATAATGATTCACTTGTGTGTTCATTTAGTTCGAGAGGTTCAATTGTGTGGTGCTACTTACTTAAGGTGGATGCATCCTTTTGAGAGATATATGCAAGTCCTTAAAGGATATGTAAATAATAGAAATCGACCTGAAGGATGCATGGTGGAACGCTACATTGTTGAAGAGGCCATTGAGTTTTGTTCTGAATACTTTAGTGGTTACACTGAAATTGGGAATCCTACGTACAAGTTGTTATTATAACGTCACATGATCCAAGTAGGTAACCCTATGCTTGGTGGAAGTAAGAAATTATTTATTGATCGCACTTGATGGGAAAAAGCACACCGAATCATTTTGGTAAATAATAATGAGGCATAACCATACATAGAGTAAGTGATGTTCATTGCTTCATGATTGCAAAAATAATTTTTTATTTAACTATTAATGATGATATATAACTTCATATATATTTAATAATATTACAGGATGCATTTAAACTTATTGAAGATCGATCCTCGTTATAAAAAAAGGAGGAGAAAAATGGTTGTATGATGAACATAAGGGAGAGCTTATTAATTGGTTTCGCAACCATGTAAGTGTCACAAAACAAAATTCATGCATGTATCTTCCTAGATCTATTCAATGTTTTAAAACTTTGCTCTAAACACATTTTGTGTTTTTGTATACATAGATTCGAGATGAACTCAAGAAACCTAATCATAAAATATCAGAAAGTTTACAATGGCTTGCACATGGGCCAAAATTTGATGTCAAATCATTTTATAGTTTCACAATAAATGGATCGAGGTTTACGACTCAAGCTAGGGACAAAGTCCGAGTAAATCAAAATAGTGGTGTGAAGATGGTTGCACAAACTATGCAATTTGCCAGTTCAAAAGATGTTAATCATGTACTTTCTGATAGAACATATTATGGTATAATACAAGAGATTTGGGAATTGGATTATGAGGTCTTCCATGAAACAGTTTTCTTGTGTGATTGGGTCGAAGATGTTATCAATGTTGGATATAAAATAGATGATTTTGGATTTACCCTTGTAAACTTATCCAAGATAAGTCACATTGATGATCCTTTCACGTTAGCACTTCATGCAAAACAAGTATTTTACATGAGCGATCAAATTGATCCAAGATGGTCTGTTGTGTTAACGCCTCCACAAAAAGAGTTTTACCATTATGATGATGTAGAAGATGATGACTCTATGCTTGATACATTAACCAATATTAGTAATTTTTGGCCATCGATTCAAGTTGTTCTAAATTTTGACGTGGTACTATTTTTTAACTTAAAAGATAACACTTGTTTACTACTCTATTATTTTATTATATCTTATATTGTTACTAAAATACATATATAATACTTTTTTTTAGTCTATTATATCAGAACTCTTAAATCCGGCACATTTAAGAGATACGAAGCAAGTATCTCGTGCTAAATCTATGTCTAGTGGCCAATCATCGTGCACCAAGTCATTCAAGAAGAAGCCTTGGAAAAAGTATACTTATGATTATGCTTTAAACTTCAGCAAAACTCTTGGCACTTTGATGATTATTGTTGGGAGGGAATTTAGCATAAATGATAGATGGAATGTGCCACTTCCTATAGGAATTTCTAGTATAGACCTCGGCCAAACTTATATATCGATTGAGTGCATATTGCAAATATTTGAATATCAAATGATCGATTTAAGTATAATTCAAGTGTGGACAAGGTGAGTCCTCAATTTATTTATTTTTCTTTCATTTATGTAGAACATATATAATTATATTTATATTATCTAATTATTTATATATATATCTTTTATATAGGGCATGCTATTATCGACTTCAACATAATCACTCATCACATTTAGCAATGTTCTATGATTCTTCATATGTCAATCAATATCAAGAGAAGGATGTTAGCATCAGAGCTAAACAATTATGTGATAGGGTGATAACTGTATTTTATATAGTTATTTTTACCTATTTTATTAATTATAATTGCTATGTTCTTTCTATTTTTAGTTAATTTTAGTTTAATAAATTAGTATTTATTTTTTTTTATATATTTTAAGAAAATTAAATAAATTGTATCGAAAAGGTACTTAATTGCAAATTTGTGTCCAAAAATATAATTTCAAATAAAAAACTGCTTAATTGCAATTAATAAAAGTTGAAAATATAATTTAAATTAAAATTTGGCTTAATTTCAATTATTAAAAGTTTAAAATATAATTTGAAATATATTTGTGGGTGAAAATGCAATTAATAAAAGTTATTTTTCTGCGCAGGTGAGAAGAAGCCACGCGCCCTAATCCAAGCGCGCAACGTGGAACATCCGATCAAAGAAGAAACGGCCAGATGCGCGCGTTGCAAGCACACCCGACCAAGGAGAGTGGGTGAAGAATTTTATCTATCACGCGGCTCAGTGCGCCGAGTGGGGCCCACCTACCGCGCAGGTCGGCGTGTAGGGTGGGACCCACCTGTTTGACACCGTGCAGGCCCTGTCCCCTACCTTCGCGTGTATGTTTTCCCATGCGGTCGATCCACGTGCGCCCAATTATTCTTTGAATCACAAGTTGCCACGTGTCCCACTTTATATTGAATCCAATCAGGTTCTGACACGTGGCATGTTATAATGAGCGCGAAAGCACAGGATCATGCCCGCGTCCAGCCGCTGTCCCCCACGTTTCGCGCGCCCCAATCCCGTGTGACAATTTCTGCATGCACCCATTACCTGCAACCAATGAGTTACTGGCACGTGTCCCACTATTTAGTTCAGTGAATCATATCACGACACGTGGCAGAGTTCATCGAAAAGAAAAACAGAAACGGACGGCTTGCCACTCACGCGTTTTCGATTCCAGTTTTTCGTTTTCGATACATTTTGTCCCCCCACGCGTTTTATTTTATTATTTTTGCCATATTTCTCTGTACCCCGCGTGTATTAAAAAATATATATTTTTTAATGTATTTTTTTTATATAGATTTGATGTTATAAATAGGGGTAAGATGATTGAGTTTAAAAATTTTCGAAAGTTTTGGAAAGTTTGAAGTGTTTATAATTTTTGTGTTGTTCGGTTCTGGACTGTAGAACACGCAGAAGCCATTTTTGGCTTCTGTTATGTTCTATGTGTGCCAAATATTTTTGCTACTTAATGTTTTAATTTTATTTCTTCTTCATCTAATTTTTCTGTATGTGATGTAATTTTTATTTTTAATTTATGTAGTAATTTAATTTTTCTAGGGTTACATTTGATCTAAATTTATGAAGCTTTGATTTTAATTATTTTTCATAGATTTATAAGACGTTCGATTTGTTCATTCTATTTTGTGCTTAATGCTTTTTGATTATTTACGAATTTTATCAAAACGATCTGTGGCATATAAATAAACTTGGAAGAGGCATTTGTGTGTGTATTGCTCGTAGATAGAATGACATGTATGATGAAGGATAGGAGTATACCCTAATTGTATGTGTGACCATTTGAAAACTTAGAACGTAATGAATCTTGGTGAATTTAATTCTCATAGAGATATAGTGAATTAATTTAACGAGGTGTGTTTATACGGAGCTCGGAAGAGATGTATGAATAAAATTAGAAGTTTTCGATTGACAAATTAAATGTACTAAAAAATATAAATCAAGAGAAAATAATATGATAAGAGTGGATTAATTTGGTAAAAAACTGCAATCCTAGATTTCTTTTATTTTGTTATTAAAACTCTTTTCTTAAATTTTTTTCCAAATCAATGATTGTTTTGAATAAAAACAGAGAGAAATAATTTTAGTACTCAACAAAATGTAGTAACAAATCTCCGTGGGAACGATACTTTACTTACAAATCTTATTACTTGTGACCGTGTATACTTGCACGTTTTATGTTTTCCAAAAGAGACAACATAGGGCATTAAAGAAGTTGATAATCCCTTGGCCATTAAGGTTTGAACAAGGCCAAGATCATTGAATGTTGGTAATCATTGATATGTACAATAATCATGCTTGGTACTGTGACTCAGCTTCCATAGAACTGAATAAAGATACAAAAGTAGTTGTTGAAATATAAGAGTTATAGCTACATATTAGTTTCTTCTATTATTTTTTGTAATATTTAATAAAAAATAACTGTTTTAAACCTTGATAGGGCATGGAAGTTGTGGAAAAAGTTTAGGGGCATTCCCTTTACAAAATCTCATAAGCTTATATGGACAAAGGCTATGGTATGTATAAGCCAATATTAATAATTTTATTAATTTTACAATTGAATAATAAAGATGTTTGAATATGAAAAATCATGTACACTTGTTTTTGTAGGTTCCACAACAAAATAATGGAGTCATGTGTGGTTATTATGTCATGAAGTTTATGAGCGAAATCATCACAAATATCAAAATTCCAATTGATGATGTGGTAATATATTTTACCCATATGCATAAATTTTTTTAACATAATTGAGTCATTTTTTGTAAATAAATGAAATTATATTCTTATTTTGATTTTAAATAGATGTAGTTCTTTGGTTGGAACAAGACGGGCTACGACCAGCAAATTTTTGATGATTTATGAGAGGAATGGGCAGAACACATTGTTCAAATTATATCACCACAAAAAGAATCAGGAGAAGATTCTGATGATCTTGAATAGTATATGACAACATAATGGTAATTTTTTAATGATTTAATTTCTCTATTCTTGTGTCTAAAGTCCCTTGTTTGATGGATGATTATATGCTCATATATTTAGGGGAATGAATTATTTTATGGACCTATTTTTAGCCCAAACTATATCTCATCTCTTTTACCTACTTTCCTTATGACAACAATTAGCATTTTATTAATCATTTGTCTATAAATATGAAGTTATCTGGAATCTTTGCTCGTATTTTTAATGTTATAATGAGCTCTAAATATGAAATCAGGTATATGATGAGTGCCCAAAAAGCACTAAAATAACCATGATTTTATGTACATTAATTGATTAAAAATACATATATTTATATGTTTTATCATATATTTATATAAATTTGTCTTTTTCGGAATCACGGGTATTTTTATTGTTTTTCAGGTATTTTGGCTTAAAAACGCAATTTAAAGACTCAAAGAGGAATACTTGAAGCAATACATCACAAATATATTAATAAATAAGTGGGAAAAGGTCAACAAACATGGAAAAATTGGACAAAATGGGTCGAAAAGGTCAAAAATGTCAAAAAGACGAAAATCGCGCCCCGCTGCCCAGCCGCGCGCGCAGCCCAGCGCCCCAGCGCCCCATGCCGCGCTTGCCCGCGCGCACTGGCCTGCCCATCCGCGCGCGCCCCATCGCGCGGGCACTGTTCACGCGCGCCGAGCTGCGCGCAGCGACAGCCCCCCGCGCGCGCGCGCAGCGCCCAGCAGCCCCCTCCGCGCGCCCAACGCCTTTTCGCCCCATTTTTCACGTGCAGCCGCCCCTGTGACGTCATGCTGACGTCATTAATGACATCAGCAATTCCAATACGCGTTTTTACATTTTTTTAATATTTTTTAACATTTTTTTACTCATTTTTTTCTCTCCATCCTCACCTATAAATACCCCCCTTCCCTTCACTTCAAACACACCTTCAAAACACACTTCTCTCTTCTTTCTTTCTCTCTTTTCTTAGATTTTTAGATTTTTTAGTTTTTTCTTAGTTTTTAGCTTTTAGTTAATTTCTTTGTTTTAGAGTTCTTCCTTTTTGGGAAGAACTAGTTATGTTTTTGTAATTTATTAGCTTTTTGATTCAATAAACTGGAGTGCAAATTCCGCTTGGAGTGTTTTCCAAAGAACGGAATAGCATCGAAGTTCGTAAGGATTTTATTTTCTTTACGCTTATTTTTTATGTTTATTCTTACATGTTATATTTAATTTGTCTGGTGATTAAATTTAACTGCTGCTATTTGTAAACATGATGTAATAATAACGTTGTTATGCCATAAATATTAAATAGGTAAAAATCTCTAAAATGAATTGATTTTATTTTTATTCAAGATTTTATATTAAGAATGTTAGAGAGAAATATATTATTTTTCATTACAAACTTAAATCAAAAAATTAGATTTTAAGGTTTAGTTATCCTGGCCTCGATTTAGAGTAGTGTTCTTTATTTGTTGGTACAATCGCCTAAGTAGTTAGAGTTATTGAAGCTCTATTTCAAAAGTTTTTATAAGAATTATTATCCGAAAATGTATTGACAACATGTTTTCAGAGTGGTTTTAAAACTTGAAAGTTAGTACTTGGATAACTAAATTCTTAGGTTTAATTTGGACACACTTGAATAAAGTTTAAATCGCCTAACTCCCACCAAAGGTGGCATTTAAATGGTTCATTTTCAATCTCTTAGAAAAAGGAATTAATTTAATTAACCAAATTAGTTATCAACCCCACCCATAGGTGTTAATTGATTTGTTTAGTTAACAAAGAATATCTAACTCACCAAAGGTGGTATTCATATAAAAGAGAGAATCAATAAATATCAATTCATATCTTTAATAACCTAAATACATGAGCAAGCATAATTAACTTAATTATTATATCCATAAATACTCCACCATTATAAATGATAAAATTTGCATAAATGTTTATTGAATCTATGTTTATTTTTATGTAATTAGATTAAAAACACAAAACCCCAAAATATCGCGACACGATGTTTAGCATTTAATTTCGGTTTTTAAAAGTTTGAATAATAAATTAAAAACCACATACATTCCTTCCTTAGATCGACTTGGGAGTATACTTATCATTTTCTACGAAATGATTCGTGGCACTTGCGTAGAGTTTTATAAATAGATAAAACCAAAGTAACGGGCAGTGATCTACATGCGACAGTTTCCGCCTGATCAAGTTTTTGGCGTCATTGCCGGGATTGGTATCAAGTTTTTCGCCGCTGTCGGGGAAGGAATAGCGTTTTAAATTAGTTATCAAAATTTTAAAAACCTTTGGGTTGTAAATAATTGTGATTTTTTTTATTAAAAAATTAAAAAAAAATAAAAAATTTTGTTGTTTGTGAAAAGTAAAAAAAAAAATTCAAATTTCAATTTCGTAATAAATAAAAAAATATAGCATGAATAATAAAATAATTTTGCATTTTGAAATTTGAAGTAAAAAAAAAAAGTAAATAAATTTTAAATTAAATTAATAAATAAATAAGAATAAAACAAATAAAAAAATAAAAAAATAAAAAAAAAATCAAAAACTTTATTTTCAATTTTTTTTTTTTTTTCTTTTACCTTTTTCAATTATTTTTTTTAATTTATTTTATTTTATTATTATTATTATTTTTTTGTCTTTAATTTTATTTTTTATTTTTTTCTTTTTTTATTTTATTTTATTTTTTTTCAAATTTTTTTTTAACTACTTTTTTTTTAATTTTCGCTTAAGTTAATTAACTTAGGTTTTTAGTAACTTAATTTACTAACTTATATTAATTTAATTTACTAACTTAATTAACTTAGATTTTCATTAACTTAATTAACCTACCTTTTTATTAACTTAATTAACTTAAATTTTAATTTAACTTAACTTAATTAACTTAATTTTAATAGCATGAAAAGTAAAGATCTAAGGGAGTTCTCGTCTAGAGACTAGTTCTTGGAAGCTCATACATTAGTCTTTCCCGAACGCCGTTCGTCTAGGAGGATGGTTTTTAAGGAGCCTTTGCCCCACCATTCTTTCCTGGGAGCACTCTTGGTTAATACCGATTATGTTATTTTAACTTCAAAAAATTAAAAAAAAAATTTCAAACTATCTCCAAAATTTTAAAGCTTTAATTACAATCTAAGTGAGTTAGTTGTTTTGTTTGTTCTAGGTACAATTGTGTTTTTGATGCCTTAATTATTTGATTTGCACCTAGATGTGGGTTATCTAAAACCCTGCCACGCCCCTAGTTTTTGGTACGTAAAAATTTGAAAATCAATAGGGCATGTTTGAAACAAGATAGGTAGACAACATTGTCTTACTTGTGGTTTGATTGACTCAATGCATGAGGGGACATTGAGTTTACTTAAAAGGCAATCTAAGTTACGCCTTGCTAAGACGTTAAACTAAGCTACCGACGTGAGGCAACCCATCATTTTAGGTAATTTTTTTGTTATTTGTTTTAATTTTATTGTTTATTTTTGGTTTAATTATATGTGAATAATTCTTAAATTGTTAAAACTAAAAATATTTTTTGAGTTGTTAGAAGTTCACAAGAATCATTCGTATACACTTTAATGATGAATATGATGAATGCACTTGCATTTCTCCATTACTACTTACACATTCTCAAGAAATAGGTAATCTTTCTTCTTCTCTTTTCTTTTATCTTTAATTTATGTTGTTACATTGAGGACAATGTAAGTTCTAGGTCAGGGGGTGGTGAAAAGTTACCATGCTTAATTAGAAAAGAAAAAAAGATTTAACAATTTAAAATTAAAAAAAAAAAAATTATTAATTTTTTCTTTTTATGTTCACATCTTCATTTTTTGTGTTTAGTTTTATTTTTGTTTTGTGTGATTTAGTAATTTTGAAATTAAAAAAAAAAAAAGTTCTCCCAAAAATTTATCATTTCTTTAAATCAAATTTAATTAAATAGTTAAGTCTTTTGTACGTTAGATTAATTTTGGAAAACATATCATGAAATATTATGTAATTATTTTTGATAATTAGTTAATTTTTGTCATAACTAGTATTTCTTGATAAGATGTAGAAATTATATTAAACCCAAAATCGGTATTTATGAATTTGTTTTAGTGGAGACTACCTTTGTGAGATATAATTGAGCCTAATTTCCTTTATTCAGAGTGAATATATATTTTTTCTACTCCAAACACATTTCTTATTTCTTCAAATTCTTAGATGATCTCTATAGGCATTAATATTGAATGTATGAATTTTTTCTCATCTTAATAGAGTGTCGATATTTTTTATTATTATTTTTGCTTAGATTAAATGATTTGAGTAGAAATTGATAGTATATGCTTTTATCTCATTCGTGCATGACTGTTACAAAAAAAAGAGACATATCTGGGTTACCTAAACCAAGATCAAACAAAAAAGCCACAAAATTAACCATTCACCAAAATCCTAAAAAAATGTACAATCTATACATGGGTTGACTCTCAAAAAAATGATATATATTGAAAAGTATCTTTAAAAAAATAGAGAGAGAAAGAATATATAGTATAATCTACATACTATGACCCACATTGCCTACAAAATTGTGAGTAAAGGCTAATTACAAAAGAAAGATATAGGAAGTAATTCTCAAAAGTCATTGCACTTTCTTCATTTGTAAAAGGCATATATCTTGAAATTTTTTCTTAATGAGTTTGATTTATGCATGAAAATAATTTTTATATATGATATCTTTATAATTTATACATTTGATTCCTTCCATGAGATCAATGTCAAAATAACACTTTGAGCCTTTCTTCTTTATACATATGCGAACATATTAGTTCATTTCTATACATCAACTCTTTCGCATATAAATTAGTATGAGTGTTTCAACCCATAGGATTCAGTGTTTTGAGAGTATTGACTTGTGAGGAATAGTGTCGGCTTAATTCGATTTATGACACCGAAATTGGGTGAAATTAAATTGATACATTTTTGATATGAAATATGAAAATGATTTGACTAATTATTATAATAAATCATGATTGTTTAAAAAGATTAAAACAACTTATGCTTGAGATTTTAATTATGATCTTAAAGGAGATTAAAAAGTATGAGACATTTTTGTGATATGTTGTTTTCTTTTTATTCTTAAACGTTAATTTTTGATTTTGTTGTAATTTTAGTTTTTAAGTTGATTGTTGTTATTATTTCTTTAATTTTTACATTTAGTTCAATGTTTGTGGGTATCATTATCAAAAACCTCACGAGACTCAAACTCGCCCACCAGGGCAACCTAGGGGTTTAAAGGCTTGTTGCATAGGCTAAATGCAACCGAGTCAATCTACGGAAGTGATTTAGGATAGTTTAATTTTTAGTTTTTATCGCTTCTCTTGCTAAGGGACTAGCAAAGAAGTTGGTCGGGGTTGTGGATGAAAGTGCCCAAAAAGCACTAAAATAACCATGATTTTATGTACATTAATTGATTAAAATACATATATTTATATGTTTTATCATATATTTATATAAATTTGTCTTTTTCGAATCACGTGGTATTTTTATTGTTTTTCGTATTTTGGCTTAAAAACGCAATTTAAAGACTCAAAGAGGAATACTTGAAGCAATACATCACAAATATATTAATAAATAAGTGGAAAAGGTCAACAAACATGGAAAAATTGGACAAAATGGGTCGAAAAGGTCAAAATGTCAAAGACGGAAATCGCTACTACGCCTCTGGCATACAGCTAGTCCGCATGGGGCATGGGCCACTGGTCCATCTGTCCGCGCTGTTACGCCCATCGCATGGCATCGTTTCACGGCCGAGGCTGCGCGCCGTAAATCCCCCTTCGCTACAGAATAGCAGCTCCTCCGCGCGCCTAACGCCTTTTCGCCCATTTTTCACGTGCTTACGCGTGATACGCCGACAAATATTAATGACATCAGCAATTCCAATACACGTTTTTACATTTTTTTAATATTTTTTAACATTTTTTTACTCATTTTTTTCTCTCCATCCTCACCTATAAATACCCCCCTTCCCTTCACTTCAAACACACCTTCAAAACACAATTCTATCTTCTTTCTTTCTCTCTTTTCTTAGATTTTTAGATTTTTTACTTTTTTCTTATTTTTTAGCTTTTTTTAGTTAATTTCTTTAGTTTTAGAGTTCTTCCTTTGGGAAGAACTAGTTATGTTTTTGTAATTTATTAGCTTTTTGATTCAATAAATGGGAGTGCAAATTCCGCTGAGGTTTTCCAAAGAACGGGAATAAGATCGAAGTTCTGTAAGGATTTTATTTTCTTTACGCTTATTTTTTATGCTTTATTCTTACATGTTATATTTAATTTGTCCGTGATTAAATTTAACCGTGTTGGCTATTTGTAAACATGATGTAATAATAACGTTGTTATGCTTGCGAAATATTAAATAGGTAAAAATCTCTAAAATGAATTGATTTTATTTTTTATTCAAGATTTTATATTAAGAATGTTAGAGAGAAATATATTATTTTTCATTACAAACTTAAATCCGAAAATTAGATTTTAAGGTTTAGTTATCCGGTCCGATTTAGAGTAGTGTTCTTTTATTTGTTGGTACAATCTAGTAGTTAGAGTGAAGCTCTATTTCAAAAGTTTTTATAAGAATTATTATCCGAAAATGTATTGACAACATGTTTTCGTAAGGGTTTTAAAACTTGAAAGTTAGTACTCTGGATAACTAAATTCTCCAGGTTTAATTTGGACACCTTGAATAAAGTTTAAATCGTCAACCCCACCAAAGGTGGCATTTAAATGGTTCATTTTCAATCTCTTAGAAAAAGGAATTAATTTAATTAACCAAATTAGTTATCAACCCCACCCATAGGTGTTAATTGATTTGTTTAGTTAACAAAGAATATCTAACCCCACCAAAGGTGGTATTCATATAAAAAAAGAGAGAATCAATAAATATCAATTCATATCTTTAATAACCTAAATAATATGAGCAAGCATAATTAACTTAATTATTATATCCATAAATACTCCACCATTATAAATGATAAAATTTGCATAAATGTTTATTGAATCTATGTTTATTTTTATGTAATTAGATTAAAAACACAAAACCCCAAAATATCGCGGATGATGATGTTTAGGATTTAATTTCGCTTTTTAAAAGTTTGAATAATAAATTAAAAACCACATACATTCCTTCCTTAGATCGACCTTGGGAGTATACTTATCATTTTCTACGAAATGATTCGTGCACTTGCAGAGTTTTATAAATAGATAAACCAAAGTAACGCGTGATCTATGCCTGCTCGCTCGACAAGATACCTCCGATTTGTTTCTTGGTTTGTATGAGTTTTGGTGCCCATTAACGTGTTCCATACGTTTAAGGGCACCAAAACTCACAAAAGCCAAGTAAGAATCGGAGTTACACTTGATTTCATATTTAGAGCTCATTATAGCATTAAAAATACTAGCAGAGATTCCAGATAACTTCATATTTATAGACAAATGATTAATAAAGTGCTGATATGAGTTCGTCGAATGGTTATATCACTCGAATGTCACTGTGGTAATCTCTTTTGGATGGTAATATTTATAATGATTTAATTTCTCCATTCGCATGTCTCTGAAGTTTAGACTGCTTGTTTGATGGATGTTTATGTGCTCATGTATATAGGGGAATATGAATTGTTATATGGATCAACTGTTTTTTGTCTACTTTGCTTGTCATAATGCTGGTGATTCTAAGCCAACCAAGTTTGCACGCACAATCCAATTACACTTTGACGACATTATTTTATTTGTAATTTAAGTTAAAACTATATGTATTGTATATACATTATTTGTTTTTGTAATTTAAGTTAACTATATGTATTGTATATCCATTATTTGTTTTTGTAATAAATTTAATTATCAAGTAATAAATTATATTTAAATTTTTAATTATTTGTATTATTATTTATATTTTAGTTTTTTTATGCTATATATATTTAATATTGAATACGAAAAATGAGAATAAAAATTAAAAAAAAAATTCATACAATCTAACAGTAAAGTCGATTCATCACGTGAATATTTAATGCCCATTTTTGTAGTAGTGATTCTTCCACCATCACAAGGCTGCTAGTTTCTATTATAAGCAACCAAACCCTAGACGTAATGCAACTTTGGGGGTCTATTTAGTTCTGAAATGTGCTTTTCCTTTGTTAATGAATAAAAGAATAAAATTAATTATGATAAATATGGAAAATTAAATTTGGAAATTCATTGCAAAGAAAATACTTAACCTAAAAGGCCTATAATTAACAAAAAAAAAAACAATTGCTTCCAAAATTAATCCTTGCAATTAATATTCCAAATCTATCCTTGGTGAATGATCATGAGAATATATATATGATCTTGAGAATATTGGTTGGATATTGAGAATCTTTAGAATATTTGTAAACACACACTTGGTCGGCACATCAATCTTCGTTTTAACTCCATTGAACAAAACTCGAAGCCAACAAAATGGAAAAAGTGAGACAAAAACTTTCAACCCTCGGTACGAGATGTAAATGGTGGAATTTGAGTTCAAAAGTTATGACCATTTAAAGTTATAACTCCGATTTATCAAATATTTTTTTTAAACTGTGAACAGTAGAACCCTTCTTCTCTTTCCTACTCCTTTTTTTATGAAGAACAAAGATTGATGGAATGTGGAAATAAAGATGAAGAATAAGATGAGATGATTTCAAAGAGAACTATGAAAAGAAATCAAAAGACAAAAATAATATCAAAAAGTCCTAAAACCCCAACCATGATATGACACAAAGGATGATCACTTCCTTCGATAAGTCGAATTCCAGGATTCAATCAAGAACACTTGAATGCAAAGCAAAAAGATTTCAAAAAATGATTTTCATTAATGATTTCAATTCATCCACCATCACAAGGCTCCTACTTTCTATTATAAGCAACCAACCCGTAGACGTAATGCAACCTTGGTGGGTCTATTTAGTTGTGAAATGTGCTTATCCTTTGTTAAAGAATAATATAATAAAATTAATTATGATAAATATGACAAAATTAAATTTGGCAATTCATTGCAAAAAAAATACTCTACCTAAGATGCCAGTAATTAAGAAAAAAAAATAATTTCTTCCAAAATTAATCATTGCAAATGATATTCCAAATCTCTCCCTCGTGAATGATCATGAGAATATATGTATGATCTACAGAAATTTTTTTGGAAATTGAAAATCTTTAGAATATTTGTAAACGCACACTTGGTCGGCACATCAATCTCCATTATAGCTCCATTAAAAACTAAAAGCAAACAAAATGGAAAAGGTGAGACAATTTCGATATATTATAATAGTCATTTCGATACCCTAGTCAAAAGTAATGGCCATTTAAAGTTGTAATACCAAATTTTTTTTTTAACTGCAAACAGCGGAACCCTTCTTCTCTTTCCTACTCTTTTTTTTATAAAGAACAAAGATTGATGGAATGTGGAAATAAATATGAAGAATAAGATGAGATGATTTCAAAGATAACTACGAAAAGAAATCAAAAGACAAAAATAATATCAAAAAGTCCTAAAACCCCAACCGTGTTATGCCACAAAGATTGATCACTTTCTTCGATAAGTCAAATTCAAGTATTCAATCAATAACACTTGAAGGCAAAGCAAAAATATTTCTAAAAACAATTTTCATTAATGATATCAATTCATCCCCCATAACAAGGATGTTGTTTTATATTATAAGCAACCAAACCCTAGACGTAATGCAACCTTGGTGGGTCTATTTAGTTATGAAATGTGCGTAATCCTTCGGTAAAGAATAAAAGAATAAAATTAATTATGGTAAATATGACAAATAAAATTTGGAAATTCATAGCAAAGAAAAATAATTAACCTAAAACGCCTATAATTAAAATATAAAAAAAAACAATTGCTTCCAAAATTAATCCTTGCAATTGATATTGCAAATCTATCCCTTGTGAATGATCATGAGAATATATGTATGATCTTGAGAATATTGGTTGGATATTGAGAATCTTTAGAATATTTGTAAATAAAAATTTGGTTGGCACATCAAACTCCGTTATAGCTCCATTGAAAAAAAATCGGAAGCAAACAAAACGGAAAAGGTGAGACAAAAACTTTCAACCCTCGATACGAGATCTAAACGGTGGAATTTGAGTTCGAAAAATGAGTTTCTTTAGCAAGGCATGCTCAGATTATGGGAATCCTTAAGAGCAGATATTTGATATATTATAATAATCGTTTCGATACCCGACTCAAAAGTAATGGCCATTTAAAGTTGTAACTTTGATTTACCAAATGTTTCTTTTAAACTGCGAACAGCTGAACCCTTCTTCTCTTTCCTACTCTTTTTTTATGAAGAACAAAGATTGATTGAACATGGAAATAAATATGAAGAAGAAGATAAGATGATTTCAAAGAGAACTATGAAATGAAATCCAAAGACAAAAATAACATCAAAAAGTCCTAAAACCCCAACCTTGAGATGGCACAAAGGATGATCACTTCCTTTGATAAGTCGAATTCAAGCACTTAATCAAGAACACCTGAAAGCAAAGCAAAAAGATTTCTAAACATGATTTTCATTAGTGATATCAATTCTTCCACCATCACAAGGCTATTGTTTTCTATTATAAGCAACCAAACCTAAGACGTAATCCAAGCTTTGTGTGTCTATTAGTTGTGAAATGTGCCTAATCCTTCCGTAAAGAATAAAATTAATTATGATAAATATGAAAAATTAAATTTGAAAATTCATTACAATGAAAATACTTAACCTAAATGGTCCACAATTAACAAAAATAAAAACAATTGCTTCCGAAATTAATCCTTAGATTTGATATTCCAAATCTGTCCCTTGTGAATGATTATGAGAATATATGTATGATCTTGAAAATATTGGTTGGACATGGACAATCTTTAGAATATTTGTAAACACACACTTGGTCCTTACCTCAATCTCCGTTATCGCTTCTTTGAACAAAATCAGAATAGAAAAGGTGACACAAAAACATTCAACCCTCAATATGACATGTAAACGATGCAATTTTAGTTCAAAAAATGAGTTTCTTAAGAAAGTCATGTTTGGATTATGGGAATCGTTATGAGCTTAGATTTGATATATTATAATAGTCGTTTTGATACCCGAGTCAAAAGTTATGGCCATTTAAAGTTGTAACTCTGATTTATCATATGTTATTTTGAAACGGTGAATAGCGGAAGCCTTCTTCTCTATCCTACTCTATTGAACAAAACTTGAAGCAAACAAAACGGAAAAGGTGAGGCAAAATCTTTCAACCCTCTATACGAGATGTAAACGGTGGAATTTGAGTTCAAAAAATGAGTTTCTTAAGCAAGGTATGCTCCGATCATGGGAATCATTACGAGCTTCAATTTGATATATTATAATAGTCGTTTCAATACTCGAGTCAAAAGTTATTGCAATTTAAAGTTGTTACTCACATTTATCAAATGTTTTTTTAAACTATGAACAGCAGAACCCTTCTTCTCTTTCCTGCTCTTTTTTTTATGAAGAACAAAGATTGATTGAACATGGATATAAATATGCAGAAGATGATAAGATGATTTCAAAGAGAACTACGAAACAAAATCCAAAGACTAAAATAACATCAAATAGTCCTAAAACCCCAACCTTGAGATGCCACAAAGTATTATCACTTCCTTTGATAAGTCGAATTCAAGCATTAAATCAGGAACAACAGAAGGCAAAGCAAAAAGATTTCTAAAAACAATTTTCATTAATGATATCATTTTGTCCACCTTTACAAGGCTACTGTTTTCTATTATAAGCAACGAAACCCTAGAAGTAATGCAACCTTGGTAGGTCTATTTAGTTGTGAAATGTGCCTAATCCTTCGGTAAAGAATAAAAGAATAAAATTAATTATGATAAATATGACAAATGAAATTCGGAAATTCTTTACAAAGAAAAATAATTAACCTAAAAGGCCTATAATTAACAAAAAAACATTTGCTTAAAAAATTAATCCTAGGATTTGATATTCGAAATCTATCCCTTGTGAATTATCATAAGAATATATATATATATGATCTTGAGAATATTGGTTGGATATTGAGAATCTTTAAAATATTTGTAAACACACACTTGGTCAGCAGATCAATCTACGTTATAGTTGCATTGAACAAAATCGGAAGCAAACAAAACAAAAAAGCTGAGACAAAAACTTTCAACCCTTAGTATGAGATGTAAACGGTGGAATTTGAGTTTCAAAAAATGAGTTTCTTTAGCAAGGCATGCTTGAATTAATGCTTGAATTATAGGAATCATTATGAGCTTAGATTTGATATATTATAATAGTCGTTTTGATACTCGAGTCAAAAGTTATGGTCATTTAAAGTTGTAACTCCGATTTATCATATGTCATTTTGAAATTGTGAACAGCGGAACCCTTCTTCTCTTTCATACTCTTTTTTTATGAAGAAAAAATATTGATTGAACATGGAAATAAAGACGAGAAGAAGATACAATGATTTCAAAGAGAACTATGGAATGTAATCCAAAGACAAAAATAACATCAAAAAGTCCTAAAGCCCCAACCTTGATAAGCCACAAAGCAAAAATAATTCTAAAAATGATTTTCATTACTGATATCAATTCATCGACCATCATAAGTCTGCGGTTTTCTATTATAAGTAACCAAATCCTAGACGTAAAGTAAACTTGGTGGGTCTATTTAGTTGTGAAATGTGCTTAATCCTTCAGTAAAGAATAAAAGAATAAAATTAATTATGATAAATATGACAAATTAAATCTGGAAATTCATTGCAAAGAAAAATACTTAACCTAAAAGGCACATAATTAACAAAAAAAAATAATTGCTTCCAAAATTAATCCTTGGAATTGATTTTCCAAATCTATCCCTTGTGAATGATCATGAGAATACATGTATATTCTTGACAATATTGGTTGGATATTGAGGATCTTTAGAATATTTGTAAACACACACTTGGTCGGCACCTCAATCTATGTTATAGCTCCATTGAACAAAATCGGAAGCAAACAAAATGTAAAAGGTGAGAAAAAAACTTTAAACCCTCAGTACGAGATGTAAATGGTGGAATTTGAGTTTGAAAAATGAGTTTCTTTAGAAAGCATGTTTGAATTATAGGAATCATTACGAGCTTCGATTTGATATATTATAATAGTCATTTCGATACCCGAGTCAAAAGTTATTGCAATTTAAAGTTGTTACTCCCATTTATCATATGTTATTTTTAAACTGTGAACAGCAGAACCCTTCTTCTCTTTCATACTATTTATTTATGAAGAACAAAGATTGATTGAACATGGAAATAAAGATAAGAAGAAGATACAATGATTTCAAAGAGAACTACGGAATGAAATCCAAAGACAAAAATAACAACAAAATGTTCTAAAACCCCAATCTTGATATGCCACAAAGAATTATCACTTCCTTTAATAAGTCGAATTCAAGCATTCAATCAAGAACATCTGAACACAAAGCAAAAATAATTCTAAAAAAAATTTCATTAATGATATTAATTCTTCCACCAGCATAAGGCTACTATTTTTTATTACAAGCAACCAAATCCTAGACGTAATGGAAACTTGGTGGGTTTATTTAGTTGTGAAATGTGCCCAATCCTTCGTTAAAGAATAAAAGAATAAAATTAATTATGATAAATATGACAAATAAAATTCAGCAATTCATTGCAAAGAAAAATACTTAACCTGAAAGGCCCATAATTAAAAAAAAACAATTACTTCAAAATTAATCCTTGGAATTGATCTTCCAAATCTTTCCCTTGTGAATGATCATGAGAATAATTGTATGATCTTGAGAATATTGGATGGATATTGAGAATCTTTAGAATATTTGTAAACACACACTTGTTCGGCACCTCAATCTCCGTTATAGCTCCATTGAACAAAACAAGAAGCAAAGAAAATGGAACAGGTGAGACAAAAACGTTCAACCCTCGGTATGTGATGTAAACGGTGGAATTTGAGTTCAAAAATAAGTTTCTTTAGCTAGGCTTGCTCGGATTATGGGAATCATAACGAGCTTAGATTTGATATATTATAATAGTCATTTTGAAACCCGAGTCAAAAGTTATGACATTTAAAGATGTAACTCCAATTTATCAAATATTGTTTTTTTTAAACTGTGAACAGCAGAACCATTCTTTTTTTATGAAGAACAAAGATTGATTGAACATGGAAATAAATATGAAGAAGAATATATGATGATTTCAAAGAGAACTACGAAATGAACTCCAAAGACAAAAATAACATCAAAAAGTTCAACCCTAACCTTGAGATGCCACAAAAGATGATCACTTTCTTCGATAAGTCGAATTCAAGTATTCAATGAAGAATACCTGAAAGCAAAGCGAAAATATTTCTAAAAACAATTTTCTTTAATGATATCAATTCTTCTACCATCATAAGGATTTTGTTTTCCATTATAAGTAATCAAACCATAGACCTACTATAACCTTACTAGGTCTATTTAGTTGTTAAATGTGCCTAATCCTTCGGTAAAGAATAAAAGAATATAATTAATTATGATAAATATGACAAATTAAATCTGCAAATTTATTGCAAAGAAAAATACTTCACCTAAAAGGCTCATAATTTACAAAAACAAAAACAATTGCTTCCAAAATTAATCCTTGGAATTGATATTCCAAATTTATCCCTTGTAAATAATCATGAGAATATATATATGATCTTGAGAATATTGGTTGGATATTGAGAATATTTATAATATTTGTAAACACATAGTTGGTTGGCACATCAATCTCCATTGTAGATCCATCGAACAAAACCGGAAGCAAACAAAACAGAAAAGGTGACATAAAAACTTTCAACCCTCGGTATGAGATGTAAATGGTGGAATTTGAGTTCGAAAAATGAGTTCTCTTGCAAGGCATGCTCGAATTATAGGAATCGTTATGAGCATAGATTTGATATAATACGATAGTCAATTTGAAACTCGAGTCAAAAGTTATGGCCATTTAAAGTTGTAACCCCGATTTATAAATTGTTTTTTTAAACTGTGAATAGCGGAACCCTTCTTCTCTTTCCTACTCTTTTTTTTATGAAGAACAAATATTGATTGAACATGGAAATAAAGATGAATAAGAAGATATGATGATTTCAAAGAGAAGTACAAAACGAAATCCAAAGACAAAAATAATAGCAAAAAGTCCTAAAACCCCAACCTTGAGATGCCACAAAGGATGATCACTTCCTTCCATAAGTCAAATTCAATTATTTAATCAAGAACACCTGAAGTTAAAGCAAAAATATTTCTAAAAATAATTTTCTTTAATGATATCAATTCTTCCACCACCACAAGGTTGTTGTTTTCTATTATAAGCAACCAAACCCAAGACGTAATGCAACCACAGTGGTTCTATTTAGTTGGGAAATGTGCCTAATCCTTCTTTAAAGAATAAAATAATGTAATTAATTATGATAAATATGACATATTAAATCTGTAAATTCATTGCAAATAAAAGTAATTCACCTAAAAGGCCCATAATTAACAAAAACAAAAACAATTGCTTCGAAAATTAATCCTTGGAATTGATATTCCAAATCTATCCCTTGTGAATGATCATGAGAATATATTTATGATCTTGAGAATATTGGTTGGATATTGAGAATCTTTGGAATATTTGTAAACACACACTTGGTTGGCCCATCAATCTCCGTGATAGCTCCACTGAACAAAATCAGAAGGAAACAAAACAGAAAAGGTGAGACAAAAAATTTCAACCCTTGGTACGAGATGTAAATGGTGGAATTTGAGTTCGAAAAATGAGTTTCCCTATGAAGGCATGCTCGGATTATAGGAATCGTTACGAGCATAGATTTGATATATTACGATAGTCGATTCGAAACTCGAGTCAAAAGTTATGGCCATTTAAAGTTGTAACCCCGATTTATAAAATATTTTTTAAAACTGTGAATAGCGGAACCCTTCTTCTCTTTCCTACTATTTTTTTTATGAAGAACAAATATTGATTGAACATGGAAATAAAGATGAAGAAGAAGATATGATGATTTCAAAAAGAACTACGAAACGAAATCAAAAGACAAAAATAACATCAAAAAGTCCTAAAACCCCAACCTTGAGATGCCATAAAGGAGGATCAATTCCTTCAATAAGTCGCATTCAAGTATTCAATCAACAACACCTGAAGTTAAAGCAAAAAGATTTCTAAAAATTATTTGCTTTCATGATATCAATTCTTGCACCATCACAAGGATGTTGTTTTCTATTATAAGAAACCAAACCCTAGACGTAATGCAACCTTAGTGGTTCTATTTAGTTGTGAAATGTGCCTAACCCTTATGTAAAGAATAAAATAATGTAATTAATTATGATAAATATGACAAATTAAATCTGGAAATTCATTGTAAAAAAAAATATTTCACCTATATATGACACACTTGGTTGGCACATTAATCTCCGTTATAACAAAACAGAATAGGTGAGACAAAAACTTTCAACCCTCGGTACAAGATGTAAACAGTGGAATTTGAGTTCGAAAAATGAGTTTCTCTTGCAAGACATGCTCGGATTATAGGAATCGTTACGAGCATAGATTTTATATATTATAATAGTTGTTTCGAGACCCGAGTCAAAAGTTATGGCCATTTAAAGCTATAACTCCAATTTATCAAATGTTTTTTTTAAACTATGAACAACGGAACCCTTCTTCTCTTTCCTGTTCTTTTTTTTATGCAGAAAAAAGATTGATTGAACATGGAAATAAATATGATGAAGAAGATAAGATGATTTCAAAGAGAAATATGAAAAGAAATCCAAAGACAAAAATAACATTAAAAAGTCCTAAAACCCCAACCTTGAGATTCCACAAAGGATCATCACTTCCTTCGATAAGTGGAATTCAAGCATTGAATGAAGAACACATGAAGGAAAAGCAAAATTATTTCTAAAAACTATTTTCTTTAACGATATCAATTCTTCTACCATCACAAGGCTGCGGTTTTCTATTATAAGCAACCAAACCCTAGAGGTAATGCAACCTTAGTGGGTCTATTTATTGTAAAATGTGCTTTATCCTTCGAAAAAAGAATAAAAGAATAAAATTAATTATGATAAATATGACAAAAAAAAATTATGCAATGCATTGCAAAGAAAAATACTTAATCTAGAAGGCCCATAATTAACAACAAAAAAAAACAATTGCTTCCAAAATTAATCCTTGGAATTGATACTCCAAATCTATCCCTTGTGAATGATCATGCAAATATATGTATGGTCTTGAGAACATTGGATGGATATTTAGAATATTAAGAATATTTGTAAACACACACTTGGTTTGCACCTCAATCTCCGTTATAGCCCCATTGAACAAAACCAGAAGCAAACAAAGGTGAGACAAAAAATTTCAACCCTCAGTACGAAATGTAAAAGGTGGAATTTGAGTTCAAAAATAGATTTTATTTATCAAGGCATGCTCGGATTATAGGAATCATTACTAGCTTCGATTTGATATATTATAATAGTCGTTTCGATACCCGAGTCAAACATTATGACATTTAAAGTTGTAACTCCAATTTATCAAATTTGTTTTTTAAACTGTGAACAACGGAACCCTTCTTATCTTTCTGACTCTTTTTTTATGAAGAAAAAAGATTGATTGAACATAGAAATAAATATGAAGTAGAAGAGAAGATGATTTCAAAGAGAACTACTAAATGAAATCCAAAGACAAAAATAACATCAAAAAGTCCTAAAACCCCAACCTTGAGATGCCACAAACAATAATCACTTCCTTTGAAAAATCGAATTCAAGTATTCAATCAAGAACACCTGAAGCCAAAGAAAAAAGATTTCTAAAAACAATTTTCTTTAATAATAACAATTCTTCCACCATCACAAGGCTGTTGTTTTCCATTATAAGTAACCAAACCCTAGACGTAATGCAACCTTAGGGGGTCTATTTTGTTGTGAAATATGCCCAATTCTTCTGTAAAAGAATAAAATAATGTAATTAATTATGATAAATATGACAAATTAAATCTGGAAATTCATTGCAATGAAAAATACTTCACCTAAAAGGCCCATAATTAACAAAAAAAAAACAATTGCTTCCAAAATTAATCCTTGGAATTGATATTCCAAATCTATCCCTTGTGAATGATCATGAGAATATATATATGATCTTGAGAATGTTGGTTGGACACTGAGAATCATTAGAATATTTTTAAACACACACTTGGTTGGCACATCAATCTCTGTTATAGCTTCATTGAACAAAACCGGAAGCAAAAAAACAGAAAAGGTGAGACAAAAACTTTCAACCCTCGTTACGAGATGTAAACGGTGGAATTTGAGTTCAAAAAATGTGTTTCTCTATGAAGGCATGCTAATATTATGGGAATCGTTAGGATCATAGATTTGATATATTATAATAGTCATTTCGATACCCGAGTCAAAAGTTAAGACATTTAAAGTTGTAACTCCAATTTATTAAATGTTTTTTTTAAACTGTGAATAGCGGAACCCTTCTTCTCTTTCCTATTCTTTTTTTTATGAAGAACAAAGATTAATTGAACATGGATATAAATATGAAGCAGAAGATAAGATGATTTCAAAGAGAAATATGAAATGAAATCCAAAGACAAAAATAACATCAAAAAGTCCTAAAACCCCAACCTTGAAATGCCACAAAGAAGGATCACTTCCTTCGATAAGTCGAATTCAAGCATTCAACCAATAACACCTGAAGGGAAAGTAAAAAGATTTCAAAAAACAATTTTCTTTAATGATATCAATTCTTCCACCATCACAAGGCTGTTGTTTTCTATTATAAGCAACCAAACCCAAGACTTAATGCAACCTTAGTGGTTCTATTTAGTTGTGAAATGTGTCTAATCCTTCTGTAAAGAATAAAATAATGTAATTAAATATGATAAATTAAATCTGGAAATTCATTGCAAAGAAAAATACTTCACCTAAAACACCGATAATTATGAAAAACAAAAACAATTGCTTCCAAAATTAATCATTAGAATTGATATTTCAAATATATCCCATGTGAATGATCATGAGAATATATATATATATATATATATATATATATATATATATATATATATATATATATATATATATGTGATATTGAGAATATTGGAATGATATTGAGAATATTTAGAATATTTGTAAACACACACTTGATCGGCACCTCACTCTTTGTTATAGCTACATTGAACAAAACGGAAGCAAAAAAAACGAAAAAGGTGAGACAAAAACTTTCTACCCTTGGTACGAGAAGTGAATGGTGGAATTTGAGTTTAAAAAATGAGTTTCTTAAGAAAGGCATGCTAGGATTATGGGAATATTTACGAGCTTTGATTTGATATATTATAATACTCGTTTTCATGCCCCAGTCAAGAGTTATGGCCATTTAAAGTTATAACTCCAATTTATCAAAAAAACATTTTAAACTATGAACAGCAGAACCCTTCTTCTCTTTCCTACTCTTTTTTTATGAAGAAAAAAGATTAATTGAACATGGATATACATATGAAGCAGAAGATAAGATGATTTCAAAGAGAAATACGAAATGAAATCCAAAGACAAAAATAACATCAAAAAGTCCTAAAACCCTAACCTTGAGATGCCACAAAGGAGGATCACTTCCTTCGATAAGTCGAATTCAAGTATTCAACCAAGAACACCTGAAGGAAAAGCAAAAAGATTTCAAGTTTCTTTAATGATATCAATTCTTCCACCATCACAAGGCTGTTGTTTTCTATTATAAGCAACCAACCCCAAGACGTAATGCAACCTTAGTGGGTATATTTAGTTGTGAAATGTGCCTAATCCTTCTGTAAAAAATAAAAGACTCTAATTAATTATGATAAATATGAAAAATTAAATCTAGAAACTCATTGCAAAGAAAAATACTTCACCTAAAAGGCCCATACTTAAAAAAAAACAAAAACAATTACTTCCAAAATTAATCCTTGGAATTGATATTCCAAATCTATCCCTTGTAAATGATCATGAAAAAATATATATATATAATCTTGAGAATATTGGTTGGATTTTGAGAATCTTTAGAATATTTGTAAACACACACTTGGTCGGCACATCAATCTCCGTCATAGCTCCATTGAACAAAACTTGAAGCAAACAAAATGGAAAAAGTAAGACAAAATTTTCAACCCTAAGGAACAAGTTGTAAACGGTGGAATTTGAGTTCGAAAAATGAGTTTCTTTAGCAAGGCGTGCTCGTATTATGGGAATCCTTGCGAGTTTAGATTTGATATATTATAATAGTCCTTTCGATACCCGAGTCAAAAGTTATGGCCATTTAAAGTTGTAACTTAAATTTATCAAATGTTTTTTTTAACTTTGAACAGCGGAACCCTTTTTCTCTTTTCTACTCTTTTTTTATGAACAACAAATATTGATTGAACATGGAAATAAAGATGAAGAAGAAGATACGATGATTTCAAAGAGAACTATGAAATGAAATCCAAAAACAAAAATAACATCAAAAAGTCCTAAAATCTCAACCGTGATATGTCACAAAGGATGATCACTTCATTCGATAAATTGAAAGCATTCAATCAAGAACACCTGAAGGGAACACAAAAAAATATTTATAAATATGATTTTCATTAATGATATCAATTATTCCACTATCACAAGGATGATGTTTTCTATTATAAGCAACCAAACCCTAGACGTAATGCAACCTTGGTGGGTCTATTTATTTGTGAAATGTGCCTAATCCTTCATTAAAGAATAAAAGAATAAAATTAATTATGATAAATACGACAAATAAAATCCAGTAATTCATTGAAAAGAAAAATACTTAGCCTAAAGCCTCATAATTAAAAAAATAAAACAATTGCTTCCAAAATTAATCCTTGGAATTGATATTCCAAATCTATCCCTTGTGAATGATCATAAGAATATATGTATGATCTTGAGAATATTGGTTGGATATTGAGAATATTTAAAATATTTGTAAAAACAAACTTGGTCGGCACATCAATCTCCGTTATAGCTCAATTGAAGTATACCGGAAGCAAACAAAATGGAAAATGCGAGGCAAAGACTTTCAACCCTCAGTACGAGATGTAAACGGTGGAATTTGAGTTCGAAAAATGAGTTTCTTTAGCAAGGCATGCTTGGATTATGGGAATCCTTGCAAGTTTATATTTGATATATTATAATAGTCGTTTCGATAGACGAGTAAAAAGTTATGGTCATTTAAGGTTGTAACTCTGATTTAGCAAATGGTTTTTTTTAAATTGTGAACATCGGAACCCTTCTTCTCTTTTCTACTCTTTTTTTTATGAAGAAAAAATATTGATTGAACATGGAAATAAAGATGAAGAAGAAGATAAGACTTTTCAAAGGGAACTACGAAACAAAATACAAAATGAAAAATAACATCAAAAAGTCCTAAAATTCCAATCGTGATATGCCATAAAGAATGATCACTTCCTTTGATGAGTCTAACTCCAGCATTCAATCAAGAACACTTGAAGGTGAAGAAAAATATATTTCTAAACATGATTTTCATTAGTGATATCAATTATTCCACCATCAAAAGGCAGATGTTTTATATTATAAGCAATTAAACCCTAGACGTAATGCAACCTTGGTGGGTCTATTTAGTTATGAAATGTGCCTAATCCTTTGGTAAGAAACAAAAGAATAAAATTAATCATGATAAATATGAGAAATTAAATTCGTAAATTAATTGTAGAGAAAAATATTTAACCTAAAAGGCATATAATTAACAAAAAAGAACAATTGCTTCCAAAATTAATCCTTGGATTTGATAATCCAAATCTATCCATTGTGAATGATCTTGAGAATTTATGTACGATCTTGAGAATAATTCTTGCATATTGAGAATCTTTAGAATATTTGTAAACACACACTTAGTCGGCACATCAATCTTCGTTATAGCTCTATTGAACAAAACCGGAAGCAAACAAAACGGAAAAAGTAAGACAAAATTTTCAACCCTCGGTTTGAGTTGTAAATGGTGGAATTTGAGTTCAAAAAATGAGTTTCTTTAGCAAGGCATGCTCTTATTATCGGAATCCTTGCGAGTTTAGATTTGATATATTATAATAGTCGTTTCGCTAGACGAGCCAAAAGTTATGGCCATTTAAGGTTGTAACTCCGATTTAGAAATAGTTTTCTTTTTTAAACTGTGAACAGCAGCACCCTTCTTCTCTATTCTACTCTTTTTTTTATAAAAAAAAAGATTGATTGATAATGGAAGTAAATATGAAGAAGAAGATAAGATGATTTCAAAGTGAACAAAGAAACGAAATCCAAAATACAAAATAACATCAAAAAGTCCTAAAATCCCAACCGTGATATGCACAAAGCATGATCACTTCCTTTGATAAGTCGAATTGAAGCATTCAATCAAGAACACCTGAAGGCAAAGAAAAAAGATATCTAAACATGATTTTCATTAGTGATATCAATTATTCCACCATCACAAGGAAGATGTTTTCTATTATAAGCAACCAAACCCTAGACGTAATGCAACCTTGGTGGGTTTATTTAGTTATGAAATGTGCCTATTCCTTCGATATAATAAAATTAATTATGATAAATATGTGAAATTAAATTTGGAAATTCATTGCAAAGAAAAATACTTAACCTAAAAGGCGCATAATTAACAAAAAAGAATAATTGCTTCCAAAATTAATCCTTGCAATGGATATTCCAAATCTATCCCCTGTGAATGATCAAGAGAATATACGTATGATCTTGAGAATATTGGTTGGATATTTTGAATCTTTAGAATATTTGTAAACACACACTTGGTCGGCACATCAATCTCCATTTTAGCTCCATTGAACAAAACCAGAAGCAAACAAAATGGAAAAAGTAAGACAAAATTTTCAACCCTTAGTTCTAGTTGTAAACGGTGGAATTTGAGTTCGAAAAATGAGTTTCTTTAGAAAGGCATGCTCGTATTATGGGAATCCTTGCAGTTTTAGATTGGATATATTATAATAGTCTTTTCGATAGACGAGTAAAAATTTATGGCCATTTAAAGTTATAACTCCGATTTATCCAATGGTTTTTTTAAACTGTGAACAGCGGAACCCTTCTTCTCTTTTCTACTCTTTTTTTATGAACCACAAATATTGATTGAACATGGAAATAAAGTTGAAGAAGAAGATATGATGATTTCAAAGAGAACAATGAAACAAAATAAAAAAACAAAAATTACCTAAAAAGTCTCAAAATCCTAACCTTGAGATGCCACAAAGGATGATCACTTACTTTGATAAGTCGAATTCAAGTATTCAATCAAGAACACTTGAAGGAAAAGCAAAAAGATTTCTAAACAAGATTTTCATTAGTGATATCAATTCTTCCACTATCACAAGGCTGCTATTTTCTATTATAAGCAACCAAACCCTAGACGTAATGCAACCTTGGTGGGTATATTTAGTTGTGAAATGTGCATAATCCTTCAGTAAAGAATTAAAGAATAAAATTAATTATAATAAATATGACAAATAAAATTTGGAAATTCATTACAAAGAAAAATACTTAACCTAAAAGCCCTATAATTAAAAAAAAACAATTGCTTCCAAAATTAATCCTTGGAATTGATATTCCAAATCTATACCTTGTGAATGCTCATGATAATATATGTATGATCTTGAGAATATTGGTTGGATACTGAGAATCTTTAGAATATTTGTAAAACCACACTTGGTCGGCACATCAATCTCTGTTATAGCTCCATTGAACAAAACTGAAAGCAAACAAAATGGAAAAGGGGAGACAAAAACTTTCACCCTCGGTACGACATGTAAATGGTTGAATTTGAGTTCGAAAAATGAGTTTCTTTTGCAAGGCATGCTCGAATTATGGGAATCGTTATGAGCTTAAATTAGATATATTATAATAGTTGTTTCGATACCCGATTCAAATTTATGGCCATTTAAAGTTGTAACTCCAATTTATCAAATGTTGTTTTTAAACAGTGAACAAAACCATAAGCAAACAAAATAGAAACGGTGAGACAAAAACTTTCAACCCTCGGTACGAGATTTAAACGGTGGAATTTGAGTTTGAAAAATGAATTTCTTTAGTAAGGTATGCTCAGATTATGGGAATCATTATGAGCTTAGTTTTGATATATTATAATAGTCTTTTCGATTCTTGAGTCAAAAGTTATGTCCATTTAAAGTTGTAACTCCTATTTATCAAATGTTTTTTTTAAACAGTGAACAGAGTAACCCTTCTTCCATTTTCTAGTCTTTTTTTCATGAAGAACAAAGATTGAATGAACATGGAAATAAAGATAAAGAAGAAGATAAGATGATTTGAAAGAGTATTATGAAACGAAATCAAAAAACAAAAATAACGTCAAAAAGTCCTAAAATCCCAACCTTGAGATGCCACAAAGGATTATTACTTCCTTCGATAAGTCGAATTCAAGCATTCAATCAAGAACACCTAAAGGAAAAGCAAAAATATTTCTAAACATGATTTTCATTATTGATATCAATTCTTCCACCGTCACAAGGCTACTGTTTTCTATTATAAGAAACCAAACCCTAGACGTAATGCAACCTTGGTAGGTCTATTTAGTTGTGAAATGTGCCTAATCCTTCGGTAATGAATAAAAGAATAAAATTAATTATGATAAATATGACAAATTAAATTCAACAATTCATTGCAAAGAAAAATACTTAACCTAAAAGGCCTATAATTAACAATAAAATAACAATTGCTTCAAAAATTAATCCTTGCAATTGATATTTCAAATCTATCCCTTGTGAATGATCATGAGAATATATGTACGATCTTGGGAATATTGGTTGGATATTGAGAATCTTTAGAATATTCATAATAATATTTCCAGGAAAGACTAGTGGTACAAAGGCTTCTAAGAACTAGTCTCCTAGGCATAACTCTCTTAGATATTTACTTTTCATGCTATTAAATTCTAAGTTAATTAAGTTAAGAAATTTACTTAAGTGAAAATCTAAGTTAATTTAGTTAATAAATTAAGTTAAGTAAAAATTTAAGTTAATTAAGTTATTAAATTAAGTTAAGTGAAAATCTAAGTTAATTAAGTTAAGTGAAAATCTAAGTTAATTAAATTAATAAATTAAGTTTTTTTTCTAAGTTTTTAATCTTTTAAAAAAAATAAATTAAAATTAGAATTAAAAATTAAAAATTAAAATTGTTTTTTGTGTATTTGTTTTTAAATTTTTTAAATTCTTTATTTTTATTTTTTTTGAACTCAAAATAAAAATAAAAATCTCAATTATTTACAACACAAAAAATTTTAAAAAATTTTGATAAATAATTTAAAAATGCTATAACTTTCCCGACAACGGCGCCAAAAAATTGATGAACAAGATCAGTAATGCAATGATGATCATGCAAAATACTTTGGTTTTAAATTTGTAAAACTCTCGCAAGGGTACGAATAATTTTATAGAAAATGACAAGCATACTCCTAAGGTTAATCTAAGGAAGGAATATATATGGCTTCTAATTTATTATTCAAAATCCTAAAAACAAAATTAAATCCTAAACATCCTATCACGATATTTTGGTTTTTTTTCTAATCTAATAACATAAATATATATAAATATATATATATATAGATTCAATAAACAATTATGCAAATTTTTATCATTCATAACAATAGAATATTTAAGGATAGAATAATTAAGTTAATTATGTTTGCTCATATTATTTAGGTTATTAAATATATAAATTGATATTTGTTGATTTTCTATTTTTGGTATGAAAGTGCCCTTAGGCGGAGCTAAATTCTTTTGTTTAATATTAATTAACTAATATCCTTAGGCAGAGTCTATTAATTAAGTATTAAATTTCAGATTTTTTTATAAGAAAATAGGAAACCATCTAATCACAACTTTAGGAAGAGTCAGTTAATTAGACTTTATTCAAGATGTATAAATTAAATCTAAAAATTTAATTATGCGAGTACTAACTTTCAAGTTATAAAATCATTACTGAAAATATGTTGTCAACATATTCGAATAATAATTCTCATAAAAATTTTGAAATAGAGCTTCACTCTAAATACCGGACGATTATACCAATAAATAAAAGTTCACTACTCTAAATCAAACGGGATAATTAAACCTTAAAATCTAACTTTTATATTTATGTTTGTAATAAAAAATAATATATTTCTCTCTAATATCCTTAATATAAAATCTAGAATAAAAAATGAATTTATTTTATAGATATGTTTTACCTATTTAATATTTCAAAAGCATAACAACGTTATTATTATATCATATTTACAAACAACTAGTCATGTTCAATTTAATCACAGACAAATTAAATATAACATATAAGAATAAAACATAAAAAATAACTGTAAAGAATTCATTTTAAAATTATACCTTAAAAGAATACTTACAAAACTTTAATGCTAATGTTGTTGTTGGAAAACCTCCAAATGAATTTTCATTTTCGTTTATTGAATCAAAAACTAAAAATCTATAAAAAAAAACATAGCTAGTTCTTCTCAAAATTTGGATTTGGATGCGTTTGGACAAGATGACACGAGTGTAGGGTACCAAAATTGTGGCACACGGGTGTTTGGCATATGTGGGTGCCCATGGGACATGGTGTAGAGGTATGATGGAGTGCATGGGACACGGTGTAGGTGTGTACTGGTGCACGTAAAAATTGGCACGGCGTTCAGGCGTATACCGGATACATGCGAGTGTGTACTGGGCATGTGTTGATTGCGTGTGTGTGTGTGGTGGGCATGCGCATGCACATGCTGATACACGCATGACTAGGTACGGATGGACGGCATCGCGCAGGATTTTGACCTTTTTGACATTTCTGACCCATTTTGTCCAATTTTTCCATCTTTTTGACTTTTCCTCATTTCTTTTCTCAATATATTTGTGATGTATTATCTCTGGTATTTTCTTTGAGTCTTTAAGTTATTTTTTAATAAAAACACATGAAAAATAATAAAAATACCTGTGATTTCAAAAAGAAAATTTATATAAAAATATGATAAAATCATACAAATATGAATCTGTTTAATCAATTAAAGTACATTAAATCATGGTAATTTTAGTGCTTTTTGAGCACTCATCACATCCACTTCTTTGTCTGTTCTTTATAGATCTTTGCATTTTCATAAGCATCATTCCGGAACTCATCCATCTCATTGAATTGAAGAAGTCGCTTTTCCCCTACTACCTTCAAATCAAATATAAATTTCTTTACAGCCCAATCAAATTTATGATCTAACTCAAAAGGGAGAGGACATGTTTTTCCAAACACTAAATGATAAAGAGACATCTTGATAGGTCTTTTGAATGCTATATGGTATGCCCACAAAGCCTCATTAAGCTTTTTTGCCCAATCCTTTCTATTGGTGTCAATCGTCTTCTCAAGGATATTCTTGATTTCTCAATTTGAAATTTCATCTTGGCCATTATTTTGAGGATGGTAGGCAAGTGTCATCTTATGCTTCACACCAGATTTAGAGATAAGGTTGCCGAACATTTTTTTGCAAAAGTGGGTCCTTCATCACTAACAATAACTTATAGAGTGCCAAATCTTGTGAATATGTTCTTCTCGCTTGGTTGACTGTCAAACCCTACAAAACTTCAAGTGCACAGTATCATAGTTTTATAATAAAGTGATAGAAAAGAGTATCGTTATCAAGGATTGGTAACTTATTTTTTACAAATACCAAAATTATACTAATCTCAATTTTATCTAGAGAAGTCACTAAGATTGATAT
Source organism: Hippophae gyantsensis (assembly GCA_030763125.1). Classification (NCBI taxonomy): domain Eukaryota; kingdom Viridiplantae; phylum Streptophyta; class Magnoliopsida; order Rosales; family Elaeagnaceae; genus Hippophae; species Hippophae gyantsensis. The sequence continues at coordinate 31,550,629 of CM061032.1, forward strand.
AATTGGAATTTAAAATAAAATCAATTTAAAGAAAATGCGCAAAATAAAAGAAAGATGTTGTTTGAAAATCAAATCAATGGGAAAGAAAACTTCTAGGAAATCGATTTCACCTAATCCATCGCTATGTGTTACTCATCTAACTAATTGAATTTAATTCTCTCTGTTTGCTAGCAATTTCCAAAATAATATCCAAAAGCCTCTTTCGATAGTCAATTGGAAATATTCTTGTTCATCAATTTACACAAGAGTATGTAATTTAACAAAGAAAGAAAACATTAAGACCAATGATTTTAATACCACACAGGTTCATACAAGTCTTTCGATCTCTATATTTACCTATGTCGAAATATTCCAGATCTATCCTATGATTCCTTCTTTCGATAGTAAATCACAAGAATAAAACCGTCTAATAAATGGTCAGTTAATAAGAATCATTAAACTCAAAATAAATCAAACAAACATGAAGAGAAATAATTCAAATTAACATAGAAAATCTAGTATAGTTTGGAATTAAATTACATCTTTTCCAAGAATAAAGCAAAATTAGTTCATGCTAAAAATAAAATTAAAAATAAATGAATTCACCATAATTTTTCTGAGAGGAATTGAAAGAAAACTGAATCGCAAAAAGAATCTACATTCGTGTTAATCTATTACGGTCCAATATGCTTTTTTTCACTTCTATGCATCGCTCTATTCTTTTTTTCTTTTGATTTGTTCCTCGTTCTCAACGTCACTGTGTGTTTCTTTTTTTTATGTTCTCCTCCCCCTTCTTCTATGCTTCTTATTTTTCTTATATATATATATATATATATATATATATATATATATATATATATATATATATATATATATATATATATATATATATATATATAAACCTTTCTTTTCCCTACCGCCTTATCACTACTACAAAACCAGGCTTTAAAGTTGGTTTTTAACCAACCTGAAATGGAAAAATTTAAAATTTAAAATTGGTTAACGCGTTGAACCGCCTTTAAACGTAAATTTTGTTCACATAAACTTGTATTCGATCACATAATAGCAGAAAAAACCAAAATTTGTTTAACAAAGTTTAAATAATAGTAATAATTGAAAAAAATAAATATAATAAATTACTTGAGAATTAAATTTATTACAAAATAAATTTATATACAATACATATATATATATAACTTAAATTACAAATAAAATGATGTCTCTTTTGTCATGGATTTTGTGATATTTTCATTTTATTTCAAGGAGAAGAAGCTTGGTTTGCTCAAAATCACCAGCATAGTAACCATGAAACTAGGCAAGAGATTGAGATGAGAAAGAGTTTGGCCAAAAAACAATTGATCCATATAATAATTCATTCCTTTAAATACATGAGCATATAAACATCAATCAAACAAACATCCCAAACTTCAGAGACACAATAATAGAGAAATTAAAATATTATAAAAATTACCATGTTGTTTTCCTATGCATACAAAAACATTAAATGTGTTTAAAGCAAATTTTTAAAACATTGCATAGAAGTACTAATGAATTCTTGTATGTGACACTTACATGGTTGTGAAACCAATTAATAAACTCTCGCTTATGTTCATCATACAACCATTTTTCTCCTTCTTCTTTTTTTACCATGAGGATCAATCTTCAGTAAGTTTAAATGCATTTTGTAATGTTAATAAAGATATACCAAGTAGATATCATTAATAGTTAAATAAAAAATAATTTCATTTTAAATGGGGAGGTTGAATCTGTCATCACTTACTCTATGTACGGTTGTGCCTCATTATTATTTACCAAAATGATTCAATGTGCTTTTTCCCATCGAGTGTGATCAATAAACAATTTCTTACTTCCACCAAGCATAGGGTTACCTACTTGGATCATGTGGCGTTCTAAGAACAACTTATGCGTAGGATTCCTAATTTTAGTGCAACCACTAAAGTATTCAGAACAAAACTCAATGGCCTCTTCAGCAATATAACATTCCACCATGCATCATTTAGGTCGATTTCTATTATTTACATATCCTTTAAGGACTTACATGTATCACTCAAAAGGATACATCCACCTTAAGTAAGTAGGACCACAAAATTGAACCTCTCGAACTAAATGAACACATAAGTGAATCATTATATCGAAGAAAGAAGGAGGGAAATATTTTTCAAGTAGACACAAAGTCTCTACAACATCTTTTTGTAAAGAGTTTAACTCGCCAATTGATATAGATTTCTTGCATATTGTATTGAAGAATGAACAAAGACAAATTATTGATAATCAAACATGTTGTGGAAGAATTGATCTAATAGCAACTGGTAATAACTATTGCATTAAGATATGACAATCATGTGATTTCAATCCATAGAGTTTCTTATCGGTGATAGACACAAAATTTCTTAAGTTGGATGAGTAACCATCAGGAACTTTCACACCCACCAAACATTTACAAAACACATCCTTCTCTTTTGTTGACATTGTATATGATGTTGGTGGCAAATATGTTTGATTCTTATCATTTTTTACCCTTGGTGCCAATTCAGGTCGTGTGCCTAGTTTCTTTAAATCCAGTATTACTTTAATTCCATCCTTCGTTTTCCAAGTATATTAAGTAATGTACCAATCAAGCTCTCACATACACTTTTCTCAATGTGCATGACATCTAAGATGTGATGAATGTGTAGGTCTTTCCAATAAGGTAATTCCAAAAATATTGATTTTTTATTCCAACAATCGTGATCTACTGATTCGGTAATATTTTTATTTTCACCCATTTTATTAGTTGACCTCTTTTGCTTCCCTACCTTAGTGAGTATTCTTTTTTTCATCCTTCCATATCATTTGAATGTCATATCATTCAATTACCTTAATATCTCAACACCTTGCAAAGGTTAGAGTGCAGGATCATGATCTTTTTCACCATCGAACGGTTTCTTTTGATATCTAAACTTATGTCTAGATGGAAAAAAAATCTTCTTGTCTTCTATAAGACATCTTTCATCCGTGAATAAGAAAAGTTGCAGAAGTGCCATCACTACATATAGGGCATCCCATATAACCTTTTGTTGCATGTCCTGATAAGTTCCCATAGGCAGGAAAATCATTAATTGTCCATAAAAGGACCCCCCTCAAGTTAAAGTGTTCTTCTTTATGTGCTTCATAAAAATTTACACCATCATTCCACAATGTCTTTAAATCATCTATTAGAGGCTACAAATATACATCAATATCAACACTAGGTTGTTTTGGTCCTGAGATCAATAATGTTAACATCATGAATTTTCTTTTCATATAAAACCAGGGAGGAAGGTTGTATGTTACCATAATTACTCGCAAACAGCTTTATACACTACTAAGGGAACTATGTGGATTAATTCCATCAGTAACAATGGCAAGACAAAGATTGCATGGATTAGATGTGAATTCAGGGGATAAATTATCTACTACTTTCCAATTCGAAGAATCACAAGGATTGATGACACTATGAAAATAGAGTCATTAGCGCACTTTTTCACTAAATATTTACTTGTTTTATTTAATAAATAGTATTTTTGTGGCTAAAATAATTAAAATATAAATATTTTAGTGAAAAGAGGTGAAAATATATTTTTTGGAATTTTTTGGGATTTTTCTAGAATGTTTAGAGATTTTTTATGAATTTTTAACACATGACTAATCAGAAGCTGCCACGTGGCATGCCAAGCAAGCATAGGAGCTGACTGAGCAAGCCACACGGACGTCACGCAAGCACGGAAAATAAATCATGTTGCGCCGCGTGTGAGGAGGACGAAACACGCACCTCGTGTCAGCACGACGTTCAATCCGAGTTCAGAAATCAATCAATGCGATATGACACGTGTCACCATGCTATTGCTCGGATCATTCCACCCGTGTGCCACGCCATCTGTTCCCGCGAATCACGTCACGCCACGTGGTGCTGACTCAGCGAACGTTGACTTTGACCGGTCTTTCGTGCCACGCGTTGCTCTCTGATTCGCCCAGATCGCACCTGAGCTTTATTTAAGCCCCTAATCACTCCATAAACCCTAATTTGCCTCCATTAGCATAATTTTGGTCAATATTTAGAGCTAAAAAGAGAGAAAAATATAGAAAAAGTTAAGAAACGACACAATTTTGGGGGAGATTCAAGAGGAAATTAATTCTACAATTCAAGAGATTGATTGTATTTCTTTTTCTACTCTTTTCTTTATTAATTTTATGTCTTTCTTTATGAAAAATATGAGTTTTATGAACACAATTATGTGTAATTAATTTATTAATCTAGGGATCTTATGAACCCAATTTTCACCATGTGATGATCTAATATTTTTTCTCAATTTTAATATTAATTTAATTATATTATTTAATCTAATTTTTATGTTATTAATTGTTTGGCCAACAATTTATTTATAAAGGCAATTAAATAGATTTGAGAAAATTATTTAATTGTTTGTCTTGATTAAATAACATGCATAGTTTCTAGGCAAAGATGTACGATTCTTATGTGTGATCCATAATTGATGAACTTAATGAGTAGTATGCAATTTAATTGGCATGAGAGTGTGATTAAATTAATTATTATATGGTGTGTAGTTTACTTGAGAGAGGAATACATGCTAGGTTAGATTCAATTTATCATATAATTAATTGATATTATATTGGGGAGATTTTAGTAATTCGCATGTTTAGAAAATTGGGAGATTAAGTATTCCTAGATATTTTCTCATATATCTTTTTAGTCACAAAATCTGATTTAATTAATTATTGCTATTTACTTTTAGTTATTTTAATTTTGTTTTCTTAAGATATAAAAATACCAAAAAAATTGATTTTTATTATTTTTAGTTTTAAAAATTAGTTTCTAAAAAAATAATCTTCATGGGAACGATCTTTATTTACCATTATATTACTTGTTACGATACGTATACTTGCGTATTTATTGCACACACAATTTGTGTGACGATCAAGTTTTTTGCGCCGTTGTCGGGGATTATTAATTTTAGAAATTAATATTTTTTTTAATTATTAATTTTATTTTTTTCTTTTAAAAAAAATTCTTAATTTATTTTCTTCACTTTAATTTTAATCTACATTTATTTATATTCTTCTAGGGACTTATTTATTTATTTATTCTAGTTAATTTTTTTATTTATTTTCTTTACTTATTTATTTTCTTTACTTTAATTTATTTATTTAGCTGTTATTTTTTTTAGTTTTTATTTAGACATCTCCTTTAGTATTGTAGAAACATAGTTGAGTCTATTGTATGAGTAGAGTTCGTGAGGGAAAAATCTTACCTTTAGATCTTGAAATTAAGCGTAATTTGAGATCAATTAGAAAACAACAAGTCACCTAAGAGGAAATCGCGCCGCCTAGATGCCCATCTGTGCCGCCCATAGCGCACAGCACGCCCAACCGCGCCTAGCAACACATGCACTATTCTCCATTCCACGCGGATGGGTGCAGACTGGGCACAGGGACATGCACGACGCGCGCAGAATGGAGAACAGCGTGCGCGTTACTAGGCACGGTTGGGCGTCTCGGCGACGCGATTTCCTCCTTTTTGACCCATTTTGTTCAATTTTTCCATATTTGTTGATTTTTTTCTCATTTATTTTATGAATATATTTGTGATGTATTGCCTCCAGTATTCCTTTTTGAGTCTTTAACTTACATTTTTAAGCAAAATACCTGAAAAACAATAAAAATACCCGTGATTCTGAAAAGACAAATTTATATAAATATATGATAAAATCATATAAATATATATATTTTTAATCAATTAATGTACATAAAATAATGGTAATTTTAGTACTTTTTGAGCACTCATCACAACCCCCAACCACCTTCTTGCTAGCCCCTTAGTAAGAGAAGCGATAAAAACTAAAATTAAACTATCCTAAATCACTTCCGTGGATTGACACGGTTGCATTTAGCCTATCCAACAAGCCTTTAAACCCCTAGGTTGCCCTAGTGGACGAGTTTAAGTCTCGTGAGGGTTTTCAGTAATGATACCCACAAACATTGAACTAAATGTAAAATAAAAATAATAATAAAAACAATTAACTTAAGAACTAAAATTACAACAAAATCAAGAATTAACTTTTAAGAATAAAAGAAAACAACATATCACAAAAATGTCTCATACTTATTAATCTCCTTTAAGATCATAATTAAAATCTCAAGCATAAGTTATTTTAATCTCTTTAAACAATCATGATTTATTATAATAATTAGTCAAAAATCATTTTCATATTTCATATCAAAAATGTATCAATTTAATTTCACCCAATTTTAGTGTCATGAATTTGAATTCGCTTCGACTCTCAAACTACTCAAATCCTATAGGTTCAAACAATCATACTAATTTATATGTGAAAGAGTTGATGTATAGAAATGAACTAATATGTTCGCATATGTATAAAAAATAAAGGCTCAAAGTGTTATTTTGACGATCTCATGGAAGGAATCAAATGTATAAATTATAAAGATGTCATATATAAAAATTATTTTCATGCATAAATCAAACTCATTAAGAAAAAATTTCAAGATATATGACTTTTACAAATGAAGAAAGTGCAATGACTTTTTAGGGAATTACTTCCTATATCTTTCTTTTGTAATTAGCCTTTACTCACAACTTTGTAGGCAATGTGGGTCATAGTATGTAGATTATACTATATATTCTTTATCTCTCTATATTTTTTTGAAGATATTTTTCAATATATATCATTTTTTATAGAGTCAACCCTTGTACAAATTGTACATTTTTTTAGGATTTTGGGTAATGTGGGTCATAGTATGTAGATTATACTATATATTCTTTATCTCTCTATATTTTTTTGAAGATATTTTTCAATATATATCATTTTTTAGAGAGTCAACCCATGTACAGATTGTACATTTTTTTTAGGATTTTGGTGAGTGGTTAATTTTGTGGTTTTTCTGTTTGATTTGGTTTAGGTAACCCCAGATATATATCTTTTTTTTTTGTAGCAGTCACGCATGAATGAGATAAAAGCATATACTATCAATTTCTACTCAAATCATTTAATCTAAGCAAAAATAATAATAAAACATATACGACACTCTATTAAGATGAGAAAAAATTCATACATTCAATGCTAATGCCTATAGAGATCATCTTAAAATTTGAAGAAATAAGAAATGTGTTTGGAGTAGAAAATATATATATTTCACTCTGAATAAGGGAAATTAGGCTCAAATTATATCTCACAAAGGTAGTCTCCACTAAAACAAATTCATAAACACCGATTTTGGGTTTAATATAATTTCTACATTTTATCAAGAAATACTAGTTATGACAAAAACTAACTAATTATCAAAAACAATTACAAAATATTTCATGATATGTTTTCAAAAATTAATCTAATAGTACAAAAGACTTAACTATTTACTTAAATTTGATTTAAAGAAATGATAAATTTTTGTGAGATTTTTTTTTTAATTCCAAAAATTACTAAATCACACAGAAAATAAAATCAAACACAATAAAAATGAAAATGTGAACATAAAAAAGAAAAAAAATATTTTATTTATTTTTTATTTTTTATTTTTTAAAAAATTGTTAATTTTTTTTTAAATTAAGCATGGTAATTTTTGACCACCCTCAACGTAGAACTTACATTGTCCTTAATGTAACAACTGTAAATTAAAGATAAAGAGAAAAGAGAGGAAATATTACATATTTTTTGAGAATGTTGCAAGTAGTGATGGAGAAATGCAAGTGCATTCATCATGTTCATTAAAGTACACACAGACAGATCGCTGTGAACTTCTAACATCTCAACAAATATTTTTAGTTTTAATAATTTTTAAAATTATTCAAACGTAATTAAACTAAAATAAACATAGCAATGAAGTGAATAAAATAAATAAGATGAAATTACCTAAAATGATGGGTTGCCTCCCATCTAGGGCTTAGTTTAACGTCTTAGCAAGACGTAACTTGGGGATTTCATTTTAAGTAAACTCAATTTCCCCTCATCAATGAGTCAATCAAACCTACAAATAAGACAAGATTGTCTACCTATACTTTTTCAGTCATGTCCTATGGATTTTTAAATTTTTCTGTACTTAAAACTAGGGACATGCTTGTGAGTTTTAGATAATCCACGTCTAGGTACAAATCAAATAAATAAAGGCATCATAACACAATTGTACCTAGATCAAACAAAACAACTAACTCCTTATATTGTAATTAAAACTTTAAAATTTTGGAGATAGTTCAGATTTTTTTTAAGTATAATATCTAAGTTAAAATAACATAATCAGTATTAACCAAGAGTGTTCCCAGGAAAGAATGGTGGGGCAAAGGCTCCTTAAAAACCATCCTCCTAGACAGAGCAACGTTCTCAGGAAAGACTAGTGGCACAAAGGCTTCCAAGAACTAGTCTCCAACACAGAACTCCCTTAGATTTTTACTTTTCATGCTCTTAAAATTAAGTTAATTAAGTAAAGTTAAATTAAAATTTAAGTTAATTAAGTTAATAAAAAGGTAGGCTAATTAAGTTAATGAAAATCTAAGTTAATTAAGTTAGTAAATTAAATTAATATAAGTTAGTAAATTAAGTTACTAAAAGCCTAAATTAATTAAATTAAATTAAAATTTAGTAAAAACATAAGTTAATTAAGTTCAACGAAAATTAAGATAAAAAAAATAGAAAAAAAATTTTTAATTATAATTAAGCCAAAAATAAAATAATTTTTTTTTGAAAAATGTAAATGAAAAATAAAAAAATTTAAATTAAAAATTCAAAAAAAATTTGAAAAAGATAAAACAAAAAAAAATAAATTGAAAAAAAAGTTTTTGATTTTTTTTATTTTTATTTTTATTTTTTTTCTTTTTTTCTTTTTATTTATTTATTTATTATTATTATTATTATTATTATTATTATTTCAAATTTTAAAATTCAAAAATATTTTATTATTCACGCTAACTTTTTTTTTAATTCAAAATTTTAATTGTTTTTATTTATTATGAAATTTGAAATTTGAAAAATAAAATTTGTTTTTTTACTATTCATAAATGGTAAATTTATTTTTTTTTAATGAGAAAAAAAATTATTTTAATTTTTATTAAATTTTCGTTTTTTTACTATTCACGACCAACAAATTTTTTAATTTTTTATTTTTTTTAAATCACAATTATTTACAATACAACAAATTTTAAAAATTTTGATAAATAATTTAAAAATACTATTCCTTTCCCGGCAACGGCACCAAAAACTTGACAGGCAGAACCGACATCGCCAATCCTACCAATAATTTGGTTTTATATTTATAAAACTCTCGTAAGAGCACGAATCATTTCGTAGAAAATGATAAGTATACTCCCAAGGTCGATCTAAGGAAGGAATGTATGTGGTTTTTAATTTATTATTCAAACTTTTAAAAACGAAATTAAATCCTAAACATCCTGTCACGATATTTTGGGTTTTTGTGTTTTTAATCTACTGATATAAAAATAAACATAGATACAGATTCAATAAATATTTATGCAAATTTTATCATTTATAATAGTAGAGTATTTATGGATATAATAACTAAGTTAATTATGTTTGCTCATATTATTTAGGTTATTAAAGATATGAATTGATATTTATTTATTCTCTCTTTTTTATATGAATACCACCTTTGGTGGGGTTAGATATTCTTTGTTAACTAAACAAATCAATTAACACCTATGTGTGGGGTTGATAACTAATTTGGTTAATTAAATTAATTCTTTTTTCTAAGAGATTGAAAATGAAGCATTTAAATATCACATTTAGTGGGGTTAGACAGTTTAAACTTTATTCAAGGCGTCCAAATTAAACCTAAGAATTTAGTTATCCGAATACTAACATTCAAGTTTTAAAACCACTATTGAAAATATGTTGTCAATACATTTTCAGATAATAATTCTTATAAAAACTTTTGAAATAGAGCTTCACTCTAACTACCGGGTGATTGTACCAACAAATAAAAGAGCACTACTCTAAATCAGACCGGATAACTAAACCTTAAAATCTAATTTTCAGATTTAAGTTTGTAATGAAAAATAATATATTTCTCTCTAACATTCTTAATATAAAATCTTGAATAAAAATAAAATCAATTCATTTTAGATATTTTTACCTATTTAATATTTCGCAAGCATAACAACGTTGTTATTATATCATGTTTACAAACAGCCAGCAAAGTTAAATTTAATCACAGACAAATTAAATATAACATGTAAGAATAAAGCATAAAAAATAACTGTAAAGAAAATAAAATCCTTACAGTACTTTAATGTTATTCCCGTTGTTGGAAAACCTCCAAACGGAATTTGTACACCCATTTATTGAATCGAAAAGCAAATAAATTACAAAAACATAACTAGTTCTTCTCAAAAAGAGAAGAACTCTAAAACTAAGAAAAACTAGAAACTAAGAAAACTTAAAAAAACAAAGAAATGAGAGAAAGAAAGAGAAGAGAAGATGTGTTTTGAGGTGTGTTAAGTTATGAAAAGAATGGGGGTATTTATAGGTGAGGATGGGGAGACAAGTAGGTGAAAAAATGATAAAAAATGAAGAAAACGTGGAGTAGTGAATGATGATGTCATATTGATGACGTCATGCTGGTGTGGACCCGATCTTTATTTATCATTATATTACTTGTTACCATACGTATACTTGCGTATTTATTTCACACACAATTTGTGTGGCGATCAAGGATGACATAGCACCCCATCATCAGATCGATTATCTGAATGCCAAGTCAACATCTTTGATGTCTCTTTACTTTTGAACAACCTTTGAAAGCGAGGAATCAGTGGAAAGTGCCAAAGAACCTTTGCGGGCACGCCTTTCTTAGGTGCTGTCTCATTTATAGCATGCTTCCATCTCGATTCTTTATACATCGGACAATCATCTAATGTCTCATATTCTTTTCTATAAAGAATGTAATCATTTGGACAAGTATGAATCTTATGATATTCTATGCCAAATCGACTAAGAGATTTCTCCACTTCATACATTGAAGATGGAAATTCAATGCCCTCAGGAAACATATCTATTTGTAAATTTAGTAATTCTGTGAATCCCTTGTCATAAAAATCATGTTTTGCCTTCACATTGTACAAATGAACCAATCCCGACATTTTAGTGTATTTCTTGCATTCTGGATACAACGGTTTTTCGGCATCTTCAAGAAGTTTTTCAAAGGTTTTGGGATCATCCTCATGTAGTTCATCTTCAACACCATGAAAATATTTTCTGTTTGTACATTATGATAAGATGTATATAATCCACTCACATGCTTATTTATCTCTTACCAATGAGTATTATAAATATTTTCTCCATGATAATACCAACTTTTATAACTCAAAAGAATACCCTTATAGATAAGATGATACTTAACCTCCCAACATTATGAAATTGCTCATTTTTACATTTAACATACGGACATCGAATCATACTAATTTCATTATTACTATTTCTACAAGTAAATTCCAAGAAACTTTCAACTCCAAAAATGTAGTCCTACTCAATTCTACACTTTAAAATCCAATACTTGTCCATTTTCTATTAATGACATTAAGCATATTAAATATGTATCCAACCAATATATTTCAGGTATTATTATATATGAATTTTGTTGGGTGTTTTTCAACACACGGACTCGTGCAAGCATACACGGTCACAAGTAATATGATTAGTAAGTAAAGATCGATCCCACGAGGATTTGTTACTATAGTTTGTCGAGTACTAAAATTGTATCTCTCTGATTTTATCCAAAACAATCGTTGATTAATAAAAAAGTAAAATAAGAAAATAAAAGAAATCTAGGATTGCAATTTTTCACCAAACTAATCCACTCAAATCATATTATTTTCTTTTGATTTATATTTTTTAGTACATTTAATTTGTCAACCAAAAACTTTTTTTTTATTATTCATACATCTCTTTCGAGCTCCGTATAAACACACCTCGTTAAATTAATTTACTATATCTCTATGAAAATTAAATTTACCGAGATTCATTACGTTCTAAGTTTTCAAATGGCCACACATACAATTAGGGTATATTTCTATCCTTCATCATACATGTCATTCTATTTACGAGCAATACACACACAAATGCCTTTCTCAAGTTTATTCATGTGCCACGGATCGTTTTGATAAGATTCGTAAATAATCAAAAAGCATTAAGAACAAAATAGAACGAACAAATCGAACGTCTTATAAATCTATCAAAAATAATTAAAATCAAAGCTTCATAAATTTAGATCAAATGCAACCCTAGAAAAATTAAATTACTTCATAAAATTAAAATAAAAATTACAACAACTACAGAAAATTAAGAAGAAGCAGAAATAAAATTAAAACATCACTTAAAACAAATATTTGGCACACGCAAAACACAACAAAAGCCAAAAATGGCTTCTGCGTGTTTTGCCGTCCAAAACCGAGCAACACACGAAAATTAATCTCTACCCAAAACTCCAAAACCTCCAAAAACTTTTTTACAACTAAAAACTATCTCCTATTTATAGCAAAAAAATACATCAATAAAATATTAAATTTAAATCCACGCAGGGGGACAAAAAAGTGTGACGAAAATAATAATTTAAACGCGTGGGGGACAAAAAATTGTATCGAAAAAGTGAGTGGAACGCTGCGCGTTTCTGTTTTAATTTTCTTCCACGCTGCCACGTGTCGCGTTCTGATTCGCGGACACAATTAGTGGGACACGTGGCAGCATCTCATTCGTTGAGGGGAAACGGGCGCACGATGAATGGTCGCACGGGAGCCAACGGCTACAACACGGGCTTGATCCAGCGCGGTCGCGCTCATTGTAACATGCCACGTGTCGGAATATGATTTGCTGAAATATTAAGTGCAACACATGGCAGATTCTGGTTCGTGTAAAAACCGGGCTCACGTGGATCAACCGCACTGGAAAAGGCGCGCGAAAGTGGGGGACAGGTCTGCGCGGCGTCAGACGGTGGGTCCCACGCTGCACGCCGGCCTGCGCGGCAGGTGGGCCCCACTCGGGCACCGAGCCGCGCGAAAAGAGAATTTCCCTGCATCCACTCTCCTTGGTCGGGTTGAAGTGCACGCACGAATCTGAACCGTTCGTGCGTTGATCTGACGGTCCACGATGAAGCGTGGATGACGGCGCGTGGAATGTTTCTCCTGCGAAGAAAATAAACTTTTATTAATTATATTTTCACCCACAAATATATTTCAAATTACATTTAAAACTTTGATTAATTACAATACAGCCCTTTTGTAATTTAAATTAAATTTTACTCTTTTAATAATTGAAATTAAGCCCAATTTTAATTTAAATTATATTTTCAACTTTTATAAATTGCAATTAATAATACTTTTATTTGAAATTATATTTTTGGACAAAAATTTGTCATTTAAGAACATTTTCGATACATTTTATTTTATTTTCTTAAAATTTAGAAAAAACAGTAAATCCTAATTTATTAAACTAAAATTAACTAAAAATAGAGAGAATCTAGCAATTATAATTAATAAAATAGGTGAAAATAACTATATAAAATACAATTATCAAATTCCTTTCCCTAATTATTAGAATATACACCAAAACATCATATAAAAATAAATACATAAAAACAAAACATAACAAATATATACACATAAATATAATTATATAAGATTGATTGTAATTACTAATAATAATATGCCACATTATTTGAGTTGATTTAATATTTAAGATATATAAACAGAATTTATATAACAATTTTGTGATGATTAAGATTTTTTTTAAATAACTACACTACTTTAAATCATAGATATTTTAATGTACATCATATTGTTGAATCATGTCTTTCCCATTTTATATTAACATAAATAAATAAATTAAACACTAACCTTAAATCATAGTCATAAATATATATATATATAAATTTATTTTATTATGAAATACTTATACAAAACCTACATAATATAAATAATAATATACATAATACAAAAATTAATACACATAATATACAAAAAATAACGAAAAGTGAATAACAAGTGCATAGGATTAATAGAAATACTTACAAGAGTAAATGAAGTGACAAAATGAAGAAATGAAGAAAAAAAGGGTGTTTTGTAAGTGAGAACATGGATATAATTTTTTTGAGTATTTCGCTAAAAAAAAAAGGGGATCTGGAAGATAATTTGGAGAGGAAGAAAACTCATTAAACGGCACTGAAAACGATGGTCATAGGTGGCCGAAAAATGAGAAAGAGTAAAGGAGGTGAAGCTCGATTTTGGGTTTTTGGGTGCTGCAAATTACAAATGTTGTGTCTCATGGAGAAGAAAGAAGAGAAAAGGAAAAATCCACATGGATAGCATCGGTCGACGTGTTGAACCGATGCTACACGTAGGACATAGCACCGATCCTATGTGTCAACTGACGTTATCCACGTGTGTAGCGTCAATTGACACGTAGAACCGATGCTACATCCTCGTGTAGCATCGGTTTAACACGTCAACCGATGATATACATAGCGTTGTTTTTTCACTAAACCGACTCAACCGACGCTATATGTAGCATCATTTTTTCACCAAACCGACTTTAAATTCATTATAAGTAGGTTTTCTCTAAAAATCGACTTTATATATCAACTTAAATGCCACATTTCATAGTAATGCATGTTTATTTTATATATATTTAAAAAAATCTTAATTTAAATTTGAGATTCCTTAGATGATATGCTTCTAAAATTTTGGATCTTCATTATCTTCAAATCTACAATAAAATTTAAATAATAATAATGAAGTCTAATTTTAATTAATTAAAATTAGATTAAGTTAAAATTAAAAAGTGATAAATTATACCAAATTATGCAAGTCATCAAGCACATTCTTTGTGTTTCCATAAGAAAAATTATCATGATTTCGAAATCCTAAATGATAGTAATTTTGCATAGGATCACCACGATAGTTGTAGTTCCGATTGTTGATGTATTGAACATGTTATTCACTTGTTTCATTCATTGGAGCTATCATACTTGAATCTACAACATATTTTGCACTTTGTGGAATTCTTTGGATTGTTAAGGCAAATTTGATGAGATAGAGAAGCTACTTGAGGTAAAAGGGTAGCAAATGGCTTCAATTCATGAATCCTAACAACTTTCTTAGCCATAGATCTTTCATTTGGCCATTGATAGTTGTTTAAGGCCATTTCTTCCAAAAGAGAAGTAGCACTTTTAGCTATCTTTGACATCAAAGTTCCACCAGAAGCAGCATCAACTATGGTTCTAGTTTGCCCATTTAACTCATTATAAAACATATGAACTTGCAACCAAACCAGAAATCCATGCTGAGGGAAACACTGAATCATATCTTTATACCTTTCCCATGCTATATAGAGTGTCTCAAAATCATTTTTTTCTGAATTGACTAATCTCACTTCTAAGTTATACTGTTTTTGTAGGTGGAAAGAATTTAACAAGAAACTTTTCTGGCATGTCCTAACAACTAGTAATGCTTCTCGATTGTAGAGATTGTAGCCAACCTTTAGCCTTATCCCTCAATGAAAAAGGAAACAATCTCAGTCTAATGGTGTCTTTAGTAACACCATTTATCTTTACAGTGTTACAAATCTTCAAGAACATCGCCAAGTGAATAGTGGGATCATCAAGTAGTGATCCACTAAATTGGGCTTGTTGCACCATGTTGATCAATGTCGGTTTGAGCTCAAAATTAATTGCATTAATGGTCTGGTGTCTTACACCTAAGTAATTATCATTCGCAATTAGCCTTGCATAATCTTTCAAGGTGCGTGGCTACGCATTCTGTTCTCCTTTAACGATGGCTAGTACTTTCTTCTTTCTTCGTGATTAAAGGTTCTTTCAATCTATGGATCAAAAGGAATAATGTTTCGAGTTCTAACATAGTGTATCCAATGTCAAAAACAACCTAGAGAAAAATAAAGTAAAAAAATATAAATGAAATAAAATAAAATATAATTCTAAATTAAAACCAAAATTACTTTGTACCGATATTGGAAAAATTTTAAATGCACAGTATCGTGGTTTTAATTATAATAAAGTAATAAGAAGAGTATCGTCCTTAAGGATTGATAACTTATTTTTACTAAATATCAAAATTATATTAATCTCAATTTTATCTAGAGAAGTCACTAAGGTTGTTGTAATTGGTATTCAAAATAAAATCAATTTAAAGAAAATGCACAAAAGAAAAGAAATATGTTGTTTGAAAATCAAATCAATAGGAAGAAAACTTTTAGGAAATAGATTTCACCTAATCTCTCTCTATACTTTACTCATCTAGCTAATTAAATTTAATTCTTTCTGTTTGTTAGCAATATTCAAAACATCCAAAAGCCTATTTCGATAGTCAATTGGAAACATTCGTGTTCATTAATTTACATAAGAATATGTAATTTAACAAAGGAGGAAGCATTAAGACCAATGATTTTAATACTACACTAGTTCATATAAGTCTTTTGATCTTTTATAATTAACTATGTCGAAATATTCCAAATATATCTTATAATTTTCTCTTTCAATAGTAAATCACAAGAATAAAATCATCTAATTAATGGTCAGTTAATTAAAAGTAATAAACTCAAAATAAATCAGACAAATATGAAGAGAAATAATTCAAATTAACATAGAAAATTAAACATAAATTACATCCTTTTCATAGAATAAATAAAATTTAGTTAATGTTAAAAATTAAATTTAACATAAACGATTACACCATAATTCTCTGTGAAGAATTGAAAGGAGAATGAATCGCAAAACAATATCCTTCATGTTCCTCTCTCCAACAACTCTCTACGTCATTATTTCCAGATTTTTCTCTTTTTTTTTCTTTCTATTCTCACGCCGTTTCTGCCTCCTCTTGTTTCTACAGAGTCTGTCTTTTCCTTTTTGTTTTCGCTAGTATATATATAAACCCAGCAGCTCCTTTTTTTGTTTTTTTTCCTCGCTCCCTACTCATTTCTGATATATATATATTCAAAAATATTATTTAAATTTGATATAAATAAATCTTCTTTTAAATTATAAGAGTTCTTAAACAATATGCTTCTAAAATTTTGGATCTTTATTTTCTTCAAATTTATAATAAAATTTAAATAATAATAATGAAGTCTAAAATTAATAAAATTAAATTAAAATTAAACTAAAATTTAAAGTTAAAAAGTGATAAATTATGTAAGTCATCACTTTTAGTAAATTAGTAAATGGAGTTTTAAAAATTATTTTTAACTAAAAATAAAATATAAAATATTAACTAAAATACATGAGCTTACAAATTAAGAGAATTACGTGATTATGCAATTATTCTCATCACTAGTCTATAATCTAACTAATTATACCATAAATCAATATTATAATTATCATTAAATTCTTAGCATTAGCTTGGGAAGTCTATGCAATTAAGACAAGACTTCAAATGCACATTTTCTTACTTTATAATTGATTTAGAATATCATCATAAATCAACCTAAATTAAAAAAACCTATACATAGTTACTAGGTAATTCATTCATTATATTAAGTTCTAAAAATGAGATGATTAAACTATGCAATATTATAGTTCTTAATAACCTTTAAGGAAGGCATGAACTCTACTTGTCACATTTTCACAAAGCAACAAGATAACACTTTGAATAAGAATATTAGCAATTATATACTCATAATAGACTAACATCTAAGTATAGTATTATATATATATTAGTTAATCATTTTAATTCATACATGTATAACTACGTCATTTAAACATAAAATTTAACACATCAAAAATTTAAAATTGAATCTAAAAATTATCATAACATTTTATTAATTAAAATCATAGTTTAGAGTTTAAAAATTGTCCACAATCACATAAATAAATTAGTTAGGTATGGATTCTAAAAGAATCATAATTAAATAATAGAAATTAAGAAGAAAAATAAGAAATACTCATTAATTGTATTTTTGAATTCCTACCTTGCATCTAACCTTTAATTTCTTTATAGACCTATATCTTTTCTACAAATTTTTGTGCCTATAATCTGTACATGCTTTGTTGTTAACACTGGCTACATATTTATAGTAAACGAATTACAATATAATTAGGATTAGAGTTGTCGAGGTTTAAAATAATTAAAATGCTAATCTAAAAATTTGAAACACTTTGGATAGAGATGTGTTTAAAATCTAGAAATTATGTACATATCTGGATCTCGGGCCACAATGCACATATACTTTGGATAGAGGCTTGTGTCGCGATGCACATATATTCATGTCACAATACACTCTTTATTTTGTCAACTTAATGTTTTGACCCTTCCTTGATGTATATTGTATAAATGTTTGCATTTAAGTTCTTAAATGTATGACAACTATGCTACTGATTATGAAAATTTATTTGACCTTTGTCATTTGCATCTCTTAAGTCCAAAAGTATTTGAAATACATCAAAACATAAACTGTGATTTTAAAAATATATTTATAAAATATTTACATTAAAATGTAATAATATAATCCAATTAAATTAATTAATTTTGATAAATCATAAGATATATATGTTTTGTATAAGCACGTATCATGCCTCTTTTAAGTCTCTATAAAGATAATATTTTCCGATTGTAAACACCAATGATATGTGATAATGGGATAGTTATGCTAAATTTATAGGTAAACTTTTGTGCAAAACTTTAAACTAAATATGGAACATTGAATCAAAAATTGATGTAGTTAAAAATGCGTAAAAGTTAACATTGTGGATTTAGGGAATAAAAAATGTTGAAGAGGGATTAAAAATGACGTAATATTTGGGAGATAGGGGTGCGCGCCGAGCAGTAAAAGTAAAATAACGTCATTTTTTCCATATGTATTCTATGTACATCTTAGTAGATTATTATGTATACAACAACATGTAAGATAATCCATCTGGGCTGTTTTCCTTGTTTATTCGACCCGCTTTATTAAATGCATCCCAAATAATTTTTAAATGCGGTCACTAGTTCTCATAAATTGATAAAAAAATATTAAAATATTTTAAAATTATAAAAAAAATTCCTCAAATATTTATACACATTTAAGATAAAAAAAATACCCTCAAAGTAATAAAATTCTAAAATAATATGTATAAATAATTCTTAAAAATATAATAAAATATTAAAAAAAATAATGAAATATCAATACTTGAAATGAACTCTCAAACAATTTTATATAGATTGAATAATTCATTGATATAACTATTAGGTATAATAAATCATTCAATACTCACTAGGGGTGTCCATAAACCGGATCGGATCGGACCAAACTACAAAACCGAACCGGATTGGACCAAACCGCAAAACCAGACCGGACCGGACCAAACCGAACGGTTTTACTAATCAAACGGTCCGGTCCGGTTTGTATTAATTTTAAACCATTCGAACTTGACCGGACCGGTTTAATAATATATTAAAAATTTCACATTATTCTTCATTAAATTATAAAAAAATTGAACCAAATCGGGAACCAAACTGGACCAAACCGTTTTATAAATCAAACGGTCCGATCCGATTTTTATTTCTTAAAACCGTTTCAAACGGTCCGGTCCAGTGCGATCCGAGTAATATGAACGGTCCGATCCGGTTAATTTTTTTTTAAACAAAATCGGACCGGATCGGACCATGGACACCCATAGTACTCACGATTCTTAAGAATAACTATCTATAATCAAATTATAAGTTGTGAATAGCTATTTAATCGCTTGAATATTTAAATATCTAATATTTAAGGAAAGATGGAGCGAATTTCTCATATTAATTGTGGTTGGATAACCTTCAAGTCTACTTAAACACTGAAACATTACGATACAAAAGACCTTAGTCTATTGTTAGGTATGAGTACGATGGAATAAATCAAATGTTAATATTAATTAATTAGATGTACTGCAATTATCGATATATTTTCACATATAATTAAATTAAATTATAAATTAATTTTAATTTATTTATTTTTTAAATTATATTAGTTAAAAAAATAATTGATATTTTTTAGTAAGAGAATTAAAAATAAAAACTAAAAAACTCTTAAAATGATTGATTGTGTGTGAATATATTCAAAATTTATAAATTATATTTAAAAAGAGAAAATTCAAAATTTACAAATTATATTTAAAAAGAGAAAATCAAAATATTCCTACTAAATAACAAAAAATTTGAAAAAGGAATTGTTGAGCGAGCATGAAAGTTTTTTGAACATGCCTTCGGAAAGCAAGAAAGACAAAGTCGAATCATAACAAAATCTCCCACTGAAAATTTAATGCCAACGATGGAAATTGGCACAAAATTTATATTTAGAGTTATTCAAGAAAATCCTCCCCTTAATTTCATCCTGGTTACAGATATGTTGGTAAAGCCATGAGCAAAGTCAGATGAATGTGCTTTAAGAGTAAAGGCAAGAGCATTAGCAAAAATAAATAATAAAAAAAAAGAGAGAGAAAATGCAAGAGATCAATAGGTTGCAGAGTTTTAAGGTCGCGCGTAAACATTTTCAAAAGGACTTTTACACGTGAAAATATTTACTAATTAAGTTAGGTAAAATTGAAAATACATTAAAAACTTAATTATATAATCAAATTTAATAGATAGATATATTAAAGCATGAGCATCATTTTAAATCATTTAGATATTAATACTAATAGTATTCACCTCCCTAATGAATTCTTCAGATTGCTTTAATAAGTACTAATAGATACACTTCCATTAATGAATTCTTTTTTATCTAGATTGCTTTAATAAGTGTAGTGATGCCAACCACCTTGTTTGATTTCGTATATTTTGCCCCCACAATATCATATTCAATAAGTAAACTAATAAATCTATATCTAAGATTACATCTGCATAACAAAAAAAGTGCCAAAACAAAAACAAAAACATACCTAAATATACCAAAGTATGCCACCATATATCTAAGATTCAAATAAAAATATAATTATGATTAGTTTTATTAAATTAAATAAAAAATAAAAGAAAAAATTACATGAGAGAGAGCCAACTCCAATAGAGAAATGCTCACTCTATGGTCGAAAAGATTTATGAGAAAAACAAGCAATAAAAAGGGCTAGGATTTTGGTCCTAGGTAGCAAAGAGATCCTTACTACCAAGTATTTGTGGTATTTTATACATCGCACGTGACACTTAAAGAATTGTCCTAATCAACAAAGAATTTTATGGGCTAAGCTCAATAAGTACACAGTCATCAAATAAGCATAAATGCAATATAGTTATCCTAAAGGGATAAATATCCAATGATTATCCTATAATTATTTTAAAGAGATAAAGACAAAAATTATTCTTTAATTATTTTAAAGGATAATCAAGTAGATAATTAAAGATACATATCTACGGAGGATAAGTGTCTACAACGCTACAGTAACTCAATCATACTCTGATAGAGAATAGCTATCAGGTTAATTATTTCCTCCATATATATGCATATATGCACACAACTATTATATCTTGAAAATATCACTTGAATATCATAACATAAAATCACAACTAAACACTATCTTTTTATATAATTATAAGAGTAAGACTATAGATCTCAGAATTAAGCATTGGAGGGTCAAAGATCACCCCCACATGATGATCCAAGGTTCCAACCATGTGTTCATATTGTAGATTCCATGAAGAACAGTCCAATATGGTGTTAAAAAAATCAATATCAACATCTGGCACCGTCTGTGGAAAGAAGTGTGTTATACTCAATTGAAAATTTCAAAATTATAGGACTTTTAAAAAAGTTTTCCAAGTTCTTAATCTGCCAAGAATTTAAACATATTTAAAAAGAGATCATAGACCTTAACAATTGTGTTTTCTGAAAAGAGAACCTCAGAGTCTTTTGATCCACTATTATTATCTACCTAACTCTCTAGAATTCTAAAAAAGAGTCATAAATTAGGCAGTTAGCTCTACCTCTCAAACTCTGAAGACTAGTCAAGAGATCTAACCTGCCAACTAATATGTCATCCTTCCAGCTCTGTCAATGCTTGCCATAAATATGAGCATTGTGTATGGACATATCTGTCCACAATAGGCTGTGAAGGTCAAAAAGGAAAGGAAAGCTTAGACTTAAGCCCTTTTGGACATAATAAAAAATACATTCCATGGTATCTTGGAGCGTTTACCAAAGCCACTAACTCCTAGACCAGTCATTATCCCATAAAACTTCCATACCACATCCTTTAATACCTAAAGTGCATAAGAACAAGCCCACAACCATCTAGATTCTCGCCAGTAGGATGACCATTCATGTCGAGACTCGAGTCTCATGTAAAGAACCACCAGTCAAGGCATGGTTAGTTAGATGATGACTATATGAAAGTAGAGACATCAGTATACTTTTCTCCTTAATATTTGCTCGTTTTATTCAATAAGTAGTATTTTTGAGATTAAAAATAACAAAATATGAACATTCTAGTGAAAAAGGGTGAAATTGCCACGTGGACGTCAGACAAGTATAGGAGTTAACTAGGCAAGCCACACAGATGCCATGCAATCAGAGAGACCCAATTATAGATTTCCATGTGTGTAGTATGACACAACGTTACACCACATGTCAACTTGGTGTTCATTTTGACTTCATCCTACGATCAAAGGTTATGCCACATGTCTTCAGAAAATTCGTCCACTCCTTCCACCGTCGCACCACGCCATCCGTAACAGCAAGTCATATTTTACCATGTGGCACTAACTTCGCATGAATTGACCAATACCAGTCCTCTTGCCACGCATCATGCTCTAATTCGCCTACTAAATTTCACATGCCATATGTCTCCTTTTTATTTTCCAACGTTCTTAATTTTGCTTGTTTTGATCTTAGCTATTAATCTAAAGCTAATCTAATAGTTCAAATTTCACATGAGCTTAATTTAACCCCCTAATTATCACATAAACCCTAATGAGTCAAAATTAACATATTTTTTTATCAATTTTTGGAGCTAAGAAAAGAGAAAAATACAAAAAAAAATCAAAAAGAAATATAATTTTGGTGGAGATTTAAGAGGAGATTGGTACTACAATTCAAGAGATTGATTGTATTTCTTTTTCTTCTTCTCCTTTCTTTATCAATTTTATGTCATTTTTTATGAAAAATATGAGCTTTATGAACAAAATTATGTCTAGTTAATTTATTAATCTAGGGTCTAATGAACCCAATTTTTACCATGTGATAATCTAATATTTTACCCCAGTTATGATTTCAATTTTATTATATTATTTAATTTGATTTTTATGATATGAAATGTTTGGCCAATAATTGATCTATAGAGGTAATTAAATAAATTTAAGAGAATTATTTCACTATTTGTCTTGATTAAATAACATGCATAGTTTCTACGCAGAGATATATGATTCTTATGTATATTATCCATAATTGATGAACTTAATGAGTAGCATGAATTTTAATTGATATGAAAGTGTGGTTGGATTAATTACTATATGGTGTGTAGTTTACTTTAGAGAGAAATACATGTTAGATTATATTCAATTGATCATGTAATTGATTGATAATTATATTAGGGAATCCTAGTGATTCACATGTTTAAAAAATTGGGAGATTAAGTATTCCTAGATATTTTCTCATATATCTTCTTAGTTATCAAATCAGATTTAATTAATTACTGTTATTTATTTTTAGTTCTTTTAATTTTGCTTTCTTAAAATATAAAAATACAAAAAAAATTAGTTTCTAATAACATAATATCTATGGCAACGATCTTTTTTATCATTATATTACTTGTTACCATATGTATACTTGCGTATTTATTGAACCCAATTTGTGTCCGAACAAGTTTTTGATGCCGTTGTCGAGAAATATAAACATTAGAAATTATTTTTTTATCTTGTTTTATCTTAGTTATTTTCATAATTTTAATTTATTTAGTTATTTAGTTATTTTTATTTATTTATTTTAGTTATTTTAGTTATTTTATTTTATTTTTTTTTTTAATTTTAATTTATTTATTTAGTTATCTATTTTTAATTTTTAATTTAGACATCTCCTTTAGTGCTATTAGAAACAGAGTTGAGTCTATTGCATGAGTAGAGTTTGTAAGGGAGAAATGTTTCCTTTAGATCCCAAAATTGAGCATACTTTGTGATCAATAAGAAAACAAGTTGTGTCACCCAAGTGAAAACAAGTTGTGTCACCCAAGTGAAAAAATGGCTAATCCATTAGAAATAAACAATAATGAGCTAAATTTGAACAACCAGATACCTTTAATGGATGATATGGATAGAGCTATAAATGAATATGAAATACCTATGTTGGAAGGACTGAATCCAAGTATTACAAGGCCAAACATTCAACCTAATATGTTTGAACTAAAGCGAGTGATATTTCAAATGCTACAAACAGTTGGACAATTCAGATAATTATCCATAGAGGATTCTCATATATATCTCAGATTTTTTATTGAGGTTGTTTTTCATTTAAATTTAATGGTGTGACTCATAAGACATTTAGGCTTAGATTATTCTTTTAAATTTTGCAAGACCTTGCTCGAGCTTAGCTAAACTCTTTGCCACCTGATTCCATTACAACATGGAATGATTTGGCAGAGAAATTCTTAATGAAAAATTTCCCACCAAAAAGAATGCCAAGCCTGAATGACCTTACCTCATACCAACAATATGAAGGATAATCTTTAAACGAAGCATGGTAAAGATTCAAAGAATTGCTAAGGAAGTGTACTCACTATGGTATCCCTCATTAGATCTAAATAGATACTTTCTACAATAGTCTCAATGCTCAAACAAGAATCATTTTTGATGCATTTGCTAATGGGCATTACTAGCCAAATCTTACAATCAAGCTTATGATTTACTTGAGAAAATGGCAAGTAATAATTATCAATGGCCAATGGACAGAACAAAAACCATAAGAAGAGTAGCCATAGTGCATAAGGTAAATGATATCATGGCACTTACAACTCAAGTGTCATCTTTGGTGAATCTTTTGAAGGCTCAAAACTCGCCAATGAGTGTTAACGAAGTCCAATATTCATGGGTGTCTTATGTATTTTGTGGGGGAACTCATTTGTTTGATAACTGTCCAAATAATACTAAATGAACATTCTATATGGGTAATGTGAATCGAAATAATAATCATTACACAAACACATATAACCTAGGATGAGGACAATATCCAAATTTCTCTTGGAGTAATAACAATAACGAAGGTGGTAATCAATTCAACCGTCAATCATTTCCACCACTTGAATTTCAACAATCACAAGCCCAAGAGAAGAAGTCACCTATTGAGGATAATACAAATGCATTAGTGGGGATGATGAAATATTTCGTCCAATCAATAAATACAAAAGTGTCCACTTAAGAGGCTTCAATTAGAAATTTAGAGACTCAAAAGGGGAAATTTGCTCAGGCTATAAGCCAAAGGCCTCAAGGTAACCTTCAAAATGACACAATTGTAAACCCAAGAAGAGAAGGTAAGGAGTATTGCAATGCCATATCCTTGAGAAGTGGTAAAACTATAGAAGAGGAAGATGAGACTAAAAAGGATAAGAAGGAATCAAAAACTAACAAGGATGAGGAGGAATTAATGGATAAAGAGAGCTAGGAATTAATGGATAAATGAGCCAAGAATAAGTGGATAAAAGGAGTACTGGAAAGGAAATAATTTAGCCAAAAAAGAGAAACCTCTACAAACCCACTATTCCTTTCTCTTTAAGACTGCAAAAGAAAATTTTAGATGTGTAGTTTTTAAAATTTATGGATTTTTTCAAGAAGCTACACATAAGCATACCTTTTGCAAATGCACTTGAATAAATGCCTTCTTATGCCAAGTTTTTAAGGACATCTTGTCTAAGAAAAAGAGTCTTGGAGATAATGAAACCATAACCCTGACTGGAAGTTTTACTGCCATCATTGTTGGAAAACTATCCTGAAACTGAATGATCTACGTAGTTTTGGCATCCCTTGCACTATTGGGAACATCTATATTAACAAGGCACTGTGTGGCTTGGGTTCTAGCATTAACCTTATGCCATTATCAATTTTCAAAATATTGGTGGTTGGTAAAGCCAAATTCACTTTAGTAACATTACAAATGGCAGATAGATCAATTAAGAGACCTCAAGGTATGGTAGAAGATGTGCTAGTAAGAGTAGACATACTCATCTTATTTGATTTCATTATACTAGACATGGAAGAGGACCATAACATTCCTATCATACTTGGTCATCCATTCTTAGCAATCAGAAAAGCACTCATTGATGTACAAAAGGGTAAGTTTACAATGTGATTGCAAGATGAACAAGTAATGTATAAAGTTTTTAAAGCATCTGAACCTCCTGATATTGATAATGCCAATGAATGCTTTAGGATAGATAACAACTTAAAATAATCTGTTGAGTTTCCCACACTTATGATTGTTACACACGATGTTGTGAACAATGAAGTAAATTCACCAAGAAACAACTCAATTTGTGTTAATTTTGAAAGTGTGGAATCTATGATTGATATTGTTGATTATGTGAACTATTTGAAGGCTACACTTCCCATGTGTTTACCCTATGTGCTTGTGGAGATTTTTGAGATAGGTTCTAAGCTCAAACCATCTATTGAAGGGCCACCAAGTTTATACCTCACACTTTTATCGTCCCATCCCCAATCAAGTAGGCAAGCAAAAAAGTCCAATAGAAAGATTAAAAAGAGGCTACAGATACATAAATTAGATGAGCTATGGTGGAGTGCTTATAAGAATGCCAAAAAGTACAAAAATAAAAAAATAGCATGATAAGAGAACTTAGCATCATCTTTTTAAGCCAAAACATAAAGTATTATTGAAAAAATCAAGGCTCAAACTATTTCCTAGTAAACTCAAAAGTAAATAAACATAGAAGGATGTACCTTAGGACTTGATATGACAGTTTAGTCAAGGACGTTAAACATAACCCTAGTTAGGAAGCAATCCAACATTAGTTTAATTATATTTTCATTGTTTTTGTATTGTAGGTGAATAAATATGAAGAGTAATGGCACAATAAGATCAAGCATTTTAACGACATATGTGGTGTATCAAGACTAAGAGAGTTTTCTTTCCTTTTACTTTTTCATATTTATATGTGCACATTGGGAACAATGTGCAATTTAAGTTTGGGGAGAGAGAATTTCATTCTCTACTTTAGTATTTAGTATGCATTTTCAATTTTTAGGAAATTTTTTATTATTATTTTTAGGATATTTTTAATCATGATTTGGGTAGAAATTGATAAATATATGAAAACTAAATACATGCATGCTTGATATGAAACATATGAACTCAATGATAAAAATTGGTTGTCATGACTAGGATAAGAAATGTAACATGCTCGTTAAGATGCTTACATTAATCATGTGATATACTTGTTAGTTTTGATTGGATTGATTCAAATTTTTATGCACATGTTTATGATTGATTTTGGTGTTCTTATTGAGAGAAAATTTGTAGTGAGTTATGTAAGTTGATGAGATCTACCAAGTTTTAGAATCTATTTGATCATCCCTTAAGGTAAAATCCTAAATAGTATTTAGCAAAAGTGATCATTTAGATCTTATTTGAATCGATTGAGCCTTTCAAGGTAACCATTATTATATCTTTAGTCACCCATTTTAGCTCAATAAAGAACCTTTTATATCTTTAAGCCACATTTTATGCATAACCAATAAGCATTACCTTTATCCTTACACCTTTAGCTTATAATAAAGAAAAAATGCAATCATATATTATGCTATAGAATAAGGTGAAATGTAATGCACCCTATAAAAAAAAGAAAGAAAAAAAGAAGAAGAAGAAATCACAACACAATTATCCCTCTAAAGAAAAAGAAAATAAAATTAAAAATAAGTTTGTGGGTGTTGTGAATTTACAAAAAACAAAACATGTTGAAAAAAAGAATATGAAAAGAATGATAAGATAGGGTGCACTAAAATACCAAGTAAAAAACTCAATTGTAGTTTAAAAGTACATGATGAATAAAAAGAAAGTTAAGGTGTGGAAAAGGCATAAATATTTTCATTTATCGCCTTACATTACAAGCATGTAAAGTCCTTATTGATCTTTAACTAAGTGCATATTTACATTAATGGAGAGGGATGTGAAAAAATAGACTTATAAGACTTGTTCTAATATTGAATTGATTAGCATGCTCATATAGGTTGATTTCATGAGTGCATTGAATCATATCATATGCCACACACACACACGAATCAATTTGTCAAAAACCTTGCATATCCTTGTATCGATGGAATGTTGATTGATATATATGTGAACCTCCTTGTCATAAAATTATAAGACTTTTGAAGGGGATAATTTTCACTAAATATGCATGTATTAATAGATATATATTTATAAATATAATACCTATGTCATTTTATTAAACTTGGTTTTACTTGAGAACAAGCAAAGAGTTACATTTGGGGGTGTGATGACTCTATAAAAGTAGAGTCATTAGTGCACTTTTCTCCTTAACATTTTTTTGTTTTATTCAATAAGTAGTATTTTTTGGAGTTAAAAATATTAAAATATGAACTTTCTTGTGAAAAGGGATTAAAATATATTTTTTGGAATTTTTAGAGATTTTAAATGAATTTTTAATGCAGGACAAATCAGAAGCGATCACGTAGATGTCATGCAAACATAAGAGCTGACTAGGCAAGCCACTCGGATGCCACACAAAAAAAGAGGCCTACTCTTTCCGACTTTATCCCACAGTCAAAAGTCACGCCATATGTCTTCA
Source organism: Hippophae gyantsensis (assembly GCA_030763125.1). Classification (NCBI taxonomy): domain Eukaryota; kingdom Viridiplantae; phylum Streptophyta; class Magnoliopsida; order Rosales; family Elaeagnaceae; genus Hippophae; species Hippophae gyantsensis. Next base: position 31,579,387 of record CM061032.1, read on the forward strand.
GGAGATTTGTCCACTCCTTCCACCGTCACACCACGCCATCCATAACAGTGAATCATGTCTTACCACATGTTGCTAACTGAACATACTTTGATTGATACCAGTCCTTCCAACATGCATCATGCTCTGGTTCGCTCACTAAACTCCAAGTGATATATGTCTCCTTTCTATTCGCCAATGTTATTAACTTTGCTTGTTATGATCTCAGCCTTTCATCTGAAGCTGATCTAACGGTCTGGATTTCACTTGAGCCTAATTTAACCCCTTATTGCCCCATAAACCCTAATGAACTAAAAATAACATATTGTTTTATCAATTTTTGGAGCTAAGAAGAGAGAAAAATACCAAAAATTAAAAAAGAGATACAATTTTGGTGGAGATTTAAGAAGAGATTAATACTACAATTCAAAATATTGATTGTATTTCTTCTTCTTCTCTTTTCTTTGTCAATTTTTTGTCTTACTTTATGAAAAATATGAGTTTTATGAACAAAATTATGTCTAGTTAATTTATTAATGTAGGGGTCTTATGTCTTATGAACCCAATTTTCACCATATGATAATCTAATATTTTACCCCAGTTATGATTTCAATTTAATTATATTATTTAATCTGATTTTTATGCTATGAATTATTTGGCCATCAATTGATATATAGAGACAATTAAATATATTTAAGAGAATTATTTACTTGTTTGTCTTGATTAAATAACATAGATAGTTTCTAGGTAGATATGTATGATTCTTATGTATGTGATCCATAATTGATAAACTTAACAAGTATTGTGCAATTTAATTGACATGAGAGGATGGTTAGGTTAATAACTATATGGTGTGTAGTTTACTTGAGAGAGGAATACATGCTAGATTAGATTCAATTGATTATATAATTGGTTGATAATTATATTGGAGAAATTTAGTGATTCACATGTTTAGAAAATTGAAGAATTAGGTATTCCTAGATATTTTCTCATATATCTTCTAAGTTATCAAATCTGATTTAATTATTTATTATTATTTATTTTTAGTTCTTTTAATTTTGGTTCCTTAAAATATAAAAACACAAAAAAAATTGATTTTATATTTTTTTGTTTTAAAAATTAATTTATAATAACATAATCTTCGTGGGAATGATCTTTTTTTATCATTATATTATTTGTTACGATACATATATTTTCGTATTCATTGAACACAATTCATGTCCAACCATTAGGAGTTACTACCCAAGACTAGCACCATCAATTAGAACATTGCTTGCCTAAGAGCCATCGAGGACAAGTGTTATTGATCAAGCTATGATCCAACTAGAACTATCTGCTAGGTAGAACTTTACTATATGGCCTTTACCTTCTGTCTACCCCCTGCTCTTGCGAGGTGAACTTGAGTTACTTCCATCTTATAGCAAGCTATTTTCCATTATGCTTAACCAAGAACTCGACCCTCACCAAGGGTACATTTTAAAATTTGGACCAGCTAAGCAGACACGTCTCCTAGCATCCAAATTAAAGTTCTTCACGATCTTTACAAAATCAACTCTCTATGTTCCCAATAAAAAATCAAACTATACAATTATAAGTTCCTAGACTTTGGTCCCAAGGGAGTCTAGGAAAGATCATCATGTCCAATCACTTGGTTAACAATTCAAACACATATGCATCATGGTCATCTCTGCCAAACAGTGGTCCATTTTTTGACACCTCTGGTAAGTGAGGCTTCCTTGCCCGTAAAAAAAAAAGCCAACCATTCGGCCATGGAAAAGTATCCCGAATTGGGTCCTATGTGTGACTATCTGATCGAGTATCCCTTGGATGGATCTAGAAATCCATATGTTGCCTAAAAAATATGAGACCAACATTGTAAAGAACATGTGTCAATCAACCAGTCACGAAAATTTCATGGCCAACAGACACCAAGGTGAGTCATAGTCACTACCACGCATCACTAGAGTGGGTGGGTATCTTTCAGAACATTGTCATGTAAAAAGAAGCCAAAACTGGATCTGGTTCATCGACCAGATGATGGGTAGAACCGGCATCGCCGCTCCTGTCGATAATTTGGTTTTATATTTATAAAACACTCGCAAGTGCACGAATCTTTTCGTATAAAATGATAAGTATACTCCCAAGGTCGATCTAAGGAAGGAATGTATGTGATTTTTAATTTATTATTCAAACTGTTAAAAACGAAATTAAATCATAAACATCCTATCACGATATTTTGAGTTTTGTGTTTTTAATCTACTGATATAAAAATAAACATAGATACAGATTCAATAAATATTTATACAAATTTTATCATTTATAATAGTGGACTATTTATGGATATAATAACTAAGTTAATTATGTTTGCTCATATTATTTAGGTTATTAAAGATATGAATTGATATTTATTGATTCTCTCTTTTTTATATGAATACCACCTTTGGTGAGGTTAGATATTCTTTGTTAACTAAACAAATCAATTAACACCTATGGTGGGGTTGATAACTAATTTGGTTAATTATATTGATTCCTTTTTCTAAGAGATTGAAAATGAACCATTTAAACCTAAGAATTTAGTTATCCGAGTACTAACTTTCAAGTTTTAAAACCACTACTGAAAACATGTTGTCAATACATTTTCAGATAATAATTCTTATAAACACTTTTGAAATAGAGCTTCACTCTAACTATCGGGCGATTTTACCAACAAATAAAAGAGCACTACTCTAAATCAGACCGGATAACTAAACCTTAAAATCTAATTTTCAGATTTAAGTTTGTAATGAAAAATAATATATTTCTCTCTAACATTCTTAATATAAAATCTTGAATAAAAATAAAATCAATTCATTTTAGATATTTTTACCTATTTAATATTTCGCAAGCATAACAACGTTATTATTATATTATGTTTACAAATATCCAGCAAAGTTAAATTTAATCACAAACCAATTAAATATAACATGTAAGAATAAAGCATAAAAAATAACTGTAAGAAAATAAAATCATTACAGTACTTTGATGCTATTCCCGTTGCTGAAAAACCTCCAAACAGAATTTGCACTCCCATTTATTGAATCGAAAAGCAAATAAATTACAAAAAACATAACTAGTTCTTCTCAAAAAGAGAAGAACTCTAAAACTAAGAAAAACTAGAAACTAAGAAAACTTAAAAAAAACTAAGAAATGAGAGAAACAAATAGAAGAGAAGATGTGTTTTTAGGTGTGTTTAGTTATGAAAAGAATAGGGGTATTTATAGGTGAGGATGGGGAGAAAAAGTGGGTGAAAAAATGATTAAAAATGGTGAAAACACAGAGTAGTAAATGATGACATCATTGTTGACATCATGCTGGCGTGAAGGGCGGCGGCGCGCGCGGATGGGAGCAGGGGCGCACGCGGAATGAGCGTGTTGCGCGCATTGGCTGGCGTGGCTGGGCGGCTGCATGCGCGATTTCCTCCTCTTTGACAATTTTGATTTTTTTGACCCATTTTGTCGAATATTTCCATATTTTTTGACTTTTCCTCGTTTATTTATGAATATATTTGTGATGTATTGCCTCCAGTATTCCTTTTTGAGTCTTTGAGTTACATTTTTAAGCGAAAATACCTGAAAAACAATAAAAATACCCGTGATTCTGAAAAGACAAATATATATAAATATATGATAAAATCATATAAATATATATATTTTTAATCAATTAAAGTGCATAAAATCATGGTAATTTTAGTGCTTTTTGAGCACTCATCACCAGACAGTGAAATCGATTTGGATCCAATTCACACACTTTTGAACCTATTCTTAGAGAAGTAAGATTGGTTTCATAATTATCTCGACGAGATGATTCCAATGACTATGTTTTTTTATTTTTTTGGCGTATGTCCAAAAATGAGATTGCAAAACTATATGTATGAAGAGACTGTTCACCTACTTCTAGACCTGTTCTTAGAGAATTAAGTTTGATTTAAATCCTCTTGATAAGACAATTCTAACGATTATATTTTTGTCATTTTTGGCATATTTATAAATATGAGATTGCACAAAATATGTGTATAAAGTTATCATTCACCCATTCGAGTCAATAAAAGTTATAGAAAAATGATGGTCTACCATTCCATTTATTCAAAGAATCTATAAATATTTATGTGAATATCACTTGCTCTTTGGGTCATCTTTATTTTATAGATCTTCAAAATAGAAAGACAATCCTTCTAGAAACAAAGAAGGATTAATAGAGCTTAATAGCCCGTCATCCCCTCTAGTTCTCCCATAGCCTACCCAAGTGGTATTGCTAGTACCTACTCATCTATAATGGGCATGATTGGCTTGCAGGTGAAGATCCCAAATGCATACTGATACCCAACTCAACATAATGAAGAATATGTTCCACTCCATCCTAAAATGCATCATAGGAATACAATCTCTTGGCCGACTTCCCATCCCAAAGAAAGTCCATGTGCATATTCCAATACCTAGAGTATGGCTAGGGAATCGAAAAGTCTAGAATGTGTTTTGACTCCTCCTAGGCTGTTGGGATTAACATAATGCCCAGAAGTTCAAAACATTTTATGAATCCTCCTAGCCTATGGAGATTCATAAAATTCCTAGAAGATACACACCCAAGAAGTGGACATGGGCTAGGAAGGCCCCATCATAGAAGTTTAGAATGGTCATTTCTATACATGGTTAGAGTGTTCATCCCAACATATCTTCTCGTCGTAAGGATCCAAATATAATGGTAGTCTTGGAAGGACATAAAATAGCACATGATGTTGCACAAGAAGAATCTATATGGGCCATAAATAATGCTCTGCTATGATAGAAGGACATACTATGCTTCACCAACAATTTTTTTCTAATAAAAATTGTGTTTATAGGTACCTAGGTCACATATGGCCACACTTGGAAGATTCAATAGGAAAATATTTCCACCATGAAATCAAGAAATAGGCTTGAGCTTTCTAGACTTGAGAAAGTCCAAAGCCTTCAGTGCGACACAACTAAGGGTTAGTCATAATAAAGTCCTTAGCACCCAAGAAAGGAATGCTCTCCTACAAAAGATAACAAATAAGAAGCAACCATACATGTAAGTACTATGACTTAGGGCCTAGACCACCAAGTAGTCTTTAGAAGTTGGGCATGTTAATTTACCACAACGATGCACTTTAATAATATGTTGTGCAATCCATAATTAAAATAATATGGAGAACAACATAAATTAGTTTAATCGCTTGGCATTAAACCTTGAAAGAGGGCCATGGCTCAAGAGCATTAGCACTCTGGTACTGAGCAACCCTCAAAATCTCATTTGGGAATACACTTTTACGAAAGGCATTGAATAAGATGTAACCCAACGAGTAGGCTTGAGCTACCTAGACTTAAAAATGTCCAGAGCCTTAAGTATAACATCATATGGGGTTTAGCATATTAAAGTCCTTAGCACCTAAGCAGGGAATGCATCCCTGGGAAAGGCAATGAATCAGATCATTCATGTAGGTTAGTTATGCACCTTAAGGGCTATATTTCCATAAGATCCATAGAAGCTAGACGTGTTAAATTACAACTATGACACTCCTTAATAGGTTGTGTAGTCTAAAACTAACACGAAGAAGCATCACAGCCTATAAGTCCCACACCCCAATGCCCAGAATACTATACAGTGAAACTAAGTGCAATAAAAGCCTCAATATCCAACAAGGGTATACACCCCTTCCAAGGAAGTGAATAAGAGATATCCAATAGGTTAGCTCCATGATTTCAAGGCCATGCCACCAAATTGTTTACAAAAGATTAATATGTTAGGTATGTGGTCCAGGCCATAGCTAACACCAACAATGACATATTAGGTTCCCTACCATTTCAGAGTTGGCTATAGATCCTGAAAAAGAGCCATGGCTCAAAATCCATACAACCTTAGATCTAACATCTATAATAAAGTTTCTACATCATACCTAGGCTTATAAAGATTCACTAAACGAGCTGATAAATCTCTTATGAAGAGGTAACTAATGATTTCCCTAAGTTGAGAACTATCTCATGCTTGGATCACTTGAAAAAATTGAAGTACTCCAATTAGGATGCTAATAGACTGATTGGCTTAACTAAGCAACATTTGGATCAACAAGTCATCCCTAACTTAGGAAAATTGCAAGTAAACACAACATGGTCCAAGAAGAAAAGTAAGAAAACTGACACAAGTTGAAAGTCACCCAAACTTCAAACCATTGGTCTCCTAACTAAACCAATGTATGGTCCAAAGATCGAAACACCATTCGACTAGATAGACCAGAGCCAAAAAGTACAAATAGCCAAGAGTGTGACCAACTAAGTGTGTGGCTAGTTAGGGATGTGATCGACTAAAGTACTATTTATCAAAGATCTGACTGGTTAAGAATGTGGTCAACCGCCTAGAAAATGGCCACTAGGAGTGTGGTCAACCAGAGGGAAGGTTTTATGTGTCTTTTTCCATCCAGATTGGGTTAAGCCATGACCAAGAAATCATTCCTTGCCTTCACATACCTATGGTCCAGGATCTGCACTTTGTTTTATGCCAGTACATCCTTCTGTACTCCCATGTCAACTCAAATGTCCACAACCACCCAAATATATGGGAAAATGGTTGGGTTGAAAAATAATGTTACAAGTACAAGTAAGAGATAAAGTAATACAAGGCCAAGGCCACCTAATGAGCCATAGAACCCTGGCTATCACCTTTCTAAGCTATGCCATAATATATGTCCTCCTATAAAATACACACTCATTAGGATGCATCTCAGCACATCTTTCTTCATCAAGGACCTTGTTATTAGTTCAATTACATGTTTACATTCTGGTCCTACAAGAATTTGAGATGATCAAGATATAATCCCCACTTTCTATACTTCTTAAAGGTACCTAACCTTTTTTTATCTCTATATCACTTCATTCCAATGAGAAATGAGAATACATGAGTTAAGAAAAGGGTTATGATAATTGTATTTTATATAGTTATTTTCATCTATTTTATTAATTATAATTGCTATGTTCTTGATGTTTTTAGTTAATTTTCGATTAATAAATTAGTATTTATTGTTTTTATATATTTTAATAAAAGTAAATAATTTGTATCGAAAATGTACTTAATGTTAAATTTATGTCCACAAATATAGTTTCAAATAATATACTTTTTAATTACAATTTATAAAAATCGAAAATATAATTTAAATTAAATTTGGGCTTCATTTTAATTATTAAAAGTTTAAAAATTTAATTTAAAATTAGCAAAGGGCTTAACTGTAATTAAATAAAGTTTAAAATGTAATTTGAAATATATTTGTGGGTCAAAATACAATTAAGAAAGTTTAATTTTTTGCGCAGGGGAGAAGAATCTACGCGCCAATCTACACGCGCAAATCGTGGACCGTCCGATCAGATAAGAAACGGCTGAGATTCGCGCGTCCTTATCACACCCGACCAAAGAGAGTGGGTGCAGGTCTCAAATTTTCACGCGGCTCGGTACCCCGAGTGGGGCCCACCTGCCGCGCAGGCCGGCGTGCAGTGTGGGACCCACCCGTCTGACGCCGCGCAGACGCTGTCCCCCACGTTCGCGCGCCTCTGATCCCGTGCGCTGATCTCTGCGTGCAACCTGATTTTCCTCCAATAAAGAGATGACACGTGTCCCACTCAATTTTTCAGCTAATCATATTGTGACACGTGGTATGTTACGATGGGCGCGAAAGCGCAGGATCAAGCCCGTGTGTAGCCGTTGTCTCCCACGTTCGGCGTGCCGTTTTCCCATGCGCCGTGCCTGCGTGAAGTCGATTTGTGAAGCAAATGAAATACCGCCACCTGTCTCTATTAATTATTCAGCCAATCAGAGATTGACACGTGGCGGGCGCATTAAATTTAAAACAAAGCAGCACGGCGCCCTCTGTTTATGTCGTGCACGCGTATAAAAATACAATATTCCAATTCGTACGCGTGTACGCGGAATTTAAGAAAAATGTCTGATTTTAATTTCGATACAAATATTTTACGCGTGTATTAATTTTTAATATTTTATTGATGTATTTTTTTGCTATAAATAGGAGATAGTTTTTAGTTGTAAAAAAGTTTTTTTGGAGTGGAGTTTTTGGAGTAGAGTTTTAGTTTTAATTTCGAAAGTTTTTAGAGTGTTTTAGTTTTTTCAGTTTGTAATTTTTATTGTGTTTGTGTGTTGGACGGCAAAACACGCAGAAGCCATTTTTGGCTTTTGTTGTGTTTTGCGTGTGCCAAATATTTGTTTTAAGTGATGTTTTAATTTTATTTCTGCTTCTTCTTAATTTTCTGTAGTTGTTGTAATTTTTATTTTAATTTTATGAAGTAATTTAATTTTTCTAGGGTTGCATTTAATCTAAATTTATGAAGCTTGATTTTAATTATTTTTGATAGATTTATAAGACGTTCGATTTGTTCGTTCTATTTTGTGCTTAATGCTTTTTGATTATTTACGAATCTTATCAAAACGATCCGTGGCACATGAATTAACTTGAGAAAGGCATTTGTGTGTATATTGCTCGTAAATAGAATGACATGTATGATGAAGGATAGAAATATACCCTAATTGTATGTGTGGCCATTTGAAAACTTAGAACGTAATGAATCTCGGTAAATTTAATTTTCATAGAGATATAGTAAATTAATTTAACGAGGTGTGTTTATACGGAGCTCGAAAGAGATGTATGAATAATAAAAAAAGAAGTTTTCGGTTGACAAATTAAATGTACTAAAAAATATAAATCAAAAGAAAATAACATGATTTGAGTGGATTAGTTTGGTGAAAAATTGCAATCCTAGATTTCTTTTATTTTCTTATGTTAGTTTTTTATTAATCAACGATTATTTTGGATAAAATCAGAGAGATACAATTTTAGTACTCGACAAACTATAGTAACAAATCCTCGTGGGATCGATCTTTACTTACAAATCTTTATTACTTGTGACCGTGTATACTTGCACGAGTTCGTGTGTTGAAAAACACGCAACAGGTTACAAAGACAATTCCAATTGTTAGAGAATAAGTAAACACAAGAATAATATTTGGGCTCCCCTACACTTTTGTAAATTCTTCTAGATAGAAGGAAGTCATCTCATCAACAAATCCTATTGGGATCCTAGAATTTTCTTTATAGACATAGCTAAAACAAATCCATCAATCGATCTAGACCCCCCTAATTGGAACATAACCAACAAGAACTTTGCTAGCCATAACTTCATTTAATAAAACTTTGCTGGCCATAACCTCGTTAGGCACAACTTTGTTAACAAGAACTCTTTTGGCCACAATTTCATTTGCTAAGACTTTATTGGCCAAATTTTCATTTGTTAAGACTTTGTTGGCCACAACTTCGTTTGCCAAGAGTTTTTTGGCCTAAACTTTGTTTTCCAAGACTTTGTTGGCCAGGACTTTGTTTCCCAATACATTATTGGCTAGAACTTCATTTTCTAAGAATTTTCCAGCTAGAGGACTACCAACCAGAGGGCTACCAACCAAGGGACAACTATCTAAAAGATCATTAACCAAGACACTACTACCGATCAGGTGCTATCCCCTAGGAATTCACCAATAAGGAAAGGAGCAACTTATGATGCCACCAGCTAGGGCACCACTATCCATACCACCCCCAACTAGACAATGGTCGGCCATGTATGGGCCAGCCATGGTACCACCGAATATGCTTCTATTTGACCTCCAATGTTCGTTATCTGCGTCGATCCTCGTCTACTACCTACACATTTTGATTAGCCATACATGGCATGAATTCTTTCACTTAGGTAGATAAAAAATTGTGCAAGAGTAAGCTTAGTATCGCCAACATAATTGGAAGGGGTATGGAACACAAGTATTTATAGATATTATATCAAACCTTCTAATCTAAGGGCTAGAAAGTCTAGGAGCTAATGTTGGAAGTAATTGCGTACATTTCACATGGCAGTCAAAGAGTAGTCCTAATCAGCAAAGAGCTGGTCAAATAGTAGTTTTAATTAACAATGAGCCTTATGGGCTTAGCCTAATAAGTGTCCAATCATAAAATAAGTGTGAACATAAGATATTTATCCTAAAAGGATAAAGTCTCAAAGATTACCCTTTAACTATCTTAAAAGATAATTAATGATAGATGTTAATAAAGGATAAATGTCAACAAAGAATAGGTGTCTACAAAGGATAAGTATATACGAAGCTACAACATCTCAATCTTATTATAATACGTAATAGTAGTAGGTTAGTTTTTTCCCCTATATATATTCACATATGCACACAACTATTATATCTTGAAAATATCACTTGAATCTCAAAATAGAGAATCATAGCTAAAAACTCTATTTTCATATCATTATTAGAACGAGACTATAGATCTCATATAACTTTTATCTTATAATTACTCACTTAAGCACTAAAGAGCTGAAGATCACCACCCCACAAGGTGGTCCAAGTTTCTAATAGTTTTTTCATCTTGCATATTTCACGAAGAACATTCTTACTTAGTGTTAACCAAAATATTTCATTCAAGCCAAAAATTGCAACAAGTTACCTAAAATATGTTAACAATAAGTTAAATTTTTCTACATTAATCTCATCCATTTAATTTTATTTGAGAAAAAAATTAATTTGATAACTAGTCAACTTATATGATTGGTGGCTGGATGTTAGATACAAAATCTCAAAGATCAAATTGTTCAAATTAAGAGTATACATTAATTATCTTTATTAATTAAATTAATTAATAAAATTGATTGAATTAGATCGATTGTTTTTTATTATCCATTATATTTTTTTAATCAAGAATCAACATATAAGTATTTGATGCATAATAAAGTCACAAATATCATAATAACAAGTAGGGATATGCATTTTAATAATATCCTAGTTGGTTCCTTCTTTGATTACATTGATAATGAAATCGCCCATTCTAAACTAGAATTAAAAGAAAAAAAATTGTGGTGGAAAAATCTACAAAACCGAAAGATAACTGAAATCTCAAGTAGGTATATATTTCTTTGTGTTGGAATAAATGGCATTTAAAAAAAAGGTTTAAACTATTTTTAATATACGAGAAGTTAGAAGGTTAAAAGATTGTGTGATTAATTAGCCTAAATCTTCATTTTTTTCTTTTCTTTGTTAAATACCCACTTTTACGTGTGGAAGGTGAGAAACCAAAAGGTATATACTTTTGCCACTTTTACCACCTTTGTGTGGAGGGTTAGAAGCCAAATATATATATATATATATATATATATATATATATATATATATATATATATATATATATATATATATATATATATATATATATATATATAAGAATAAAAAAGAGGGTGTTGTATGCGTGTATTTTAGCTGTGCAAATATAGAGAAAATGAGTTATATATTTGAGTTTCTCTATTTTACATATTTTGTTCGGAGGAGCAATATTGGGTATACTAAGATTTTGAGTTCGAGAGTTAATTTTTAATTCTTGAAATATAAGATATATTGGATTGTTGTGAAAAGATTTGTATACAAAAATTAATATTAGTAAAATATAGAAGATTTTTTGTGTGTGGATTAGACAATTTATCAAACCACTTTAATTTGTTGTGTGTTATTTTCACTGTGACCAACAAGTGGTGTTAGAGACAAAGGTTAGAGGTTCTGAATTGAAAAAACATAACAATAATAAAGTTTGAGATGAATAAATTTAATGAAAAAACTAACTTTAATATTTGACAAAGCAAAGTAAAAGAATCACAGGTACAACAAGGTCTTTGTAAGGTATTAAAAGGAATGAAGCTAGAAGATCTGAAAGAGGATGAATAGGAAGAAATATAAGCAAAGGTAGTAAACACTATTGCTTGAGTTTGGTTTTTAAAGTAAACTATAGTGTGATGAATGAGACTTTTCTATTGAAGTTACGGGAAAAGTTAGAAAAACTGTATATGTCACAATATATTACAAATATATTATACATGAAAAAACAATTAAATGTCGTGTAATGGAAGAAAGAGATGATATTATAAGCCACGTGAACAAGTTCAATAGATACAATTCTAAACTTCTGAGTGTTGATGTAAAGATCGATGATAAAGATCAAGCAATGATTTTGTTGTACTCGTTACCAAAATCATAGGATACACTGGTGATAACATTACTCTCCGGAAAGATTACGTTAACTATGGATGAGGTGTCAACTATACTTTTGAAAACTAACAATGTGATCAAATTACTAATTCCTACATGTGGAGATGTTCTTACTACTTAAGAAGATTTAAGAGCAAGTTCATCAAGTAGAGAAAAAAACAAACCTAGAAGAATATATTCATATTCTTCTAGTAGAGATGATAATCGTTTTATGTCTCATTCAAGAGATGATATTGAGTGCTATTATTGTCATAAAAAAAGACACAACAAGAGGTTTTGTGAAGACAGACTAAAAGATATAAAAGGTATTGATGAAAAGAGAATGGAAGATAAAAAGTAGGTAAATGCACTGAAACTTATGATTTTGATTTTGATGTCATATGTGTGACTATTGGTGAAGGCTCATTGAATGATTAAATTTTAGATTATGTATGTTATTTTCATATGTGTGCAAATAAAGAATTGTTTAAAAATTACAATCCTTATAATGGTAGTGATGTTGTGATGGCCAATGGTTCAAGGAATAAATTCGTTAAAAAAGACATTGTCAAGACAAAAATGTATGATGAATTTAATTCTCTTGATTATGATTTTTTTGTAAAGAACGAGTCTATAAATGAGTAAAGATTCCTTGATCATAACAAAACAAATGAAGAAGGAAAGACTATACAAGTTGATTGGATATCCTATCCGAAGCGAAACCACAACTTTAAAACGTAAGAATATGGTATTAAAGAGTTGTTTTTAAAGTGGAATAAGTACAAATAAAATTGTCTCTTTGTTAAAATGAAGTTGTGGGTGTACCCTAGCTGCAATTAGTGCATGTATAGATATGTTGTTATTAATACTTTTAAGCTGATATTTAAAAAAAAAAGTCAAGGGGAAGATTGTTGGAACAAATGGCATTTAAAAAAAAAGTTATTTTTAGATGTGAGAAATTAGAAGATTAAGAGGGTATATGATAATTAGCCCAAACCATCAATTTTTCTCTTTCTTTCTTTCTTTCTTTATGCATGCATGAAGTTAAATACCCACGTTTACTGTGGCTAATGATTTAATACCCACTTTTATCACTTTTACTGTATGTGTGGAGGGTGAGAAGCCAAAAGGTTATAGGAGTGATATGATGTATTTAAGTTTTTATTCAATATACGTGAATGACATTGGATATATTGAGATTTTAAATTTGAGAGCCAATTTTTAATTCTAAAAATATAAGGTATATTGAGTCATCAAAAAAATATTACATTTAAGAATTAATATTAATAAACTATAAAAAAATTCTGTGTAAATTAAATAATTGACTAAACCACTTTAATTTATTGTCATTGTTTTTATTTTTGTTTCAAACGATTTTGTAATTATCTTTTTAATTGATTTTGTAATTATTTCTACTGTACCGAATACTTTGAACCGTCCAATTATTTCCCATGAAAATAAACTTAGTACATAATTAGGACATTCCTGGACAATCATGGTATAGAATGCTACAGAGAAACATTTTAATTGTTGACCTAAAATTAAGATACATTAATCTGTACAAGAACCTACTCTTTTACAATACAGTTACGTGGCACCACTCAGCTCCATAACACCCTACATGTCCCTCTAGCTGAAGGTACTGCATCTCAAATCCACCTTTCTATGGTTAAATTAACCAGCTAGGGCATAAATTACTGGGGGAAAAAATCTCTATTATTCTCATAGCTGCAATGCTAAATCTGGTTGCATTGAGTCAGCCCGACTAGAACTAGTAGGTGATCCTGAAGACTGGAAACTGATATTAAGGTCTGGCGGAACTGAATCTACCTTCTGTTGTGGAGAAGATCTGAAATCAGATTTCTGATGGGATGATAACCCTTGCCATGGTTGTCGGGGATGAAACACAGAAGCTGAACTAGCTACTCCGTCATTGGCTAGTGTTTGTGATGACTGAATGTTTGAACTAGGCGGTCTAGGTTGTTCAATAAACCTTGCCATTTGACATGGGAAGTTGAACCCATGTGCACCATTGAATCCATTCATGCTGGGGCGAACTGCAGGGTTTTGTTGCATTCGAAAGGGAGGCTTGGGTCCAACAGGATTGCTTTTTAGTACATTAAACCCAGGGCTGGTTCTCAAGCCTTCAATTAGTTCTTGATTTGCTATGAAATGTTCAGGAGATGGAGAGGCAGTAGCAGATACGGGGACAGGCTTGCTTATTTGGCCATCCGACATATGGGCAGTAACAGAAGCATGCCTATCTCGTAAGTTATCGGATCCAAATTTCTCGGATGTTTTATCTCCCTTTGGTTCAGAAGTGCCACTTGTTGCAGCAGAAGATGAATTTGTCAGAATAGGAGCAGAAACAGGTCGAGGCTGTGATGGCTGACCAGAAAAATCTGGAGCTATAAGTTGTGACCTATGTTGCACGGTATCGTTCTCTCCAACCCATCCAGGGCCAAACTTGACACCAGCAGGAAGACATCTTTGTATCTTCACAGAAGCAACTTTCCAGGTTACAGGTCCAAGATTTGCAGCAAATCGAGCCACGCTTCTTGCATAACTATGGTCAAAATGGATCCCAATCTAATTCATAAAGCCAAAACTCAAATAACCATCCCTACTGAAGACAACTAGTCTTTTAAAACTTGGAGCATAATATTAGTAAAGCTTCCAGACTACTAGTAAATAAACTTCCAGAAAGGCAGATAAACATTCAGGGCAAACCACATAAATCACAATCTAAAATTATATATAAGATTAGATCTTCCCTCTGTTAATCGTTACACTAGTCAATGATCCAATAAAAGACATACAACACTACACTATATTCAAGGATTGTATAATAATAGAACCTACAAACATGTATGTAACTATTTATATATATATTTATTTTTTTATAATCATCAAAAATGGGCACAAATTTTACACTATTTCATAATATGGATTAAATTGTGGGAAATTCGCAACAAAGATTTGGTAAAGCTGTGACAAGCAAATGTAGCACATCACAAGGAAAAAAAGAATTTACACAACTGTGTACAAAGTTTACACCGGTGTGTAACTAGGGAAATTTAAAAAAGAAAAGAAAAAAAAATGAACAGTCCATTGAAACATAATGTAAAATAACGATAACTCAAACTAGATTGTGAATATTAGTATAACTCGAACCTATTTTGTGAGGTTTTCCTATATTTTCTAATAGGAAAAGAAACATCATTAATTCAAGAAAATTTTGCATAAAAAATTAAATATAATTGAGAAACAAGAAACTAAATTCAACACCCCCAATTCTGCAACAAAATCATACATAGTTGAACTTAATGAAATTCATACCGGCATTAACTGCTTTCTTTCTTGGTCAAATGTAGCCAACACAGATGGCTCTTGTCCACAACCTGATGGGTATGCTTGCCGGTAAGTGTTGCGCCTATTCTCGTCAAGTATAAATTGCTTTTTCCCATACTTTGACATACCCCTCAACGCAGAACCTGTGACATGAAAAACCACACATGTAAAACAATTATAACTGTTTGATCCTTTAAAAGTGCACAAATCGCATTTAATCTCAGCATTTAAAGTATCTGTACTTGGTAGGAAAGGAAATTCTTTTTTCAAACCTGTAAAATCTTCATTCTTCTCAAATTTGATGTCAGCCAACCAACTCGGTTGGACATCTTGAGAACCTCGTACAGATGAATCTGCCAAACCTTTTCTCAGATCATGATTAGACCAAGCAGCATTTTCTCCTCCAGTGGCCAGAGTGGCATCTGAAGAAAACTCTGAAACAGTACGCTCCAAGGGAGGCCTGCCAGGTTGTCTTTTATTTTTTGTTGGAGGTCTACCTCTTCTTACTATCTTGGGCTCTGATTCGTTGTCATCACTACCTTGTCTCAAACTTTCAAAATTCTTTTTAGCCAGCTCTTGTATGGAGCGTGCCTGAGAAAAACATACAAAAGCTGTCTTAACAATACATATAGATGAAATGATACAGAGCCAAAACAAATACAAATTTTGATGGTACCTGTCTAAAATATATGGTATCCGGGGAATTATATTCCATTGCATTGGAGCATATTAAGAAAACGTCTTTCTGCAATATAGTAAATTCCAACTTCAATTCTCATTAACAGCTTAAAGCAGCACAGTACAAAGAGAACCCAGTTCTCAACATTTCGAACATTACAAGATAAATAAACGTAATGTTACACTACTCAAAGCACCAAAAATAACTTATAGCCTTATCAAACATCCCACAAAGAGTCGAGGCAAATCAGGTAAATATTTTAAGTGCATACATGACCATAGTTTGCCTGTATGCAGGTTTGGCTAGGAAACAATAAAGGCATACACTTGCAAAGTAACTACATGCATCAAGAAATTATCGAGTATTAGTAGAGACACTGAATAACTAGCAAATATGTTAAAATGATCAGCTACAGGTAAATTAAGTTCAAAAAAAAACTTCTGAAAAACAAAAAATGAAAAGGTGAAATTAAAATTACGATCTTGTAGAGCAGCCTATAAGTTTGAAAGTAAATTAATTGAGTTCTTCAAGTGATGCTCATTGTCCCATAGCCTAAAAACATCCTACCTACATCGCTATCTTTTCCTTTCTTCACAATTTCTGTATGCAGCTAGAGCAGACGAGCAGAATTCAGTGAAAGGAAGATGGTTAAAAAAACTATTCACAGAAGGTACAAAAATGCAAAAGAGACATTGAGATGCATAATCCATCATCAAAAAGTAATCTTTGTTTTAACAAAAACATAATATGGATTACAATATTAAACTTGGCATTTCCTCCAGAAGATTTATTAATTGGATTTAATCCACTAAAGCGAATGTAATACATTTCATGTAATTTTCACCAAATTGCAATGTTGAGTACTGAAAAGGCGACAAATCAGACATGGAAATGAAAACGTCAAACACAATAAAAAGATTCCAAAAAAATGAACCCTGTAAGCAGGGAAAACAAACCTCAAACATTTCCAAGTTGGCATAAGCTCCACTTTCCAGCTTCTTCCTCACAGTCCCAAAATCCATAGGATGCTCTATCACTTCGAAGTAGTCTGGCAACTACATATAACAAAAGTATTTTTAATATAAAAGTTCTAATAATTTTCATATAGGTTTAGAAACCATGCATCATTTACATAAAAACTAACCTCATTAGGGTCCACAGGTTCAGAGTACACACCATACGTGTCCTTCCTGTAATCATATAAAAATATCTCATCAAACTAAGAAACAAAGCTACATCAAAGATATCAAAGTACAACCTAAGAACCCAAAAGACCCACTTTTGGATTCTGTCGAGAACGAACAGTAACAGCTTTTTATCAGGTAAAGGCGTTGAGGGTCCCGAATCCAACTTTGTGGCTCCTGCACATAAATATTGCTTAAACGACGTTGAACTATAAATTTATTAAATTCAAAAACAGGATATGATTCTTTTATCAATGGTTGATGACATCATAAACAAACCTTGGTGAATGTTTGATGGGTCTGTACCAGTACTGGACTTGCCAGCCTGCAAAATTGAGTTAAGTAAACTCATTGAGAATAGCAAAGTATCTACAGAAAAGTAAAGCAGGCAAGCATTCAAAGTGCAAAAAGGGTAAATACAATAACAAACTAATTATGGAAAAATTTGACAAGACAAAAATTCAAACTTTTTCTCAAAAATATTTTTTTATGGGTGTGATTAACTTAAAAATAATTAATGGCTCAAAATATTTCATGAATTACCTAAACAATTTAACACAATAAAAATCAAATTTATAAAATAAAAAATAATTGAAAAACGTATTTATCATCTGCAAAATTCAATACGAGAAGGAAACCCAAAAGTCTGACTCACTAAGTCAACCCCATTTACCAAAAATTAGGAAAGACCCCAAAAAAAAAAGTTCAAAGGTCCGAAATTCAAGGATTTTTCAACGAAACCCACCATAGCATGATACAACAAAAGTAACAAAAGAAAAGCCAAAACAGAAAATACCCATATCAAAATAAAAAGATTTCCACTCAAAGCCCAAATTTCTCATACCTTCTGACCATCCACAACCACAGATCCATCGCTGATCGCATTGATTTTCCTCTTTCTCCCGCTATTAGACGCGGCGTTATCTTCCTCAGCATCCAAATCCGAGCCACACGAATTGAGAGACGAAGAATTCAACGATTTTTGATTCTGGGGCATTTTGAGAACAAGCTTGAGCTTCTTCTCGCGGCGCTTCCCCTCCAATTCCTCTTCATCATCCTCCCCAGATTGCACCTTGTCTGGCGTTCCATCTTCGAGATTAGGGTTCCGGCGAGTAGATCGACGGAGTGCATTTAAAGTAGAGGCAGGGGCAGTCCTGTAATTAGCATAAGAATGAGGGGCAGAATTGTTGTTTCTCTTCTGTTGTTCTTGTTCTTCTTTAAGATTCCGTTTTTGGAGATCTAAAAGAGAGGGTCTTCCTTTCTTCTTCTTCTTCGTCTCCACTACCTTACCCATTTGGAGCCACTCTCTCACCTTCTCTCTCTCCTCTAGCTCCCGTCCTTCTCTCTCTACAAACAACGGGATGTTATTTTTTTTATTTTCTCTGAATTATATTTGTGTTTTTACTTTATCTTATTTTACAGTACGTTTTTAGGATTTCAGGAAGAAAATGGCACGCGATGCACATGATATTCACACGATTTTGGCACCTGATTTACACGTGTTGGAGAGTATAAAGTTGGAAAAAGTTTTAGATATAATATGTTGTTTATTTCTTGTTCAGATCAATAGTTTATCTCACTAAATTCTTTTTTTTTGTTACAAACCTATTATCAAACCATAAAAAAAATTTCAAATGTTCCATTCTATTATTTTTCAATCCATAATATCTAAGATTTAATTAAATTATTATATTTATATTTAAAAATTATAACACCATCAAAAAAGGACTATTACTCTTATTGATATCCTTATGCATTACAATGTCATTAAACTATATTTGTTTTTCACAATCTACTTATCATGAACAAACATATGTATAAAGATGAATTGATTTTATTAACATCCATCCAAATAAAACTAAAGTTCACACTCTAGATTCAGAGTTAGTTCTATTTGCATTAAACACTAAGTTTTAAAAACATCTCAAATAAAATTACCTCCCATATTAATCACTCATACTTTTTAATCCTTGGACTAAAAAGTCTAATAGTGATTTATGTCAATATTGAATTATAATGATGATATTGAATCTATCCTTACATGATTCTTTATTGGCTCGAGTGGAAAACTTTACATTGTGTCTCACCATTCAAAGTGTGCACAATTGCATTCTATTGTCAACTCTATCTTCAAATTTTCAATCAGAATTTTGATTAGAAAGCTAATTGAAGTTAATGATTTTATCAAGGAAGCTAAATCTGCACTTATTTTTATGGAAAGCTCAAAATTCAAATTTTAAATCTAATCCTTCTAGGATTAGCTAAACAATCTTGACTATTGATTGTGATTTTAAAGGGGTAGTGAGATTGACTCATCACTTCTATAAATACAAGCCTACACACTTTACATCTTTCATAATTCATAATAATCTCTCAAAGCTCACAAATATTGGAGGAGGAGGAGAAAAAATTCTCTCAAAAAAATCTACATTAAATTTTATTAATTTATTTTTATTTATTATTCCTCATTCATTGCTCTTCATTTATGTTGCATGTAATGTAGTATAATTATTTTTTATTATCCAAAGACTTTGCATCACACAACACATACCATACTTTTCTACACAAAAAGTGATCGATATTGGATATGTGAATGCAGAGAATTAGGTCAACCACCATGGGTGTGATCAACGTGGTTGAGAATCAGTGCAAATGACTAACGTTGGCGAACAAATAGAGGTCAAGTAAAGGCATCGTCGTCCATCCCTAGCTGGTAGCAGCCTAAGTGACCCACCTTTGGCCAACGCCATCCTGATTGATTGTATCTTGGCTAGCAGTGACTTGGTCAGTGATGTGTTGCTAGAAAATCTCTGGGCCACACTTTCTTTGTCGATGCCCCCTTGACCGACGGTAGTCTAGTCGGTGACGGTATGACCAACGGTGGCTAGGAACGAGTCATGCTAGACTATGCCCTTGGACCACCTCTACATTGCTATTCTTCTTATTCTGACGTAGGGGTCATTCGAGCATCCATTTGGCACAGGTTGAGTCTTCCAATAGCGAGCATTAATCTTCTACTCAATGGTATTCCTTTGTGCCAATTGGGCAATGTTTGGAATGATCTTTAATATTTTTCAGTGAATCTACTTGGTTCTCATATGACTGACCATTACTTGGGCATGCTTAGGACCATGTTCTAGATTATTGAGTCTCTAATCGTGATAACTTGAGTATTGGGAATAATTTGAAGTAAACCTCTCCCTCGTAGAGTTACTTTATCTGTGGACCACTTTTTTAGGGGGTTACCACTCTCGTTTTTACCTATAATGCAAAAGTTCTTTACTGACATTGGTGTGGTCCCACAATAGCTTCCATACAATTCTTACAAGGTGCTTAATGTGAACCATATAACACAACCCTTGAAACCCTCAAACACAATATGGTACCACAAGAGACACTACCAAAGACCTAACAATGAAATTGAAATCGATTCTTAGAAATTAATAATTATATTTTTAGAGAATCACTTTAACTTTATGGATATTACTCACCATTGATTCAAGATGAAAGGACACTACAAGGTTTATAAATCCCTCGATAATTTGATTTGAAGAGGAACATGTAGCATTCAAGTTGTCAACTTTGATAATTATCAAATGTATTAAATGTAAGGTAAGTGGAAAATTAGGGCTTACAATGTACCCTAAAAAATAAAAGAGATATCAAATCGAAACCCTAAAAAAGTGAGAAATTATCCACGAAAAGTATGCATGTCACGGTGGCCAAAAACCCCTATTGTAGTACCCATGCCACTACTTGAAACCCCATCTTTTCTGAGAGCCTCTCACCATGGTGGCCAAACACCCTTGCCACTGTGTGCATACCCTTACTTAAGTAATCTTGTGATTGGTCCACTCAGAATTTGTAATAGTCTATTATTCTCATCATTCCCCCTCTCTTTAAAAGGATTCAACCTCGAATCGTCACCTATTTAATCAAAAAGAGAGAAATCATAAACATTGAAAAAAATGCTAACATTATACTCACCTGAAAGATCTAACTTATAGACATTGTCATTAATTTGTTCAAGCATATGGAATGGTCCATCATTTCTAGGTTGCAACATATATCTTCATTTGTTTGGGAACTGTTCTTTCCTCATGTGTACTCAAACCCAATCACTAGGTTCAAAAATGAATCTTTACCATCCTTTGGTGGCTTTGGAAGCATATTCCTTATTCTTCCTTTCAATACATTCATGAATGCTTTCATGTAGTTTATTTACCATTTTAGCTTTCCTTTTACCATCAAAGTCAATTCCTTCTGAAATAAGAAAAGGTAACAAATTTATAAGAGTAAGTGTGTTAAAGTCATAAATAATTTCAAATGGTGAATAATGATCAATAGTTGAGTTCATATTCCTCTTTTAATAAATTCAACAAAAAGAAAACAATCCTTTCAATTTTTCAAATTCTTTTATATCACCACTCTCAACAAAGTAGACAAAGTTTGATTGACTACTTTAGTCTAATCGTCAGTTTGTGGATGAAACATAGTACAGAATAAAAGTTTAGTCCCCAATTTAGCCCACAAAGTCTTCCAAAAGAAGCTAAGGAGTTTAATATCCTGATCAGACACAATGCTTTTTGGTACCCTATGTAGCCTAACAATCTCCCTAAAGAATAACTCCACTATATTATCATCGATTTTATGATATGCTATTAAATTTTTCATTTTAGAAAACCTATCTATAACCACAAAAATAGAGTCTCAACCTTTCTTTGACCTAAGTAGTCCTAGAAGGAAGTCCATTGAAATATCTACCCAAGGTTTGCTAGGTACGAGTAAAGATGTATACAGTCATTGGGGTAAGACCTTAGATTTGTCTTACTTACAAGTAATGCATCTAGAACATAATAGTTATACATCATGCCTCCTTTTTGGCCAATAAAAACGTTCATATAGAGTTTCTAGAGTCATTTTAATACCAAAATGTCCCATTAAACCTCTCCTGTAGGCCTTCTTAACTAAAATTTCATGCATAGATAGTTGGGTATACATAAATGATTTTCTTTGAATAGGTAACCATCTAACTTATAGAACTTACCAAAATTAGCTTTGTGAAATGCATTGTAAACAACAAAAAAATCATTATCATTGGCATACATTTCCTTATTATATTTCAATCCTAACAATCTAGCATTTAATGTAGAAACTAAAGTATACCTTCGAGATAAAGAATCAACTATGATATTTTCCTTACCTCTCTTGTATTGAATAATATAAGTGAACATCTCATTGAATTCCATCCATCTGGCATGTCTCCTATTCAAAACACCTTCATTCCTCAAAGTGTTTTAAGGAATCATGATCCATGTGAATGATGAATTCCTTAGGCCAGAGGTAGTGTTCCCACCACTTAAGTGTTCATACTAAAGCATAGTGTTCCGTATCATATGTTAGGTAGTTAAGGGCCATTATGTTGAGTTTTTCACTAAATTAAGCAATAGGCATCCGTTCATACATCAAAATAGCTCCTATAACTATACCTAAAGCATCACACTCAACCTTAAATGTTTTAGTAAAATCAAGTAAAGTTAAAACGAATGCAGAATATAATCTATCTTTTATCACGTTAAAAGTCTTACATGATCCTCACCCTATTTAAATCCAATAGTATTTTTAATAACCTTAATTAAAGTTGCTAATATTGAACTAAAATCCTTATCAAATCTACGATAAAAATTAGTCAAACTATGAAAATTCCTTACCTCAGAAACAGACTTGGTGTGGATCATTCCCTAATAGTCTTCACCTTTTCTTCATCCACTTCTATACCTTTAGAACTAACAACAAAACAAAGAAAAAATTAACTTCTCCATACAAAAACAACACCTTTTTAGGTTAGCATTCAACTTTTTTCTTTTTTAATAACTCACACAAAATGCAAATGTGAAATATGCTTTTCTAAATTTTTGCTATAAATAAGAATAACATCAAAGTAAAAAACCATATATTTTCCAATAAATGCACATAAAACATTATTCATAAGTCTCATAAAAGTACTAGGTGAATTTTTTAATCTAGAGGTCATGACTAACCATTCTTACAAATCATATTTAGTCTTAAATGCAGTTTTTTACTCATCACTTTCTTTCATCCTAAATTGATAGTATTTACTTTTATATCAATTTTAGTAAAAATACAAGAACTATGTAATTGAACTAAGATGTCATCTAACCTAGGAATAGGATGTTTATATTTTACCATAATGTCGTTGATGACTCGATAGTCAACACACCACCAACTTGAACCATTCTTCTTAGACACTACCAACACTGGAATTGCACAAGGGCTCAAGCTTTCCCTCACTTGAACTTTAGTCAAGTACTCATCAACCTACCTTTGAATCTCCTTGGTGTTTTTTGGATTGGTTCTATAGACCAATCAGTTTGGAAAGGATGATGTTTGTATGAAGTTAATTTGATGCTCAATCCTTCTAATTGGTGACACACCATTAAGAATCTCTTAAAGAAATACATCTTCAAATTCCTTTCAAAAATAATAGTAGCCAAACATGATATGGTTTTAGAATCAAAAGAGATACAACTCTGATACCAAATTATTAGAACTTGAGAACACAGCCCTTGAAAGGACTCATCTTAACTTAATGAAAATTACTCACCTATGAAATTAAAATTGACTCTTAGAAATTAATAATCAAATTTTTAGAACACTCACCTTAACTCAATGAAAATTACTCATCAATGATTCAAGATGAAATGACGACATAAGGTTTACAAATCCCCTAATAAGTCAATCTGAAAAGGAACATAGAGCATTCAAGCTCTCAACTTTGATATTATCAAATGTATTAAATGTAACATAAGTAAAAGGTAGGGACTTATAATGTTTATATAGGGTACAAACAAAACCCTAAAATAAAAAGATATGGTGAAATGAAACCCTAAAAACGTGAGAAAATGTCCAGGAAAAGTATGTGGGCCACGGTGGCTAAAAACCCTACCATAGCACACATGCTACTGCTTAAAATCCCATCATTCTTGAGAGCTTCTCGCCTTGGTAGCCAAAACTCCCTACCATGGTGGCATGCCCCTACTTAATTTCCAAAATCTACTCGAGATCTTCTAGCCATATAGCTAAGCCTTGCTTAAAATGCTAGATTTTCCTTTATGTCATTGATTGGCTTCCTCTATGCCTTGTGCTCCATTTGTGACACTTCCTAACCATGATTCAACTCTTGAATAAGTCAATTCACTACTTCCTTGAGTTGCTTTGTCTTTAATCTCATGATTGGTCCATTAGGAATTTGTAACTGTCTATTATTCTCATTAGTGCTTCTTAGTTATTAGGTGCTCAGGAAAGAGCATGGTCGAAAACTTACCATTGAAGAGTTCGAGTATTGTTACAAGTATCACTTCAAACCTTATGCTAACCGTGTCATGATAGACCAGCTACCATATACTAATAAGGGGTGGATGGAGTTTCTATTTACTACTATAGGTGACTTTGATATTCCATCACTTGACCTTCCTTCTACACCTACCCAGTATAAAAGAGAAGGTAGGGTTTCCAAGACTTAGTCTTTTGTTATAATTTTATGATAGTGTCCTAACTTGTTTCTTTCATTTGCAATGCATTGGACCTATGGTGACATTAATCTTAACTAGAAAGAATTCATCGGATCACTCTATCATCTTTCTCCATCATTGTAAAATAGTGATCGAATTTTTATCCATGAGTATATTACATACTAAGGCCTAGATCTGACCATATCTAATCTATAGGGCATTAGCCCTTAAACTCGGATAGTAAGTACTTCTTGTAATTTAATATTTTTGAGTTATTTTAGTTTTAGATGATCATATCATAACAATAACTTTTAATTCCTTATAGGTATGACATCTCGACATCCTTTAGGGAAGAGGAGAAATATGCAGACAATGATCCATTTCTTGAGAGACTCTAACTTATAAGATATGCCTAAAAAGTCCAAGACTATACGGAAGCATGGGGCTTCCAAGAGGAAGAGAGCCCCCAGCTCTAGAGTGACTGTTGTTGGACCAAGTCCTAAAAGGGTTAGATCTCCTCCCACATAGGGATGTTAACGGGGTAGGATGTGAGTGAGGAGGTTATTCTCATCACCCATATTAAATAATTATGAGGATGTGATAGGAATTCTCCATCAGAGTTTCAAATTTTTTACTACGATCGGATTCCTCACTAACGAAAAAAGTTAACATCAATTACATATTAAATAGCCAAAATAAATATAAAAATTCAATTATAAGTGTTTATTATGAAATTAAAAATAATAAACTTAAAATTTTGAATACAAAATAGTAATTATATTCAAATTAATTATTTTATTTTAACAATTATTAAAATAATAATTATTTTATACACTGTTATATTATATTTTTAAAGTAAAGTACAATTTTATAGTACTTTGGCAAGGATCCCACTATTATATTACATTTTTCAATTTAAGAAAATGGAGATAGGGAATAAGTAGGGCAGAGAGGGTGATCCCTACCTCCACCACGCTCCTTATATGATCATTCCTCATTGGTTCTAAAATCAAATTTTTTTTCACAAATTCTTTCTCCTACGGAGCAATTTGACATCTCTACTTCCACATTTGTTGACATTTCCTCTGATCCTATGGAGGACGAGTATGGTCTAGGACCCGTTGACTTGGATAAGGATGTTGCACGTCCATCTGAACCTTTTGTTATTCTAGATATTCTAGAACCAACTAGGCCTACAGATGATGATATATATGCATTGGTGGGTAGATCACGACAGTTTACCAAGACCTTGAGTAGGCTATTATGGCACACGTTGGCTTTGAGAAGCATTTGGAAGTTACTGAAGGGGCATTTAATAGGAAAATTGGCGTTAGAGACATTGTTAAGGCTATCCGCTGTAAGATTAAGACTCAATTATACCAGTCTACAATGGAACTTACTACAACAAAGAAGATACAAGATATGACTGATGAGGCTCTAATGGTAGTAAATGAAGGAGTCAGTCGTCTGGATGCTTTGGTAGGCCAATTGGGCCAAAAAGAATGAGCAAACTGAAGGATTATTTGATAACCTTTTCTTGGTGAGGGTAGTTACAAGAAGTTACTATAGAGTTGGGTCTAATCAGGATCCAAGTTATGTTAGAGTACCATGATTCTGACAAATATGTCAAAGATACACTAGATGCCTCGGCTTATGGTTTCCATACCGTAAGGAAGAGGTTCATAAAGATCTAGTCAAATAATGTCCTTAATGAGACTATTTTCCCATCTTTAGAGAGATATATGATGAGTGCTCAAAAAGCACTAAAATAACCATGATTTTATGCACATTAATTGATTAAAAATATATATATTTATATGTTTTATCATATATTTATATAAATTTGTCTTTTTCGGAATCACGGGTATTTTTATTGTTTTTCAGGTATTTTGGCTTAAAAACGCAACTTAAAAACTCAAAGAGGAATACTGGAAGCAATACATCACAAATATATTAATAAATAAATGGGGAAAGGTCAACAAATATGGAAAAATTGGACAAAATGGGTCAAAAAGGACAAAAATGTCAGAAAGGAGAAAATCGCGCCGCCGTCATTGCGCTGGCCATGCCATCGTTCATCCGCGCCCACTGTTCATCCGCGGGCACTGTTCATCCGTAGGCACTGTTCATCCGTAGACACTGTTCATCCGTAGGCACTGTTCATCCGTAGGCACTGTTCATCCGCGGGCACAGTGCAGCCGCCCCGTCATGCTGACGTCATCAAATGACGTCAGCAATCACTAATCCGCGTTTTTACATTTTTTTTACATTTTTTTTCTCTACTTTTTCTCTCCATCCTCACCTATAAATACCCCCCTTCCCTTAACTTCAAAACACACCTTCAAAACACACTTCTCTCTTCTTTCTTTCTCTCTTTTCTTAGATTTTTAGGTTTTTTTAGTTTTTCTTAGTTTTTAGTTAATTTCTCTTAGTTTTAGAGTTCTTCCCTTTTTGGGAAGAAGTAATTATGTTTTTGTAATTTATTAGCTTTTCGATTCAATAAATGAGAGTCTAAATTCCGCTTGGAGGTTTTCCAGCAACGGGAATAGCATCGAAGTTCTGTAAGGATTTTATTTTCTTTACAGTTATTTTTTATGTTTTATTCTTACATGTTATATTTAATTTGTCTGTGATTAAATTTAACTCTGCTGGCTGTTTATAAACATGATGTAATAATAACGTTGTTATGCTTACGAAATATTAAATAGGTAAAAATCTCTAAAATGAATTGATTTTATTTTTATTCAAGATTTTATATTAAGAATGTTAGAGAGAAATATATTATTTTTCATTACAAACTTAAATCTGAAAATTAGATTTTAAGGTTTAGTTATCCTATTCGATTTAGAGTAGTGCTCTTTTATTTGTTGGTACAATCGCAGGTAGTTAGAGTGAAGCTCTATTTCAAAAGTTTTTATAAGAATTATTATCTGAAAATGTATTGACAACATGTTTTTAGTAGTGGTTTTAAAACTTGAAAGTTAGTACTCGGATAACTAAATTCTTAGGTTTAATTTGGACACCTTGAATAAAGTTTAAACTGTCTAACCCCACCAAAGGTGGCATTTAAATGGTTCATTTTCAATCTCTTAGAAAAAGGAATTAATTTAATTAACCAAATTAGTTATCAACCCCACCCATAGGTGTTAATTGGTTTGTTTAGTTAACAAAGAATATCTAACCCCACCAAAGGTGGTATTCATATAAAAAAGAGAGAATCAATAAATATCAATTCATATCTTTAATAACCTAAATAATATGAGCAAGTATAATTAACTTAATTATTATATCCATAAATACTCCACTGTTTTAACAGATAAAATTTGCATAAATGTTTATTGAATCTATGTTTATTTTTATGTAAGTAGATTAAAAACACAAATTTTATGCAACAGTGCCTACGGATGAACAGTGCCCGCGGATGAACAGTGCCCACGGATGAACAGTGGCGCGGATGAACAGTGGCGCGGATGAACAGTGGGCGGAGCTGGGCGGTACGGCGGCGCGATTTTCTCCTTTCTGACATTTTTGTCCTTTTTGACCCATTTTGTCCAATTTTTCCATATTTGTTGACCTTTCCCCATTTATTTATTAATATATTTGTGATGTATTGCTTCTAGTATTCCTCTTTGAGTTTTTAAGTTGCGTTTTTAAGCCAAAATACCTGAAAAATAATAAAAATACCCGTGATTCCGAAAAAGACAAATTTATATAAATATATGATAAAACATATAAATATATATATTTTTAATCAATTAATGTGCATAAAATCATTGTTATTTTAGTACTTTTTGAGCACTCATCAATATACATCTCAGAATGATGTAGTCACCTCTAAGTGAAAAGATGATAGTTTTGGCAATTCTAGCAGCTTAGGTAGTTATGGTAATTTTGATGATTCTGAGAAGATAATAAGTGCTTGAAAAGAACTCATATATCATGATTTTATTGGGCTTAATTATAATAAATAAATTTGATTATAGCATTTTTATATCATTATTTATGTAAATTTATAAGTCTGAAATCATAGATGTGTTTTATTATATTTTTGGTGTTTATAGCTTTAAAATATTTAAATTTGTCAATATATGAAGAACAACACTTGGAACATTTAATTTACACCCTAGGTACTTAAAAGAGTAAGGCATATAAGCCTTACATCAAGACAATTCATTTTGTATTGTGTACAAGGAAATTTTAAGATAAACAAAGCATACTATAGTGCACACTATTCGAGATAATTATTGGGGCACATTCAGTTTTGTGTACTACGGTATGACTCTTTTAGGTTGGAATTGGAGAAGCTAGTCGAACCTCAGAATACAACGAGAAAAAAGTGGTGTCATAACATGCCTCTATAAGATTGGCCTTAATCCTTTTGTACCTACATTTACCTATAAATAAATGTTTTTTTCTTTAGGTTTATATGATTAGAACGTAGAAACAGTAGCCATTAGAGTTCTCATTTTATTTTCTTAGTTTTAGTTTTATTTTGTGAACAATATATAGAGTAAATTCATAACAGATCAGAGGTAGATCTTTAGGAAGTTTTCATAACAGATCATAGGCAAATCTTTAGGAAGTTTTTCAGAATGATTTTAACAAAAAAAGTTAGCTCTGTTGTCATGTTTGTGTAGATTTATTTAAGTAAACATTTTTATAAAATAAATAAAGATTATTTCTTTATTAAAGATCCGTTACAAAATTTATTATTGATTATTGTATTGACAATATATTTTTCATAATAGATTTAAAATTTAAAAATTGGGTTTTAAAAATATCATCAAGATCAAATTTGACACATTAAATAAGAGTTTAAATTAATAATTTTACCAAATCATTGATCTAAATGGTTTTCTATTTACTTAGTAATAACACATAATTTAATATATAAATTAATGATCACCCACCAAAAGTCTTTAATTGATATGATAAACAAAGAAACTAATTTCCGTCAAAAGATTTATTCATACATAACAAGAAAAATCAATAATTTAAATTAATATTTTTATTAACCTAATTAATTCTAAGCAAGTACGATTAAATAGCTATATATATGTCTTGATTTGTTTGAATGGAATCTATATTTAAGAATTTTTCATTATTTTTTTATTAAATTAAGATTTTCAAAACCAACTCGTAGTGATAGAATGTCCAGATTTTATTTTCATATTTTTTTTTAAGAAATTTGAAGAATTATTTAAAACTTCATTTTTAAACTGATTTTGAGAGTATACATATTGCTTATTATAAGTGACTCATGCACTTACGAACTATTTATTAAATACAAATTTGTACATCAAATTTTTGACCTCATTTTCAAGAAAAAACAACATTTTAGTTTTCTATTATCAAAATTATTAAAACAATATTTTTCAAATATTCATGATTTTTCTTATTGTTATTTTATGTAAATATTTTATTTAAATTAAAAATAAAACAAAAATTTTAAAATAATTAAAAATGTTGTAGTTTATTTTTATTTTTATATTTATTGTTACTTTTTTTCTTATTTGTTTATTTTTAGTTATTTATTTATATACTATTTTTATTTATTTTTGATTTTCTTTTATTAGTTTAGTTAATTTTTATTTGTGATTATTTTTTTATTTATTTTTCTTTTGTTATTTTTTTTATCTGTTTATTTTAATTTTATTATTTATTTATTTTCTTTTTTCTTTTTGTTATTTCTTTTTATATATGTGATCTGATCAGTTATTTTTATTTATTTTAAATATTTTTCTTTCTTATATATTTGTATTTCTTTTAATTTGCTTTTATTTCTTTATTTTATTTTATTTTTCTTTATTTTTTTTATCTTTTTAATACTTATTTTAATTTAGTACCTAATATTATGTTAGTAAAATAAAGAAATTTGGATCACAGCATGATTTGTCTACTCATCACGACCATATAATTGGTTTAAGGGAAAACTTTTTGCACCACAACAAGAATTTTTTATATCCCATGGTGCACATGTCCCTATTTTGAATAAGCTAAGTGTTTGAGAGGATATTTGTGGGAGTCACAAGATACAAAGGAGCTAAATGCTAAGTTATACCTAAATACAAACATTAATTTAATGGCTTATTTATTATACTTGTAGTTAAGAGCGAGTGAGTTTAAACCCACAACCATGTCCTTACAATTAGATAATAAATCAAAATTATATCCAAAGGGCATGGTAAAAGATTTGATAACATAGAGAAATAATCTTACCATACTTATAGATTTTGTAATTACATATGTGCAAGAAACCCTAAAATTAGACAAATAGCACAATGTACTTATTGATAACCCATTCATGATCTCTACAAAAATACTTGTTAATATCCATAAAAGGAGTTTATCAATGAAGGTCTTGAGAGACACTGTACATTTTCAAGTATATACTAACATAAACTCGATGAAGAGAGGGACATTGAGCTAATTAAATTTTATGAATTTTAATTCACCTAAGAAACATCTTGCTTATTCGTTAAACTAAGCCATGAATGGGAGGTAACCCATTTAACATTTTTTTCTTTTGTTTTTATTTATTTATTCTTTTTACTTGTTAGTTATAGTTGTTTTATTTTATTTTTAATTTTACTTTTATATTTGATCTAATTTGATATATTTTCCTTTATTTTATTTTTATTTTCTATTATTGTGAATAATGTTTATTTTATTTAAAAAATTTAATTTCATAATTATTTGATAATATGTAATTTATAAGACGTACACAATGTTCTACCTATGAGATATAACTGAGTTAGATTATGGATGTATCAATACTAACTACATTACCTACTTAATCACATTGAGCTAAGACAAATGGATAAATTTTTTTATTTTTCTTCTTTTATCTTTGATATATATTTGATATATTGAGGATAATATAGATTTCAGATTAGGGTGAAAAAAAGTTACATATGAAATTAAGAATTTTTAAATTTTTTATTAAACATGTATTTGCTGTTGTTTAGTTATTTAGGGACATTTAGGCCCATATTATATATTAAAAAAATATTTTTAGATTCAAAATTATCATGTTTTTAGTTAATTTAAAGTAAATAATCGAGTCTTTGCATTATTTGATTGATGTCTTAAACATGTTCATGGATAATTGTGAGAATTAATTTTTTATTCATAATTTATGTTTCATGTTTGAATGTTAAGATTCAAATAAACACAAAATTGTTGTTTGGGAATCAAATAGTGAAAATTATTTTGTGAAAGTTTTGAGTCATAAGCGTTTATTCTAAGGGATGAATTTTCTTCTACTCTTTAAACGTTCTTCTTATTATTTGAAATTATTAAATAGGTTTTGCATTGAATGTTATACTTTTTATTATCTAATGAAGTATCATGTACTTAATTTTATTATTTAGATTGAATGATTTAAGTATAATTTAAATTGTATGCCTATTTCATTTATGTTTAACTTCTAGTTACGAGGTTTCTAGGCACAATAAAAATAGCCAAAATAGCTACTTAACAAAACATACATATGTATATGGGTCTATTCTCTTTAAAAAAGGAGAATAGAAAAAGAAAAAACAAATAGTATGACTAAATACTATGATCTTAAAGTTCTAAAAAGTAGTGAGATGATTATTACAAAAAATAGGATATAATCTCCCTTGAAGTCAATGCATTTTCATTCATCTTGGGACACATATTTGACATTTTTGCTGGATGATTTTTTATTGAAGTGAGGTAAGGTGATATATTCATAAATCTTATCATATTATTTTTTCATGAAATCAATGTTATAAACATTTGAGCTTTTATTTTTTATCATATGCGAATCTTTTTTATTTATTTTTTACATAACTTTTGTTCACATATATCTTGATAAGTGCTTAAAACTAAAGAATCAGTGTGATATTGAGAGTATATCTTGTGAGGACTATAGTTGAAGAAAATTCATATTCCTAATACTAGAATTGAATAATTCAAAGTTAAAATATTTTTGTAATATGACACGAATTTGTGATTAGTACTGATTTGAACATTAAATTATGAACATGTACGATATTGAATTAACTTGTGTTTGAGATTTTGATTATGAACTGAAAAGAAACTTAAGATTAAGAAGTTTTGTTGATTTTTTAAATTTTTTATTTGTAGTTTTGTTTCTATTTTGATATTAATATTTTTAGTTTTAATTCTACATAGGACATTTGTGGGTATCATTACTAAAAGTCCTCATAAGACTTTAACTTATCCACTAGGCACATCTAGGAATTTAAAGCCTTGTTACATATGCTAAATACAACCATGTCCATCTATGAAAAAGATTTAGGTTAGTTTAATTAGTTTATTTATTTTTATTTTTAGTTTTTAGATCAATTAACTTGCTAAAGGCTATAATTAAGAATCTAGTTAGGAGTTGTGCTTGTGCTTGTGCTAAGTGCTTGAAAAGCACTTACTTTTTATGATTTTATTATGCTTAATTGTAATATATTTGATTATAGCATGTTTATATCATAATTTATGAAAATCTATATGTTTAGAATCATAGATATGTTTTGTTGTATTTTAAATGTTTTTTAGCTTTAAAATATATAAATTTTTCAACATGAAGAAAGATACACGGAGTACTGAATTTGCACCATAAGAGCTTAGGATGAGTAAGGCAATTTTAAAGACAAATAGAGCATGGTGTGAAATAAGTGGTGTTGTAACGCAACCCTCTCTGGTTGGAATTGGTGAAGCTGACGAAACCCCATGTCACGATGAGGAAAAAGAGGTGTCGTGAATGCCTCCATAAAATTGGCTCAAAGCCCTCTGTACCCACCTTTGCCTATAAATAAATGTTTTATTCCTTTAGGTTTATATGATTAGAACGTAGAACCATTAGTCATTAGAGTTCTTATTTTATTTTCTATTTTTAGTTTTATTTTGTAAACACAATATAAAGTAAATGATGAGTGCTCAAAAAGCACTAAAATTACCATGATTTTATGTACATTAATTGATTAAAAATATATATATTTATATGATTTTATCATATATTTATATAAATTTGTCTTTTTCGGAATCACGGGTATTTTTATTGTTTTTCAGGTATTTTTTGCTTAAAAACGCAACTTAAAGACACGAAGAGTAATACTGGAAGCAATACATCACAAATATATTAATAAATAAATGGGGAAAGGTCAACAAATATGGAAAAATTGGACAAAATGGGTCAAAAGGGTCAAAAATGTCAAAAAGGAGAAAATCGTGCCGCCGCGCCGCCCAGCCGCGCCGAGCCCAGCGCGCAGCACGACCAGACCGCGCGCGCAGCACGCCCAGTCCGCGCGTGCCAGCTCTCCAATTCGCGCGCGCCTCTACGCGCCACTCCTGCCTCACGCGCACGCCCCTGCGGCCCAGCTGCCCTCCGCGCGCGCCGAAGCCCATTTCGCCCCATTTTTCACGTGCAGCCGCCCCATGACGTCATGCTGACGTCATCAATGATCTCAGCATTTACACTACGCGTTTTCACATTTTTTTAACATTTTTCACTCATTTTTTCTCTCCATCCTCACCTATAAATACACCCCTTCTCTTCACTTCATACCACACCTTCAAAACACACTTCTCTCTTCTTTCTTTCTCTCTTTTCATAGATTTTTAGGTTTTTTTAGTTTTTCTTAGTTTTTAGTTAATTTCTTTTAGTTTTAGAGTTCTTCCCTTTTTGGGAAGAACTAGTTATGTTTTTGTAATTTATTAGCTTTTCGATTCAATAAATGGGAGTGCAAATTCGGCTTGGAGGTTTTCCAGCAACGGGAATAGCATCGAAGTTCTGTAAAGATTTTATTTTCTTTACAGTTATTTTTTATGCTTTATTCGTACATGTTATATTTAATTTGTCTGTGATTAAATTTAACTCTATCATTGTTTATAAACATGATGTAATAATAACGTTGTTATGCTTACGAAATATTAAATAGGTAAAAATCTCTAAAATGAATTGATTTTATTTTTATTCAAGATTTTATATTAAGAATGTTAGAGAGAAATATATTATTTTTCATTACAAACTTAAATCTGAAAATTAGATTTTAAGGTTTAGTTATTCGGTCTAATTTAGAGTAGTGCTCTTTTATTTGTTGGTACAATCGCCCGGTAGTTAGAGTGAAGCTCTATTTCAAAAGTTTTTATAAGAATTGTTATCTGAAAATGTATTGACAACATGTTTTCAGTAGTGGTTTTAAAACTTGAAAGTTAGTATTCGGATAACTAAATTCTTAGGTTTAATTTGGACACCTTGAATAAAGTTTAAACTGTCTAACCCCACCAAAGGTGGCATTTAAATGGTTCATTTTCAATCTCTTAGAAAAAGGAATTAATTTAATTAACCAAATTAGTTATCAACCCCACCCATAGGTGTTAATTGATTTGTTTAGTTAACAAAGAATATCTAACCCCACCAAAGGTGGTATTCATATAAAAAAGAGAGAATCAATAAATATCAATTCATATCTTTAATAACCTAAATAATATGAGCAAGCATAATTAACTTAGTTATTATATCCATAAATACTCCACTATTTTAAATGATAAAATTTCCATAAATATTTATTGAATCTTTGTTTATTTTTATGTTAATAGATTAAAAACACAAAACCCAAAATATCGTGAGAGGATGTTTAGGATTTAATTTCGTTTTTAAAAGTTTGAATAATAAATTAAAAACCACATACATTCCTTCCTTAGATCGACCTTGGGAGTATACTTATCATTTTCTACGAAATGATTCGTGCACTTGCGAGAGTTTTATAAATAAATAAAACAAAAGTAACGGGCAGGATCGGCGATGTCAGTTCTGCCCCGATCAGTAAATTTATAACAGATCAGAGATAGAACTTTAGAATGATTTTTAGATCAAGAAAAATATAAAAGATATATGTTTATTCAAGAACGCTTTGGGAATTAACATCATAATTATGGAGAAAAACACGTCGTCTATCTTTATTCATATTGTATATATGATTTCTAATTATTTTATATACAGATTAATCTTTTCATATTTTTGAATATTTGAATGTTATTTTTGATCCATCGATCATAGAATTTAATCTAAGCATGTCTAACTTATTTTAATTATAGAAATTTAGCTTTATTTCCATGTCTTTGTAGATCTATTTATGCGAACATTTTTATAAAATAAATAGATTATTTCTTTATTCAAGATTCATTACAATATTTGTTATTGATTAATTTATTGACAATATATTTTTTATAAGATATTTAAAATATGAGAATTAGGTATCAAATACGTTATCTCTATCTAATTTTGACACCTTGAATAAGAGCTTGAATTGGTGACTCTACCAAAAGCATTAATTTAAATGGTTTGTTATTTTTTTAATAATAATGCATAATTTAATATATTAGTTAATCATTCCTGTCAAAAAACTTTAATTAATTTGATTAACAAAGAAATTGATCTTCATCAAAAGACTTTTTCATACATAAAAAAGAAAATTAATAATCTGAATTTATATTTTTATTAACCTAATTAAATCTAAGCAAGCATGGTTAACTAGTTAAATATTCTCATAAACTTTATACTAATTGTTCATTTCATATCTACCTTAATTTGTTTGAATTGAGTCTATATTTAAGTATTTTTAATTATTTTTTTATTGAATTTGTTTTTTCAAAATTAACTCATTTTAACAAAATATTTAGGTTTTATTTTCATATTCATTTTCAAGAATTTAAAGAATTATTTAAAACCACATCATTTCTCTTTAGACATGCCTTGGAAGTATACTTATCACTTATTATAAGTGATTTTTACACTTATGAGTTATTTACTAAATACAAAATTTGTGCATCAAAAGAAAAAAAATAAGGTTATGAATGGTGGCGTAGCTCATGATGCTGCCGAACGCAAACATTAATTTTGTTTAGCCTTTTACTGGGTTTACTTTTATTTTCGAACTTATCTTTTTGTAGACTTTTCTAGCATGAATATGTCTTTTATATTACATTGGCTTTTATGTTACTTTCCACACTTTGTTTCTTCTTATATTTTATTTTGTACTTGTACTTTCAATCATTATTTCTGAACTCGATCGTCACCCCATATACTTGGGAGGTTGTAGACCTTTAAGTTGACATACGAGTGTGCTACCGGTATCTATTAGTATCCAATACAAAGTTATATTGGGCACCTAGAGGGTGACTACCAAAGCATTCATATAAAGATGGATCAACCTATGAAATTTTCTTTCTAAAAATGTCATGTTTGAGCCTTAAGTTTAGGATATTTCCCTAGGTTGTATGAAGCAGCAACCTCAAGAATTTTTAGGCCAAAGATGGACTTATGGATGAGTGTTTTGTGAGCATTATTAGAATTTCCCTCGATGGGACCATTCATAATAACTCTAACCTCACAGACTTCTTATCCTTGAGGTTGATTTCTTTCTCAAGGTAGGAAGGTCGGTCATGGTAGTTGTGGCTGTTGTGGCCACTGTTATTATTGTTGTCACTACTGTTATGATTATGGCTGCTATTGTGGTTATGGATATTGTAGCCTTGAATTTCTAATGAATTCATCCAAATACCCTCTACTAACAAGATACTTAATTTCATCTTTAAGTTCTCGTAACTTTCAATTGAGTGGTTGGTGTCTTTTTGGAACCAACAGTACTAATATTTGTCCCAACCATAATTTTTCAATTTTTTGGCCAATGTATGAATGGTTAGCATTCAACTTGCTTTAAAATAGCCTCTCTTGTTGCCCTAAGAGGGGTGTAACTTTAGTCCGGCCTGGACTTTATGCTATCACAACATAGGGGTTCATATAATAATATTGGAAATCATTTCATCCATATTATTATAAGTGTTAATCAATTGAGTAACCTCATAATATTTGTTGCAAAGTCTTTGGTTAAATTGCTTCATAAGGCTTCCTGGTGTAAAGCTTAATGTAAAGCTATGATAGTAATAGAGTCTGGGTAATCTACCACTTGTATTTTCTCTATATTAAATCTATCAAAGAAATATTTCAATTACTCTATCTTTCCCTACTATATGGTCAATAGGTGTGCCAATGTATTTGTCATTCTTCTCTTGGTTGAGAAGTGAGAAAGAGATGTTTCTCAAATTTCATGAAGGAATTAATAATACTAGGCTTCAAAGGTCAATACCAAGCTCTGTCCTTTTTTTTTCAAAGTGACTTGGAAGGCTCAATATCTTATGGTGTCAATATAGGTATAAAGATACATCCAACCCTTGAAATTTTCTAAATGTTCGATGGGGTCTTTGGTGCCATCATATGTACCTATATTAGGCATCTTGTACTTGTCAGAAAGTGGGATAACCATGATCTCTAGGATGAATGGGGACTCATAAGAGACTAACAAGTCTGGAGTGTACCTCATTTCAACCTCTATTAGAGCTCATGTAATTGTTAAACAAGAACACAGGATGATTGATAGTTGGTACCTTATCCTAAACCTTTAGGCAGCCATTGGTTGCTGAGGTTGCTTGGTCAAAATGTTTAGCTTAGACAAAGTATCCTTATTGGCATGTCTCAAGATGGTCACATAGGTCCCTATGCATAGGAGCCTCATAAGGTTGGTCCTAGATGGTCGATGGGATTGTGATCTGGCATCCAAAGTTGGATGGCTATGATTGGCATGAGTAAATAAAGTATGGATGGCTATAGGACTCGAGTCTTGCTATGGATGGTCAACTTTCCAACCAAGACTAAATGGTTGTGGGTCTGGCCTTGAGCACTCTAGTCATTAGTGGTTGCCTCAAAAATGTTTTCTGGGACCATAATTGGTCCAAAAACCTATGGATTTGGTAGATACTCCATGATGGCCTAGAATGTATTTTCCATCATGTCTAAATGGGTTCTAATTAGAGCTTGCCTTACCTTTATTTTGGAAGGGCATGTCAGATGCAGTACTAATATTTCTAATAGGTTATAGTGGAGTTGGAAGGATGACATGTTAGCTAATAGATTGTACCTTCTAACTAATTGTTAGGGTCTGAAAGGTGAAGCTAATTGTGCAATCCATGACTCTTTTTAAAAGTCTAAAAAATGGATGAAAATATTAAATTGGAAGATTTTAAAGTTCTCTTTTAATAACCATGGTTACTAAGGTCCATAATCTTTTTTTTAGCAAATCAAGAATTTGGAAAAAAAAATTGAGAGTTTTACAATTTTGAAATTTTTAAAGAAATAGGAAACACTTCTTTCACATAAACGATGTCAGATATTGATACCGATTTTTATTGACACTAGGTAAGATTTTTATTCGTAGAATCTACTAAGTGAACAAACTGTTAAGACCTTAGATCATCTTATGTGTGGTATTCTTTAACCTTATGAACCTTAAGTCAATAACTATAAGATGAATGATAGATAAGATCTCAATCTTATTTTAGTAATTATATGAAAAAATGATTAGTTGTGATTTTTTATTATAAGATCTAGTGATTTCAATATTATATAAGATATAAGATATGATATTATGTTATATATATATAGGAGAAAATTAAACCTGATAGATATTTCTGTCTTTTAGGATTGAGTTGTTATAACTTTATAGACACTTGTCTATTTTAAGTAGTTATTTGCTTTAAATTTATATCCTTAATTATATGTTCAATTATTCTTTAAGATAATTAAAAAATAATCTTTGGATCATTATCTCTTTAAGATAATTAAAGGATAATCTTCGGACCATTATCTCTTTAAAATAATTAAAGAAAAATTATTAAATCTTTATCTTCTTAAGATAATTATATTACATTAATATTTTTATGATAATTAGATAATTATTAAGTTACCCGCTAGGACTAATCTTTAACTAACATATAGGATATACATAAATTACGCTTAATTTCTCTTGATATCCTAAAAGAAATTATTCAAGAGTATCCAATTTTATCAAATTTTAAATTATGGTTAATTTAGTTTAAATTTTAAGTTCAATTTAATATCAAATTAATTTAATAATTATTAAAATATTCTTGTTTTTTTGAGAAATTTCAAAATATCTATCATATTAACTTGATTGTATTTTATTATTATAAATTAATTCAATAATAATTTTTTAATAATTTAATAATTTAATAATCATTCAATTCAATCAAATAACATATATTAAATTTAATAAATTAAATAGATGATTAATCCGATTACTATTTTATCTTTAATATGTATTCGATGTTTATTATGTAACTCATAAAATATCATATTAATAAACATATATTTTATCATTAATTAATTAATTTTAAATTAATAGTTTATTTATCTTAAAAAGTAACAAATTTAATCTGTATACAACATATATAAAGATCGATGGAATTGTGATTTAAGACTTAAATAAAACTCAATAATTTAATTAATTTTTTAATTAATTATCAATCTTACTAATCCCAATATTACTTCACTGTAAACCTGATAATGCAAATTATAAATGCTCGTAGTGCATATCATTAATATTCAAGAGATAAGTTTATCTCGATTTTGATATCTCACATAATTACAATAGTTTTAAATTCTTTATGTATTTATCAAAAATAATAAATTAATAAAATATATGTAAACATAAACATTATAAAATAAAATAAAATAAAATGATCAATATAAAACTAAGTTAAAGAAAAAATAAGTAGTAAATTTTAATTAAAATATGAGACAACTAATAAAAATTTTAGGAAGCTAACAAATCATACTTTGTAACATTTAAATTAATTTAACAATTATTATTCACTAAAACTATAAAATCTCAATTATCATAACAATTTTTACTTATAATTAATTAATTAATTTCTTTTAATATATAAAATTAATTAATTAATTAAAATAAGTATCATAAAATCAAAAATTATTTAAACTAAAACAATCACCACATAATTAATTTATATTTTTGTTTAAGAAATTATAATTAAGCATAACTGATTTTTTCTAAAATCTAAATTAACAAATAATCACTTTTATCTTAAATACATATTTGATCCATCAATATTCTACGTCAAAGATATCAAGAATTGTAAGATCTACGAGTATTGGTTATTTTTGTGGATAAAATATTTACATGTAAATATATTTCTAGGTTCGTTATCAAGTCTATCAAACAAAGTTAAAAAAACACTCAAATTTTAAATAATCATAATTCAATTATATTTTTTATAACTATCATATTTAGTATTGCACTCATATATTTACCATCATAAAATTGTTTTTTTGTTTTTTAGAATATTTATTTAAACTTGAACCAACTAGTGAAATTAATATTGTACTTCAATGTTTTTAAATTGTATCTTAAAAATAAATTTTTACCTTATTAAGGATTTTAATGGACTATGGGTAATTAAGTCAAAAATTTAACTCTAATATCATTAGGCTATCACTAAGTAAAAGATCTAATATAGTTGGTATTTAGGCACAACAGTAAAACATATAAAAATAATATGTTTAATAAAAAAATAAAAATAACATATTTAATAATCAAAATGCATAATTTATATATATATTACATTAAACCTAATCAGTTTATAGTTTAAGATTTAAGATTTAGGATTTAAGGCTCAAGATTTATGATTCAAGATTTAGGGTTTAAGATTTAGGATTTATTAACCAATAAATGATATTATTGATAAGAATGAGCAGCGGATCGAAAATGTCTATTTTTGATCAATTTGAATCTAATTTGATTAGAATGGATTTGAAAATTTTCAATCCAAATATGATATGATAATATAATCAATGCAAACAGATCAGATTTTTTTCGGATCGGATAAAGTTAAATTGATATTGAAATTTATTTATAAATTATTATAATATATAAAACATGACATATACAAATTAAAATTTTAAATTGATATTCTTGTAACAAATATTAACATTAATTTGGTTCGGATCGGACACATTCGATTATAAAATCTACCGATCTTTTTCGATCCGAATCCGAACGGATCGTATAATTTTCAATCTGAATCAAATCTAACTATAAAGTTTATTAATAAAATTCAATCAAATCTGACAATCTGATTCAAAAAATTTGGATCAGAACGAATTTCTCAATTTAAATGAATTGATCGGATTATTTACTCACTCTTAATTATTGATAACTCAATGTTTTTTTTATTTAAAATATATTTTTTAATTAATAACTTCTTAGTTTTATCAATTTTATTCTAAAATTTAAATAATTTACCATTATCACCTATATATAAATATTAGATATTATTGCTGAAGGAAGAGGTTAGGTGAAAAAACCATAAACCTCATCTCCAGCGATAAGGGCAAGTGGAAGTTATATAAATGTGATTAATAAAGCTAGAGCATATTGGAATTGCATAGAATGGTGGAATTAGTTTTGTGATCATTCAATGGGACTAAATTACTTCATGATATTTAAGACATCTCTAGCCTCTTAGAATATAAGGTATTCGTCCATATTGTTTTGTGAGATTTTGCAGAGAGCTACTTGGCTTGGAGATTAATGTGTGGTCATATTTCATTCTTTATATTCTCATATTTTTACTCCATATATTTCATATTTTTATATTCATATCATTTCTTCTTTATATATTTGGATCAAATAATTTTATATTTGATCATGATTATATTATTTAATCATTAAATTTTAAAGAAATTTATTGAACTTTCTTAACATGCTTGTTCTATAATTTTTTAATTGATTTAATTAATTCGATATATGTTTTAAATCTAGTATTATTCATTGATAAATCTATTCTATAGAACATGAGTTCATAAGTTAAGTACATGGTGCATTATCTTAGAGTAAGTAATATACTTGAACATTTGATTTTTATAATAAAAAGTTAGGTGATCTTATAAACCGATGATTTTTTCTTAAGTCGTAGTTGTGACGTAAGTTATTTCTACTTAAAAATCTCATGTGATATTTTAATTTTCATACTTTATTGTTTACAATAGATTGTATATTTGACGATTGTTATTAGTTTATGAAATTATAATTTGATAAAATTAAAAATAACATATTCACTCTCTAGACTTATTTACTACTACAAAAGGGGTATTTAAGTCAATATGTAAAGTCGGTTCGGTATAGAACCGACGCTATTCACATAGGACATAGCATCAGTTGACGTGTCGAACCGATGCTACACACATGGATAGCATCGGTTGACACTTAGAACCGACACTACACACGTGGATAAATTCTTTTCTTTTCTTTTCTTTCTTCCCCAGATAGAAACTATTCCAAGCGTTGCATAACTCTCAAAAACCCAAAAACTCTTCCACTCTTTCTCATTTTCTCATTTTCTGGCCACCTACGACCACCATTTTCAACGTCGATTAGTGGGTTTTCTTCCTCTCTAACTAATCTTTTAGATCTCCTATTTTTTAAAGCGAAATACTCAAATTTTTATACCCATTTCTCACTTACAAAAAACAATTTTTTCTTCATTTCCTTTATTTTGTCACTTCATTTACTCTTATAAGTATTTTCATTAATTCTACGCACTTATTATTCATATTTTTTCTGTTATTATGTGTTGTTATTTGTGTGTATAAAATTTTGTATTATATATGTAGGTTTGTATTATAACATCAGGAGAAGAATACACCATGATAATTTTTCTGCTATTAATTAATATTTTATTTTTTAATTATTTGTATTATTTAAACTATTTGCTAAACTGATTTTGGTTTTTTTTCTGCTCGAATACAAGTTTTTATTTGAGTATAATAAAAAATGAGTAAATT
This sequence comes from Hippophae gyantsensis, assembly GCA_030763125.1. Taxonomy (NCBI): domain Eukaryota; kingdom Viridiplantae; phylum Streptophyta; class Magnoliopsida; order Rosales; family Elaeagnaceae; genus Hippophae; species Hippophae gyantsensis. The sequence continues at coordinate 31,622,926 of CM061032.1, forward strand.
TTAAAAAAAATTAAAGTCAGTTCATCATGTGAACCAAATTTAAACATAAAGTCGGTTCACGCGTTGAACCGACTTTAAATTGGTTTAAAGTCGATTTTTAACCGACTTTAATGCCCCTTTTTATAGTAGTGATTATGTCTATCTTATAACTTTTAAGAACAATGAACGAAAAATATTCTCAAACTTTCATAAAATAATAATTAATATATCAATTCAAAATAATTATGATAACAAAACTAAAATCTCATAGAAATTTTAGTTAATTATAATTAAACTTAAAGTCATGAATAAAATTATAAAATACATCTTTATGGTCTAAATCAAAATAAAATTAAAGATTAAAATACACGTGATGGAATAGATATCCAAACTCTTGAATTAATTGATTTTCCTCTTCTAAAAACTTCAAAAATTTATTTAATAATAAAGTTTCTCTCTCTAAGATCATATGCCTTTCAATAAAAATAACATTCTAAGTGTAAACACCGTTTGAATCTCACCTAGTTCAACGAAGGGCATAAGAAATCTCAAGATATCTGTGTGTGAGCTCCTAGCGAGTGGTTATTCATCACGAGATGTCTTGTACTCTCCGTTGAGCTAGACGAGGTTCAAACATCAAAAGGCGCCCTTATTGCTAAATAGGTCTATGTATGGGCCCCTAGTGAGTGGTTATTCTGCCACCATGCACCAGGTTACACGCATTGTCTCTCACCTCCCTAACTTCGAACCTATGACCTACCCTTAAGTACACAGATTCTATGAAGCTGGTACCCATTAGGACATGTCCCAATGGGTACCAACTTCCTAGAATCTGTGTACTTAAGGGTAGGTCACAGGTTCGAAGCTGGGCAAGAACGAAACAAACATGAATAACCTAGTGCATGGTGGTAGAATAACCACTCACCAGAGGCCTACACATGGATATCTCGAGATGTCTTGTGCCCTCCCTTGAGTTAGGCGAGATTCAAACAAACACTAATAATAGGATTCTTGTGCTAAATTTATATGTAAACTTTTATACAAAATCCAAAGCTAAATATGAAACGTTGAATAAAAAATTGATCATAAAAATTAATATTTTGCATTTAGGGAATAAAAAAAGATTAAAAATGACGTAGTATTTGGGGGATAGGGGTGTTGAATGGCAAACATAAAACAACGTTTTGTTCTTCCGCGTTCTAAGTTCATCTCGGGAGTTTCTGTATATATCAACATGCCCATTTCATATACGTTGTATGGTTCGCCTGGCTATTCCAATCCATACAATTTATGTATGCATCCATCTGGCTATCTTTTTTGTTTATACTAGTTAATAACTCTCATAAATTGATAAAATTAAAAAAAACTAAAATATTTTAAGTCATAAAAAAATTCCCAATATTTATACACCTAAAAGATGACAAAAATATCTTCAAAACAGTAAAAAGTCTAAATAAAATGTATAAATAATTTTTCAAAATATAACAATATGTTAGGACAAGCATTGTCTTATCAAAACATGAAATGAACTCTAATAATATAGTTGATATTTATCCTATTTTATATAAATTGAATAATTCATTAATACAATTATTAGGTGTAGTTCAATCATCCCCGATAAATTCTTAATTATACTAGATTATAATGCTCATTTTACACCTTCTATTACATCTTTTTTCTTGAATATTCATTATTCTTATGTTATAGATTGTGTATAGTTATTTAAGCTTTTAAATTGTTAAACAATGAAACTTTTATTTAAAGATAGATAAAACAAATTTTTAATATTGTGTTCAAATAAGTTCCAACCTACTGATACAAGTAACATTGAGTAAGTCAAATGCTAACATTAATTGATAGGATGTACTCTAATTATTAATGTATTTTCACATATAATCTAATACAATTATAAAATAATTATATTTAATTTATTTTTAAACTATGTTTAATTTAAAAAATAATTGATATAATGTATTAATTATCTTTCGGTAAGAGAATTATAAAAAATTAAAATATTATTAAAATAATTGATTATATATGAATAGATTTAAAGTTTATAACTACATAAAAAGGAAAAAAAATCAAAAGAATTGTTAACATTTATCTAAGCAACAAATAATCTAAAAAATGACTTGTCCATGCAACTTTTTTGAGCAAGCTTTTGGAAAGTGAGAAAGACAAATTAGAATCATAGCAAAATCTCCCACTGAAAATTTATTGCCAGTGACGAAAATTAGCACTAATTTTATACTTAGAATTACTCAAGGAGATCCTCCTAATTTCATCGTGAAGGTCAGAGATGTGCTGGGCAAAGCCATAAGTAAAGCCAAATGAATGTGCTTTAAGAGTAAAGGCAAGAGTATTGGAAAGAAAAAGAAAAAAAAATAGCTAAGTCAAGAGATTAATAGGTTTAACGTCCTAAACAATATTAAAATGGCATTTACCCGTGGACTTATTTACTAAATTATATGAAAACTCAATTTTTTTTCTTTTTTTAGAATTTTAGAAAAATAAAAAGTTTCATACATTCAATGAAAACAAAAACAAATTAAAAAGCCAAATATATAATCAAATTTAAATAATAAAGCATAAATATTTTTCTAGATTATTTCGGTATTAAGAATAACAATATTTGTCTACATTGGTAACTTCTTTTTTATTCAAATTGTTTAAATATATATAAACATATTAATCAATTTTAATAATTTTATGTATTTTTTCACTCTATTATTATTATCTTGAATAAATAAACTAATAAATCTATATCTAAGATTAAATTTATAAAAAAAATAAAAAATTATTTAAATAAAAACAAAATTAAACCTAAATTATAGTAGAGTAAATTTAAGTGAGAGTATACCACTATAGATATAGGACTTAGATAGAAAACAACACAATTATGATTAGTTTGATTAAACTAAATTAATTAATAAAAAATAAAAGATAAAGTTGCACGCAAAGAGAGAGCCAATTCTTATATAAAAAGGTTCCCTTAGAAAAGATCTAAATGAGAAGAAGCAATGAAAAAGGGCCAGTGTTTTGGTTGTAAGTAGCAAAGGGATCCTTGTTACCAGGTTTCAAACAAACCAAAAAAAAAAAAAAAACAACAACCGCAGGTTAACTATTCTACGTTACTTTCATCGATTAAATTTTATTTGAGGAAAACAAATTAATTTGATAACTACTCAACAAACATGATTGGTGGCCGGATGTTAGATACAAAATCTTAAAGATCGAATTGTTCAAATCAGGGCTGTTTGAAACCATTTAGTTAGTTAAATTCAATTCAATCTAATTATTTTATAAGATTACATAATTTTCATTTGATCCGATTACTTGTTTCATCCTATCAAGTCAATTAATTAAAGTAAATATATATTTTTATCATTGAATTTTAGTTATTGTTATAAAAATAACATCAAATCTTGATTTGTTATTTTCATACCATTAAACTTTATAATTATTATAAATATACCATCAAATTTTTTTGTTATTTTTATATACAAAATATAATAAAAATACTATCGACGTCAATCAATTAATAACAAATTACATATATGTCGATAATATTTTTGTTATATTTGTAAAATTTAATGATATGAAAGTAACAAAAAAAATTTAAATGATATTTTGTAACATTAATGAAGTTTAATAATATAAAAATAACAAATCAAAATTCAATAATATTTTTGTAACAACTTCAAAGTCCGGTGATAAAAAAAATTATTTACTCATTTAATTAAATTAATGATGTATAATTTCTATCGTTGATATTACTATCGATTAGAATATTTTATCAATAATTAATATATAAATATTATAATAACAACGCAAATTATTATATTTTAATAATAGATTATAATTTTAAACTCAATACGAATATAAACAAAATTAAATCTAAAATTAAATTAGGAGAGAATTAAATGGCATTAAAATATTTTACATAGATAATAAAATAAATATGAAATAAAATATAGTAGAATCTTCAAAGAGAAAGATACGTAAAAATTATAATTATTTAATTCAATCAACTATAGTAGATGACCAATCTGAACTTCACATTTTAAGAATTTTCAATCCAAAAAATCAAATGAACGGATTTTTTTTGCCCACCTAGTCCAGATTTTGATAATTCAAAATTGATTATTTGCATTTCAAAGCTGATTACCAGGTTGTTTAAACCTTTATAAAAACAAAAATAAAAAATAAAAAAAGAACAATCTCCTATCTGGTTGCTTCTTTGATCACATAGATGAATGAAATCGCCCACTCTTAACTAGAATTAAAAGAAAGAAAAAGAAAAGTATCTGAAATCTAAAGCACGTATATATTTCTTTGAACCATCCAATGATTTCCAATGAAAATAAACATCGTACATAATCAGGACATTCCTGGACAATCACGGTATAGAATGCTACAAAGTCAAACATTTTGATTTACCTAAAAATTAAGATACATTAATCTGTACAAGAATCAACTCGTTTACAATACAGTTAGGTGGCACCACTCAGCTCCATAAGACTATATATCCCTTTAGCTGGAGGTACTGAATCTCAAATCCACCTTTCTATGGTTAAATTAACCAGATAGGGCATAAATTACTAGGGGGTGTGGGGAATTTATATTGTTCTCATAGCTGCAATGCTAAATCTGGCTGCATTGAGTCAGCCCGACTAGAACTAGTAGGCGATCCAGAAGCCTGGAAACTGACATTAAGGTCTGGTGGAACTGAATCTACCTTCTGTTGTGGAGAAGATCTGAAATCAGATTTCTTATGGGGTGATAACCCTTGCCATGGTTGTTGGGGATGAAACACGGATGTTGAACTTGCCACTCCATCATTGGCTAGTGTTTGTGATGACTGAATGTTTGAACTAGGCGGTCTTGGTTGTCCAATAAACCTTCCCATTTGATGTGGGAAGTTGAACCCATGTGCACCATTGAATCCATTCAAGCCGGGGCAAACTGCAGGGTTTTGTTGCGTTCGAAACGGAGGCTTAGGTCCAACAGGATTGCTTTTTAGCACATTAAACCCAGGGTTGGTTCTCAATCCTTCAATTAGTTCTTGATTTGCTGTGAAATGTTCAGGAGATGGTGAGACAGTAGCAGAAACAGGGACAGGCTTGCTTATTTGGCCATCCGTCATATGGGAAATAACAGAAGCATGCCTATCTCGTAAGTTATTGGATCCAGATTTCTCGGATGTTTTATTTCCCTTTGGTTCAGAAGTGCCACTTGTTGCAGCATAAGATGAATTTGTCAGAATAGGAGCAGAAATAGGTCGTGGCTGTGATGGCTTACCAGAAAAATCTGGAGCTATAAGTTGTGACCTATGTTGCACGGTATCATTCTCACCAACCCATCCGGGGCCAAACTTGACACCAGCAGGAAGACACCTTTCTATCTTCACAGAAGCAACTTTCCAGGTTACAGGTCCAAGATTTGCAGCAAATCGAGCCACGCTTCTTGCATAACTATGATCAAAATGGATCCCAATCTAATTCATAAAGCCAAAACTCAATTAACCATCCCTACTGAAGACAACTAGTCTTTTAAAACTTGGAGCATAATATTAGTAAGCTTCCAGACTACTAGTAAATAAACTTCCAGAGAGGCAGATAAACATTCAGGGCAAACCACATAAATCACAATCTAAAATTATATATAAGATTAGATCTTCCATCTGTTAGTCGTTACACTAGTCAATGATCCAATAAAAGACATACAACACTACACTATATTCAAGGATTGTATAATAATAGAACCTACAAACATGTATGTAACTATTTATATATATATTTTGGGTAATCATCCAGAATGGGCTCGAATTTTACACTATTTCACAATATAGATTAAGTTGTGGGAACTTCGCAACAAAGATTTGATAAAGTTCTGAGACAACAAGGAAAAAAAGAACTTACACAACTGTGTAGAAAATTAACACTGGTGTGTAACTAGGGAAATTTAAAAGAAGAAAAAAAACGTGAACAGTTCATTGAAACATAATGTAAAGTATGGATAGCTAAAACTAGATTGTGAATATTAATATAATTTGAACCTATTTTGTGAGTTATATTTTCTAATAGGAAAAGAAACATCATTAAGTCAGGAAAATTTTGCATCAAAAAATAAAATATAATTGAGAAACAAGTAACTAAATTCAACACCCACAATTCTGCACAAAATCATACATAGTTGAACTTAATGAAATTCATACCGGCATTAACTGCTTCCTTTCCTGGTCAAATGTAACCAATACAGATGGCTCTTGTCCACAAGCTGATGGGCACGGTTGCAGGTAAGTGTTGCGCCTATTCTCGTCAAGTATAAGTTGTTTTTTCCCATACTTTGACATACCCCTTGATGCGGAACCTGTGACATTAAAGACCACACATGCAAAACAGTTAGAACTGTTTGATCCTTTAAAAGTACATGCATCGCATTTAATCTCAGCATTTAAAGTAAGACTTGGTAGGATAGGAAAGTCTTTTTTCAAACCTGTAAAATCTTCATTCCTCTCAAATTTGATGTCAGCCAACCAACTCGGGTGGACATCCTGAGAACCTCGTATAGATGAATCTGCCAAACCTTTTCTCAGATCATGATTAGACCAAGAAGCATTTTCTCCTCCAGTGGCAAGAGTGGCATCTGACGAAAACTCTGAAGCAGTGTGCTCCAAGGGAGGCCTGCCTGGTGGTCTTTTATTTTTTGTTGGAGGTCTACCTCTTCTTACTATCTTGGGCTCTGATTCGTTATCATCGCTACCTTGTCTCAAACTTTCAAAATTCTTTTTAGCCAGCTCTTGTATGGAGCGTGCCTGAGAAAAACATACAGAAGCTGTCACAACAATGCATATAGATGAAAAGATACGGAGCCAAAACATATACAAATTTTGATGGTACCTGTCTAAAATATATGGTATCAGGGGAGTTATATTCCATTGCATTGGAGCATATTAAGAACACGTCTTTCTGCAATATAGTAAATTCCAGCTTCAATTCTCATTAACAATTTAGAGCATCACTGTACAAAGCCGAACCAAGTTCTCAACATTTCGACCATTTGAAGATAAATAAACGTAATGTTACTCTAATCAAAGCACCAAAAATAATCCTTAGAGGTGTAAATTAATATGAGATGTTAATGAGATTCATAAAACAATCCATTAATTCTCAAAACCTATCTCATCTCATCTTAACTTTTAATGAGATGAAATGATAATAAAACAATACTAATTAAGATATCTCATTTGTCACTCATGGACCTAAATGAGACTAATAATAAAGAAATAATAAAAATATGATAAACGATAATTTATAATGTAAGTTTATTAAAAAAAATGATACAACATATAATCAAAATTAGGCCCTTTAGAATTACAATCTAAATGAGATGAGATGGTCTATTTTACATCTCTAATTTCCTAGGACAACAAGCTTGGGTGAAATTTTTTTTGGCTAGGAAACAATAAAGGCATAAATTTGCAAAGTAACAGATGCATCAAGAAATTATCTGAGTAGAGATACTGAATAACCAGCAAACAGAAAAATTAAATTAAAAAAAAAAACTACTGAAAGCCAAAATATTAAAAGGTGAAATTAAAATTACGATCTTGTAGAATAGCCTATAAGTTTGAAAGTAAATTAATTGAACTCCTTCAAGTGATGCTCATTGTCTCATAACCTAAAAACATCCTACCTACATCGCTATCTTTTCCTTTCTTCACAATTTCTGTCTGCAGTTAGAGCAGACCAGCAAATTAAGTAAAAGGAAGGTGGACAAAAAAGCTCTTCTCGGAAGGTACAAAAATGCAAAAGAGACTAAGACCGGTAATTCATCCTCAAAAAGTAATCTTTGTTTTAAGCAAAATAAAATATGGATTACAATATTAATCTTGGCATTTCGTCCAGAAGATTTATTAATTGAATTTAATCCACTCAAGCAAATGACAAAATCTCCATTTTTGATACACACGAGAAGACATGTATGGCAATTTAGGCTAATACATTAGGGTTGTCAAACATGTTAAGTAGGTTGTGATAGAGTCGACCCAAATTTAACCTCACATAATAAGGTTAAACCCAATCATGATCTAATTATTAATTGGGTCATTTATTGAAACCCATAAACAACATATTTATAGTTGAATCAACCTGATACGACCTATTTAACCCATTTAATAAACGGCTTGAGTTATTGGGTCATGTCATCCCAACCCAAATATGTAAAGATTCTTATATATTCTATTAATGGTGTTAAAAAAAACACATTTATATTGAATCCTAATTTGTATAAATTATATTATATTGTAACATACAAATATGACCAAATGATAACATGCACGTACATATAATGTAGTATGTACTCAATCAAGATAAAATCAAAATGATACTTTTTAATTAAATGGGTCATTAAGTGGGTCACGTGTTAACCCGCCTCAACCTTTTTATCAAATAGGTCTAAGTGGGTTGACCCGTTTTGACATGAATTCAATAACAGTAAACCCAAACCCATCTATGAATCTTAGGTTCGTGTCGGGTTCGTTTTTCATGTCGGAAATTGAATGGCTCTATAATATATGCAGCACAACATTCTTATGAGAGACAAATAAATTCACATGACAATTATGCTCTCATTTTCATTCCAGCCTTTGCCAACATGGTAAAAATACACAACTTTTTACGACACCAAGTGTTGTCGTAAATATTTAGACACATATCCTGTTGGAACATTTTCAAAACGAAATAGTTATAGCATTTGGATAAAAAATTGCAATGGTTTAATATCTTTTAGTAAAAAAATATGCTAAAGAGTTGCAACTTTTAGAAGTTAAATGCTATGGTTTATGTTGAAAGGTTGTGATCTTTTTAGTAAAGGAGCATAACTTTTGGATGAGTTGTAATTATTTATGAAAAATTATATTAATTCTAAAGAGAGACATGATTTTTGGAAAAAATCACAACTTATCAAAGAATAATTATATTGATTCAAAGAGACGATTTATGAAAAAATCACAACTTATCAAAGAGTTGTAACCCAAATTGAATTGGTGCATATCATTTTATAAATAGGTCATTCACTTAGACTTGTATAGAAAAACAATGCAAAGTTAAGGAAAAAACATTAATTATCTTAAATTCTATAGACAACTAAAGTTAGGGTTCTAAATACTATAGATTTAAAACATTAATTATCTTAAATTCTTCTCAAAGTCAAAGGTGTTCTTGATTTGTTTTCATGAATGTACACCACAGACAACAAGAGGCTTCATTGTATCTAAGAGGCATATTTACTGAACCTTAATACATCACCGAACTAATGGGGGACAAATAGCATCTTAAGGACACAGACCAAAACAAAAACTATATTATTTAATATGATTTTACAATATTATTATTGAAGATTATAGAGATCAAAAATCAACAACAAATTTAAGAATTTTTCCCACACAATCTTAAAACGCTATTTGTGCCAAGTGATTTTCTTATTGTTTCACGATTTCTAAATTCTATTTTATTTGTGAAGCATAATTAAAAGTCTCCATGAAATCTTTTTAATATCATTACAAGAGCATGCATGTTGAAATTAAGATAATGCATGAATATATAGTTCTATGCATGGATCAAGTAGCATGAAAGTTGATTAAAACATAAAAGAAAATGGTATATTATAATTGGTGCATAGTATACATGCATGTGGTAAATAGTCATGACGGCAAGTGAAGTCGTGATCATTAGTAAAAGATCATTAAAATTAATGACATATGCTAAAGTCATGACCCTTGGTAAAATGTCATAACTTGATAATGTTGAGACCCTTAGTGAAGAGACATAACTCTTAGTGAACACTTATGACTCTTGATTAAAAGTTATAATTCTTGGTGATGAAAATTCATGACTGTTGGTGAAAGGTCATAACTTTTGATGAAAAATTGCGACTCTTGTTGGAAAATCGTGACTCTTGGTGAAAATTATGACCCTTGAAAAGGATTGTGTTTTCTGATAAAGAAATTTATATGAAAGTGAATTCTAATGTCTTGGAAATAATAGAGAAAGAAAATAAATTCCCTAATGTTTATAGATTACTAAAGAAAATTATCAAGTTAATATGGTAAGTGAGCTATGTTGTGATATCCCAGTAAAAACATGCTTACATATGCATATGCTCCATGCTATAGAATATATATGTTTATCCTAGCTTCATGTAACATAAAAGCTAGATGATTTGGAATCATGTTTATAAGTATTCCTCTATGACTAAGTTAGTATCTCTTGTATAATTGTATATATACACTAACAAGAGGAGATGTTTTGATGCATGTAACCAGATGCAAAGTGAGGAACTGGAACATAGACATAACATATAATTATGTATGATTAATGATCATCATTGAAGCATTGTTTTATGTAAGTAATAGAAGAACTTGACAGGTTCTTAATGATAAAAAAGCCTTGTAAGGAACAAAATTATTGATATATCAAAGGGATGGGACAAAAGCCAACCTCATACAAATCATCAATGATGAAAACTCAACCCAACACTTGAAACATCATGATATTGGGTTCAATGAGTCAAGGTACATGAAATGTTTGTGATCACAAGCATAATAATAAACATAGAGTTTCCTTAAAAAAATATGTGCTTGGTACATGTAATGAAATGATAAAGATAAGCTATTTATCTTTTAATGAACTTATAACATGATACTTTAGTTACATTGGTATCTTTGATAAGTTCGCTTATGTGAATATTAGAGATGGTGTCGTCTCTTATGTAGCTTGGATGGCTTGGATATAAAACACACGAGGCCAATTCACATGTCAACAAATAAAAGAACATTGGAGATGAAAAGGGTTTATGTGTGAGACATATCCGGTTAACTGAATAAGGTCTCTGGTTTAAAGGCTTGCTTACCATGCCACCTTGGTTAACTTTGATTTATTTTCACTAAGTAAGTTCAAGTGAGCATACTCAAGATAAAAAGTTTTCAAAACTGTTTTCAAATTAGTATTTTAATTTTGAAAATGGTGGGGGTTATTGGAACATTTTCAAAAAGAAATTATTATAATATTTGGATGAAAAATTGCAATGGTTTACTATGTGTCTTTTAGTTAAAGATATGCTAAAGAGTTACAACTTTTGAAAATTAAATGCTATAGATTATGTTGAAAGGTTGTGGTCTTTTCAGTAAAAGACAAGGCTTTTGGATGGATTGTAATTGTTTATAAACAATTACATTAATTCTAAAGAGACATGATTTTTGGGAAAATCACAACTTATCAAAGAGTTGATGATAAGTTGTAACCCATGTTGAATGGGTATATAACATTCTATAAATAGGTTATTCACTTAGACCATTTGTAGAGAACAACAATGCGAAGTTGAAAAAAGAACAATGAATGTTCTCTAACACTTCTCACTACCATTTATATACAAATAAAGTTAGTGTTTTAAATACTGTAGATTTTAAACATCAATTATCTTGAGTACTTTTCAAAGTCAAACGTGTTCTTGGGTTTTACAATATCATTATTGAATATTATAAAGACTTGACTTGAAGATTATGAAAATCAACAATCAACAACAAATTCAAGAATATTTTCCCAAACATATCCATAGTTGGACACGCCCATTGTAATATATTTTATGCAAATTTTCACCAAATTACAATGTTGAGTACTGAAAAGGTGACAAATCAGACAAGGATATAAAAACGTCAAACGCAATACAAAGATTCAAAAGATGAACCCTGTAAGCAGGGAAAACAAACCTCAAACATTTCCAAGTTGGCATACGCTCCACTTTCCAGCTTCTTCCTCACAGTCCCAAAATCCATAGGATGCTCTATCACTTCGAAGTAGTCTGGCAACTACATATAACAAAAAGCATTTTTAGTATAAAAGTTCAAATAACTTTCATATAGGTTTAGAAACCATGATCATTTACATAAACACTAACCTCATTAGGGTCCACAGGTTCAGAGTACACGCCATACGTGTCCTTCCTGTAATCATATAAAAATATCTCATCAAACTAAGAAACAAAGCTACATCAAAGATAACAAAGTACAATCTAAGAACCCAAAAGACCCACTTTTGGATTCTGTCGAGAACGAACAGTAACAGCTTTTTATCAGGTAAAGGCGTTGAGGGTCCCGAATCCAACTTTGTGGCTCCTGCACATAAATATTGCTTAAACGACGTTGAACTATAAATTTATTAAATTCAAAAACAGGATATGATTCTTTTATCAATGGTGGATGAGATCATAAACAAACCTTGGTGAATGTTTGATGGGTCTGTACCAGTACTGGACTTGCCAGCCTGCAAAATTGAGTAAGTAAATAAAAAGGTGCAAAAAAAGGGTAAATACAATAACGAACTAATTATTGAAAAATTTGACAAGACGAAAATTCAAACTTTCTCTCAAAAATATTTTTTTATGGCTGTAATTAACTTAAAAATAATTGATGGCTCAAAATATATCATGGTCTACCTAAACAAATTTAACACAATAATAATCAAATTTAAAAAAAAAAAACGTATTTATCATCTGCAGACCTCAATACGAGAAGGAACCCAAAGTCTGACTCACTAAGTCAACCCCATTTACCAAAAATCTGGAAAAACCAAAAAAAAAAAAAATTCAAAGGTGCGAAATTCTAGGATTTTTCAGCGACCCCCACCACAGCATGAAAAAACAAAAGTAACAAAAGAAATGCCACATCACAGGAATCACAACCAGAAAAAAAACAGAAAAAACCCAAATCAAAATAAAAAGATTTCCCCTCAAAGCCCCAAATTTCTCATACCTTCTGACCATCCACAACCACAGATCCATTGCTGATCGCATTGATTTTCCTCTTTTTCCCGCTATTAGACGCGGCGTTATCTTCCTCAGCATCCAAATCCGAGCCACACGAATTGAGAGACGAAGAATTCAACGATTTTTGATTCTGGGGCATTTTGAGAACAAGCTTGAGCTTCTTCTCGCGGCGCTTTCCCTCCAATTCTTCTTCATCATCCTCCCCAGATTGCACCTTGTCTGGCGTTACATCGTCGGGATTAGGGTTCCGGCGAGTAGATCGACGGAGTGAATTTAAAGTAGGGGCAGGGGCAGTCCTGTAATTAGCATAAGAATGAGGGGCAGAGTTGTTGTTTCTCTTCTGTTGCTCTTGTTCTTCTTTAAGAGTCCGTTTTTGGAGATCTAAAAGAGAGGGTCTTCCTTTCTTCTTCTTCTTCGTCTCCACTACCTTACCCATTTGGAGTCACTCTCTCACTTTATCTCTTTACTCTATCTACCCTTCTTTCTCTCTCTACAAACAACCGGGTGTCATTTCTTTTTATTTTTTTGTAAATTATATTTGTGTTTTTATACTGTACTTTTTATTATTTCAGGAAGAAAATGGCACGCGTTGCACAAGATATTCGCACGATTTTGGCACGTGATTCACACGTGTTGGCCAAGTAAAAAACTCGATAAAATCTTACATACAAACATGTTGCTAAAAACCAATAAATTCGAAGAATCCTAACCAATCTTTTAAATTTTGACTGTTTTTGAATTAATAATTAGATTTGATGAAAAAAAATTATTAATATTAAATCTATTTGTAAATTATAAACTATTTATTATCCTGGATGATTTTTTCAGAATCAATCAAAATAATATTATAGAGTTATCCTTTTTCATATTTTTAACTTAATTTTTTTATATTAAATTTAGATTATAATATTATTGAATTACTTGAAATATTTATGAATATATATATCAAATATAATTCATTTACGAAGAAAAGAGTAAATAATTCAAAACAACACACAAAAGTCATAAAAACATTCATTCAATTAATATAAACTTAAATTTAACATATTCAAAACTCTACAATCTAATTAAATAATTGAATTGAATTTTATAAACTTAAATTTAATTATTTATATCTAATAAAGACTTATATTTATCTGATACGTATAGGAACGGTTATGGATTGCTAGTGGACACAACGTCGAGCAGATGTGACGCACGGGTGTAAGACGTGGGAACAAGGCATAGGAGACAGGTTGAACGCGTGAGTAGGGGACCATCGAATTGGGCTAGAGGTGTCAGAAGTAGTTAGCCTTGGTTATGCTATATATGTAGCTAGAGAATTGAGGGAAGGGATATATCAGAAATTATATGAAATCATTTGAGAAATTCTACACCTATCAATGGTATCAAAGTCAGTTCTAGCCATGGACAACCGGAAATGATGCAACACAGAGACCTTTGATGAGGAATTTGATTTTTTCGCGCGATCTAAGTCTAGATCAGAGCGATTCAACGCTACCTTACAGGTGGTGGAGGTTGAGCTGAGAGCTCTTCGCACCTCCCACAGCTCACTAGAACCACACCAGCTTCCTCAGAACCACATCCGTTTACAACCACACCTCTGTGCTCCGTCTGAAACCTTCAAAAAATAGGAAGCTCCACCCATTGATTCGTTCACCTCGGATACCTGTTCAGAGAAAGCTTTGAGAAATCCCCAAGCTGTAGAGAAGCCATTGCTTTTTGGGTTTTACAGAGAAGCAACGAAGGACACTAGGCTTAAGATTTGTGGATCGCCAGCGCCTAGGCTTCCAAAAGTGGCCTATATGCTAGCCCAAAGAGCCAGCCTACCTCGTAAGAACAGCCTCTCTCCATCAGCTGAACTGTCCCGCAATGGGCTTGGGTTTGGCCCATCAAGTAGCCTTATAGCCCCTACATACGTAGAGACCCAGGATCACCTTGGTCCTTCTTCGTCCCTGAAAGAAATCAAAGCAATGGATCGGTTAGTCAACCGAGATGCACACAAGTAGAGAAGAAAGAAATTATGTCACTATGGTAATCGAAGAGTCGTCGTTAGCTATCACGGCACGCGACCAAAGCCACTTCATGAGGATGAGAGTTCAACCAGAGAACCCCGAGACAGTCACATGAGGAAGTTTCATCGAGCTAATCAGCTCTACGAATGCATTCCTCTACCGATTTATGACAACTAGATAGGAATTCCCCTGAAAGAGATTCCCTTAGTCACTCTAAAAAAGGCAATGAATCTACGAAGTTTAAGGTTAGATAATCAAATTCATACCAGTAATGTAAGATTTGTGTATGAGTCGTATAATCAAATTCAACTCTCAAAGGCAGAAGCAAAGATAGAAGCTTCCCTTTCATTCCATACCACACTCTAAAGGTTAAAATCAAAGGGGTTTCTATTTGATCAGAAACAAAGAGCTGAGAAGTATCAATAATCATCGACCATTTAAAGGTTAGGTAGGTCCATCTGATTTCTAGCAAGCTACACATTCTAAAATGTTATAAGAGCTTTCAGATAACATTTAAAGGTAGAGGTTATTTGCTTATGTGTGTGGGTACAGCTGAGGATATTAGAAATCTATGCATCAAAAATGGATTAGCTTCTTTTGGGATTACTCAGCCTGACCATCCATCTAATTCTTGGGTTCTAAATTCCTTGGTTGAGTTGAATTCTCCAGATCTCAATCAAGAAACTTTTGAAGATGATGAGATTTTGGCTCTAAAGTTTATAGTGACACTTCCTAATGGATTAGGAGTGTTAGCCATGGTTTTTGAAGTAATTTTGAATGACAAATTGAAAGATTCCTATAGAAGTACTCAAGCTCCTAATGGTGAAGCGCACAAAATGGTTAGAAAATGGATTGAGAGAATTCAAGACTCTTGTAATTCATTGGGTACAACTTTGTGTAAAGTTGTGAGATGGAAAATGGCCTTACAAGGGTTCCAATTCACAATATCTGAGAATGTGGAGCCTAACAATTCTATCCAAGAGCCCTAAATTCTTACCATTAATAGGAGGAGAAAACTAAAGGAGATTACCAAAAAAGGGTATTCTGCCTATTATGAGAATCTCACCAACAATTGGGAAGAGCACCTTGCTATGAAGCTCTTCTCATTAAAAGGACAACTGGAATTTGAAAGCAAGAAGCGTGTTGCAGTACCAAAGAAGGATTGAAGCTTGATGATGTTGATGGTATATGTGGATTCCAAAATGGGGTTCCTAGATTTGGACGAAAGACTGCCCTAAAGCTCCTAAAAAGACATGGTTCAGAGACATCAACAATTGAGACTCGGAAAGCATATGATCTAATAGGAGGTTTTAACTGTAAGCCTGGTCTCTTTAATCACACTTGCACATTGAGAGATTGGGTTCGAAAGAAGATTATCATGTTAGCAATAGTTGTGTATAAGAAGAGGTTAAGGTTGGATTATTGGCTAGATGGGTTCATCCTTGTTACAACGCATAAGCTCATGTAGAGCTATGATAGAAAGTTGGTAACCCACATACAACTTGAAACTGTCTTCTATGCTCCTATGAAGACTCTTGACCTGATGAGTATTGGAGGACTGGCTGGAGAAACTATTGCTAGCCATCCTCAAAAGCATAGGCTCTATTTAGAAAGGATCAACGGTGGGAAAACTCAACAAACTAACATGGTTGCTGCAATTGGGGGTAAGGATTCCTCATTCTTTTCAATGGCTACGGTTGCTGCTTTACTGGGTTTGAATTTGAATATGGTTATGGGTTGGAATGGAGACAAAACAAGCATTTCGTGGAAACACTAAAGAAAATGCTTAAAGTGGAGACCTCATTAGAGCAAGAGGAGGAGTTCTGTGGAAATATCCTAACAGCTACCAGCATGAGATATACACGTGACAATACCTTTTTTGAATTTCTGGTTGGTACCCAAACGTGCGCTGAAGATCATAGTGATGCCTTGATATGGATAAGGCAGGATCAATGAGGAATTGATATGTCTGACATTATGGATTTTATAGTAGCATACCTACTTGCTAAGGAAAATGACAATGGGAGATTAAATGGTAGACTTGTTGAAATGATATCCTTACTCAGTAATAAATCCAACAAGAAGAAGAATTCCAAAGGTAATATAACAATAAGCTTAAAGGACCTACGAGCTTACGTGAATGCTCGCATCCCTAATCTACATGCCAACTTAAAAGTCAAGACAATGCATAGAATCGGTACTGGTCAGAGAAACATAACAATTGTTCACAAATGAAGTAAAATGTGGGATAAATTGGGGAACCCATCAAACAACACCCTTGATTACAATGCTAGATATAATGGACTCATCTATGAGGTGACCACAAGTTTTAAGTATAATCAAGAAGACCCTAAGTTGGCCCAGAGGGAATTGTTTAGTGACAAAGTTGATTATAGTTAAACTGATGGTTTCAAGACACATTATGTTAAACATATGACTAGTATGATGATAAGTAATGACGTTCATCTTTTTATCACATCTTACCCAGCTTCATCCTTAAGGACAAGGATTCTAAATGGAGGAGAATTGATATGTATAGAAATGATTATGGGCTATTAGTGGACACAACGTCGAATAGATGTGGTGTACAGGTGCAAGACGTGGGAGTAAGGCACAGGAGGTAAGTGAACGCATGAGTAGAGGACCATCGAATTGGCCTAGAGGTGTCAAAAGTAATTAGTCTTGGTTATGCTATATATATAGTTAGAGAATTGAGGGAAGAGATATATTAGAAAATATATGAAATTAGTTTCCCTTATCTATGAGAAATTATACATCTATCATTATCTCGTTTTTATTATTTATAATTTTTTTTATTTTATTTTATAGTACTAGAAGTTAAAATGATTCTGTTAATCCTCGTATTTATATGCTTGTATGCAAAATTCTGTCATAAGACTGATGTTAAATGTTTTTTTTACTATTAAAAGATACAGCTTTAGGCTGCACATACCACACTAATGATCAGCTTCAACCAACTGAGATGGAAGTAATAGGTATAACACCGGTTAGATTAGGGGTGATAATCTCTCACAGCATTACGGTACAATCAAAAAAATTACTTAAAACTAATAGATTTTTTTATGTATTTAAATGTATTGTTATTTGTTACTAGTAATCATAAAAACATGGATGTCACGTATTAAAATTTTAAAAATAATATTATTAAATTTTATTTTAATTATAGTATTATTATTATTATTTTAAAAAAATTCAAAATATATATAATATTTTAATAAAAATAATAAATGTAAATTAATTATATAATAATTAAGAGATTAAAGACAATAATAATTATTACTCTAAAATATAAGGTTAATTTTATTCAAAAACTTATATGATCTAATTTATACTTTTATATTAAATATAAATTAAAAATAAACAACACTAAAAAAATAAAATTTTATCATATGTAAATTAATACTTAAATAAGATATAATTAACTTCAAAATACTACATAAATATAACTAATATATTACGATTTTCATCCCTAATTCACACCATTATTTTACGCCCAATGAATAAGATTATCAATATCTACTTAATTTCAACCAATTTTGAAAAATAAAAGCTTCAATAAGAAACTTTGCGTCGCCTTCTAAATAGGTTGCAACTAAATGCATATTTAAAGGCATGAATAAAAGCTATGACATTTGCTAATTTAGAAGTTTTATAATATACTATTTACTAAGTTATATCTCTACTATTTATTAAGTATTTATTTTTTTCAATAAAAAATTAAATTAATTTTAAATTTTATTATTTAGAATACACCATTAGTCACAAACTCAACTAACTATAAATAATTTCTTCTATAAATGTTACCTCTCAATGACTCAACAGAAATTATTGCAAATAATGAAACTTTTCGAACTTTTTCATTACTCCAAGTTGCACCAAAGTTCATAATTAACACACGCAGTGGATGTGGTTGCCATCTTGATAAAATAAAAGTTGCAATTTCATCACCTTCATCCTGAATAATCTCAAAATGGTTATATTGAAGTCAAAATTTAACTTCTTCAATCCTCGTAAATAAATATCTATTGATTAGAAACTTAATTTTTTAAAGATAACCTAACAAGTTGTTCTATCATTGGTATAATATAAGACTATATATCTAATTTTTTTAATAAATTGTAAAACAATGTTTAATTTCAATAAAATTGCTAAGATTTTTCATTATTTTTTCTCATTTAGATACCTTCTATAGCTTGTTTCTTTTATTTTTTTAATTTAATAAGATCAACTATAATTGTTTTATTTTCAATTTAAATCTTAGATTTAGAATGACATATTTTTACATAAATTTACTTTATTACAATTTAGATATGATTTTTGTTTTTGTTTCAACATGTTTTTTCATGTAGATCCAATATTGGATAAAAATCTATTTAGTTTGTTCGTTAAAATGGTATTATGGTAAAAAAAAATACATTAAATTAATAAAACTGATTAACACGATTATACTTATGAAAACAATCTAAGCAATAAAAAAATTCACTAATGAAGACAAATATTACTAAAACTAACATCAAAACAATCCAAAAAAATGTTTATGTTATAGGTATATATTTTTAATGTATTTGATTATGTATTTTGGGTTGTCCATGTATCACTAATTTCATTGAATTAATGAATTTTTTTTATTTTTTTAAAAAATTTATATATTCATAATGTATATATATTCTAATGATTTTTTTAAAATTATATATATATATTAATGCAAACCTAATGTAGGTTTTTGATACGAGTAATTGAAGAGAGGAGGAGAAAAGAGAATCAAAGAGAAAGGGGAGGGAGCTGAGTTGGTAATTTCTCTTCTTATCTTCGTTATACTAAGCATGGTTATATATAGCCTAAAAAAGGGAAATGATTATAAGGAAAGAGAAAGATAATTATGCTATGCTAACTAATTGTCACTATTTGTGGCCTAACCAACTTCTAGGTTGTGCCCTCAATGCCAACGTGTAGCCCTCTTACCTATCTCTTGCGCACCGAGTAGCCATTAGCACGTATCATTTCCCCTCACTAGCGGATCCTTGTCCACAAGGATAAAATTAGGATAGGATTTGGTGAAACACCATTCATTCTCCCAGGTGGCTTCTTATACGGGTACTATAGTCCACTTGACCAAAATTTCAAGTTTAGGGCGATATTTGCCCTTTTGGATCACATAGCGAGCCAAGATGACTTCAGGTCGTGAGATGACAATTGAGTGATCAGAGACTAGAAGAAGTCGGGTGGAAATTAGAGTGATTGGTCCCATGTGCTTCTTTAACACGCTAACATGAAATACATCATAAATCTGAGAATCCGGGGGGAGAGCCAGTCTATAAACCATAAGACTAACTCAGGAAATGACTCTATAAAGGCCAAAGAACTATGGGGCAAGCTCCATGGATGAACGAAAAACCACAGAAGTTTATCTATAGGGTTGGAGTTTTAGATACACATAATCCCCTTTTAGGAAAGAGACCTCGCGCTGGTGATGGTCAGCCTGACATTTCATTCGATCTTGAGCCTGTAGAAGGTTATGTCTCAACTCACGTAGAATTGTGTCCCTGTCATGTAGGTACTCATCTACTGCTTAGGCGTGGGCAGTCCCAAAAACATAGGCCAATAAGCGTGGAAGTGGGAGGCCATAAACTGCTTTGAAATGTGTTATCTTGGTGGAGGAGTGGGTTGAAGTGTTGTAGTTAAATTCAGCCCAAGGAATCCATTCAAGCCATTTTCGTGGTTGATCACAAGTAAAGTAGCATAGATATTATTCCAGGGTTCGGTTGACTACTTTGGTCTGACCATCTGATTGAGGGTGATAATTGGAGTTTATGCACTGAGTTCCCTAGAACAAGGCTTGCCAAAAGAAGCTGATAAATACCATGTCATGACTACCGAATATAGAACTTGGAATACCATGCAAGTGAACCACATTGGTCACAAATGCCTTGGCGACAATCATAATAATGAATGGGTGCTTCATAGGAACAAAATGAGCATATTTTTTCAAACTATCAACAATTACCATAATCACGATATAACCATTGGAAGATGGAAACCCCTCAATAAAGTCCATTGAGATATCAACCCATATTTGGTAGGGGTAGGAAGCGGGTGGAGTAATTGTTGTCTCTTTAGAAGAACATAAAATCGTGCAAGTATACACGGTCACAAGTAATAAAATTGATAAGTAAAATTATCGTTTCCAAAGAGATTTGTTACTAGTGTTCGTTAATTACTAAAATAATTTCAACCTAATTCTATCCAAACAGTCCATAGTTTGATGCAGTTTGACTAACTAATTTTTATAACAGTTTATAAGAAAATTCTAGGATTGTAGTTTCACCAAATTAATCTACTTGAATCATATTATTTTCTCTTGATCTATGTTCTCGCATTTTAAGTTGTTAACCAAGAACTCCTAATTTATCCATATATCTCTTCCGAGCTCCATATAAACACATGTCGCTAAAATAATTCACTATATTCCTATGAGAATTAAATTCAACCAGATTCATTAAGTTCTAAGTTCTCAAATAGTTACACGTACAATAAAGGTATATTCCTATCCCTTATATATATATATGTTATTCTATCACGAGCAACACACAAAAATGTCTTTTTCAAGTTTATTTAAATGCCACAGATCAATTAATTAATTTTCCAACAATTAAAAGCATTAAAAATAGATAAAATAAACAACTTTAAAATGTCTCATAAATCATTAGAAAATAATTAATTTAAGTTTCATAATTTCAGCTACAGTGCAACCCTAGAACAAATAAATTAGTTCATAGTAGAAATTAAAATTACAATACGACAATAATTAGACATTTCAGAGAAATAAAATTTAAAAGAAAAAAAGATTAGGAGAAACTCTTTCACGATTCCTTAATGAAAAATAAAATTTCTTCCCTTTTATTCTTCTTCGATGTCTTCTTTCTCTCTATTTTCTACAAAAATAACAAAATAAACAGTTAAATAAAAGTTTCTGCGTGTTGTAAAGAACACACAGAAAAGAAGCTAAAATTAAAGTAAACTGGAAAAAATGAAAAAAACTAAAAACTAAACTCTCACATCTTTCCTCGCGTCTAAAATATATCACCCCAAACAATTATTTTTTATAAAAATGCATGTAGTGGGGGACAGAAATACATCGAAAATAATAAAAAGCAAACATGCGTGGAGACAACAAATAATCAACTGGAAGAGTGCACCGTTCTGTGTTTATTTTATTTTTAAACGTATGCCACGTGTCGATCTCTGACTCGCTGGAAAAATAACATGACACATGGCATCTTCGTATTGGCTGGAATGAGCAGGCGCACGAAGAATAGCTGGACCACATTGCACGGGAACTTGGCTCGCTGGTCAGTACGCTACAGACTACGTCGACACGTGGATGACGCAGAACGAGTTGGAAGGGGGGCACCGTTTCTGTTTTCATTTTACCAAACACATGCCACATGTTATCATATGATTTGTTGGAAGATTAATCTAGACACGTGGTAGTTTCTTATTCAGTGTAATGGGAGGGTGCACGCAGTTTACATGGACCGCGTCGCACAGGCCAAGTTTTGTGCGGTAGAAATGTGGGTCCCACCCTACGTGCCGTGCAGTGTGCATCTGGGAAACGCATCCAACTGCCCGTTTTATGCGTGCATCTCACTCGCCTGATCGTCACTGTTGTCTTCTTTAGGAGAACATAAAATCCTACAAGTATAAACGATCCCAAGTAATAAAATTTATAAGTAAGTTATCGTTCCCACGAAGATTTGTTACTACAGTTTGTTAAGTACTAAAATTATTTCACTCTGAATTTATCCAAACAAACGAAAATTTATTGAGTAACTAACTAATTTTTTATAACAAATAATAAATAAGAAAAATCTAGGATTGTAGTTTCACCAAATTAATCTACTTAAATCATATTATTTTCTCTTGATTTATATTTTTTTGTAAATTTAATTTGTCAATAGAGAACTACTAATTTTATCCATATGTCTCTTCTGATAACAAATAGACACACCTTGCTAAAATAATTCACTATATTCCTATAAGAATTAAATTCACCAAGATTCATTACGTTCAAAGTTCTCCAATAGTTGCACATACAATAAAGAATGTTCATCTCCTTTCATCATACATGTTACCCTAAACACGGGCAATATACACAAAAATACCTTTCTCAAGTTTATTAAGTGTCACGGATCAATTGATAAATTTTTCAATAATTAAAAGCATTAAGCGCAAATAGAATAAACAAATTAAAAATCTAATAAATCAATTAAAAATAATTAAATCCAAGCTTCATAAATTTAGTTACACAATAACCCTAGAAAAATTAAATTACTTCATAAAAAAATTAAAATTACAGAATTTAAGGAATATTAGCTGAAGAACAATACAAAGAAAATTAGAATATTATCATCTCTGCTCTCTAATTTTATGGCTCACGCAGAACACAACAGAAGCCAAAAATGGCTTCTATGTGTACCATAGTCCAACTCTCCAACCTTCTCCAACCCAACCTCTTTTTTCTGGCAATAAATGCCCTATTTATAGCTAAAAAAATACATCAAAAAATATTTTTCTTACAACCACACGTGAATAGTAGGGGACATCGAAAATAATATTAAAGACACGCGTGGAAGAAATACAAAACGGTTGGAAAGTGCATCGGTTCTGTGTTTTTGTTTCAATTCATGCATGCCACGTGTCAGCATCGGATTGGCTACAAGAAATAACGGGACACGTGGTAGTCTTTCATACGGTGTGATGAACGGGCGCACGAGGAACGTGTCGCACGGGATAATCGCTGGCAAGATACGTGGGGAACGTAGAAGCTATTGGAAACGCATGTCATTTCTGTGTTTTTGTTTTAACCAACACATGCAACGTGTCAGATCCTGATTTGCTGAAAGAACATTTGAGACATGTGGCATTTTATGATTCGTTGGAATGGCAGGGCGCACGATGTTTCTCTGGACTGCATCACACGGGACCATTTTTGGCGTAGATATATGGGTTCTACCCTACACGCCGGCCTACATGGCCAGGTGGGCCCCACATGGCACACCAAGCAGCGTGTAATCTAGAAAACCGAGTCCAGTCGCTTTTGTCGCGTTTGTAATACACGCATTGCTCCTTACTGTTGATTTTCTGCTCTGACGGTGCGTGTCACGCGTGGTCTTCTTTCCTGCGTAGAAAAATAAATTTTCCTTAATTACATTTTAGCCCTCCAATTTAATTCAAATTAACTTTCAAATTTTGTTAATTATAATTAAGCCCTTTTTCTAATTTAATTTAACTTTTACACTTTTTAATTGCAATTAAACACTCTTTTAATTTAAATTATATTTTAATGCATTTATTATTTGCAATTAAGTCCTTTTTCTATTCAAATTCTTTAATTTTCTAAAAAATATATTCCTTAAGAAATTAACAGTAAATATTCATTTAATACATTAAAATTAACTAAAAATGTCAAAAACATAGCAATTATAATTAATAAAATGGACAAAAATAAATATATAAAATACAGTTATCAATAATCCTACTGGCTTCATACAATCAGTTTTAAACTACTGGATGTATCATATTGCCACAAGAACTCTTTCAACATTTGGCTCAGTTTTGACCAGAAGAAACTTTTCTTGATTCAAGAGAGGGTTTTATGAAATCCAAAGTGCCTCTATAGGTGTTGAATGGCAATCAACCATTATCTTAGGGATCAGAGACGAGTTAGGGCTTAAATATACCTTATTGCCTTTGAACCATACTCCATTGTAGCTACAGAGGAAGATTTGGTTAATAATTCCTCATAGAATGAGTCTTGTTGGACTTCCTTTTGAAGCACGAGCCACCAATCTGTGCACGGTTGAGAAATAGATAGAAATTGAAATTCAACTACACATGATGAGGAATCTATACCTTTGATTTTCGAGTATGAATTTGTATTCGATTTCATAGTCATAACCAAGGAGTTTTGGCAGCCATCATGTCTGTGCTAGATTTGTGATGTATTGTTCCAAGAGGTACTTGAGACTTTTTGATCAGTGTGTACTATGAATGGTTTTCCTAGCAAGTATAGGCACCATACCTTGATGGCTTTGATAATGGCCAACATTTGCTTTTCATAGGTGAATAATGCTAAGGATAATCCTTTCAAGGTTTCACTAAAATATGCCACTGATTTGTTTTCTTGGGTAAGGATGACCCCAAGTCTAATTCCACTACATCACATTCAATCACAAACCGTTGAGTGAAATCTGGTAGGCACAAAATTTGTAAGAAGGTCAAGCCTTCTTTGAGTTGTTTGAAAGCCTTCTCGATTGCCTCATTCTATTGGAATCCATCTTTACTCAATAGGGTTAGGGGAGCTACAATACTGCCAAATTGATCAATGAATTTCCTGTAACAGGTAGCTAACTCGAGGAACCCCCAAACTCTTTTTGTTGTCATTGGGGTTGGCCATTCAATGACAACATGTATTTTGATAGGATCAACTGAGACACCCTAAAAAATATGACCCAAGTAATCCACCTGTAGAATACCAAACCAGCATTTAGACTCCTTGGCATACAAACTATTAGTTGATAAGATTTTGAGAACATTCTACAGATGCATTAGATGGCCTTCCTATGATCTTGAGTATATTAGAATGTCATCAAAGAAAACCAAAATGAGTTTTCGAAGATAGGGACAAAAGAGGTCATTCGTGAGGCTTTGGAAAGTTGATGGAATGTTGATGAGGTCAAATGGAATCACTAAGAACTCATAATGGCCTTCATGTGTTCAGAAGGCTGTCTTAGGAATGTCCTCTTCATGGACTTGTATTTGATGGTACCCTGAACACATCTAATTTGGAATAGACTCTGGCTCCATGGAGTTCATCTAGTAGTTCATTGATAATAGGATGGGATATATATCTTTAATTGTGATGTCATTCAGAGCCTTATAGTCCACACAGAACCTTCATGTTCCATCAGCTTTCTTGACAAACAAAACTTATGAGGAAAAAGGGTTGTTACTAGGAATCACCAAACCAAATTGCAAAAGTTCCTTTACCATTTTTTCTATTTTTGTTTTCTGGTAATATGGGTAACGATAAGACCTCACATTCATGAGTCCTATGCTAGGCTACAATGGAATTCGATGATCATGTAATTGCCTAGGTGGTAGGCTGGTGGGAGGTTCAAATACATGTGATAATTCTATGAGTATTTGACTTATCTCTAGAGGGTATAAATTGGGTTGAATGTTGCTACTATCGCTTGAAGGGATAATTTGGAAAAATAGCCCGGTACTTTGTAACCCATTGGACTCCTTAGCCGTCAAAGCTTCAATGTTAGTCCTTCCTAATTCATGAAAGTTATATGAGGTCCTTCTACTTGAAAGATTATGGTGAGTTGCTTATAGTCCATCTTAATGGGTCCTAGATTTTCAAGTCATTGTATCTCTAGGACCAATTGGCATGCTACAACTAGAAGGATGTATTAGTCTACTGTGACTGAATACCCTTGGATGGTCAAGGTGAGGTTACGACATTGGCCTCCACATTCTATCTTCTAACGATTAGCAACCATGACTTCAAATTTCTTATCTCAGACTATTGGTAACCCCAATTGAGAGACTAATGATTGATCAATGAAGTTATGGGTACTCTTTCCAACTATTAGTACTAATACCTTCTTATTTTTTAATTTGCATATAACTCGTATGGTTTATGGGTGTTTTTTCCTTGTTATTGCAGGGATATAAATTTCTTGTATGACTTCATGAAGAGCCTACTTAGGAAGAGCTTCATCACTTTCATTAGTGAAAATTAGAGGTGCATCTTCAATCATGAATAATTGTGATCGTGTGCAGCGATGGTCGGCAACAAACTTCTCATCACAATAATAATATAACTTTTTTTTTATTTTTACTTGCATGCCTCTTGATTGGTAATATTGCAAAGAGGCACATGTTGAGCAACTGAGCCTTGGTTCAAGTGCTAGGTTGGTGGTGGTCCTATCACATCAGTTGTGGGATTGGTTGAGTTCTTTTATGTCAATGAGGTTTGTGGGAAACGAGTTTGTTGGGTTGATATCCCGTGTAATTGATTTCGTTCCTCGATTAGCCTGGCCACTCTTATTACATCTGCCAGGGTTCGGGGTTGTTTTATTTTGACATCTATACAAACTTCATCTCGTAGTTCGACAATAAAACACCCGATGAGAAAATCCTTTGGTAACCAATCAACTCGATGAGAGAGCTTTTCAAAAGCTTTCTGGTAGGTAGCTATGCTTGTGGTCTGCCTAAGGCAAGTCAAGACCTCTAAAAGGTCTTTATAGTCCGTTGGACCAAACCGCAGTTGTACAACCCTGGTGAACTCATCCCATCCTAGATGAGTGATTCATGAAATTTAATGAGCCATCGGTGCCATTGCAAGGCAATACCTTCTAAATGGAAGGAATCCATCTGAACTTGTTGATCATGTGTGATGTTGGGGAATTAAAAGTATTGCTCTACCTTATAAATCCAGCCGGTTGGGTCATTGCCAGCAAATTTTGGAAAAGATAGCTTAATGTTACGTCCTGCTCGAATTGTCCCACAAAATCCAAAGAAATGGTGGCTGTCTAAAGGATCTAGACTTTTCTACATGAGAAAGTTCTAGAGTGGCCTAGAGATGTCTAAAAGAAGTTAGAGTTAGATGGACTCAACTCAAGCCTTGAAGACTCTAGAATGCTCCAGAGTATACTAGCATGTGTTTGAAGGTGCTAGAATGGGTTGAAATATTCTAGAACGTGCTAGATGGTTCATGAAGGATGTGGAAGTCTCTAGAAGCTTACGAAACATCCTAGAACTTGCATGAAGGAACTAGACAAACCTAGAAGACTCTAGAGTTGGGTAGAAGGTATTAGAACCTTGTGACATATTGTAGATAAAACTAGAACACTCTTATACATTCTAGACTTAGAAGGATCTAGAAAGTTGTGGCATAGCCTTAAGCTTGGAGCCACACTATAAATAGACCTATTGATCTTCATTTGTATTCATCTTGGGAATTCTTAGCATCTTGGGATCTTGGGAAATCCTTATGAAATTGTAAGATAATCTCTCTCTAGAGCAATACAAAGCATTCTTTACAAACTCCTTTTCTAGTCTCTTTGGAGTGTTTCATTTGGATTCAAAGACAGGTTTAGTGCAACGGACGGTGCTAAGTACCGCACGATCGCTACTTGAAATTTAAGGTCGTGACATTAAGGTATGAGTGAGGGTGGTACAAAGAGCTTGCAGCTCGATTAGCACCGCTTGCAAGGCAGCGCTCACATGATTGAAGCTAGCCTCATGTCTTGCTAAGGTTTCAGTGACTTTGTTACAGAATTCTGCATTAGATTTTCCTCGGGTGCTTTGATACAATGGTACGAGTAATTTGGAGAGAGGAGTAGAAAAGAGAATCGGAGAGAAAGGGGAGGGAGCTGAGTTGGTAATTTCCCTTCTTATCTTCATTATACTAAGCATGGCTATATATAGCCTACAAAAGGGAAACGATTACAAGGAAAGAGAGAGAATTCTGATATGCTAACTAACTGTCACTATCCGTGGCCTAATCAACTCCTGTGCTGCGCCCTCAGTGCCAGCGTGTAGCCCTCTTACCTATTTCTTGTGCATTGAGTAGCCATTAGCACGTATCAGTTTCTTTACTGTTATCGAACTTCCTCCCAGCATCTTCCGCATAACACTATTCTTCAAAGTCAGCTCTCTATCTTGTTAACAGAAACATCCTCTTCTAAACAAAATTCTAAAATTAGTGTCATCTGGAAACATTAACAAAAAAAAAAGCAACTAGAACTAGTCCATGATACATAAATCTTAAATGGTAATAGATAATTTTGACAGAATGCTTATGTGAGAGAAACAAGGGAAGTTTAAAACTGTTAGAATATTGTTTTTTTGTTATGCCATGTGGCTTTTTTTCATTTGTTTACAATTGTATAAATAAGAGTATTTTTGTATTTTTTTAGAATTTGATTGAAATACACGGATTGTTATTTTTCCTTTTCTTTTTCTCTCCTTCGTAATATGGTATCAGAGCAAATTTTTTTTTCGCACTCACTGATCTTTCTTTCTTCTTGATTCTTGATTCTTTATTGTTCTTCAATGGCTCGTGGAGGAGGAGCTCGTGGAGGTAATAGTGGAGGCAATCGGAGCAATGAAAATTCTTTCTCGGTTTTGGATAATACTGATCGTATTCACGAAGATTCCAACAGTTTTTTCTATCTCGGAAATGGAGATCATCCAGGGCTTGGCTTGGTTTCGAATCCTCTAACAGGTAGTAATTACAACTCTTGGAATCGATCTATGATTATAGCTCTTATTGCTAAAAACAAGTTTGGATTTGTTGATGGATCTATTGTTAAACCAGAAATTAGGGATAATTTGTATCATTTTTGGTCTCGTTGTAACAACATGGTTATGTCGTGGATTTTGAATGCTGTTTGCAAAGACATAGCATATAGTATTATGTATATTCATGATGCTCGAAGTATGTGGATTGATCTTCATGATCGGTTCAATCAGAGCAATGGTCCTAGAATTTTTCAACTAAAGCAACAAATTCACGCACTCACACAAGGTTCTAATGATGTTAGTGCTTATTTTACCAAACTAAAATTTTTTTGGGATGAATTACGTGATTTTAGACCTGCACCAGTATGTAATTGTGGAGGAATGAAAATTTTGACAGATTATCAACATGAAGACTATGTTTTACAATTTCTTATGGGTTTGAATGAGTCTTTCAGTCAGATCCGGGCTCAAATTCTAATGAGTGATTCATTGCCTCCGATTAACAAAGTTTTTTCTCTCGTCATACAAGAAGAAAGACAACGATCTATGCATTTTTCTAGTTCATCTCTGCCTCCTATTTCAGCATCTTATGGAGTGGCTAGTAACAATTACAATGCTTATAAGGGAAAGAAGGACAAACCGGTCTGTACACACTGTGGTTTCTCTGGTTACACAGTGGATAAATGTTACAAAATTCATGGATATCCTCCTGGTTTTAAACCAAAAGGCCGTTCTGGAGATTTTTCTAAGGGCCAAACAAGTAGTCATCCAGGGTATTCCAATCTGACAAGTTCTTCAAAGCCCCTAGCTAATCAGACTTCTTTTGTTGCTGAAACTCAAGTTAATCCAGAGAATCACCAGAATTTCAGTAACAATACTTCTCCTTTGCATGCTTTGACTGCTAATGATTGTCAACATTTGATATCTCTATTAAGTACTCAGATGCAGGGGATCTCTCAGGATACTAAAGAACAGTAGCCTGTAGTGTCAAACTTCACTGGTATTTCTTCTCTTATATCAGCTAATGTTTGGATTATTGACTCAGGTGCTACTCATCATGTTTGTCATGATTGGAGTTTGTTTGATTCTTTTGATAACAACTATACTTCTACATTTGTGCTTACACTCTTGGACATTCTGCCCTCATTTCTAAGATAGGCTCTGTTCGATTATCGCCTTCCTTAGTTTTATCTAAAGTGCTCTATGTTCCTTCTTTCAGATACAACTTATTATCTGTTAGTTCACTCATAAAGAGCCTCTCATGTTCGTTAATTTTTCATGATGATGGCTGTGTGATTCAGGATACTCAAGGCATGAAGATTGGGACGAGTAAAAGAGTGGGGCATCTCTACCATCTTAGTGTTTCAGCTTTGTATCAACCTAGCCCTAACTCTGCTATTGCTTGTAATGCTTCCTCTGTTTTGTCCACTGAGATGTTATGGCATTATCGTCTAGGACATCCTTCTTGTTTGGTTTCTCAGCATAAGGATAAGATTCCTTCTTTCAATTTTAGAGCTGAAAAAAGGCCTCTTTGTACTGTTTGTCCTCTTGCAAAGCAAAGACGTTTGTCGTTTACTTCTAATAATAAACTTTCAGCTTTACCTTTTGATCTCATTCATGTTGATGTATGGGGTCCATTTCGAGTAATATCTAATGAAGGTTTTCGATATTTTTTAACCATTGTTGATGATGCTTCAAGATATACTTGGGTTTTCCTTTTACATACTAAAGCTGAGACTCAGAATATTATTCCAAATTTTTTTATGCTGATTCAGACCCAATATGGGAAGCATATCAAAGGAGTTCGTTCAGACAATGCTAAGGAATTGGATTTGACTCATTTCTACAACTCTAAAGGGGTTGTTCATTATCGATCTTATGTTGAAAGGCATGACAAAACTCAGTTGTTGAGCGTAAACATCAGCATCTACTTAATATTGCTCGTGCTCTTCTGTTTCAGTCAGGTATTCCTCTCTCTTATTGGTGTGATACTGTTTTGACTGCTGCTCACCTTATGAATAGGCTGCCATCTCCTGTTCTAAGCTCTAAAACTCCATTTGAAGTGCTGAATAATAAGTTTCCTTCTTATGATCACTTGCGCTCTTTTGGTTGTCTATGCTATGCTTCTACTTTGTTGAGTAAACGTGACAAGTTTTCTCCTAGATCTAGAGCTTGTATTCTTATTGGTTATCCTTTTGGGATGAAAGCCTATAAATTTCCGGATTTAGAGAGTAATAAGACCTTTGCTTCTCGTGATGTTGTGTTTCATGAGACCATTTTTCCTCTAGTTGTCAATAGTTCCTCTACTGATATTGGTGCCTTATTCTCTAACAATGTTCTTCCTTTGTCTGTTCTTGACAATAATTCTCCTTGTTTTGAGCCGACTGATGTTTCTGATATTGTGCATCCTGTTGTTCCAGCTGCTTCTTCTGATTTAGTCTCTCCTATGGCTGTTTCTGTTCCACTTTCTACTAGACCACAACGTTGTGTTAAAAAGCCAAGCTATTTGCAGGCTTATCATTGTGGTTCTTTCTTCATGATTCTCTTGTCAATCATCATTCTACTCAAGATCCTATTTCTAATTTTCTCTCGTTATGACAAGATCAAAGGGGATTTTAAGGCGACAGTTATGTCCATCTCTAACACACCTGAGCCTCAATTTTTCTCTCAAGCTTCTGGTATTCCTGAATGGGATAAAGCTATGGCTGATGAGTTACACGCCTTAGCACTCAATAATACATGGTCTATTGTCTCTTTACTGTGGACATCATGCCATTGGTTGTAAATGGGTGTATAAAGTCAAGTTTCAGGCTGAGGCGACTGTTGAAAGATACAAAGCGCGACTTGTTGCAAAGGGGTATAATCAGCAAGAGGGAGTTGATTATTTTGATACCTTTGCTCCTGTAGCAAAGCTCGTTACTGTCAAGCTTTTACTTGCTTTAGCTTCAATCCATGGTTGGTCTTTACATCAATTGGATGTTAATAATGCTTTTTTGCATGGTGACCTTTCTGAAGAAGTATATATGACTATTCCTCAAGGTTATAGTCATAAGGGGGAGAAACAGTTACCTCCTAATGCTATTTGCAAACTCAACAAGTCCTTGTATGGTTTAAAACAAGCATCAAGGCAATGGTATGCAAAATTTTCTAGTGCCTTGATTGAAGAAGGCTTTCGTCAGTCAGCAACTGATCATTCTTTGTTTATCAGCAACAAGGGATCAGTTTTCATGGTTATTCTTGTCTATGTTGATGACATTATTATAGCCAACAGTGATGATGTGGCTGTTCAACACTTGAAGAGAAAGATTAATGCTAGATTCAAGTTGAAAGATCTTGGAACTTTGCGTTACTTTCTTGGTTTAGAAGTGGGCAGAACAGAGAGGGGCATATTGGTTTCACAAAGGTCTTATGCATTGCAACTTTTGGCTGACACAGGATACCTAGGTTGTAAACCAGCGGTTACACCTATGGAACCAAATCTGAAATTAAGTCAAGATGAAGGGGATTTATTGCCTGATGCTTCTCTTTATAGGAGGTTAATTGGGAAGTTATTATACCTCACCATCACTAGGCCGGATCTATCATATGCTGTTAATAGACTTAGCCAATTCTTGTCTCAACCAAGACTTCCTCACTTCAAAGCTGTACAAAGAGTTTTGCAATATGTGAAAAGGACTCCTGGACAAGGTCTTTTTCTTCCTTCTAAGTCTGAAGTAGAACTTAGAGCTTATCTTTGAAAGTGATCTATCTCTGACAACCGAAGTTCAATTCAAAGTTTTCTCACGATCTTGATTGGTGGTTGTCTTGTGACGATGAGACGTTCCATATCTGGTTATTGTGTATTTTTAGGAGATTCGTTGATCTCGTGGAAGTCTAAGAAACAAACTACAGTCTCTCGGTCTTCACCAGAGTGATGCAGAGTCCACTGCTAATGCCACTGTGGTGACTTGGTTGTTGTCATTGTTGAAAGAGTTTGGGGTAAGTCATTCTAGACCTGCCTTGCTATATTGTGATAATCAAGCTGCTTTACACATTGCAGCGAATCCTGTTTTCCATGAGCGAACAAAACACATAGAAATAGATTGTCATTTGGTTCGTGATAAAATTCAGGCAGGAGTTTTGAAGACATTACATGTTTCTACTCGAAATCAGTTGGTAGATATATTCACTAAGGCTCTTCATCCTTTCATTTTCAAAGGTTTGCTGGACAAGATGGGACTGATTAACATCTATTCTCCATCTTGAGAGGGAATGTTAGAATATTGTTTTTTTGTTATGCCATGTGGCTTTTTTTCATTTGTTTACAATTGTATAAATAAGAGTATTTTTGTATTTTTTTAGTATTTGATTGAAATACACGGATTGTTATTTTTCCTTTTCTTTTTCTCTCCTTCGTAATAAAAACGCACCCATGAGGAGCTTCTATATGAATTTGGTGAATGACATCGCTGCTATAATAAGAGGTACATTCTTAGAAGTGAATATCAAAGCAACAAATTATGAAATAAATTGACTCATGATATTGCCAAAAGAGAATAACTCTTACGAATTAAAAATTAAAAAAATTCCAAACAAGTATTTTTGTAACAATTCAACATAAAGACATCTTCATTGTGCCTCGGTTCACATTCGTTTCATGGGAATATTATCTAACCCATTAATTTCATCTATACCACTCTCCCATGCACAACCACCATCTTTTTTTCATGATTGAATGTCCAGCCAGCAAACTCGGACTCAGATAACAAAGAGGTGGGCATTGTTCTGTAAAATTCCACTGGAACCTGTTTCATTTTTCGATTAACCTGCAAACAATTTTAAGGTAATGTTAGCAAGAGAAAATGCAACTGTTCAAGAAAGTTTGATAAGAAGTTTGGCTTCAAACAAAATATTGGCTATGCTAAATCCTGCACTGTGTAACACCAATGAGCAAATGAGAATTTCTAAACATTGTATGTCACAACAATGAGCAAAGGAAAATTTAACCTACAAGTTTGCATGGCGCTTCTCCAAATAAGTTTGGCTTCAAATGGGTTTTTTTTATCACGTCTGCAATTGTTGTTCATTATGTAGGTTTAATTACTTGGTAAAATCTATTTATATATGAAAGAAAAAAAAAAACTTATATTAATTTTTTTTATAATGTAAATTAATATATGTTTTTAGTATAGTAAAAAAATGAGTATATATTTATTTTATTATGAGGATTAAAATTAAAATCATGTTAAATAATTGAGTTATTTATACATTGAAGGGTTTATTTTATTTCATATATAAGAAAATTAAATGAGATAATAACTCTAAAAAATAAAATTCAATAAGTTCTTTATTCCAAGTAATACATGAGCTTGAGCTATAAATCAGTCCTAATGGCGATCATTCCAAACCTCTGTTGTTTTCCTCTTCCTTTTTTTCCCCTTTCATTTTTCTAGAGTCGGACGTGTCAAAATTACCTCATCCAAATATTGTTGCATATGAAGCCGAGCTGAAATCTTTAATAGGCAATTCTGTTGTTTTGGCTCTGACCGTGAGATCATTCTCAACTGACAAAACAAGTCTAACAGAAAGGAAGAAAAGACAAAGAAAGCGACAAGCTTAGTTTTATAATATCTGAGGATATAACGTAGAGCATATATAATGATTATTTGCACAACTTGTACCTTGAAACAGCCGGAGAATAGTGGTGACGGAGAGTATCAATTTCCCAAAGTGAACTTCCTGCTCACAATTTATCAGGGGAAAAATAAATAAATAATCACCTTAGATGGACTGGAATTTATAGACAAATGGCAGCAAGCATGCGCTGGTTTTATATGCAAATTATCAGAATAAAGAACAATACCATATTCCTACTATTGAGACAATATCAGAATAAATGAATAGAAGAATGCCTAACTTTTTGTCAACATCAACAGTCTTTTTCTCGACTTGGGTATCATCTTCAGCAGTTTCAACAGTATTTTTGTTGAAAAAACAAGAAATAACTCTACACAAAAGAGTTCTCTAGTTTGTATTATTTTCTTCATGTTTTCATTACAATTGTATAGCTATTTATAAGAAAATTTTACTCCTTCAATTATTCTTTAAATTAAGCATTCCTTGATTTACTCCTTGAATTAAGGATTCCTTGTTTTATTCCTTGAATTAAGGATTCCTTGTTTTACTCCTTGAAATAAGTTCCTTGTTTTACTCCTTGAATTAAGGTCCTTGTTTTATTCCTTGAATTAAGGTCCTTGTTTTATTCCTTGAATTAAGGACTAATATCCAATACTCCCCCTCAAGCTGGATCCAGAAGGTTTATGGATCCAAGCTTGGACAAAAGTCGTTGAAACTGATGAGAAGCCAAGGGCTTGGTGAAGATGTCAGCCAGGTTGGTGAAGCTTCTTGTATAATGTGTCTGAATTACCTGTGATTGAACTTGTTCACGAACGTAATGACAATCAACTTCAATGTGTTTCGTCCTCTCGTGAAACACTGGGTTTGATGCTATATGCATAGCTGCCTGATTGTCACAAAATAAGGACATAGGAAGAGTTGTAGGAACACCTAAATCACACAGAAGACCTTTAAGCCATATCAACTCACACGCAGTTGAAGCCATTGCACGATACTCAGCTTCGGCACTTGATCTGGCAATGACAATTTGCTTCTTACTCTTCCATGTGACCAAGTTTCCACCGACAAATGTACAGTAGCCAGTAGTGGACTTGCGATCAATTGCATTCCCTGCCCAATCAGCATCACAATACCCCATGATTTGTGTGTTGTCATTCTTCTTCATGATAATACCACGACCCACTGATCCTTTTAAGTAGCGTAAGATTCTTTTAACAAGGGTTAAATGCTCAAGTGTTGGGGAGTGCATGAATTGGCTCACAATACTTACAGAATATGTGATGTCAGGTCTGGTGATTGTTAGGTAGATCAACTTACCAACCGGTCGGTAATAACTTATATCCATGAGTGGTGTGCCTTCAAGCTAGGTTTGAGCTTCTTTGTCAAGAGGGTAATGACTGGTTTAGCATCGCTCATGTTAGCTTCCTTAAGCAAATCTAGGACATATTTCCTTTGGTTAAGAAAGAGTCCCTTGTGCGAGGTTGCCATTTCTATACCAAGAAAGTACTTCAATATCCCAAGGTATTTAATTGCAAACCTTTGTCTGAGAGACTGTTTGAGGTTGAAAATCTCGTCAGCATTATCACCTGTAATTATCAGATCATCTACATAAATCAGCACAACCAATTTGCCCATAGCTCCTGTGCGAACAAATAGTGAGGAATCGGCATTGCTGCTTTTGAAACCAACACTAGTGAGAACTGAGCTTAGCTTGGCATACCAAGCTCGTGGGGACTATTTCAAACCATAAATAGATTTGTGCAATTTGCACACTAAATCCAGTTCATTGCTTTGAGGATGCCCAGGTGGTAGTTTCATATAGACTTCTTCTTTGAGATCACCATGCAAGAATGCATTCTTCACATCCATTTGGTACATGGACCACCCCTTGTTCTGACCACAGACAGTAGCACTCTTACTGTGTTCATTTTTGCAACAGGTGCAAATGTTTCTTTGTAATCCACCTCGAATGTTTGAGTGAATCCCCGAGCCACCAATCTTGCTTTATACCTCTCAATTGATCCATCTGACTTGAATTTGAGCTTATAGATCCATTTGCAACCCACAACTTTCTTGCCTTTTGGAAGTTTGGTGATGCTCCATGTGTTGTGTTGATCTAGGGCTTTAAGTTCTTCTTGCATGGCTTCCTTCCACACCTCTTGGCTATTGGCCTCATGAAAGTTTTGAGGCTCACTGTAACTCGATATAGTGCTGAGGAATACGGCATGGGTTGGTGTCACTCTCTTATATGACACATAATTTGAGATGGGATGTGTGGGTTTGTAGGTGACAAAGTCTTGAAGTCTTGTGGGAGGTTGCCTAACACGCATTGGATTACGTCGTGGAGCAGAAGGAGTTATCTCACACTCGTTCACATCTTGTACCATATTGTGAGGATCATCTTGATTATCACCATCTTCATGCAGTGTACCATTAAGACGAGACCCTTCATTGTTACTTTCAGTGAGAGATGCATCAATGTTGACATGGCTGGGATCTTGTTGTTGTGGAGCCTCAAGTTCAATTCTTGGTAATGGAAACACATCCAAGATGCCATCCCCTTGACTTGTGATTTCATGTGACTTCCTGAAAAAAAGGCTTAGTTTCATAAAATCGAACATTTTTAGACACAATTAATCTCCTAAGTTGGGGATCATAACACTTATATCCCTTTTGTATAGATGAATAACCAAGAAAAACACATTTAATTGACTCTAGGATCCAATTTATCTCGATGATGAGATTGAATATGTACAAAGCAGATGCACCAAGGACTCTAAGGTGTGAAAGGTTAATTTTTCCTTCCTTTCATGACCTCTAAGGAGACTTGAAATCCAAGACTCAATTTGGGTAATCTATTGATGATGTAAGCAGCTACCATAACCCCTTGGGACCAGAATCTCTTTGGTACATTCATTTGTAGCATTAATGCTCTAGTTTTTTCAAGTAAGTCCCGGTTTTTGCGTTCAGCTACACCATTTTGTTGAGGTGTGCCAACACAACTTGTTTGATGCATAATGCTATGAATGCTCAAATATTGTTTCATGATATGGGACATGTATTCGGTGCCATTGTCAGACCTTAAGGTTTGAATTTTAGAAGAGAAGTGATTTTTAACAAGATTATGAAAGTCCTTAAATACTTCCATAACTTCATTCTTAGACTTTAAAAGATATAACCATGTGACTCGAGAGAAATCATCAACAAAAATCACAAAATACTTATAACCATCAAAAGATTCATTAATTGGTCCCCATACATCTGAATGAACTAGTTCAAAATACTTACTAGCCCTAGACAAGGAAGAATTAAAAGGCAACCTAGTGGCCTTAGACAAGTGGCAAGTTTCACATGTAATTTCATCATTTCCTAAGTTTGGAAATAAAGTTGACAAAATTGGTAGAGAAGGGTGAGCTAAACGTTGATGCCACAATTGATTATCTTGGATAGGATTAAACTTGGCTTGAAACCCTTTGGGATTGCTCTTGGATATGTAATAGAGACCATCTAAGTAAAACCCTTCACCAATCGTCTTTTTGGTGACACAATCCTGAAAATGACATTGTGAGGAGAAAAGATGGCTAAGCAATTCAAGGTATTTGTGATTTTTCCTACGTATTTAAGTTGGAAAGGAAAGGAAGGTACATATAAAACTGCCGACTCGATTTCATCTGACATTAATTTTATTTTTTCCTTTCCTAAAACCTTTATATTCTCACCATTTGCAATTGAAACTTGAGAAGGATTTGCTAATTTTTCAAACTTATGAGACTTTGACACATGATTTGTCATATGATCTGTGGCACCTGAATCTACAACGCAAAAATCATGCAACATATTTATTTTAAGAAGCGATTTAAAGGCTTTTATGATACCTTGCATGTCCTCTTGTGGTATGAGTTTTGTATACGCCAAGAAGGCCGTAAACTTGGCTAGCAATGATGTCGAGTTTCCTTCTTCTATGCTATCCACACAATCAATTCTAGCTCCTCCTGTCTTGCTTTGAAGATACAACATAAACTCATTCATGAGTTCAAATGGATTCGCTGTGAAGTTCTTGAATGGATCAGACCCATTAGAGGTAGAGGCAAAAGCATGATTTGCACGGTGTCCAGTACGATTCACTTTCTGTAAACCCTTATCCTTTATAAAATCAGGTTTTAATTCTGGATGTAGAATCCAACATGTGTCCTTAACATGGCCCGTATGGTTGCAATGTTGACACTTCAAGTTTGGATGCTTCCCTTTGTACTTTCTCTCGTTGGTTAGATAGGCTCTTGCCTCAGGTGAACTAGCCATTGTACCCTTATTCATGACTTTCCTCCTTACTTCTTCACGTTGAATTGTCGCACATACATTGGTGAAGGAAGGAAGTTCAGTATTCATGAGTATATGACATCGTATATCTTCATATGTTGAATCCAGACTGGACAAAAGTTGAAATATCTTATCTTCTTCCGCTCTCTTTCGTAGTAGAGCTACATCGGTTGTATGAGGACGATATATTTCCAACTCATTCCACATGCTTTTCATACTTCCTAAGAGTTGTACAAAAGGCTTGCCATCTTGTTACAGATCTGAGATGTCTTTCTTTAATTGAAAAACTCGTGCAGCATTGTTTTGACTGCCATACATTTCCTTGATCGTCTCCCATAGTTGGTATGCAGATTCAGAGTAACTGAATATTTCAGCTAATTTACGTTCCATGGAATTTAGGAGCCATGACATAACCAGTTGATCCTTACTAAGCCAGGATTCATAGGTTGGTGAGGAAACATCAGGTACTTCGATGCTTCCATTTATGAACCCCAACTTGGACCTTCCACCTAGAGCCAGAGACACTGCTCTTGACCAAGGCAAGTAATTAAACTCATTCAACAAGACTGAGCTTAATCTTTGATTTAGGTTGACATCCATCTCATGCATATTCATGAAGGAAAGTACTGATGAACTTTCAGCTTCTGATCCTAGCGGCTTGTCTTCAACCATTTCAAAGATTGAAGATGCTAAGATAATAATAAAGCAGAAGCAAGTTAATTTTCCTGCTCTGATACCATGTTGAAAAAACAAGAAATAACTCTACACAAAAGAGTTCTCTAGTTTGTATTATTTTCTTCATGTTTTCATTACAATTGTATAGCTATTTATAAGAAAATTTTACTCCTTCAATTATTCTTTAAATTAAGCATTCCTTGATTTACTCCTTGAATTAAGGATTCCTTGTTTTATTCCTTGAATTAAGGATTCCTTGTTTTACTCCTTGAAATAAGGATTCCTTGTTTTACTCCTTGAATTAAGGTCCTTGTTTTATTCCTTGAATTAAGGTCCTTGTTTTATTCCTTGAATTAAGGACTAATATCCAATAATTTTCCTGCATGAACATTCAGAATTACGATTTCCAACACAAGGATGGACAAATCACTTTATGCACGACTAGTCAAATACTCTCATTAACAGGATCAACATCGTAGATGTACACAACTTGGTAAAAACTTAGCTGCTCCACTAAGTCAAATATTACTCGGTGATACCAAAGATAAACCAGTGAAGTGAACTTCAAACTCTAAATTCTATAATATTTGTATACTGCAAAGATAAACCAGTGAAGTGAACTTCAAACTCTAAATTCTATAATATTTGTATACTGCAAAGATAAACCAGTGAAGTGAACTTCAAACTCTAAATTCTATAATATTTGTATACTGCAAAGAAAAAAAATAAAATTATCTTCATTCTGCACATTCCAAAAATTCATGACCAAATGAGCAGAAGTATTTATATGTTTTCATTAGATTGACTAAAGTTAATCTAAAAGCTAGTACACTTTTACAATATTATTTATCGTTGAAGATCAACCCCAGTCAATTACAAAGGTTAAGAAAAATAAAATCCCAATTTATTTTATATAACTCCAATAAAATAGAAACTTCTCAAATGTTAAAGAAGTGTATAGAAGGATATAAAAAGGAGATTTTTTAGAAGTGTGTAGAATGTGGTAATAATGTATGGTTATAATTATTTTTTAATTTTATATTTGTGTGGTGTAGATTGCATGGTGAGAACTATAAATATTCTTTCTTACATTTTGGTTATATATCCCTAAAAAAAGTAAGTCTTTGTATTCTTAGTTTTAGTTTGAGTTGTGAGCTTTCTTTTTGAATGTTTGTATTTATCTTCAAATTGTGAGTGGTTTTTGAAAATTGTTATAGTGTCTTTTATTATGAGTATGATAAAAATAATTTATTTACTTGTTTAGGTCTAATATTAGTAAACTTAGAGTTGCGTACTCTAAATTTTACTCAATAATTGGTATCAGAGTGGGACAATCAGGGATTGTTCTTGGTAGAACTATCTTCAGTAATGAGGAGTTTGGTACTCTGCAAGTCTGTTAGTAAAGCTTGTTTGGTATAGTTGAAGTCTTTCCGGCACGATGGGTGACCTTCAAGTAGTTAGAGGAATCAAAAAGCTCAACAACAAAAATTACAACACGTGAGCAACATCTATGGAGTCTTACTTACAAGGTCAAGACCTGTGGGAGGTTATCGGTGGTGGCGAAGTTACACAACTAGCAGCGGAAGATGCAAATGGCATCTTACGAAAGTGGAAAATTAATACAAGAAAAACAATGTTTACCTTAAAGACTACAATTGAAGAAGAAATGTTGGAGCACATTTAGGATGCCAAAAACACCGAAGGAAGCATAGAACACTTTTATTACACTATTTTCAAAGAAGAATGATACAAGACTATAACTTTTCAAGAACGTATGTCGCAAAATTTCAAAGTTAGATCCGAAAGCTCATATTGGGGAAACTAGGATAAAGAGAAAAAATGTCCATGGTTTGAGACCTTAATATCGAGGGTTCGTTACAGTTGTACATGGATGGCCGACACAATCATCTCTTGTTGAGTTTGAGAACTTGTGGCCGGTCAAGAAGTTATGGCTAAGAAAATGGGAGGAGTCTCGCTGAAGGGTGAGGAAGAAACGCTCTACAATAGCAAAAGTAGAGGCACTTTCAAGCGGTACAATGGTAGTGGATCTAAAAAGGATGGTGACAAAGGGAAAATTCCTCAAGGAAAGGAAGACTCTTGTCCAAGGGGAACTTCGAAGAATCGTGGTAACAATAAAAGATTTGATGGTGAGTGTTATAACTGCGGGAAGATGGGCCACATGGAGAAAGATTGTTGGACTAAGAAAAATCATGTTGAATGACTGGATCGTAGATTCGGGCTGCTTAAATCATATGACTGGTGATAAATAGAAGTTGCAAAGCCTATTTGAGTATAAAAGAGGTTGTGTAGTGGTGACAGCAAACAACTCAAGGTTACCGATAGCTCACATTGGTAAGATGATAGTTATGCCTCGATATAACTCTAACCAGGTGCCATTTCAAGATGTTTATCATGTCCTAGGAATGAACAAAAACTTGCTATCTGTGGCTCAATTGACATCATTAGGCCACTATATCTTGTTCGGTCCCTGAGACGTGAATGTGTATCGTGGTCTCAAAATCTCAAAAACACCAATAATGGAGGGGTGACGATTGGAATCAATCTACGTGATATCAGCAGAATATGCATATGTAAACAAGATAAGAAAAAATGAGACAACATATCTATGGCACATGTAGTTAGGTCATGTTAGCTATTCCAAGCTAAGTGTGATGGTGAAGAAGTCAATGTTTAAAGGGCTTCCTCAGCTAGACGTATAAACAAACACGATTTGTGTAGGATGCTAGTATGATAAAGCTCACCAATTGTCATACAAGGAATCAAAGTTTGAAGTAAAAGAATCATTAGAGTTAGTTCACTTTGATGTATTCAGGCCCATTAAACAACCATAAATTGGCAGTGTGTGGTACATGGTGACATTCATTGATGACTTCTCAAGGTATGTGTGAATTTTCTTTATAAAATAAAAATCTGACACATTCTCAAAGTTTAAAGAGTTTAGAGAGTGAACTAAAGAAAAGTAGGAAAAAAGATTTGTTACTTGTGCACAGACAACGATAGAGAATATAGCTCGAGTGATTTCTCTCAATACCTAAGGGAATGTTGAATTCATTATCAGTACACTTGTGCCAACACGCCACAATAAAATGGTCTAGCGGAGAGAAAGAACCGACATCTTGCAAAAATATATCGAAGTATGCTACATGAAAAGGATGTACCTGGAAGGTTTTAGGCTAAAGCAATGAGGAGTGTAGCCCGATCAACAGACTTCCTCAATCGAGGTTAGGATTTGTTTCACCCTTTGAGAAACTATGGAATATGAAACTTACAGTTAGCTACTTTCAAGAATTTGGCTATGTATGTTATGCATTTGTTCTTGATCATTTACGGAGCAAGTTTGACAAGAAAGTTGTAAGATGTATCTTTATGGGATAGGACAACCAGATAAAGGGGTGAAAATGTTACGATCCAATGAGTGGAAGATGCTACACTTCACGAGATGTGATGTTTGATGAAGCATCTTCCTCATGGTCCTCAAAGAAGGAGGTGTTTCCAAACGTGAGAGAATTTGGAGACAAGCTGCAACAAAAGATAAGGGAGCATATTGTTCAACTCCAACCAAGTTCAGATGAATAAGAAGATCCAAACTATGATGATGTCAAAAAAAGAGTAACTTAGAATCCTTGGCAAATTGAAGTGTATCAACAACCAAATGAAGAAGGTGGGCCTAGTGAAACAGAAGAATCAACTCTACAATCTCAACTCTGAAGGTCAATAAAAACACGAAGGCCAAATCCTAAATACACCAATGCAACCATAGTTGAAGAAGAAACTATAGTAGAACCTGAGACATTCGAAGAAGCATCACAAAGTTCTGAATGAAGTACATCTATGAAAGAAGAGATCGATGCACTTTAGAAAATCAAACTTGGAATCTGGTGCAAAAGCTAGGAGATGTGAAACCTATATCTTGTAAGTGGGTTTACAAGATAAAGCGTTGTCCATATGAGTCAATTGAGAGGTATAAGGCACGATTAGTAACTCGTGGTTTCTCTCAACAGTATAGACTAGACTATGTTGAAATGTTTTGTCTAGTGGCAAAACTCACAACTGTATAAGTCCTACTTGCACTTGTAGCCAACAAAGACTAGAATTTGTGAGAGATGGATATGAAGAATGTTTTTTTCATGGAGAGCTGGATCAAGAGATCTATATTATCCAACCAATGGATTTT
This sequence comes from Hippophae gyantsensis, assembly GCA_030763125.1. Classification (NCBI taxonomy): domain Eukaryota; kingdom Viridiplantae; phylum Streptophyta; class Magnoliopsida; order Rosales; family Elaeagnaceae; genus Hippophae; species Hippophae gyantsensis. The sequence goes on from CM061032.1 coordinate 31,666,885, forward strand.
CAGAGCCAAGATCATCTTGAATATATGTGTAAGCTGCAAAAAGAACTTTACAGTTGAAACAAGCACCTAGGACATAATATGGTAATATTACTGAATTTTTGACAAAAAGTGATTATTTAGTAACACCTATAGATTCCAACTTGTTTTTCAAAGCCAATGAAGGAAACCTAGTTATTGCGCTAGTATACATAGATGATTTAATCATAACCAGTGATAATGAGGTAGAAATTCTTCGAACAAAGGAGAATTTATCAGTCTATTTCCAAATGAAGGAACTTAGATAGCTCAAGCACTTTCTTGGTTTAGAGGTTGATTGCACACAAGAAGGAATATTTATTTGTCAGCAAAAATATTCCAAAGATTTGTTGAAAAGGTTCGAAATGCTTAAATGCAAGCCAATTTTGATGACGATGGAACCATATGCCAAAATGTGTGCACATGAAAGAAAAGATTTGGAAGATGTAATAATGTATCAAAAATTAGTAGGTAGTATGATCTACTTTATCTTAACTCGACCTGACATTTCTTATGCAATTAGTGTGATGAGTCAATACATGTAAAATCCAAAGAACCCTCATTTTAAAGCAATTCGATAAATATTGAGATATGTGAAGAGTACAATTGACTATGATCTTTTGTACAAGAAAGGTAGAGATGACAAGTTAGTTGGTTACTGCGATGCTAACTATGTAAGAGATCATGACACCAGTAGATCAACAACTAGGTATGTGTTTAAGCATGGTTCTAGAACAATTTCTTGGTGTAGCAAGAGACAACAAACAATATCATTATAAACTATTGAAGATGAGTATCGAGCAGCAACAATGGAAGCTCAAGAGAGTACATGGTTGATATAACTAATGAATAATCTACATCAACCAATAGATTATACAGTTCCATTATATTGTGAGAATCAATCGGTAATTTGTTTGGCAGAGAATCTAGTATTTCATACAAGAAAGCATGTTGAAGTGCACTATCATTATATCAGAGAAAAGGTTCTACAAGAAGAAATTGAGTTAAGGCAAATCAAGATAGATGATCAAGTTGCAGACTTGTTCACAAAAGGTGGCAAGTTTGAAATGTTTCACTGTCAGCTCGGCACAGTAAAAATAGTAAGAGCTAGTGTTAAGGGGGAGTGTTGAAGATCAACCCTAGCCCATTACAAAGCCTAAGGAAAATAAAAGGCCAATCCATTTTATCTAAGCCTAATCAAATGGAAGCTTCTCAAATGTTAAAGAAAGTTTTTTTAAGAGAAAATTCTATAAAGATATAGAAATGAGAGTTTTTAGAAGTGTGTAGAATGTGATAATAATGTGTGGTTAGAATTATTTCTTAATTTTACATTTGTGTGGTGTAGATTGCATGACGATGACTATAAATAGCCTCCCTTGAATTTGGGTTATAAATCCCTAAAAAAAACAAGTCCTTATATTCTTAGTTTGAGTGTGAGTTGTGAACTTTCTTTTTAAGTGTTTGTATTTCTCTTCAAATTGTGAGTGGTCTATGAAAACTGTTGTAGTATCTTTTATTATGGGTATAATATAATTAATTTGTTTACTTGTTTGGGTCTAATATTAGTAAGTGATGCTTATTTTCGCAAGTGTACGAATCGTTCAAGTAATAAAGTGTACAAAAGTACGGATATCGAACCCACAAGGAATGGCGTTATTAAGTACCGACATTGACTAACCCTAATTTTATTTGAAAACCGAATTGTTGAAATTGTTTTAAAAGCAAAGTAACATAAAACTAAACGCAAATAACAAAATTTAATGTTGTTCACAAATGATTAAAAACGCTAAGGCATTTGATTTCGCTAAATCAATTCAATCCGATTTCAAGTCATGTTATATGAGAATCAAAGCTAAAAGTGATGGTTGAAAAACCCAAATTTACCTAATACTCTCTCTCGAGTTATATTAGAATTACTTATCTATGAAAATCAACTATATTTCTATGAAGATTTAATCACAAACAAGCACATTAAGATTTATGGAATTTCTAGATTAACCACATACATCATGCATTAGTTCTCACACTCGCATTCAACATACGATATTTATCACAAGAAGCATTCATTACATATCTCCTCTTGATCTTAATATAATGAAACTAATCATCTAAATCTTGGCCAGAAATTTAAAAGCATTAAGCATGGAAATAAACACTCAACTTGAAAACAATGAACTCATATGACAATAACAAAAGAAATCAGATTTCCTTGATTCAACTACATCATAGCCTTAGCAAAAACGAATTAGTTCATAACGGAAATAAGAACAACCATTATTTCAATTAAATTCATGAATAACAAATCTGAATAAAATGTAGAATATGAAGGCTAAGGAGAAGAGATGAAAAACTCTTGAAGATGAAGACTTGGTAGCAACAATAGTGATGATCCTTCAAGCTTCTCCAAACCTTTTCTCCAAAATTGCCTTTTTTCCTCCAAAAATGACTCAGATCTGTTCTCTCTGCCGTCCCCCGCTTTCTCCATCATATTGTATATATAGATATAGGGTTTGGGGGCAATTTTGGAACAAAACACAATAAAAAATGTGTTTTCGGACGAAACTCGCCGGCGGCGACATTATTCTCGTCGCGGCGAGATTTCTAGAAAAGTTACGATTTTTGTTCCGCTAAATCTCGCCGGCGGCGAGATTACTGTGGCCGGTGGCGAGATGAAGTTGGCCGACGGCTAGATTGCTTTGGCCGGTGGCGAGATTGCTTTGCCAAAATCCGTGCTCCCTACATGATTTTCAACGTATTCTCCGTAAGGTTTTCGCCGGCGGCGAAATTCCAAATTTTGAAATTTTGTTTTCTTTTTATTTGCACTCAATCTTGTTCATTGAAATTTGTCCCAAACTTCTCCAAAATCATGATTTTACCTGAAATTGCACTTTAAACACCAAATACCCGTGAAATGACATTTGCGGATTAAATAAATAAATAAACGCAATTTTCACACAAATATCAACATTTAAATCATAACAAAAATGCAATAATTTGACTCTTATCAGTAAGCTTAGAGTTGTGTACTCTAAATTTTACTCAACATTTATTATATGTAATAATATCTCCTCTACTGTACAAACCTTTAACTGCATGATGTAGTTAAATGCCTTAATAAGGAAGGAAATATAGTATTAAAATGTATAAATGCATAATATCTATAAAATTTAGACGGTAGGAAAAGGACAACCATGATAACTGAAACAGGTAGAAAATCTATGTTTTCTAAATCCTCTAGAATGAGTAATCATTTTATCCTGATTCTTAATTACATGCGAATCAATAAGCCAGTTCCCCCTTCTCTAAATTATTATCTTGTAGATAACATGGCTTTGATACTTTTCCCAAGATAGTAAATGCAGAGATCATAATTCCAATCAATTCTCAAAATAAATTTTACCATAATTAGATTCTACGATCAATATTGAACACATGTAATGTGTGCCTATTCCAACGTATGAGAAGTCATAAAAAGGAAACCTTAATGGATATACCATTATAGAATTTAGTGAAAGCACAATATTAATGTAAAAAAACAATTCATTGAATAAAATTGGAAACATGTATCAAGGATCCACGATTGTAACACGGATAACCTCACTTTATAACTGAATAGAGTTGTCTGAGTCTTTAGGAGTTTGTTATTCAGTTAAATAAAGGCCTGATCCTTAGGATCAGTTTATACTTTGAATTTTTTTTTCTTAAAGCACCATGTTTTTAGCTTAGTTTGTTAGAGTTTGAGGCTATATAATAGCCAAAGCTGTAATTGAATAAGCATTGAATATATTAAATCAGTTTAAAGAGTTTTAGTGTGCTATAAAAGTTTTCATTCCTAACAAAGTGGTATCAGAGCACCCACTGGGTCTGAGAATAGAGCAATGTCACAACATAAAGAGGGAAACACAGGGGAAGAGATGAGTGAGGATAAGAGTTTAACAAAAATCCCTCACTTTGATGGTGTCCATTATGACCATTGGGGAGAGCTGATGGGAAACTCCTCAGATCGAAAGGATTATGGAGCCTCATAAAGAATGGTTTCATGGAACTACACTAGACTAGGGGTGAAATATGCACAACTATTGTTGTTGGATGATGCAAGGACCAAGGATCACAAGGTGAAGCACTACCTGTACCAGGCCATTGATAGAGTCTCTTTTGAGAAAATTCTAAATAGACACAACTCAAAAGCTGTCTAAGAATGCTCGAGTTAGGATGTCTTTTCTTTTAGCTTTGAGAAGAGACTTTGAGGTGTTAAAGATGAAGAAAAGTGAGACAATCACTGAATATTTTGCTAGGGTTTTAGTTGTGGCAAACAAAATGAGTAGCAATGGTGAAACCATGTCGGATTCCAAAGTAGAAGAGAAGATCTTGAGAACGTTGACTGATAGATACACCTATGTAGTGGTGTTTATCGAGGAGTCAAAGGATATAGAAACACTCTCAATTTATGAGCTGCAGAGTTCACTTAAGGTTCATAAGAAAAAGTTCCATAGGCTAAATCAAGAAGAAGAAGATTAGGCCTTGAAGATTGAAGATCAAACTAGTACTAGAGGTTAGGGAAGAGCAACTTTCAGAGGAAGAGATAGAGGGAAAGGATGAGAGTCTTTCAATAGAGCAACAATATAATGCTTTAAGTGTCATAATCTTGGACACTTTCAGTATAAATGTCCAAAATAGAACAAAAAGGCCAATTATGCGCAACTTGATGAAGAAAATGAGTTGCTCTTAATGTCATATGTGGAGATACATGATGCAAAGATGATTGATTCTTTGTTCCTAGATTCTAAGTGCTTAAATCATATATGTGATCACAATATGCTTTTGAGTTTGGATGTTATTTTTACGCATTCAATAAAACTTGGAAATAACACTAGGATAAGTGTGGCTAGGAAGGGAAGTAGAAGACTAGTGTTCAATGGTGCTACTTTTGTTGTTGGAGATTTATATTATGTTTTAGATCTTAGAAACAATCTTTTGAGCATTGGGCAGCTACATGAAAAGAGTTTGGCAATCCTGATCCAAGATGGAGCATGCAACATTTACCATCTACAAAGATGATTGATTGTATACACCCTGATGAGTGCTAATCACATGTTCATCATTTTTAATGAAGCTTTAGCCTCTATGAGATCTCTACCTCAACTAGAATAATGTTTTCATACAAGCTCATTGAATTTGACACACCTATGGCACATGAGGTATGGACACTTATGCCATAAGGGGTTGAGAACATTACAATTCAAGAAAATAGTGCATGGTCTACCTCAGCTTAAAGCTTCACAGGTTTTGGGTACCGATTGTTTCAATGGAAAGAAACACATGAATGCCATTCCAAAAATAAGTTTATGGAGAGAAATTCAAGTATAAGAGCTTATTCATGCAGATATTTGCAGGCCTATCTTCCTTACATCCAACAGTGGAAAAAAGTACACTTTATGTTTTATAAATGATTTTAGTCAAAAATCATGGGTGTACCTTTTACTTGAGAAGTTATAAGCACTAGATTGCTTTAATAAATTTAAGAAGTTGGTAGAAAAGGAAGCATAAGTGTCTATCAAGTGCCTAAGGACTGACATGGGAGGAGAATTCACATCAAATAACTTTAATGTATTTTGCAAAGAGCATAGAATCAAGAGGCAACTCACTACTGCATATACGCCACAACAAAATGGCATGGTCGAGAGAAAAAATAGAATAGTAATGAACATGGTACACTTCATATTATATGCCAAGAAGATGCCGAAGTTTTTTTGGTCTGAAATAGTGGTTTGGACGTTCTATGTTTTGAATCTATGCCTTACTTTAGCAATGAAAGATGTCACATCACAAGAGGTATGAAGTGGTGTTAAACCATCTGTTGCTCACTTTTGAGTCTGGGGTTGTGTTACACATGTCTACATCCCAGAAGCAAAACAAAGTAAATTAGAAAATAAAATTTTTCCTTGCATCTTATTGGGAGTCAATGAAGAGTCTAAAGGTTATAGGCTATTTGATCCAAAAACAAAAAAAATGTGGTTGCGAGTAAAGATGTTGTGTTTGAGGCAGATAAGCAATGGGATTGGGGTGAAAAATATGAGGCCAAATTAGGTCAGAATTGGTTTGGGGTGATAACGGGGAGTTCGGTGATGAAGAAAAATAGGGAAAGAATAGAGGCGATGTTGGTGATGTTGAGGTGAATAGTGAAAGATAGGATGGAGATAACTCTAGTGAAGCAATTGGAAGCACTAAAAAGGCCAGTCACAATAAGGGTAGCTTATTTGAAGGGAGAGAAAGAACACCACCATATTGGAAAAAAAGATTATATGAGTGGTGAGGGTTTGAGTGAAGAAGAGGAGACATTGTATATGGTGTAAGATGAAATAGAAGAAGATCCCACTCCATTTGAAGATACTATAAGAGAAGATAAATGATACAAACCATACAAACTTGTGACAAAACCCGTAACAAAATTTAGTTCCTAAGATCGTTATATTACATATTTGGATGGAAACCATAACCCAACACCTATAAAGAGATGTGAACCTTGGTATGAGGAAGACACCACAATCAAGGAATTGAGATTTGATTGATAAGTCGAGTTATGAACACCACAGACAAATTTGATAAGTTCAAAAAGTTCTTCAAAGAACCAAAGAGAAATTTTACTTTTACTTTTTGATATGAAACATTCTACTCTTTTTTGAATTGAAAAGGCCTATTTATAGGCAAACATAAACTAAAGGAAATATCTAGGTTCTTCCCCCTTAAGTTACACACTCAAAATGGTAATGAATCAACCAGATTTATTTCTCTCCAATTCATACCCAAAATGGTAAAGAATCAACCAGATTTTCTTCTCTTTAAATCACACGCCCAAAATTAGAAAAAAGAAACTAAGCTAAATGGCATATGCCTTATTTGTATGATCTACAAATTAAAACAATCCCACATATCCACTAATTATTTCAAATTTCCTTGCTTAATTTGCAGCATGTTGACACTTCTTTTATGAATATATGGGCCTTCCTCCGTAAGCTTACACAAATTAGCTTGAGCCCAAACTTCTTGCATCAACCTATTCAAAGCATCCTTCAATATTTTCACTCGTGCTCTTGTAATTGGAACAAGTGGTACTTCCAGCGAGTCCATACTCCATTTGGTAGTCATATTTCTAACCTTTTCTTCCCATTGAAAAAGGATTTGTCCCCAAATCTTCACCTACATCAAAAGAACTCATATTAGAAACGTTAAAAGTAGCACTAAAATTATAATCACTAAGTAAGTCTATCTTTTAGGCATTGCCATTGATCCTTTCGATGACTTGAAATGGACCATCTCCTTGTGGTAGTAACTTTGATTTTCTTTGTTATGGAAAATGCTCTTTTCTCATGTGCACTCATACCCAATCTCTAGGCTTAAAGATCAGCTTATGATGCCTTTTGTTAGCTTGTTTGGTGTATTGCTTTGTCTAGCTTTAAATTTTGAGCCTTGCTTTCTTTTTTTTCATCTAAATTAACACACTCAATAATAGGTAGTGGTGATAAATCCAATGGAGTTACAGGATTAAAACCATAAACAATTTCAAAAGGTGAAAATTTAGTAGCAGAATGAACAGAATGATTATATGCAAACTGAACATATGGTAAAAAATCTTCCCATTTTTTGATATTTCTTTTTTATGATAGCCTTTAACAATGTAGACAAGGTCATGTTCATTACTTCGGTTTGACCATCAGTTTGTGGATGATAAGTAGTAGAAAACAACAACTTAGTTCCTAACTTACACCATAAGGTCTTCCAAAAGTAACTCAAGAACTTGGCTTCTCTATCTGAAATAATTATTCTAGGCATCCTATGTAACCTCACAATCTCCCTTAAGAACAAATCAGCAACATTGGAAGCGTCATCTATTTTGTGACATGGAATAAAGTGTGCCATCTTAGAAAATCTATCGACAACCACAAACACACTATCCCTACCATGTTTAGTCCTAGGCAAATCTAACATAAAATTCATTGCAATATTAGTCCAAGGTGTACTAGGAATGGACAATGGTGTGTAAAGTCCATGGGATTGCACTCGAGATTTAGCTTGCCTACATGTGACACATCTACTACAAAGTATCTCAAAATATCTTTTCATATGTGGCCAATAAAAGTGCTCTTGCAAAACAACTAAAGTTTTAACTACCCCAAAATGACCCATCAGTCATCCACCATGAGATTCCCTCACTAGTAAATACTGAATTGAATAATTTGGAATGCATAGTTTATTTTCTCTAAGCAAGAACCCATCAAGCCTAAAGAACTTTCCATTGGCTACCATTTCACATGGTGTATACTCTTCACTAAAAGCTTGGTCTAAAGGATATAACTCTTTAATATGTTCAAAACCAAGTAATTTTGCATCAAGAGTAGAAAGTAATACGTACTTACAAAAAAGTGCACTCGAAACCATATCCTCCTTAACTTTCTTGTATCGAATGGTGTAGGGAAATGTTTCTATAAAATCCACCCAATATGCATGTCTCTTGTTCAAATTTTGTTGACCATTCAAATGTTTCAACGACTTATGATCAGTGTGGATCACAAACTACTTAGGCCAAAGATAGTGTTGCCATGTTTCCAAGGCCCGAACCAATGCATACAAATCCTTATCATAAGTAAGATACAATAAGGTAGCCCCACTTAGTTTCTCAATAAAGTATGCAATTGGTCATCTTTCTTGCATAAGAACAACGCCAATACTTATACTTGAAGCATCACAGCCAATCTCAATTTTTTTTGCAAAGTTAGGTAATAACAATAAAGGAGTATAAGTCAATTTTTCATTAAGCAGTTGGAATGCCTTTTCTTGCTCTTTTTCCCATTTAAACCCAACATTATTTTTGATGACTTTGATTATTGGTACAACTATGCTACTAAAGTATTTAACAAATCGCCGATAAAAGCTAACAAGTCCATGAAAACTTCAAACATTAATTACACTAGTTGGGTTTGGCCACTCCTGGATAGCTCGAATCTTTTCTTCATTAACTTGTACTCCTTGTGCACTCACAACAAAACCCAGAAACACAAGCTTATCGGTGCAAAATGTGCACTTCTTTAGGTTAGCAAATAGTTTATCTTTTCTAAACACTTCAAGAATATATTGTAAATGCATCAAATGATCTTCCAAATTTTTGCTATAAAGATTTTTGCTATCAAATGATGGAATTATGGCTACCAAATGGAGTGTGGACCCGCTAGAAGTACCACTTGTTACAATTACAAGAGCACGGGCGAAGATATTCAAGGATGCTTTGAATAGGCTGATGCAATAAGTTTAGGCTCAAGCCAATTTGTGCAAGCTTACAGAGGAAGGCCCATATATTCATATAAGAAGTGTCAACATGCTGCAAATTCAACAAGGAAATTTGAAATAATTAGTGGATATGTGGGATTGGTTTTAATTTGTAGATGACACAAATAAGGAATATGTCATTTAGCTTAGTTTCTTTTTTCTAATTTTGGGCACGTGATTTAGAAAGAAGAAAATCTGGTTGATTCTTTACCATTTTGGGTGTGAATTGGAGAGAAATAAATCTGGTTGATTCATTACCATTTTGAGCGTGTAACTTTAGGGGGAAGAACCTAGATATTTCCTTTAGTTTATGTTTGCCTATAAATAGGCTTTTTCAATTTAAAAAAAGAGTAGAATGTTTCACATTAGAAAGTGAGAGTAAAATTTCTCTTTGGTTCTTTGAAGAAATTTTTGAACTTATCAGATTTGTCTATGGCATTCATAAGTCGAATTATCAATCAAGTCTCCATTCCTTGATTATATCATCTTCCTCATACCAAGGTTCACATATCTTTATAGGTATTGAGTTGCGGTTTCCATCCAAATATGTAGTAAAATGATCATAGGAACTAAATTTTGTTATAGGTTTTGTCACAATTGGCATGGTTCGTATCATTTTGGTATCAGAGCGAAAGTTCTAGTCTCAGGAAATGATATGAACCACGTCAACTTGTGACGAAACCCATAACAAGATTTAGTTCCTAGGATCGTTCTACTATCGATTTGGATGGAAACCACAACCTAACACCTATAAAGAGATATGAACCTTTGTATAAAGAAGACGCCACAATCAAGGAATGAAGACTTGATTGATAAGTCGAGTTATGAATGCCACAGAAAAATCTGATAAGTTAAAACAATTATTTAAAGAATCGAAGATAAATTTTACTCTCACTTTTTTATCTGAAATATTTTGCTCTTTTTTGAATTGAAAAGACCTATTTCTAGGAAAACATAAACTAAAGTAAATGTCTAAGTTCTTCCCCCCTTAAGCTACACTCCCAAAATGGTAAAGAATCAACCAGATTTCTTTTTTCCAATTCATGCTTAAAATGGTAAAGAATCAGCTAGATTTTCTTCTCTCTAAATCACACCTCCAAAATTAGAAAAAAAAAACTAAGCTAAATGGCATATGCCTTATTTTTGTGATCTACAAATTAAAAAAACCCCACATGTCCACTAATTATTTTGAATTTCCTTGCTGAATTTGCAGCATGTAGACATTTCTTTTATGAACATATGGGCCTTCCTCCGTAAGCCTACACAATTTGGCTTAAGCCCAAACTTCTTGTATCATCCCATTCAAAGCATTCTTGAATTTCTTCACCTGTGCTCTTGTAATTGGAACAAATAGTACTTCCAATGGGTCCATACTTCATTTGGTAGCCATATTTCCATCAATAAATGGAGAAAAGCCATAGATAACGAGATCGACTCCATCAAGAAGAACAAAACCTAAGTTCTAACTGAATTGTCGACAGGAGCTAAGAAGGTTGGTGTTAAATGGATTTTCAAAACAAAACATGATTAGCATTGTGAAGTTTTCAAGCATAAGGCTCATCTCATAGCTAAGAGGTATTCATAAAGAGAAGGCATTGATTACTTAGAAGCATTCGCACAAGTGGAAAGGTTAGATACAATGAGAACCATCATTGCTCTAGTAGCTCAAAAGAAGTGGAGAATTTTTTAATGAGACGTCAAATCAGCATTTTTTCTTGGAGACTTGAATGAAAAGGTTTATGTAGAAAAACCTAGAGGATATGAGAATATGGGAAAGGAATATATAGTCTATCAATTGTACAAATCTTTGTACGGGTTAAAACAAGCTCCCCGAGCTTGGTTAAGACACATTGAAGCATACTTTGTCAGTAAAGGTTTTCAAAGATGTGAAAGTGAGTAAACTTTGTTCACTAAGAGGAGCAACAAAGGCAAGACCATCATTATAAGTTTATATGTTGATGATTGGATTTTTAATGGTGATGATGCTAATATGTTGCTTGAATTCAAGACTATCATGATAAGAGAATTTGATATGACTAATATGGGGAGCATGAGCTATTTCCTTGGGATAGAAGTGATAAAAAAACCAGGAGGAAATTTTATCTTTCAAAGAAGATATGCATTGGAGGTGTTAAAAAGGTTTGGAATATGGAGAGCAACATGGTTACCAGTCCAATTGTGACAGGGACCAAGATAGGGAAAGATAAGTATGGTGTCACAGTTGATGAAACTTACTACAAACAGCTTGTAGGAAGTTTAATATACCTAACTTCTACATGGCCTTATTTTATGTTTGTTACAAGTCTACTAAGCAGATATATGGAAACACCCACTAAAATTTCACTTATAGGCTACCAAGAGAGTCCTCAGGTATCTGAAAGGCATAATAGACTACGACATTTACTACAAGAATAAAGGAGAGGACAAGTTAATGGCTTTCACTGAAAGTGGTTATGCTGGAGATATGGAAGACAAGAAGAGTATGAGTGGATGTGTTTTTCTTTTAAGCTTAGAAGCCATCTTATGGAGTTCGAAGAAATAACCAATTGTGATAATGTCAAAAACTGAGGCAAATTTTTTCGTAGAAGCAATGTATACGTGCCAAGAAATTTGGTTGAAGAGAATACTGAAGGAACTCAGGCACGAAGATAAAGACTATACCTGCATCAAATGACAACATGTCCATCATAAACTTTCAAATAACCCAGTGTTACATAGAGATGCAGCAAGCACATACTTATGAGATACCATTTTCTTAGAGATCTTATAAAAGAAGGTTCAATTAATTTAGTTCATTATGGAAGTACTAAACAAGTATTTGACATAATGACTAAACCTTTAAAGTCTGCAACATTCATTAAACTCCAAAGCATGCTGGGAATGTGTGAAGTTGGTGAAGTAAGCTAAATTGTTTCACTGAATTTAGCTTAAGGGAGAGATTGAAGAGAGTTCTCCGAGTCTTTAGAGGTTTGTTATTCAGTTAAATAAAGACCTGATCTTTAGGATCTTGGTATGCTTTGAATTTTTTTTATTTCTGTTAAAGCACCATGTTTTCAACTTAGTTTGTGAGAGTTTGAGGCTATATATAATAGCCAGAGTTGTAATTGAATAAGCATTGAATTGATTCAATCAGTTTAGAGAGTCTCAGTGTGCTACAAAATTTCTCATTCCTAATAACAGCCTGATCAATTAAGATAATAAATACCCTGAAAATGAAACAGGATAAGGATGTTGCCTTAAAAGGTTATTAATTAGTGCTATTATAACCAATGCTCCAGAAAGTGGGCCTGCTATTGACAGCCTACTCAATTTCTTGGCAAAGGCAGCAACCAAATATGCCAGAAGAAGTGGTGATTTTAAGCATGAGTCAAGAAGTAGCAAATTTGTGTTGCACATTAAGAAAATGTCCAATTACTCCAATATAAGCATACACCTTAACTTTGTTTCAGTTTCATTTTTCATTCCCATAAGTTTATTAGGAGAATCACAATTGTAATACGAACTAAATCAAACTCTAAACAACAGAATTAAACTTATTCTTCTTCTTTGTGTGAATCTTTTAGGAAACAAATAAATAGAACTCAAAATGAAAAACATGCACAAAATCAACATAAGCAATTTATATGGAAGAACCTTACCGGTGTAGGAAGGAAATAACCACGATAATCCTCTCCAAAACTTCCACTATCAAGAAACAATTGCACAAAAGTTCTCTCTAGATAAAACTAGAGGCAAACAATCAACAACATCATCAAGAATACACTTCTTGGAAACTAACAATTATTTCAAGAAAAATGAGAAATTTAACCCAATTTTGTAGTCACTATTCACGGCCCATATTTTCCCAAACCAGTGAGCCAAATCCAAATCACACCGTATAGATTAAATAATCTTGAGTCGTGAACCTGCATGCAAAATTTTAGCTTAATCGGACTACAAACGACCTTCCATCGGAGCACTTGATGAAGACTTACTTGAGAAGGAGAAACTGAAAAACTGCTATCAGTTTTTCTACTGCAGCTGCTGCTTTGCTGCTCTCGTTTTCTCTACATAATACTTTCTCAACAAAACCTAAATGGGTTTATTAATAAAGCAATGAAATGACACATTTTCTCCTTCTTACTCCATGGTCTTTTAAGCCATGTGGGCTTTACTTGGGCTCCTCCAAATAAGAGGAAAAAACCCAACAAATCTCCCTTTTTTCCGATTAGATGGAGGGATCTGATGAGTGCTCAAAAAACACTAAAATTACCATGATTTTATGCACATTAATTGATTAAAAATATATATATTTATATGTTTTATCATATATTTATATAAATTTGTCTTTTTCGGAATCACGGGTGTTTTTATTGTTTTTCAGGTATTTTCACTTAAAAACGTAACTTAAAGACTCAAAGAGGAATACTGGAAGCAATACATCACAAATATATTAAATAATAAAATGGGGAAAGTCAAACAAATATGGAAAAATTGGACAAAATGGGTCAAAAGGAGAAAATCGCGCCGCCACATCAAATTGCCCGAGCCTCGAGCCACGCCAAATACCAGCGCAAGACGCGCTACATAAGAAGACGCTTCACGTCCGCGCAAGATCAGCCCGCGCCCATTCCCAGTTCCAAGGCCATACAGTATCTCCTGCCCGTTACTTTGGTTTTATGTATTTAAAAAACTCTCGCAAGTGCACGAATCATTTTGTAGAAAATGATAAGTATACTCCCAAGGTCGATCTAAGAAAGGAATGTATGTGGTTTTTAATTTATTATTCAAACTTTTAAAAATGAAATTAAATCCTAAACATCCTGTCACGATATTTTGGGGTTTTGTGTTTTTAATCTACTTACATAAAAATAAACATAGATTCAATAAACATTTATGCAAATTTTATCATTTATAATGGTGGAGTATTTATGTATATAATAATTAAGTTAATTATGCTTGCTCATATTAATTAGGTTATTAAAGATATGATTTGATATTTATTGATTCTCTCTTTTTTATAGGAATACCACCTTTCGTGGGTTAGATATTTTTTTTTAACTAAACAAATCAATTAACACCTATGGGTGGGGTTGATAACTAATTTGGTTAATTAAATTAATTCCTTTTTCTAAGAGATTGAAAATGAACCATTTAAATGCCACCTTTGGTGGGGTTAGACAGTTTAAACTTTATTCAAGGTGTCCAAATTAAACCTAAGAATTTAGTTATCCGAGTACTAACTTTCAAGTTTTAAAACCACTACTGAAAACATGTTGTCAATACATTTTCAGATAATAATTCTTATAAAAACTTTTGAAATAGAGCTTCACTCTAACTACCGGGCGATTGTACCAACAAATAAAAGAGTACTACTCTAAATTAGACCGGATAACTAAACCTTAAAATCTAATTTTCAGATTTAAGTTTGTAATGAAAAATAATATATTTCTCTCTAACATTCTTAATATAAAATCTTGAATAAAAATAAAATCAATTCATTTTAGAGATTTTTACCTATTTAATATTTCGCAAGCATAACAACGTTATTATTATACCATGTTTACAAATAGCCAGCACAGTTAACTTTAATCACAGACAAATTAAATATAACATGTAAGAATAAAGCATAAAAAATAACTGCAAAGAAAATAAAATCCTTATAGAACTTCGATGTTATTCTCGTTGCTGGAAAACCTCCAAGCAGAATTTGCACTCCCATTTATTGAATCGAAAAGCTAATAAATTACAAAAACATAACTAGTTCTTCCCAAAAAGGGAAGAACTCTAAAACTAAGAGAAATTAACTAAGAAAAGCTAAAAACTAAGAAAAACTAAAAAATCTAAGAAAAGAGAGAAAGAAAGAAGAGAGAAGTGTGTTTTTAAGGTGTGTTTAGAAGTGAAGAGAAGGGGGGTATTTATATGTGAAGATGGAGAGAAAAAGTGGGGGGAAAAATGTTAAAAAATTATGAAAATGCGGAGTGGTGATTGCTGACGCCGATGATGTCGGCGATGACATGAGTGATTCTTGTATAAAAAATGGGGCGAAATAGCGGGCCGCGAGACAGCGCACTGGGAGCGCGGAGTAGAGATACGTGCGTGGGCACGCGCGGAACTGGGAATGGGCGCGGGCTGATGCGCGCGGACGTGGCGTCTTGGCCGCGCGCCGCGCTATGGGCGGGGCGCGGGGCTCGGCGCGACGGCGCGATTTTCTCCTTTTTGACATTTTTGACCCTTTTGACCCATTTTGTCCAATTTTTCCATATTTGTTGACCTTTCCCCATTTATTTATTAATATATTTGTGATGTATTGCTTCCAGTATTCCTCTTTAAGTCTTTAAGTTACGTTTTTAAGTGAAAATACCTGAAAAACAATAAAAATACCCGTGATTCCGAAAAAGACAAATTTATATAAATATATGATAAAACATATAAATATATATATTTTTAATCAATTAATGTGCATAAAATCATGGTAATTTTAGTGCTTTTTGAGCACTTATCAGGATCCGTCATCCCGGAAATTGAACAGCAAACTTTAAGTTTTTCTCTTGACAGTGCTTTTTTCAGAATTTTAGATCCATTCTCATCAGTATGGATTTTCTGAAGTTCAAGCAACTTATTGTTAAGAGTATCCCTTATCCAATGATACCCCACATCAATATGCTTTGATCTTGAGTGAAACGCTGAGTTCTTTGTTAGGTGAATAGAACTCTGTTTATCGCAGAACAACACATATTTCTACTGCTTTAAAGCAAGTTCTCTCAAGAACTGCTTCATCCACAACAACTCCTTACAAGCTTCCATTACTGCAATAAACCCTGCCTCTGCTGTAGAAAGTGCAACACACTTTTGCAATCTTGACTGCCAAGAAACTACTCCACCAGAGAAAGTAATTAGATAACCTGAAGTAGACTTACGAGAATCTTCATCTCTTGCCAAATCTGAATCAGTGTATCCAATGGTTTTCCACTTCCAAAGCTAAGTGTTAACTTGGAAGTACCTCGAAGATATCTCATAATCCACTTTACTGCATCCCAATGCTCTCTTACTGGATTTGAAAGAAAACGACTAACAACTCTAACTGCATGAGCTATGTCTGGCCACGTACACACCATTGCATACATTAAGCTTCCTACTATTGAGGCATATGAAACCTTTTCCATGTCTTCCTTCTCTTTATCTATTGAAGGGCCTTGACTCGATCTCAACTTAAAATGGTTAGATAAAGGAGAAGAAACCACTTTAGCTTTATCCATATGAAACCTTTCAAGTACCTTGTTGATGTACCATTCCTGTGACATGTACAACTTCTTTCTTTTCTTGTCTCAACAAATTCGAATACCAAGAATTTGTTTTGCTGGCCCCAATTCCTTCATGGCAAAGGACTTACTCAACTTTTTCTTCAAATTATCAATCCTTGAAGAATTTTTGCCAACAATCAACATGTCATCAACATAGAGCAATATAATGATAAAGTCATCATAAGAGAATTTCTGCACAAAAACACAATGATCAGAAGTAGACTTCTTATAACCATGCTCCCCCATAACTGACTCAAACTTCTTATACCATTGTCTAGGTGCTTGCTTCAAACTGTAGAGGCTTTTCTTTAATTGACATACATAATCCTCTTTTCCTTTAACCTCAAAACCCTCTGCTTGCTCCATATAAATATCTTCCTCCAACTCACCATGAAGAAAAGCATTTTTCACATCCATTTTCTCAATTTATAAATCCAAGCTTGTTGCTAGACCTAGAACAACACGTATGGAATACATCTTTACAACAGGAGAGAAAATATCATTAAAATCAATACCTTTTCTCTAACTAAATCCCTTGATGACCAATCTATCTTTCTATCATGGTTGTGAACTATGTTCTTCTTGCTTCACCCTATAGACCCATTTGTTCTTCAGAGCCCTCTGACCCTTAGGTAACTTTACCAACTCAAACGTGTGATTGTCATACAGTAAATGCATCTCATCTTCCATAGCACCAACCCAATATGCCCTATTTCCATCTTCCATTGCTTTTGCATAACATTGAGGTTCTCCCTTATCTATCAATAACACATACTCATCTGTATCATACCATGTGGAAAGATGTTAGTCTCTAGTAGACCTCTTGAGTGGAATTTCTGGTTCTGGCAACTGATCCGTAGTCTAATGATCTATTTCAGCTTGCATATCTACATCATTTGAACCTTGTTGGTCATCTTGAACATTTTGTTTCATCTGTATTGATAAAGGAACCGAATCTAGGCCAATCAAATTATCGCTATACTGATGGACTCCTTTTTCTATCTTCTCAACATCTTATATAGTTTGATCTTCTATAAACCTAACATCACGACTCCTTACCAGTTTCTTCTCAACTGGATCATAAAATCTGTAGCCAAATTCATCCAGACCATAACCAACAAAGATACATGATGAGTGCTCAAAAAGCACTAAAATTACCATGATTTTATGCACATTAATTGATTAAAAAATATATATATTTATATGTTTTATCATATATTTATATAAATTTATCTTTTTCGGAATCACGGGTATTTTTATTATTTTTCGGTATTTTGGCTTAAAAACGTAACTTAAAGACTCAAGAAGGAATACTGGAAGCAATACATCACAAATATATTAATAAATAAATGGGGAAAGGTCAACAAATATGGAAAAATTGGACAAAATGGGTCAAAAATATCAAAAAGGAGAAAATCGTGCCGCCGCGCCGCCCAGCCGAACAGCCGCGCCGAGCCCCGCACGCGCTGCTTCCAACTCCCGCGTGCGCCTGCCTCCAGTTCCGCGCGTGCCCGTGCGCATAACGCCTGCCTTCCACGTGCGCCCCTGCGTGCCCAGCTGCCCTCCGCGCACGCCGCTGCCCATTTCGCCCCATTTTCGCCCCCATGACGTCATACTGACATCATCAATGACATCAGTAATTACACTCCGCGTTTTCACAATTTTTTAACATTTTTTCCCCCACTTTTTCTCTCCATATTCACCTATAAATGTCCCCCTTCTCTTCACTTCTAAACACACCTCAAAACACATTCTCTTTTCTCTTTCTTTCTCTCTTTTCTTAGATTTTTTAGTTTTTCTTAGTTTTTAGCTTTTCTTAGTTAATTTCTCTTAGTTTTAGAGTTCTTCCCTTTTTGGGAAGAACTAGTTATGTTTTTGTAATTTATTAGCTTTTCGATTCAATAAATGGGAGTGCAAATTCCGCTTGGAGGTTTTCCAGCAACGAGAATAACATCGAAGTTCTATAAGGATTTTATTTTCTTTGTAGTTATTTTTTATGCTTTATTCTTACATGTTATATTTAATTTGTCTGTGATTAAAGTTAACTGTGCTGGCTATTTGTAAACATGGTATAATAATAACGTTGTTATGCTTGCGAAATATTAAATAGGTAAAAATCTCTAAAATGAATTGATTTTATTTTTATTCAAGATTTTATATTAAGAATGTTAGAGAGAAATATATTATTTTTCATTACAAACTTTAATCTGAAAATTAGATTTTAAGGTTTAGTTATCCAGTCTAATTTAGAGTAGTGCTCTTTTATTTGTTGTACAATCGCCCGGTAGTTAGAGTGAAGCTCTATTTCAAAAGTTTTTATAAGAATTATTATCTGAAAATGTATTGACAACATGTTTTTAGTAGTGGTTTTAAAACTTGAAAGTTAGTACTCGGATAATTAAATTCTTAGGTTTAATTTGGACACCTTGAATAAAGTTTAAACTGTCTAACCCCACCAAAGGTGGCATTTAAATGGTTCATTTTCAATCTCTTAGAAAAAGGAATTAATTTAATTAACCAAATTAGTTATCAACCCCACCCATAGGTGTTAATTGATTTGTTTAGTTAACAAAGAATATCTAACCCCACCAAAGGTGGTATTCATATAAAAAAGAGAGAATCAATAAATATCAATTCATATCTTTAATAACCTAAATAATATGAGCAAGCATAATTAACTTAGTTATTATATCCATAAATACTCCACTATTTTAACAGATAAAATTTGCATAAATGTTTATTGAATCTATGTTTATTTTTATGTAAGTAGATTAAAAAAAAACCCCAAAATATCGTGACAGGATGTTTAGGATTTAATTTCGTTTTTAAAAGTTTGAATAATAAATTAAAAACCACATACATTCCTTCCTTAGATCGACCTTGGGAGTATACTTATCATTTTCTACGAAATGATTCGTGCACTTGCGAGAGTTTTATAAATAGATAAAACCAAAGTATCGGCAGGATCGACGATGTCGGTTCTGCCCGATCAAGTTTTTGGTCATGTTGACATCATCAATGACATCAGCAATTACACTTCGCGTTTTCACAATTTTTTAACATTTTTTTACCTTTTTGACCCATTTTGTCCAATTTTTCCATATTTGTTGACCTTTCCCCATTTATTTATTAATATATTTGTAATGTATTGCTTCCAGTATTCTTTTTTGAGTCTTTAAGTTACGTTTTTAAGCCAAAATACCTGAAAAACAATAAAAATACCCGTGATTCTAAAAAAGAAAAATTTATATAAATATATGATAAAACATATAAATATATATATTTTTTAATCAATTATTGTGCATAAAATCATGGTAATTTTAGTACTTTTAGAGCACTCATCAATACACTTTCGTGCCTTCACATCGAGCTTAGATCTCTCATCTTTTGGTATATGCATAAATGCATACCTTGCAACCAAAAATGCAGAGATGATCATAAGAAACATCTTTTCCAATCCAAACTCTATTTGGTACATCAAACTGAAGATGAACACATGGTGTGAGATTAAGAACATGTATATCTGTATTTGAAGCCTTATCCCAGAAATATCTTGGCAACTGAGCCTGCGAAAGAAGACATCTTACTCTTTCAACCAATGTCCTGTTTATTCTCTTAGCCAACCCATTTAACTAAGGAGTCTTGGGAGGTGTCTTTTGATATCGAATGCCTTGATGCCTACAATACTCATCAAAAGGACCTGAATACTCTCCCCCATTATCTATTCTGATGCACTACAATTTCTTCCCGGTCTGTCTCTCAACTAAGGCTTGAAATTGTTTAAACACATCTAATACTTGATCTTTGCTCTTCAAAGAGTACACCAATAACTTTCTTGAACAATCATCTATGAAGGTCATAAAATAACTAGCACCACCCAAAGTTCTTGTCTTCATAGGACCACATACATCTGAATGTACCAAATCAAGTATGTATTGTTTTCTTGAAGGATGAAAACTCTTGAAAGAAACTCTATTTTGCTTTCCTGCCAAACAATGAGTACATCTTCTTAAACAAACATCATTCATTCCAGAAAGAAGATTCTTTTTAGTCAATACTGCCAAGCCTTTCTCACTCATGTGAGCAAGTCTCTTATGCCACAATTCTGCTATGAGCTCATCTGTTACAACATTAATAACACATTTGAAGAGTCTTGCCTGTAGTATATATAAACTAGAATGCTTGTTCCCACGAGCAATAACCATAGCACCTTTAGTAAGTTTCCATTGACCATTACTAAAGGTATTGCAATATCCTTCATCATCAAGTTTACCTGCAGAGATCAAGTTCAAACGAATTTCAGGAATATGCTTTACCCTTCTAAGAAGTAGTCTCGTGCCATTATTCATCTCCAAACACACATCTTCAATACCAATGACTTTAACCAAGCCATCATTACCCAACTTCACTATCCCAAAGTCACCTATTGTATAGGATGTAAAGAAGTCCCCTCAAAACGTAGTATGAATGGAGGCACCACTATCAATAACCCAACTAATATCGTGACATGCAACATTGATAACATCTTCATTATAAACAAAGAGAAAGTCTTCTAAACTAGCGGTGGCAACTCGATCATTTTCCTTGCCAACATCACCCTCTTGTTCTTTGTCTTTCTTCTTATTATCCCGCTTCAATTGTCTTCAATATTTCTTAATGTGTCCTTTCATGCCATAGTGATGACACTCAACATTAGAAAACCTCTTGGACTTGCTTCTTCCTTTTTCTTTGCTCTTGAAACCTCTGCTTTTACTCATCCTTCTTCTTTCTGTAACCAAAATCTCTGACTATTAAGAAGACCCGTGTGATTTTCTTCTCATTTCTTCATTCAAAAAACTACTCTTAGCCAGATCCATATTGATTACACCATTTGGAGTTGAGTTACTTAATGAGATTCTAAATGTTTCCCAAGAGTACGTAGCCAATAAACATAACCCTTGAATTTCATCATCAAATTTGATACCCATTCCATCTAACCGATTGATTATTCCTTGGAACGTATTCAAGTGATCTGTCAATGGAGTTCCATCTTGATACCTTATAGCCATCAACTGCTTTATGAGAAACATTTTATTATTTCCTATTTTCCGAGCATACAACTTTTCAAGTTTATTCTAGAGTGACCGTGCATGTATTTCTCCACTAATATGCTTCAAAAAATTATCATCTACCCACTGCCTTATATACTTACATACTTATCGATATAACAAAGTCCATTCTTCTTCAAACAACTTTTCTGGCTTCTTAGAGGCAAACACCGGTAAATGAAATTTTTTGATATAAAGGATATCTTATAATTTTCCTTTCCAAGTGTGATAATTATAACCATTTAAAGTAATCATTCTACTAAAATTTTCTTCCATTATTTAACACAAGAAATTCAACAAAAATAACCACAGCTCTGATAGCACTTTGTTAGGAGAATCACAATTGCAATACGAACTTAATCAAGCTCTAAATAGTGGAATTAAACCTATTCTCCTTCTTTGTATGAATCTTTTAGGAAACAAATAAATAGAGCTCAAAATGAAAAACATGCACAAAATCAACACAAGTAATTTACGTGGAAAAACCTTCTCGGTGTAAGAAGGAAACAACCACGACACTCCTCTCCAAAACTTCCACTATCAAGAAACAATTTTACAACAGTTCTCTCTAGATAAAACTAGAGGTAAAAAATCAACAACATCATCAAGACTACACTTCTTGGAAACTAAAAATTATTTCAAGAAAAATGGAGAAATCTAACCCAATTTCGTAGTCACTATTCACGGCCCATATTTTCCCAAACAGGTGAGCCAAATCCAAATCACACCATACAGATTAAAGAATCTTGAGTCGTGAACCTGCCTGCAAAATTTTAGCTTAATCGGACTAGAAATGACCTTCCATCGAAACACTTGATGAAGACTTGCTGGAGAAGAAGAAACTGAAAAACTACTCTCAGTTTTTCTACTACAGCTACTGCTTTGCTGCTCTTGTTTTCTCTACAGAATACTCTCTTAACAAACCCTAAATGAATTTATTAATGAAGAAATGAAATAACACATTTTCCCCTTCTTACTTCATGGAATTTTAAACCACATAGGCTTTACTTGGACTCCTCCAAATAAGTCATCTGTAATTATATTAAACCAGAGAAGCAACATTAGACAATTATTTCAAGTAATCCGTACATGGCAAGTTTAATCTCATATGTACTAGAAAATATTCCTGAAATTCCATGAATAACCATGACACAATTTACCAACAGAAAAAAATAGTAATCACAAATGAAATAGGTTACCCACAAAGAACAAGGGACAAAAATTCACTTTTCACTAAGGATTCTGTGAAATGTCAAAAATAGTGCATTTATGCATATGAAAAATAAATAGATAAAAAGTTCCATAAAATTAGATGAACATTCGGGTAGAAATAATCTGAATTACACCTTAGAACTTAGCCCGATGTTTTGCCAAAAAGATTGAAGGAACCAATAGTGCATAGAGTTTCTCATAGAAATTGGGATACTCTAAACCATGCTGCACCATAAGTATGTATAAGCTACCAAGTGCCATGACAATGACAACACTACCAATGTCATATGATATTGTTAGAAAGTCAATGCAAAGTTCCACGTAGAGAATCAAGAACAAAGACATAAAGTAAATGAAATTGAAATTAAGCAACCTATCCAGTGTTCTATCAAAAAATAAAGAAAACTATTGTTTAAGCCTACTACAACACAGTAGGATTAAACAGATATGGAATAACTTCCTGATGTAGACTGACAAGAACTTGTGAATCAAAAAGGCAGAAAGTCATGTAAAAAACAACATAAATAAAAAAAATGCAAGTATATGGACATCTGAAAGAATTCATAAACATCCTTTGCATATTGACATCTTAACACCTACGTTACCTGGACTTGAGTATAAAGTTTGGCATGTCCAATTGTTCGACCCACTAAATTGAAGTTTTGTGATACGAGGGATATGGCTAGAAAGTGTTCAAATTTCTTAATGTTTATGCAATTTAATCACCTTATTGTGTTGCATTTTTGATACTTAAGTCCTTTCTCGTCAATTTTAGTTTTTTTTATCATTTTTGGCTAGAAAGTGTCCAAATTTCTTAATGTTTGTGCACTTTAGTCACCTTATTGTGTTGCATTTTTGATACTTAAGTCCTTTCTCGTCAATTTTAGTTTTTTTTATCATTTTTTATAGAAAAATTTAAGTTGGATAGAACTAAAATTAGCTAGCATGGGATTAATAGATGTTTGAAGTAAAAAATGTTTCAAAAAGTTGAAAAAAACTGAAAAATAAAGTTACTAAAATCACCAAAATTTACCTAAAATGTCCAAAAATATAACATTAAGATGATCAAATTGCACTAATTTAAATATAGTTATCAATGTATGATTATGTGTCAAATTTATGAAAGTAAAGAGATTCTACATGCAATTTTTCCAATAAAGTCCATGAAAAGAAACAATCATAGGAATGGGCTGTTTGTTTGCAGACTACTACATCCCAGTTGCTTTCTATCTATTTTCACTTTTTATTTTGCCCTGTTAAGAGTATAGAGAGATAAGAAGAAAAAATGATTTAATATTGTATTGGTGTGTCTTAGAATGTATATAGAGAACCCTATTTATAGGGTTGATGCAGTCTTGCAATCAGTATGCCCAACACGATTAAGAATATCATAAGAGTATTTTTCTTGAGAGCGATAGTATCTTTGAGAATCAGATGAGATTTCTAAGCCCAAGAAGTAGTAGAGACAACCAAGGTCTTTCATTGCAAATTCATGGCTCAGAAACTACTTGAGATTAATAATGTTAGTAGAGTCATTCCCTGTTATAATGATATCATCTACATAAAGGAGTACAAGTGTAGCACTAGTGGGGGTCTTCCGAATAAAGAGGCTAGAGTCATTAGAACTGGAAGTGAAGCCAAAGTCAGTAAGTGTAGAACTAAACTTGGAAAACCAAGCCCGATGAGCTTGTTTGAGACCATAGAGAGCACAACAAAGTCTACATACTTGATAAGGTGAAGGAGTGTATTCAGGAGGAGGTTTCATATAAATTTCCTCGTTTATGTCTCCATTGAGAAAAACATTTTTGACATCCATTTGAAACATGTTCCAGTTTTGAGAAATAACAACAACAATGATACTACGAACAGAGGTAAGGCGAGCTACAGGTGCAAAATTTTCTTCATAGTCGATGCCATATTCCTGTGTAAGACTCTTTGCAACCAAACGAGCTTTATATCGTTCCACAAACCCATCTGAATGAGTTTTGATTTTGAAAATCCACTGACAACCAATCAGAGATTTATTAGATGGAAGATCAACAAGATCCCATGTATGTTCTTTTTTTAATGCCTGTAATTCATCTATTATATCTTGTTTCCAATAAGGGTTAGAACTAGCTTCTCGATAGTTTTGGGGTTCATGATGAGACAAAATAGTAGAGAAACATTGGTAATCACAAAGATGAGAGGGAAAATTACTTACACGAGTGGAACAACGAAGTGATGACTCTACACAAGTAGGTGGTTGGTCTTCAGAGGATGTTGTGATGGTAGGATCAACAGAAGGAGAAAACACATCAAGAGAAGCCATGGTAGACGGTGGTGAGGGTAATTAAGCAATGTTAGAAGGAAATACATCAATAGTTGGGTCATTAAAAAATGAGAGCTTGGTAGGAGATGAGACATAAAATGGGGAAATAGAGGAAAACATTTTATGTTCCCAAAAGATGACATGACGAGAGATGTGTAATCCTTGAGAGAGAGGGTCCCAATAACGATAGCCTTTGCGTTCTATTCCATATCCTAAGAAACAAAAAAGATGAGCATGAGGTTCCAATTTATTGCGTTCATGAGGATGAAGAAGAACAAAACAGGCACAACCAAACACTTTGAGTAGTTCATAAGATGGAGAAGTATTATAGAGGCGCTCATAAGGGGATTGATTGTGAATAACAGGCATAGGAACACGATTAATGGTATAAACAACCATAAGAGTTGCTTCACCCCAAAAGCATTTAGGACAAGAACTAGAAATGAGAAGAATGCGAACAATATTAAGAATATGTCTGTGTTTTCACTCAGCTCTTCCATTTTGTTGAGATGTGCGAGAACAAGAATATTGAGAAAGAGTGCCATTTTGTCAAAGAAAATTTTAAAAAATTGTTTCTTTATATTCCATAGCATTATCAGCTCTAAAAACTTTGATAGTTTGAGAAAATTGGGTTTTAACCATTTGGGCAAAATCATAATAAATTTTGGGTAATTCAGATCTATGTTTCATGAGAAAAATCCATATGAATCTTGAATAATCATCAATAATGATGACAAAGTAAACACATCACCCTCATAGTATAATGTGGGGATGGACCCTAAACATCAGATTGAATTAAGTCAAAAGAGGAGACACAATTAGAATCACTTTTATTAAAACATAAAGTAGGTTGTTTTGCCAATTGACAAGGCATGCAATTTACATTATTAGAGGTAGAAATAGATCTTAATTTACCAGAAGATGATAAGGGATGAATATTTCCTATAGATGTATGACCTAGATGAGCATGCCATAGGTAATTAGGAGTAGTAGAAGCAACAACAGAAGGAAGAGGAGAATTAGGTAGATGAAGGTTGATAAGTTCAAATAGTCATCCAACCTTATGACCTATCCCTAGGATCTGTTCTGTCTGTGGATCCTGCATATGACAACCAAAAGAAGAAAAGGTAATAGCAAGACCAAGTTCACATAATTGACCAACAGAGATAAGATGTAAAGTAAGCTTGGGGATATGAAAGGTTTCCGAAAGTGATACAGAAGATGTAGAAACTTGACCTATAGCATTAACTTGCATATATGAACCATTAGTAGTTTGAATTAAAGGTTTGGAGATGGAAGATTATGTGGGAGAGAAGAGGTGAGTATCATGAGTCATATAGTTACAACAAGTAGAATTAAAATACCATAAAGATTTACCTGATGTGAGAGACAAGGTAGTAGGAGAAGGATTACTAGATTTTGAGAGGACACATTTAAGAAGACCTTCGAGTTCTTGAGTGAAAAAGGTAAATTTGTCATGATTATCCTCAGAAATAACAACAATGATAGATGAATTACTAGTTTTACCTGAAGCATGTTGAGAGGGATTCTGAAAGCAATCTATTTAAAGGTGTATTGGACCCTTCCTGTGACAATATGTACATACCCGAATGAGACATGTGAGAAGCTCGTGGTTGGGGTTATGGAAGTAGGCATAACCTTGCTGTTTGAAGCTCTCTTGAGAATCTCCTTTAGGGCGATAAGAGGGAGTGGTAAGAACAAAATATATAGAATGAACTTTGAAAACCCCCATCTGAGTTTCTTCAAAGTGAAGCTCAGTCACAACAATATCTAAGGACATAAAAGGATTGCGATAAAGTAAGGAAGCCCGAACAGGTTCAAACTTATCATGGAGAGTCATGAGAAAAATAACAAAACACTGGTGATTACGGTAAGTAGCAACCATCCTAGCATGAATTTTGTTTGTCCAAGTTGGTTCAGAGAGAGCGAGTTGATCCCAAATAGCATGCATTTTAGAGAGAAATTGGTTAATCGTTTGATCAGACCTTTGACGTTTCGTATGAAGATCTATCAAAAGTTGATATTGATTAGCCAAATCTATGTTAGTGAAGCAAGCCTCAAGAAATTCCTAAACTTCCTTAGTAGTGTCAAAACGCCCAAATTCACCATGGATAGAGGGTAGAGTGGTGTTGCAGAACCAAGTAATAATTTGATGATGTTTACTCTCCCAGTCTTCAAGACAGTCATCAAATAAGAAGTCGATTTCAATGGTTTCTTTTACGGGTATAAAGATATCACCAGTAGTGAAACTCTATAGCATACGTCCTTTCAAGAAAATCCTCATTACTTATGCCCAGGCTAAGTAGTTAGTATCATCAAGGGTGGTAGAAATTGGTTTGGGGACATTATTTCAGTCCATTTCAAAGGAATAATAAAGAAAATATAAAGGAACATTATAAAGTAGTTTATTTAGGTCAAAAATAACCTTAAAAATGGAAAGAGGAGTCGAAAACAAGGTTGGAACCGGTCTGAACCAATGGAGAACCAATTGGGAAGGTGCTAAACCGGAGCTATGAAGGAAAAAATGATAAATCGGGTTGGTTAAACTAGGTTTGGTGAACTAGGTGGGATGAACCAGGTTGGTTGAGCCAGGTCGGAGTTCGGTTGGAGTGCGGGTTGGATGCGGCTAGATCAAGCGTGGGTTGTCGTACGGTGTGGTATGGAGTGGATTTAGAACATGTTGGGCTTGAGAATGGATTGGTGCATGGGTTCTAGGAACATATTCTTTGGGTGGCGCGTGGGGCGTTATTTTGGTGGCTATGGAATTTTCTAGATGAGATGAGTCTGATGATATGATTTTGGCTTTGATTGGATTAGTATAGGTGATAATGGTTTACTGTGATGAAGAGAGGTGAAATTTTGATAGAAATTCTAGAGGTATATGAGAGTCTCTAATACCATGTTAAGAGTATAGAGAGATAAGAAGAAAGAATGATTTAATGTTGTATTGGTGTGTCTTAGAATGTACATAGAGAACCCTATTTATAGGGTTGTGACAAATGTAGTACAAGTGAAATAGTCGAAGTATAGTACAAATGTAGTACAAATGAAGTATAAGTGTAGTACAATATCAAATATAACTTAACATGCCCTTTTCCAAGAAATTATGTGAACAACTTGCCTCAGAACACCCCATAGTTCCCTGATTTTCCCTTCTTTCTTTTTCCTCTCAATAAATCTCTAATCTTCATAGTTTGGCGACAAACAATTCCATTGTTTTAGACCCATAAGTTTCTCCTTTCCTCCTCCCATCCATGCAAAAACTTCAAGTGTCCAAGTTTTTTTAAATAACAACATGGTACACCACCCCCAACCAACAGGTGTTGATTCCAAGTAACATAGTCGACAAGATCACTCAATTGGATACTATCAAACTATTAAGCTACATTCAGTAGTTTAATATAGGGAAAAAGGTCCTAATAGTTATGTTATTAATTTTATTATTATATGCAAAAATGAAATTTAGTGTTGTTATTCATGAATCGGGTACTTCTAGTCAAATTATTACAAAAGTTAAGTATTTTAGTGTAAAAATTGGTCCTCTTGATAAGATTAGAAGTACTCATTTTTTAATAATTATGTGATTTAAAATACTCATTTTAATAATTATAGAGCTAAATATCATATTGGTACTTTTGAAATACCTAATTAATGTATTGATATCCTAAATATCTCAAGTTATCAAAATGTTTCATTTTAATAACTCGGTTTAATTATTGGTACAATTTTTATCCTTTTTGTATTTGAATAAAAAAAATCCCAAAGTACCCTTTTGGCCTTTTATTGAAGGGTTTCTCTTCGTTATTTTTAGAAATTAACTATAGTTAACGAAAAAACTTTTTTTAACTAAGGCTTTCTTCAACCCTTCCTCCTAAAAATTACTAAAAAAATTGTTAAATTCACACATTTAAAAAACAAATAATATAAATAAATACTAAAAAACTATAACATTCTAATACTTTCATTAAAACATGATGAAAATATTTTTCATGATTAATTGATAAGGATAAATTAAGAAGATACACAAATGTTGTAATTTTTTTTATTAATTTTTTCTTTTTACAAGGAGTCTACCATATAAGATCCATTAATTTCTTATTAGGAAGTGTCCAAATCCAAACTTTTGGAGGAAAAAATGTCAAAATCTAGCTACGTATTAATAAATCGTAAACAAATCATGTCTACGTTGTATACCTTTAACTAATAAAATGATTAATTTGTATTAATAATATTGTCAAGAAAAAAAAGATTCCAAAAAGACGGGAAAAATTCACTAAAAATCTAAAAGGATAAGAAGGGTATTAATACTTGAGTCAAAGTACTAAAACGAAATATTCTCATAGCATGAAACATTTGGGGTATTAATACATTAACTGGGATACCTGTAGAGTAACGGAGCTGTCAAATGTACTCAATTTTTGTAATAATAAGACTAGTAGTATTCATTTTTCATAATAATAAGATTAGTAGTACCTAAACCATGAATCGTAAGAATAAAATATTTATTTTAAAAAAATAAAAAGAGATCTGTGCCTCGCAGCCGTTTAATATCTATGTCCACGACTCATTCGTTGCATACATATCGAACTGTAGCAGTGTCACATAATTTTGTCCCTGACATGTCCTAAAATATGGTGCACATAGATTTGGAGAGGGTTAGTTTCTTAGCTTTCAAAATGAATATTTTAGTCATTTACCTTTAAATATAAAGTTAAAGAAATAAATGAATATTTCACATGCTACTAAGACATCTGGTATTAAACAGAATTAAGCTTCAGGTCACAACATGCAAGAGAATTGTACACATCAAGTGGAAGCGGCAACCTGAGAAATGAAAGCCATGCTTTAGTGAATTTAAGTTTCATCTTCTTGGCAATACTGGCTGCAGACAAAACCTACACACAATTGGTATGAATAAAATTTTAGAATCATTAGAAAGAGGCTTAATTGACTATCTAATAAATTCATAAGCAGACTTGAATTGATAATTTACCTTAAAACTATGCTTCTCAAGCTTGTTTAGTTCGCCTGATACTTTATTATTTTCAGAAGGCTCTCCATTTTGTACTCCTTGGGAAAAGGCATTTATCAATAATAGGAAGAAAGAGAGCTCTGAATAGTTTAATATATGAAACACAGAAATTACATCAGAAGCGAAAATTCATTTTAGATGCCATACAATGGGGCCTTATGATCAAGACAGATTGAAACAGCAGAAGAGGTGCGCGCAAAACAAACTCATTTTGCATCTTAAATATTAGAAATCACACTTTTGTGGGTAGAATACAAAAACCAATACAAGGAATTTTCAAAATACACATACTACCAATTTTCAGGTAGGATTGTGCAAAATGATGGTAATTTAAGTTTACAACCAATATTTGTTTGAATTAAGAATCTGGGTTTATATAAACCCCACAAGTCAGGCAAAGTCAGACGATTGAACCAACATTTTAAATTATTCTTTCCAAATTATCAATTAATTTTCTTTGTATTTTTCACTATCCTCTGCACCATGCAGCTAGAGGAAAAGGAAGGACATCAGAAATTAAACAAAAAATAATAATGCAAAGAAGCAGTAACAAAGGATTGATGAAATTAACGCCCTAATTCAAATGTAAACCGACCAAATTGAAAGACAAGAGAAACCACCTGACCCAGCCCATATTGCATATACAGTTTTTTCAACCGAGTCTTCTTGAGACAGTACGTTGATAGAAATATGTGTATTGTATAATCGTACTGCAATTCATAAATCCTAAATTTACAATGATCTTCTAATGAACTTTTAATATTTAATTTTAAATAACTTTGATCCATAATCATGATCTTTCAAAGAGACACAATCATCAATGATCACTAGAAGCTTTTAAATCTCCAAATAATCTCTCTCAAGTCCGATGAAAAGAGTAAAAGAAATGATAACGACAATATTTTGTTTTGTACAATGAGAGATACTCAAAATTGAAAGTTCTTGACGGGAAAATCCTTTCTTTAATTTTTCTCTATATTTTTGTTTTCTGTATATTTTAATATATAGAGAAAGAGCCGAACTATATTATGATTGAAAGACGAAGAGATGCTAGTAGAGGAAAAGATACCTTTAAATTTCTAGAAGTGATCTGTAATTTTTTTTTATTGGATATTTTTTTATTTAATATTTTTTTTATGAAATTTTATGCGAATTTAAATTTTGAATTCAAAACTTATTTATATAAATATTTTCTTATTTAATATTTCTTTATTAGATCATTAGCAGATTTAAGTTTTGAATTCAAAATTTGCTTATATGGGTATTTTTTTTATTAGATCTTTAGTAGATTCAAATTTTAAATTTTTAAATGAGTATTTCTTTATTGAATCCTTAATATATTCAAATTTTGAATTCAAAACTTGTTCACATGAATATTTCCTTATTTACAAAACATTGTCATATTTAATTGTGTTATTAAGGGACCAATAGCATAATTATATTATTTTTAAATTTTATATAGTTTAAATTATCACTAAATCATAAAGTTATTAATACGCATTCTATACATTAAAAAAGTCACTTCTCATGACACATATTAAACTCGATAAATAATACTTAATTTAATCATTTCATAACAAATTTAATTAGATATTTAAGTGTTTATTATTTAATATATATTTATATCATACATAATTACATATATGTTCTAGTTAATTGAAATTAATTATAGTAAAATATAATGTATCTTGCTTATTAACTGTTGAGTTCTGCAACAAATTAAACGTTTAAGTTAAAAAAGGGAATAATTTTAACGGTTGTTATACATAGGAATGAGTATGCGCATATAACATGAAAAGATAAAGCTACTCCCCAGAAAGTTTGGTACAAGGTTATTGGTCACAGGCAGTAACCTTATATTTTTGAACTGTTTGAATGCAATTTTTTTTATAGGACAATGAAGAGTACAAGATACAAGATACAAGATGAGCAAAGTATACATGGAAAGCGAAAAGGTTATTCTTTATTCTCTATCTCTCTCGTTTGAGGTGATGAAAAAGAATGAAAGAAAAAAGAAGTAATTTACCAGAGAGAAAAACAGAAAAAAAATGGAGAATTTTTCTCACCTTAATTGAATGTAGGCGTTTATTAATATTATAAAAGGGCTGTACAAAATCAAATATCATCCTCCCTTAAATATATACAAAGAGAGTAAAAAAAATCCTCGTTATATATAAAAGAGATATTTTCTGGTGCTATAAATTAACACTAACGAAAGTAAAGTTCGGTTTCAATTTAATTATATAAATATATAATTATAGATAATAGTAAAATAATAAACGGTAAGAAAATAAATAGCATATAATGATTTAAATGATTCAATTTTTTAATATGAAAAGTTTACTCCATTGACGATGACACATCGAAAAAAATTCACTAATAATCAAATAGAGATACAAACACCAATATTCAAAGAGTTTCACAATATATACCAAAATCCAAAATACACCTTGAAAATAACTCACTTTAATTTACTAGTAATATACAGCAAGATAAATTAATAAACTTACTATTTAATCAAATATTACCGTACAAATAAACTAACTACATATGCCTATCTTTTAATCTACTCTGCAAAATTTGAGAAGAAAAAATGAGAGATTCCTTGAGTGAAAATGGAGTTTGGAAGTTCTCTCTTCTTTGTTTTCTTTTGTTCAGTAGTTGCTAACTTTTTTTTTCTTCTTCTCATAATTCATAGGCGACTGTGGAAGGAAACAAATATACATGTATCTGCTAGGGTGCACAAGTTAAAAAACAATTGGGCTTTTAGGCCAATAAAAAATAATAAATCTCCACCTTGGCTCAAAACGAAAGCAAGTTATTCAAACATAAAATTCCTCAATTTACCAAATAACCATCGTCCAAAGCCCCAAAGGGTGATTATTTACTCTAAACACCAATCAAGTCTAAGCAATACTTAAACTTGTTAATGAAACTGGTTTGGTTAACATAACAGTTGGATTCTTAATAGTGACTATCTTAATGACAACAATAGCACCTTAAGACACAATGTCACGAATGAAGTGATATCTGACATCAATATGTTTGGTTCTTTCATGATACATAGTATTCTTGGTCAAGTGTATCACATTTTAACTATCACAAAATACAATAGAAGTATCATGCTATAAACCCAAATCACAAACCAAACCTCTAAGTCAAATAACTTCTTTCACTGCTGCTGCTACTGCCATATATTCTGCCTCTATCATTGACCAAGCAACTGTAAAAGGTAAAGTAGCCTTCCAACTAATGGCACAATGGGAGAGTGAAGACATAACCTATTAGAGATCTTCTTCTATCCAAATCACCAGCATAATTAGAGTCCATATAACAAATAACACTACAACTAGTATTAGAACTTCCATCATATACCAAACCAAAATTAGATGTGCCTATCAAATATCAAAATATCCATTTCACTACTTACCAATGACCCTTTTCAGGATTTCCCTTTTATCTGCTAACAACACTAACTGCATATGAAATGTCTGGACGAGTACAAATCATAGCTTACATCAAACTACTAACGGCACTATCATATGGAACCTGAGACATGTGATGCTCTTCTTCTTTTGACTGTGGTGACAAATCCAAAGAAAACCTAAAATGTGAAACTAATGGCATACTTATAGGTTTAGACTCTTTCACACCAAAGCATTCAAGAACTTTTTCAATATAACTTTTCTAAGTCAAATAAAGCTTGCTTGTTTGTCTATCCTTGTAAATTTTCATGCCCAAAAATTTCTTCACTGCACCCAAATCTTTTATCTCAAACCCACCACTAAGTTGAGACTTTAATTTCTAAATCTCAGACTTATTCTTACAAGCAATAAGCATGTCATCAACATAAAGTAACAAATAGACAGATGGACTATCATGGAATAATTTATGATAAACACAACTATCATAATCACTCCTAAAGTAACCATGATCAATCATAAAGGAATCAAGTCGTTTATACCACTACCTAGGGGATTTTTTCAACCCATATAAAGACTTTTTCAATAAACAAACATGATCTTCCTTACTTGGAAGAACAAACCCCTCTAGTGATGCATATATATTTATTCCTCAAGCTCACCATGTAAGAAGGTTGCCTTGACATCAAGCTGTTCTAATTCCATGTCAAACAATGCAACCATAGCAAGTAACACACAAATTGAGCTATGTTTCACAACATGTGAAAATACTTCAATGAAGTCAATACCCTTCTTTTGACAATAACTCTTTGCAACAACACATGCCTTGAACCTAGCTTCTTCAACCTCATCTATACTTTCTTTTTTCTTGAAGACCCATTTTTTTCCAACAATCTTCTAGCCCTTAGGCGGTTTCACCAATTCCCAAGTATGATTCTTATGAAGTGATTCAATCTCTTCATTCATAGAAACTAGTCATTGAACATACTCATCACAAGTGACAGCTTCACGATAACTAGATGGTTCATGCACCTCAATAGACTATGCCACAAATAATACAAAAGAAACTAAGTTTGCATATGCGTATCTCTAAGGGCGTCGAATCTCTATTATTCCTTTACCCTTAGCCATACTACACTATATGGTTGATCATATTGCTCTTCTTCTACATTATGAATAGAATCATCTATCTCATCCATAAATGCTTGATCTGAAGTTCCCTCTTGCACTTGAGTAAGAGCTCCACTCTCAAGCTCCACCTGCTTACTAACACCGTTATCTTTACCTACAACAGTAGACTCCTTTTTCTTTTCCAACATGGAAAGCTCACCAAACTTAACATTTCTACTAATCAAAAATTTAGGTGACTTGGGTTCAACACACTATAATCTATAACTCTTCACCCTAGAAGAATATCCTAAAAATATATATTTCAATACCCTAGGCTTAAGTTTACCATCATTAACATGAGCATAAGCAAGACAACCAAATACTTTCAAATCAGAATAATTAGCAGGAGTACTAGAGAATACCTCAAAGAGAGTCTTCAACTTAATTGTAGTTGATGAAGACTTATTCACCAAATAGTAGGCATGGTTACAAACTTCAACCTAAAAAGGTTTATCCCAGTTAGCTTGAAAGAGCATACAACAAGCTCTTTCTAAGAGAGTCTTATTCATACATTCAGTAACTACATTTTTTTTGTGTTGTATGACGCATAATGTGGTTTCTTACTATGCCATTTCTTTCTCACAACTCATTAAATTGACTTTCACAAAATTCCAAACCATTGTTAGTCCTCAAATGCTTGATTTTCTATACAAGCCTTGAATTTTACAAATTTTGAGAATACATTATTCTTTTTCTTCATAAAATACACCCAAACATGACGGGAGAAGTCATCAATAAAAGTCAACATATACCAGGCACCACCTTTAGACATAACACGAGAAGGACCCCAAATATATGAATGAATATAATCAATAGTACCTTTCCTTTAATGGATAGTTGTACTCAACTTTAATCCAAACATATCCAAGAGAACTAATAGATACTGATAGAAAATTTTCACCATCAGAACTAGAACTATCTGTAATACTAGCAACATTATTAGTAACAGAAGACGTTGTGGTAGATTTTCCTTTACCTTTGAGTTTTAG
This sequence comes from Hippophae gyantsensis, assembly GCA_030763125.1. NCBI lineage: Eukaryota > Viridiplantae > Streptophyta > Magnoliopsida > Rosales > Elaeagnaceae > Hippophae > Hippophae gyantsensis. Next base: position 31,702,748 of record CM061032.1, read on the forward strand.
ACAATTTACTTTCCAGTGCCCTTCCTGACGGTAATAGTTGCATTTATCTTTTCTTTTTTTAGATTTGGATTTAGACTTTCCTCTATTATTGCTTATGCCTTTTTCTTGATTTCAACTTTGACAAATAAACCACTGTTATTATCATTGCTGCTTATAGACACATTTTTCTTCAACTATTTGGAATTTAAAGCTACTTTGACATCCTCCAAAAAATGTTCAAATGAATGATGTAAAGAACATAACAGAACTAAGGCATGATCATCATCATCAATTTTAACACCACCATTTTTTAGATCACGAATAATTTTAGTAAATTCATCAAGGTGATCCTATAAAGGTGTACCTTCTGACATTCTGAATGTTTACAAACACTACTTCAAATATAACCGACTTGTCAAAGACTTGGTCATATAAAAATTCTCCAATTTAAGCCATAACCCAACATAAGATTTCTCATTACCAACCTCGCATAGTACCTCATCAAACAAGGATAACTTAATTAAACTGAGAACATTTTCCATCAATGCATCTTTTTCTTCATTGTCAATTTATTTTACAATTTATCATTCCCTTCAAGTGTCTTAATGAGCCCTTCTTTAACTAATACGGCTCGCATCTTCATTCGTCAGAGACTGAAATCATTCATACAATTGAATTTCTTAATTTCGTATTTTGCCGCCATGATAGAAAACCCAGTATTAAACAAATAGAAGCATAACCCAGAAAATATGAAATCAATCAGATAATTAGAAAGCTCAAAATAAATTAAAAAGAGAAAACTTGATTACTTCCAATAAATAACAAAATAATCCAATGCTTTAATACCAATTTGCTATAAATTAGCACTAGTGGAAGTGAAGTTCGAGTCCAATTTGGTTGCACAAATATATAATTTTGGGTAACAGTAAAATAATAAGGAGTGAGAAAATAAATGGCACACAATCATTTAAGTGGTTCAAATTTTTAATATGAAAAGTTTACCCTACTAACGACGACACACAAAGAAAATTCCACTAATAATCAAATAGAGATACAAGCACCAGTATTCATAGAGCTTAACGAAATATACCAAAATCCAAAATACACCTAGAAAATAACTTACTCTAATTTACTGATAATATACAGTAAGATAAATTATTAAACTTATTATTTAATCAAATATTATCATACAAATAAGCTTACTACATATGACCTATCTGCTCTGCAAAATTTGAGAAGAAAAAATGGGAGATTCCTTGGCTGAAATGGAGTTTGGTAGCTATTTATTCTCTATTTTCTTTTGTTCAGCAATTGCTAACTTTTTTTTTCTTCTCACAATTCACAAGCGATTGTGGAAGGAAAAATATACATGTATCCGCTAGGGTGTACAAGCTGAAAATAATTAGGCTTTTAAGCCTAAAGTTTTGGGCCAATAAAAAATAACATCTTAACATAAAAATTCAATAAAGTGTCAAGCATATTTTTATGAGTTTGTTTTATATTTTTATTTATTAATCAACATATAGAAAAAGGTAGTATATGTTTTGTTAGCTCATTTTAATTATACAAGGGTGAAAAATTAGATCTAAAAATTACTGTAATTTTTTATTTGATTATTATTATTATTTTATTTGTTATCTTTCTTAAGAAAAAAAAACTATTGGGTGGTAGGATTAATGTAATCCACTTGAAATAAAAGAGGGGGTAGCTGATCGGGCAGAACCGACATTGCCGATCCTGTCAATAATTTGGTTTTATGTATTTATAAAACTCTCGCAAGTGCACGAATCATTTTGTAGAAAATGATAAATATACTCCCAAGGTCGATCTAAGGAAGGAATGTATGTGGTTTTTAATTTATTATTCAAACTTTTAAAAACAAAATTAAATCCTAAACATCCTGTCACGATATTTTGGGGTTTTGTATTTTTAATCTAAAAATAAAAATAAACATAGATACATATTCAATAAACATTTATGCAAATTTTATCTTTTATAATAGTGGAGTATTTATGGATATAATAACTAAGTAATTATGATTGCTCATATTATTTAGGTTATTAAAGATATGAATTGATATTTATTGATTCTCTCTTTTTTATATGAATACCACCTTTGGTAGGGTTAGATATTCTTTGTTAACTAAACAAATCAATTAACACCTATAGGTGGGGTCGATAACTAATTTGGTTAATTAAATTAATTCCTTTTTCTAAGAGATTCAAAATGAATCATTTAAATGCCACCTTTGGTGGGATTAGACAGTTTAAACTTTATTCAAGGTGTCCAAATTAAACCTAAGAATTTAGTTATCCGAGTAATAACTTTCAAGTTTTAAAACCACTACTGAGAACATGTTGTCAATACATTTTTAGATAATAATTCTTATAAAAACTTTTGAAATAGAGCTTCACTCTAACTACCGGGCGATTGTACCAACAAATAAAAGAGTACTACTTTAAATCAGACCGGATAACTAAACCTTAAAATCTAATTTTCAGATTTAAGTTTGTAATGAAAAATAATATATTTCTCTCTAACATTCTTAATATAAAATCTTAAATAAAAATAAAATCAATTCATTTTAGAGATTTTTACCTATTTAATATTTCACAAGCATAACAACGTTATTATTATATCATGTTTACAAACAACCAGCAAAGTTAAATTTAATCACAGACAAATTAAATATAACATGTAAGAATAAAACATAAAAAAAATGTAAAGAAAATAAAATCCTTACAGTACTTCGATGCTATTCCCGTTGCTGGAAAACCTCCAAACGGAATTTGTACTCCCATTTATTGAATCAAAAAGCAAATAAATTACAAAAACATAATTAGTTCTTCTCAAAAAGAGAAGAACTCTAAAACTAAGAGAAACTAACTAACGAAAAACTAAAAACTAAGAAAAACTAAGAAATGAGAGAAAGAAAGAGAAGAGAAGATGTGTTTTGAGGTGTGTTTAGAAGTGAAGAGAAGGGGGGGTATTTATAGGTGATGATGGAGAGAAAAAGTGGTGGAAACGCGGAGTGGTGATTGTTGACGTCATCGTGACGTGGGGGGCGGCTGTGGGCGAAAATGGGGTGAGATGGCAGCGGCACGGGCGGAAGGTAGGAGCAGCGCGCGCGGAATTGGAGCAAGGCGCGCGTAAGAGTGGGGAGCTATGCGCGTGGTCTAGGCGTGCTGCGTGCGGCTGGGTGCTGGCGCGCGTGGGCTGGTGGCTCCGTGCGCGTTTTCCTCCTTTTTGATCCATTTTGTCCAATTTTTCCATATTTGTTGACCTTTCCTCATTTATTTATTAATATATTTGTGATGTATTGCTTCCAGTATTCCTCTTTGAGTCTTTAAGTTACATTTTTAAGCAAAAATACCTGAAAAGCAATAAAAATACCCGTGATTCTGAAAAAGACAAATTTATATAAATATATGATAAAACATATAAATATATATATTTTTAATCAATTAATTAGCATAAATTCATGATAATTTTAGTACTTTTTGAGCACTCATCAGTAGCACATTAGTAAAGAGAAAAAAATATTGCTCTCATTTTAAAGATACACCTCATTTTTATTTTTTTTGGTTTTTTCTAATTTTTATTTTCTTTTCTTTAATTTTTTTTTACACTTTTTTTTTATTGTATTCTCTTTGTTTTGAACTTCCTCCAAAAGTAGGGATCTCATCCGCTAAGAGCTATATCCAATCTTTGACTCATTACCCTCGTTTATAATGAATCTATTATATAAGATCTTAGAGTTTTATTTTGCCAAATCTAACTTTATAAAGATCAGTTTATATATTATAAAGAGTTTTATGTATTTCTTTGACTCTTAGATATATAAAATTTTATAAAATATAGATATTTTATTTGATATGAAAATTTATAGATATATCTTTTCAAACAGTCATGGTTGCACTTTTGTAGAAGATTTCAAAAAAATGGTAGCAAATAGGTAGGGTGGCTTTTTTATGAAAATGCCCTTGTATAGTTGATATGACTTAACACTAAAGAAAAGAGTAATACAGATCGAAATATGAAGGCTAAAAAATATTATCTCATAGATTTATTTATCTAATTGATAACTACTTTTCAATCAAATGCTTTGATGCATCTAAAAAATAGGGACCGATCATTATTATATATCTTTATAATAAATTTCTTCAAGAAAAAGGGAGGAATAAAAAATTAATGTTGCCTTCATAGGTCCTAAGAAACTTCTAAAATTATAAAATATTTAACATTCATATTTTACATAAAAAAGTTATATTCATAATGGATTTTTTTTTCGTGCAAAATTTTACTCATAATAGGTAAAAATGAGAAAATGGGTGAGGTGAGGAAGATTTTAAGGCTTAGAACCAAAGGGAATAATTTAATTGTGAGAGGAACAAGAGGTCTGTTAGGATGGTTCAATTTTTAGAGAGATAAACTAGAGAGAAGTTAAAGAATTTGACAAAATGTGTGGATCTCTTATGAGGTTCATGTATATATAGGACATTACACTTACACATGTCGATCATATGGGGGTACACGTCGTAGCCGGTTAAGAGGTTATATATGTCAAAAACACATTTTAAACTTGAGGTAGACCACTACATGGCTCGGGCTGGTGGTCGACCTTCCAATATCCAAAACTACTATGCGTAGGAAAGGGTACCCTATAAGTATAGTTGTAGGTGTGAGCTCAAAATGGTCTTATTAGGTTGAATCGTTTGATGGATCGGGCTAATAGTTAGATCGGGATACGAGTCGATTCATATGTTCAAACATCAAGTCCTTCTACTCTTTCAGCTCGGTTCTTCAATAGGGGGTGAAAGAGTAGCAACTGAGTAGTAAATTTGAAACGTTTGGCTCATCTTAATAAATAATTTTCAGTTAATTGGAGAGAGAAGATATGCATCTCTATATAAAGTGGAGCCAAGGAGTTTATTCATTTCATCATTTCTTAGATATCGAACAAAATTTGGAACAAAAATGCTTTGTCTCTTCAACTCTTGCCATGTAAGTTATCTACTCAGGTGGTAAGAAAAATAGTTCATCAAGTACTTACTATTGCTTGGGATTTTAAGAATACCTCATATAGTCTAATAGTTTTTAAATTTCTTTTTAGGTTAGTCTCTAAATTCATTCCCCTTTTTACTTTCAAAACACGTCCTTAGGTAACTTTTTTTTCCTCGTACCTTATGATTTTGTTTTTTGTAATATTTTGTAGAGACCATGCATAGAAATTTATCATCACGGGCTATTGGGCATGTAGTCATGTTCTTGTGCTCCTCGGGCTCTTCCTATTAGGAAAGCCTTCAATACCCTAACTTTTGGGGTCAGATAGAAAGTGATGCATTGGGGTCCACTAGTGAAACTAGCAATTTGAGTGAATAGGAGATGTATGAACTTCTTCCTTATACGTCTACGTCTCGCCCATAAATAACACCTATAATTGGGTTGAATGTGCCTCATACCCAAATATCGGTCTCGAGATCATGGAGGAAAAAATCCAAGAAGAAAGGCACTAATGAATTAATAGGTCAAACCAAAGGTTGGGAAACCAAGGTTAAACCCAACGGTTTATCTCTTTAGGACGACGAGAGGCTAAGAAATATGTATGATATTTCCTCCTCAGTTTAGATAATGATCCCCTTGTCGGGTGTTCTTGACAGTGACCCACCTCTAGTTGAGAGCGCAACGTTTCATGAAAAGGCCTTATGGCTAGAGGTCAAGTTTCCAATGTTCTTGGACAGAAATAAGCTCGCACTAGGCTAACTAATTCCAAAGGGGTGGAGGTACCTACTTTTTCTCACCCTTATATATAAAGAGCTCGAGGTTGAGTTGGAAATACTTGATTTCAATGAGGCATACATATAAAAGCAGAATCCCACAAATATAAGGAGGGTCTATATGTCCTTCAAATAAGACTAGGGCATAAACATGATCCTTCTCGAGAACGAGAAGAATTGGAATAAGTACTTCTTCTACATTTCTGGTTGATGGGAAACATCAGTTAGTGACATTAGGGTAATAAGGAACATCTAGGCTAATACCAAACTTGTGATAAGGAATATGGGCTCCTTATCATGATCTTGAGCCCCGAGGCCAAACATAGATTGGATGATATCTAGAACTATCTACCCAAGAAAACACATTAGAGGCATCTACTAAACACCCCATACTTTATTGCTTGTAGATTGATAAGAAGAGGCTCAGTAGAGCCATCCCACATAATAATTTGTAAACCTCGGGCACCTATAAAGTGCAAGACTCCTTCCAAAGACTTTTGGGGAGGTTTGAAGTTATCCCTTATAATGGTGAACTATCCTTGAGCTCTATATAGATAAACCGTTGTTTGTTTAGACCAAGTATTTAAAATCAAACACCCCCAATTTCTTTTGTTTTTGTAGTTAGCATATAGTTTAATGTCGATACCCTATTGGCGCAACTTCAAAGTAAGGTTGCTAAAAAAAGGGAAAGCTCTCAAAAAACTCATAGCTCCCTTCCAAGGATAGGACTCCTCCAAGGGAAAGAAGAGGAATAAGTCCTCTGGGCAGGAGACAAACTCCCACACTATCTAAGAAGAAAAACCACATGAACATTGATGAGCCCGTGCTTGCACCTATACCTTTGAACATCGTTAGGTCCATGCTAGCTTCCCCAGGTTAACATATTCCTATACCATCACCTTGAGCCAACAAACACCTACCCTCTTAGTGAGAGACTTAAGGAGGGGCAATGGCATTATTGAAAATCTCATTGTAAAAGTTGGGGGAGTGGCCATGTGTAGAGATGTTGATTCTGGGGTCATTCTCAGCAGACTTTTGTACCAAGTAAGTATTACCTTAAGCTTTTATGTATTACATCTCTAGTTTTTGTATTTTTTTCATATTGCGTTATTTACCTTGTTTTCATGCCGAGCTCCTTTATGGGCTTAGTAGATTTTGGGGTGTTGAAGAGTTGAAGCATGACCTTATGGTGGAAAAAGAGAGCCATGCCTCTACTTGGGCTAAGAATGTTATGTTGTTGGTCAAGGCTAACAAGTAGGAGGGTGAGGCCATCAATAAGAAGGAAAAATTGGCCAAGACCGTATAAGAGCTGAATGAGAACTCAAGGCACTTTGAGATGATCGAAGATGCCTAGAGAAAACTTGAGGCTGAGGTTGAGGCTTATAAGCATGAGCTTAACAATGCAAAAGACATGTTTTCTTGCGAACAATATAAACTAAGACGTAATCTCAATGCCATAACTGAACTTCTCTCCTTGAGTATTGAGATTGGGTATAAATTGGCCATGAAATCCCTTAAGAAAGAATCCAAAAAGAAGGGCCTTGAGAAATACTACTATTATATCCTCAACATCATAGCTACACCACTATACTTGTACACTCAAACTCAGGATGAGGGTGATGAGTAGGATGAAGACTCCGGTTCGTATGATATTGAACCCAGGATGGGAGATGAACAAGGTGAAGATAGAGCTGGGGATCCTTAGTTCTTTAGTGGGCCTGAGCCCATTTATTATGTATATATTTTTTTGTTTTTGACAAAGGCTCAATGCCTTTATGCTATATAGGCACGATCTTGTTCTTTGTAATCTAACACACTTTGTTAATAAGACTTATATTAAAAAGCTTATATTGTATGTATACTTGTGCATTTATAGTATTTATTTATGATGTTGACCCACCTTCTTACTTTTTAAGACATTTGTCAACATGGTATCCCAATGTCATTACCTATAAAAAGGGATTAGGGATAATATAATTCAAATATCCTTTCTATTTGAAGAAATTAAAAAAAACACTCCATCTTTCTTGCTCAAACCTTATGGATTCTGATTGAGTAAATGAATGCTTAGCTCAAGCTTTAAAACTAGAGAATGGCAGGCTAAACATCGAGGTAGAGAAATTAAAGGCCGAGTTTTCCAACCATAAGGATAAGCTCTCTCTTTATAAAGAGACCAAGTGTGAGCTCTCGAAAGAAGGACCATGAATAAAATGGCTATTCTAGTTGACAAAGATTCGCATTAGGTGAAATTTTACATGAAGCAATCTAAATAAGTGTTCCTCAAGGTGTGGAGTGTTGTTGAGGAATTGGAACCTTTCATACTTAACTTGAATTATCCCCTACCAAAGCAAGGGCTATATTTTTTAAAAGGTTGTCAAGAATCAGGCCAAATTGTTACCTTTAGTGGAAGAGGCAAACGACCCAAACACTGGTCATGCATCCAAACATCTTAAGAAATTTTAATGATTTTGGGAGACTGAGCTTTCCATTAATGAACTTTAAAAGCTTTGTAAGCTCAATCAATAAACTTTATTTTCAATAGGATGAACTTGTGAAGCTCAATCAGTAAAATTTATTTTAATAGGATGATTATGAAACTCAATCAATGCAATAAACTTGTAGCCCAACTCAAGAAATTGTTAGATTACAGTCTACTCGATCCATGACCAAGATGACCAACTTATAGAGAGGGATGTTGAGAGAGGGTGCTCTACTTGGTCTGTGACCAAGGTGCTCAATTCTCTTAACATTATCTTGTCAAAGCACTTTACTTTGTTCCTGATCGGAGTGATTAGCTCATGACATAAAATCTTAAGAGAGAATGATGTACCTGGTCTGCAACCAAGATGATCAACTCTCTTAACATCATCTTATCCGAGTGCTCTACCTGGTTCCTAACTGAGGTGATTAGCTCATGAAATAAAGTCTCAAGGAAGAGTGCTCTATCTAGTCTAGGACTAGGTAATCAACTCTCTTAACATCATTTTTTCAGAGTATTCTACCTAGTTGCTAACCGAGATTATCAGCTTGTGACATGGAGTCTTAAATAAAAGTACTCTTTGGTCTATAACCAAGGTGATCAAATCTCTTGACATCATCTTACCATAGTGTTCTACCTAGTTCTTGACCAAGGTGATCAACTCGTGACGTGGAGTCTTAAGAGAGATTGTTGTACCTGGTCTGTGACCAAGGTGATCAACTCTCTTAACATCATTTTGCCAGAGCATTCTACCTGGTTCCTAATCGAGGTGATCAGCTCATGACATGGAGTCTTGCTAGGAAATAGTGTCATTGCTAAACAAAAAGTCATTATATGTATGTATGTATGTATGTATATATGGTGGTACATAGAGATGGTAAATCAAAGTACATTAGAAGTGATACTTTTTCAAGTGTCGAGCATTCCAACTCACGTTATCTTCAACTCCTTCAATGTTTTTCAATAAGTAGGCCTCTCTTGGTGTACCCTACTTATTTGGTATGGACCCTCCCAATTTGCACCAAACTTTCCAACAATCCACTCCTTTTTGTTAGGGAAGACCCTTTTGAGGACCTAATTACCTATGGCAAAAGATTTAAAATGTATGACTTTGTTGTAATAATCTATCACCTTTCCATTCTGCTTAACCATCCTTCTCAAGGCTTCCTTTCTTTTTTTGCTCTGCTAGGGTCAATTCAATTACTCTACTTGTAGTGTTTTAGTATTCAATTAGGATTGATCTCACTGATCGCCACACACGAAGTGTATGTAATGAATACACAAGTATACATATCGCAACTAGTAATATAATGATAAGAAAAGATCGTTCTCACGGAGATTATTTTATTAAAAACTAATTTTTAAAACTTAAAAAAATAAAAATTAATTTTTTTGTGTTTTTATATTTTAAGGAAGCAAAATTAAAATAACTAAAAGTAAATAGCAATAATTAATTAAATCAAATTTGATAACTAAAAGATATATGAGAAAATATCTATGAATACTTAATCTCCTAATTTTCTAAACATGTGAATCGTTAAAATTCTCCCAATATAATTATCAATTAAATTACATGATCAATTGAATCTAACCTAGCATGTATTCATCTCTCAAGTAAACTACACACCATATAGCAATTAATTTAATCACATACATAAGAATCATAGATCTCTATTTATAAATTATGTATGTTATTTAATCAAGACAAACAATTAAATAATTTTCTCAAATATATTTAATTACCTCTATAGATAAATTGTTGGCCAAACAATTAAGAGCATAAAAATTAGATTAAATAATATAATTAAAGTAAAATTATATTGGGGTAAAATATTAGATCATCATATAATGAAAATTGGGTTCATAAAATTCATATATTAATAAATTAACTGCACATAATTGTGTTCATAAAACTCATATTTTTCATAAAGAAAGACATAAAATTTGATAAAGAAAATAGTAGAAGAAGAAATACAATCAATTTCTTGAATTGTAATGTTAATATCCTTTTTAATCTCTACCAAAATTGTGTCATCTCTTGATTTTTTTTGTATTTTTCTCTCTTTTTAGCTCCAAATATTGACCAAAATTATGCTAATGGAGGCCACTTAGAGTTTATGGAGTGATTAGGGGCTTAAATATTGCTCAGGTGATATTTGGACCATCAGATCAAATTCAGATCAAGGGCTACGATCAAAACAAGCAAAATTGATAGCTCCATCCAATCACAACGCGACATGTGGCATCAGAAATTTACTGGGCGAATCAGGGATTGATGTGTGGCAAAGGGACCGGTCAGAGTCAACGCTTGTTGAGTCAGCGACATGGGCACAACGTGATTTGCGGAAATGGATGGCATGGAGCATGGGTGGTGACATGTGGTGCACGTTTCATCCTCCTCACACGTGGCATAACATGATTCATTGTCCCTACTTGCGTGGCATTTGCATGGCTTACCTAGTCAGCTCCTCTGGTTGCATGTCATGACACGTGGCAACTATTGATTGGTTATGCGTTAAAAATCCATAAAAATTCCAAAACAATCCCAAAAAATTTTAAAAAATTATATTTTTGCCCATTTTCACTAAAAAGTTTATATTTTAATATTTTTGGCCATAAAAATACTATTTATTGACTAAAACAAGTAAATATTAAGTAAAAAATGCACTAATGACTCTACTTTCATAGAGTCATCACATCTCACAGTGGTCACTTGATCTCTGTTGGTATCACTGGCTCAATTCTGTATACTAGTGAGAAAGGCATCTCATTAGTACTACCTCTAGGATTAGTCCTAATGGCATATAATGTTTTAGGTAGCTCTTTAACCTATCTTCCTTTAGTACCCTTTAACTTTTTTCTTTAATAGGTTGATTACCAATTTCTTAGACGACTCTACCTGATCGTTGACTTATAAGTAATATGGCGTTGAATGGCATGACTTGATATTACACTTGGTGGAAAAATCTTTGATGTGATGACACATAAAATGCCTTCCATTATCTATAACAAGCTCCTTGGGTAGGCTAAAGCGACAAACTATAGACTTCTATATAAATAGAATTACCTTATCTTCCTTTATTCTTCCTAGAGGCTTTGCCTCAATCCATTTGAAAAAATAATCTATGATGACTAATAAGAACCTCTTTGGCCCATCATTGGTAGTAAAGGTTCTACTATATCCAGCCTCTATTTGTAAAAGGACCACGGACTAACTATCCCTATCATCATGGTTGGTGGTATATATGATAATGGGGTAAACCTCTGACATTTATCTCATGCCTGGGTGTACCTCGTGTAATATGCTAGTATAATGAACCAGTAGTAGCCCTACCCCATAATTCATTGGGACAACCTTATTCCACCCAAATGGGAGCTGCATTCTCCCTCGTGAGCTTCAAACATAATTTTTTAGACCACTCCCTAGGTATGCACAAGCGTCTGGATCCAAAGGTTATTTTTCAATGCAATATATTGTTTTCGATCGCGTACTGACCTACCTTGGCCTTGATTTCTTTTGCGAGCTTCTGGTCCTAACGTAGGTCTCCCTTTTTAGGAAGTTAAAGATAAAAGTAAACCATAGGCTAGTGGCCTCATATATGCTTCCCACTATTTTTTTGGCTTTTTCCAAGCTAGCCTCTATTAGGATTGTTACACAAATTACCCGAGTTCGATTGGCTTTGCATACATCAACTAGTATGGCTAAAGCGTTGACATGACCATTCTCATTTATGGATATTTTCTTGATTTCAAAGAGGAAATATTTAGAGCATTCCTTTCTTATTCTATTCAAATATCTCCTCATCTTGCTATCTTTAGCCTCAAACATGCCCAAGTATTGATTGACCACTAATTGTTAATCGATGTGCAAGGTAATGCTATCAATTCCAAGTTTCTTTACAGTCATAGCACCAAATATAGCTGCTTCATACTCTATAATGTTATTGGTCCTTGGATATCCATCCTGACAGCATATTTGAAACAGTTTTCATCATGATCTATTATAACCACCCCTAGCCTGACACCATTATAGTTGTGTGTGCCATCGACAATACTTGCTAGGTTGGTACCTCTCTTTGATCCATGACATATACTTCCCCTTGTACTTAATCATTATTGACCTTTGGTGACTCGCTGAACTCAGCAACAAACTCTACCACCATTTTCACTTTAATGGAATTCATAGACATATACTTGATATTGTACTCTCCTAGTTCTATTGCAATATGCCCCAGTCTCCTTAAGACCTCCAACCTTGTCAATATGCTCTTAAGTGGCTATGAGGTATGTGAGTCGAAGTAATGTTTGATTTTTCATGCCATCACTATTAGAGCAAAGTCTAACTTGTCAAATGTTAGATACCTACTTTGGGCATCTACTAGGATCTACATGATGTAGTAGACGAGGTGTTTTTCATTCAGCAAGGAGTATGATACTATAAGTATGGGGAGTAAAAGCCAAATATAAATGAAGTTTTTCTCCTGGGGAGGAATTGATGAGGACCAGAGACTTGCTCAGTTACTGTTTAATTCCTTGAAAAGCTCTATCATAATCTTTGTTCCATGAAACCGATGTGCTCTTTCTTAGCATTTTGAAGAATGGAAAGAACTTGTCTGTGCAATTGGAAATGAATCTATTAAGTGCCATTATTCTTCCATTCAGCTGTTGAATCCCTTTTAAGCTAGTAAGAGGTTTCATCTTGACCAAGGCTTGTATCTTGTCTGAGTTGGCCTCAATTCCTTAAGTAGATATATGATATTCTAAGAATTTTCTTAAAGCAACACCAAAACACATTTTTTAAGGTTCAGTCTTATAATACCTTCGAATTGCATGAAATACTTTTTCCATGTCTTTGATATGGTTTGCTGGCTGTGCTGACTTTATCACCATGTCATCCATATGTGCTTCTAGATTTCTCCCTAACTAATCAACAAACATCTTATTGATGAGGTGTTGATATGTGGTTCCTGCATTCTTTAAACCAAATGGAATTTGGGTGTAACAGAAGGTCTTTTCCTCAATAAAGAAAGATGTTTTATCCTTATCTTTTGGGTGCATTCTGATTTAATGATAACCAATTCATCTAGGAAACTTATCAAGCCAAAATTAGTGGTAGTATCAACCAACTGATCAATACTTGGTACGAGAAAATAGTCTTTTGAGAATGCATCATTCAACTATATAAAGGCTACACACATGCGGGGTGATTCACAAGCCTTTTTTACCAACACCACATTTGACGACTAGGTTAGGTAGTCCACCTCTCTAATAACCTTTGTCTCCTTCAGTGTAATGACCTGACTTTTAATCACTTCGTTATTTTATCTTGGGAATTTTCCCTTTCTTTTCTTTATAGGTCTAGCTTTCAGATCAACATTCAACCTATGGGTTATAACACTACTACATGATAAGAGTCAAATTATTGCATTTTTGTTATGATTTAAATGTTGATATTTGTGTGAAAATTGTGTTTATTTGATTATTTAATCCACAAATTTCATTTCACTGGTATTTCGTGTTTAAAGTGCAATTTCAGGTAAAATCATGATTTTGGAGAAGTTTGGGACAAATTTCAATGATTGGGATTGAGTGAAAATAAAAAGAAAACAGAGTTTCGAAATTTAGAAATCCCACGGCCGGCGAGATAATTCTCGCCACCGGTGCAAATCTTACAGATTGCATGGAGAAAATCTTCCCTAGAGCACGGCGAAAATCTTATAGAGCCGCCGGCGAGAATCAGAGGAATCAAAATTCTAATTTTTCCAAAAATCTCGCCGCGGCGAGAATAATGTTGCCACCGGCGAGTTTTGTCCAAAAACAAATTTTTTGTGTTCTTTTATTCCAAAATTGTCCTCAAAACCCTAGATCTGTATATGCCATAAGATGGAGAAAGATGCAAGGGTAGAGAGGAGCAAATCTGAGCCATTTTTGGAGGAAAGAAGATAATTTTGGAGAGAAAGTTTGGAGAAGCTTGAAGGATTATCACCATTGTTGTTACCAAGTGTTCATCTTCAAAGTTTTTCATCTCTTCTCCTTAGCTTTCATTTTCTGCATTTTATTCATATTTTTTATTCATGGATTCAATTGAGATAATGTTTGTTCTTATTTCCGTTATGAACTAATTCGTTTTTGCTAAGGCTATGATGTAGTTGAATCAAGAAAATCTGATTTCTTTTGTTATTGTTATATGAGTTCATTGTTTTCAAGTTGAGTATTTATTTCCATGCTTAATGCTTTTAAATTTCTGGCCAAGATTTAGATGATTTGTTGCATTATATTGAGACCGAGAGGAGATGTGTAATAAATGCTTCTTGTGATAAATACCGTATGTTGAATACGAGTGTGAGAACTAATGCATGACGTATGTGGTTATTCTAGAAATTCCATAAATCGTAATGTGCTTGTTTGTGATTAAATCTTCATAGAAATATAGTTGGTTTTCATAGATAAGTAATTCTAATATAACTCGAGAGAGAGTATTAGGTAAATTTGGGTTTTTCAACCATCACTTTTAGCTTTGATTCTCATATAACATGTATTGAAATCAGATTGAATTGATTTAGCGAAATCAAATGCCTTAGCGTTTTTAATTATTTGTGAACAACATTTAATTGTGTTATTTGCATTTATTTTTAAGTTAATTTGCTTCTTAAAAAATTTCAACAATTGGGTTTTCAAATAAAATTAGGATTAGTCAATTTTGGTACTTAGTAACGTCATTTCTTGTGGGTTCGATATCCGTACTTTTGTATACTTTATTACTTGAACGATTCGTACACTTGCGAAAATACGCATCAAGTTTTTGGCACCGTTGCCGAGGAATGGTTTGATTTTATTAATATCGATACTACCTAATCTTCGTTTTAATTTGAAGTTAACTTGCTTTATCATTGTTTCATTTTTAATTTTGTTTTAAATTGAGCTTATTGAGTTGTGTTAATTGTTTGTTCATTTAGAGTTGTTGCTGCTCATTTGCATTATTTATTTTAGTCATTTCTTGTAGTTTTTCAGTTTGTTTATTTTGCTCTTTTATTTTATTTATCATAAAAAAGGGTAACTTTGTATTGTTTTTGTGCTAGTGGATTTTCTGGTTGTAGGATTTTTGTATGAGATGTACAAGAAGCCTTAACCTTCTTCCATTTGATCCTGAGATTGATAGAACATATAGGCGTCTAAACCAAGACAGAAGGTGTTCAACCTCAGCTCCTAATAGACAATCAGCCATGAATTCACCAATTGTTGAGGGAGGTGGAAATCGTAGAGCTTTGAGGGATTATGCTGCGCCTAATGTTGCTGGAACTGCTTCGGGTATAAGGAGGCCAACTGTTCAAGCCAAGAACTTTGAGATAAAACCATCCTTTATCCAAATGGTTCAATCAAATCAGTTTGGGGGAATGTCAAAGGATGATCCAAATGCACATATTGCTTACTTTCTAGAGGTGTGTGATCTTTACAAGATAAATGGTGTGTCCGAAGATGCTGTAAGATTGAGGGTTTTTCCTTTTTCACTTCGGGATAAAGCCAAGGAGTGGCTAAACTCATTACCACCGGGATCAATGACAACATGGAATGAATTGGTTCAAAAATTATTGTCCAAGTTCTTTCCTCCTACTAAGACGGTAAAATTGAGGAATAAAATCACATCTTTTACACAGTATGACCAAGAATCATTGTATGAAGCTTGGGAAAGATTCAAAGAAATGTTGAGGAAGTGCCCACATCATGGTATACCGATTTGGCTGCAAGTCTCTACATTTTATAATGGGTTGGTTTCAAACTATTGGGCAATGATTGATGCTGCAGCTGGAGGGTCTTTAATGGGAAAAACACCGGAGAATGCTCATGAGTTCTTAGAGATTATGGCAAAAAACAAAAATCAGTGGCATTCAGAGCGGGTAATTGCAAAAAGACCAACAGCAGTGCATGAAATTGATTCAGTGAATGCTTTGTCGGCTCAAGTTGCTATTCTTTCAAGAAAGATGGATTTTTTGTCATCCAAATTTGAATCCAAACCAACTGCACAATGTGATTTATGAGATGGAAATCATGCTAGTATCGAGTGCCAAGTTGGAAATCCATTTGCTTCACCGAATGCTAAGAAAGAAAATTATGTTTCAAATTTCCAAAAACCTCAACATAACCAATATTCGAACACCTACAATCCAGGTTGGAGAAATCATCCAAATTTGTCATGGAGAAATAACCAAGGGGGATTCAAACTGTCATCATCTTCCTACCAACCCCAAGAGAAGAAACAAACAGATTTGGAAGGAATTTTGGGAAAGTTCATTGGGGAGTCAAGAACAAATTTTAGAAATCAAGAGGCAATCAACAGGGACATCTAAAACCAACTAGGGAAGATTTCAAAGCAGATTGCAGAAAGGTCTCAAGGATCGTTGCCTAGTGACACAATAAATCCCAAAGAGCATGCAAAGGCTATCACATTGAGAAGTGGTAGAGAAATTGAGAATCAGAGGAAATCGGAGAAAAAGATGGAAGAATCTAAAGAAAAGCCATCAACATCCCAAGATGTTCAACCTTCCCCAAATGTGAAATATGAGCCTCCTATCCCATATCCTCAAAGATTGAATAAGAAAAAGCTTGATAATCAATTTGATAAATTTCTGGAAATTTTTAAGAAATTGCATATTAACATTCCTTTTGCAAAGATGCTGGAACAAATGCCCAAGTATGCAAAATTCATGAAGGAAATTCTATCAAAGAAGAGGAAGCTGGGAGATTATGAAACTGTCATGCTAAATGAGGAGTGCAGTTCTTTAAAGAAAACTGCCACAGAAATTGAAAGACCCAGGGAGTTTCACTATAACTTGTACTATAGGAAGTTGCAATTTTGATAAAGTCCTATATGATTTAGGAGCAAGCATTAATTTGATGCCACTTTATATTTTCAGGAAACTAGGCCTGGGAGAAGCGAAGCCCACTTCAATCTCTGTACAATTAGCGGATCGATTGGTGAAATATTCTCGAGGGGTAATTGAGGATGTTTTAATTAAAGTTGACAAATTTATTTTCCCTGTAGATTTCGTGGTGCTTGACATGGAGGAAGATAGAGAGGTACCGTTGATATTGGGGAGACCGTTCCTTGCAACTGGAAGAACATTGATTGATGTTCAGCAAGGAAAGCTCATTCTACGGGTGCAAGATGAACAAGTGACTTTTGATGTTTTTTAAGCAATGAAATTTCCAAGTGAGGTACATTCTTGTTTTCAAATTAACACTCTTGATAGGTTAATCTCGGAAAATTTTGAGGAGAGAACTCCATTGCTACCACTAGAATCTTGCCTTGTGAAATCTGAAACAATTGAGGAGGAAGATAAGGGAGTGAGACAATGTTCTGAATTACTGACAGCACTTGATGAATATTTGTCCAGTGATGGAACATTCAAGGAGTTGGGAACAAATGAAACTCCAACCTCAGTGGTAAAGAAGAAAGCCAACAAGATTGAGCTAAAGCCACTGCCATCCCATCTAAGGTATACCTATCTTGAAGACTCTGAATCTTTTCCTGTTATTATTAACAATTCCTTGAATGATGAAGAGGAAAACAAGCTATTAGGAGTTATTCAGACTCACAAAACGGCAATTGGATGGACAATGGCAGACATCAAAGGGATTAGCAACTCTGTTTACATGCATAAAATCTTGATGAATGAGGATTACAAGCCCACAATTCAGCCACAAAGGTGCTTAAATCCAATAGTGCAAGAAGTGATCAAGGATGAGGTGATTAAGCTTTTGGATGCCGGGGTAATTTATCCAATTTCAGATAGTGCTTGGGTAAGCCCAATTCATTATGTACCAAAGAAAGGAGGAATCACAGTTGTAGAAAATGAAAACAATGAGCTTATTCCAACAAGGACAGTGACTGGGTGGAGAGTGTGTATTGATTATCGAAAGTTAAACAACGCCACCCGAAAAGATCATTTTCCTTTGCCATTTATTGATCAGATGTTGGAAAGATTGGCTGGACATGCTTATTATTGTTTTCTTGATGGATATTCGGGGTACAACCAAATTGCAATTGCACCAGAGGATCAAGATAAGACAACATTTACATGCCCTTATGGTACTTTTGCATACAAAAGGATTCTATTCGGTTTATGTAATGCACCTGCAACTTTCCAAAGATGCATGATGGCGATTTTCTCTGATATAATCGAAAAGTTTATTGAGGTTTTTATGGATGATTTTTCTGTTTTTGGCCATTCTTTTGATAATTGCTTGCATAATCTCTCTTTAGTCTTGCAGCGTTGTAAAGACACAAATTTAGTGCTAAATTGGGAGAAATGCCACTTCATGGTTCAAGAAGGAATTGTTCTCTGCCATCGGATTTCAACAGAGGGAAAAAGTGGACCGTGCAAAGGTGGAAGTGATCGAAAAATTACCACCTCCAACAACTATAAAGGGTGTTAGAAGTTTCTTGGGACATGCTGGGTTTTATAGAAGATTTATTAAAGATTTTTCAAAAATAACAAAACCTCTTTGTAGTTTGTTAGTTAAAAATGCACAGTTTGATTTTTCTCCTGATTGTTTGCAAGCTTTTAACCTTTTGAAGGAGAAGCTCACTTCGGCCCCTATAATTTATGCACCGAATTGGAGTCTTCCATTTGAGATAATGTGTGATGCTAATGACTATGCTATAGGTGCTGTTTTGGGCCAAAGGAAGAATAAGTTACTGCATGTGATTTATTATGCAAGCAGGACATTGACAGATGCACAACTTAATTATGCAACAATTGAGAAAGAGCTTTTGGTAGTAGTGTTTGCATTTGATAAGTTTAGATCTTATTTAATTGGGTCTAAAATCATTGTTTATACTGATCATTCTGCTCTTAAGTATTTGCTAGCCAAGAAAGATGCCAAACCGTGATTATTAAGATGGATTCTTCTCTTGTAAGAATTTGACTTAGAAATCCGGGACATAAAGGGGACCGAAAATTTGGTTGCTGACCATTTGTCCAGGTTGGAGGAAGATTACCTTGAGGTTGAAGAACAAATTAATGAAACATTTCCTGATGAGCAATTGCTTGCTATCCGGACGGCTCTATGGTTTGCTGATTATGCAAATTATTTGGTCAAGAAAATTTTACCTCCTCACATGTCTTATCAACAAAAAAGGAAATTCTTTTTCTGATTTGAAACATTATTTTTGGGATGAACCTTACTTGTATAAACATTGTGCAGATCAAATTATTAGAATATGTGTGCCGGAGGAAGAAATGGAAAGCATTTTTCGTCATTGCCATTCGAAGGAAGTTGGAGGTCATTTTGGTGGAAAAAAAACTATAGCAAAAATTTTGCAATCCATATTCTATTGGCCTTCATTGTTTAAAGATGCTTTCAAGTTTGTTTCAATATGTGATGATTGCCAAAGGAGCGGAAATATTTCACGGAGACATGAAATGCCCTTAAATAATATTTTGATTATTGATTTATTTGATGTTTGGGGTATTGATTTTATGGGGCCTTTTCCTTCATCTCATTCTAATAAATACATTCTTGTTAGTGTATATTATGTCTCTAAATGGGTGGAAGCAGTTGCCTTGCCCACCAATGATGCTAGGGTTGTGATCAATTTTCTCAAGAAGAACATATTTTCCAGATTTGGCACACCTAGAGCAATTATAAGTGATGGAAGTAAGCATTTTTGCAATAACCAATTTGAGGCTTTGTTGCAGAAATATGGAGTAACATATCGGATAGCAACACCTTACCATCCTTAAACTAGTGGACAAGTTGAAGTGTTAAACTGAGAGTTGAAGGATCCTTGAAAAGACCGTAAATAACTCACGCAAGGATTGGTCAAAGAAACTAGATGATGCACTTTGGGCCTATAGGATAGCTTTCAAGACACCTATCGGCATGTCTCCATACCGATTGGTGTATGGAAAAGCTTGTCACCTTCCAGTTGAATTGGAACATCGGGCATATTGGGCAATTAAAATTCTAAATTTTGATCTTAAGGCAACAGGTGAAAAGAGGGTGTTACAATTGAATGAGATGGATGAAATGAGGAATGATGCTTATGAGAATGCCCGAATATACAAGGACAAGACGAAGGTTTGGAATGATAAGCACATTTTGAGGTGAAACTTTGAGGTGGGACAGAAAGTGCTGCTTTATAATTCCCGTCTCAGACTTTTTCTGGTAAAGCTAAAATCTCATTGGTTAGGACATTTCCTAGTAACCAAGGTGTTTCCTTATGGAGTAGTTGAGATCAGTCATGAAACAAAGGAAACTTTCAAGGTGAATGGACAATGGTTCAAGCCATATTTTGACGGAGAATTCAGCAAGCAGAAAGATTCTCTAGAGTTACAATAACCACAGTAAAAAAAATGACAAAAAGTCTAGCTAATGACTATAACTTAAAGCGCTTAATGGGAGGCAACCCATCAAGTAAAAAATAAATAAAAAAATTTGCACGTTCGCCGCCGGCTAGGGCAGTTTCGCTATCGGCGTAAAGGAGATCTCACCGCGACGAGAATCGATTTAAATTGAATTTTCGCCGCGGTAGGTTAGTTTTCACGCAATTTTTTTTTTAATTTTCTCTCAAGTTTCTCCATTTTCTCTCATCCCAACTCCAAATCTTCATCACCCATCATCATCAAACACCAAATCAATCACCATACACTTGTTTCCATCAGAATTTGCTACAAGATTCATCACCTTATGCGCGATTTTTGGGCTATTTTTGGGCGTTTTGGAGCTTGATTTTTCTTCTAACAAGTGAGTAATTTTGGTCCAAAGTTTTGTTTATTTGCATTTCTCTTAGATTGCAAGAGATTGTTGGAGGATAAATTGGATTGTGGATGAGGAATTGCAAGCTAGGGTTTTGAATTTGAATTTGATTTGGCTATTTGGGGCTTTTTGAAATTGAGGATATTTTGGTTAAATTGCTGCATTTCTTGCTTTGATTTCTAATATATTGAGGCATTGTGATATTGAGAATTGTCTAGATTGAAGTATATTGTGAAAATGCCTAAGAAAACCAAATCCCAGAAGGCTCGTGCTTCTTCATTTGATAGGAGTTTGTTTATATCTGAGGATGCTGCAAAGCATTTTGAGGAAAAGGTTATTAAGAGGACAATCATACCTCAGAGGTGGTTTTTGATTGATCAGACTCCTTGTTGGAGTAATTATGTCCCACATCTTTAGGCTAGGAAGTGGGAGATTTTCTGTCATCCTATTGAGGGGGACTGCCTCTCTTTGGTAAGGGAATTCTTTGCTAATGCTCAAGAGCGGGTGGATTATAAAGTTTTTGTGCATGGACAGTGGGTACTTTTCACCAAAGAAGTGATTAACAGCTATTACAGTTTGCCAACAATGGGGGATGATGAGGATTTTCTCCGATTACTTTCAGATATTGACATGGCGATAGTTAATGCTTCGGTCTGCAAGCCAGGCACAGTATGGAAGATGTCGGGGGATGTGTATAAAAATTTCCCCCGTAGTGCTTTATTGGATGTGGTACAGCCCTAGTATGCTTTCATTTGTGCTAATTTATTACCTACTACACACCTTAGTGATGTCACTAGAGAGTGGGTCATCCTATTTTATGCCATTGTGTTTGGGGCCTTTATTGATGTTGGCAGGGTTATCTTTGATTATATCATATAGAGTGCAACGGCTGCATCTGGAGGCATTGGGTTCCCATCTTTAATTTCTGCTATCTATGCAAGCCAAGGAGTAACTTGGGACAAAAATGAGGAAATTGGTGGTGTGATGAAGCCTATTGATGGGCCAAAGCTTGCTGAGTTTTTGGGTATAGCATCGCTTCCCAAGAAATGCCCTCATTCTACTGTTGGGGCTAGTGCGACTTCCTCCCAGCCTAGGGTTGAGACTGTTGATCACCATTTGGGCAGGATTAAGCGTATTTTGGAATACCAGGGGGAGCATATTGCTTATCAGAGTCAGTTACTCATACAGCAGCGGAATTTCCAAACCGAAAGTACACAATTCCTTCATGACTACCTTCAGAGGATGTCTATACAATCTGGGCATGATATGAGTGGTTATCCTGCGATGCCGACTTTCCCCCCTATGCCCGATGCACCTGTTTACATTGGGACTGATGATGATGATTATGAATGATGTTTTATTTTGCTTTCAGTTGTTTTCAATACTTCTTGTTATTTATTTTCGTATTTTCTGTTTAGTTTCTTATATTCATCTTGTGGACTTTTGTTGAGTGTTTTATTTTGTGTCACCTTTTTCGTTTTATTTCTTTATGGTTGATTTTCTTTTATTGTTAACCCCGTGATTTAACAAATTACTGTGAATGTGATGGTGCACCTAGCTCTTTTTCTCTTTGTGATGTCGATGGCCATTTGTAGTTTCTTTTTCTTACATTGGGGACAATGTAAGGTTTTGTTTGGGGGTGCGGTAAACGGTAAATCTTTTCTTCACTTCATTTTTAGTAGTTTTGTTTATGTGTTTATTTGTGTTTAATTTTTATTTTCCATTTATTTTTCTACATTTTGATTTAATTTCTTTTATTTGATTATTGTCTTATTTTTATTATTTTTTATTTTTTATTTTATTTTATTTTATTCTCATTTACATTTTACTTGTTTTAATTTGCACGTTGATGATAATAATGTGATTGTGATAACAAGTAGCTTTTAGAAGACATTAAATTTTGCTTCGGTTTAAAGATAATTTCAAATGTTGATTTTACCTAGTTGGCGACTCTTTTGGTATGTGGTATGATTTGGTTGATTAGTCTAAATGCTTAGAGAAGTCTTATGTGTGAATTTTTCATGGATATTTTTGTGATCTTAACAAACTCTAGAACTCATTTGAAAGCCTCTTGAGGCGAAATAATTTGGAATTGCACTATTTAGGATATGATGTAGGCCATTTTTGGATCGATTGTGTCATTTTAAGCCTAGCTTGTTATCCTTATATCACTAGTTACCTCTTTGCGCCTATTTAAATATATTGTTAGCCTTAATTTTCTTTCTTTTTTCCTTCTATAACCTACCTTTTATTGAGCCAAATATATATATATATATATATATATATATAATTCCTACCTTATTTGTTAAGAGCACTTAATTTTGAACACAAACTTTTCAAGAGCAATTGGAGAAATCTTCCACATATATTGGAAGAAATTGGATGGGGGTTATGTCTTTTCAAGAGCAATTGGAGTAAGGATGAAAAAAAGGGCCTTCACATTCTAGTAAATAAAAGAGTGTTAGTGATGGATGCACTGAGGTGAAAGATTGAGGAAGAATTTTGTTTTATCTTTGGAAAAATGGGTTATGATCGGAAGAAACAATTTGGGTTAAATGGTGTTACTCTTTTACTTAATTGGTTGTGTTTAATCTAATAAGTGCCCTTATTTGTATTTTGACACTTCTCGTTCTTTCTTAAACAAATACCTAAGCCTAACATTACAAGCCTCATAAAGTCCTATTGATCCGAAGTGGTGTATTTTCCTTCATTAGTGGAGAAAGGTTTGAAAAGTGAGCCTATGGAGTTTGAGATTTCACGTTTTTTGTTTATGGATGTTGTGCATAATATTATCCAGGAATTATGGCTATTGGTTTGTGGTTTGATGGATGTTTAAGAGTCAATAACAAAAGTGAAATTGGCATTTGAGATTTCATAAAGCTTAGGTGACATTTAATTATTCTGTGTTGTGTGTTATTTACAATTTTTGAGACATTTGTGCAAATTAATTGTTGTGTGATTTTATTGTTTTGAGTTAGGATAGTTATAGGTAAGATGTTTGTGGGTATCATCACTGGAAGCCCTCACGAGACTACAACTCGTCCTACTAGGGCCGCCTAGGGGTTGTGATAAAATAAATTTTCTTTGAATTTTTCTTTTAATATCTCCTTTGAATGTATTCATAGATCGCTTTTCTTTCTAGAGACTAGCAAGAAGCTGGTTGGGGGTTGTGATAAGAGTCAAATTATTGCATTTTTGTTATGATTTAAATGTTGATATTTGTGTGAAAATTGTGTTTATTTGATTATTTAATCCACAAATCTCATTTCACGGGTATTTCGTGTTTAAAGTGCAATTTCAGGTAAAATCATGATTTTGGAGAAGTTTGGGACAAATTTTAATGATCGGGATTGAGTGAAAATAAAAAGAAAACAAAGTTTCAAAATTTGGAAATCCCGTCGCCGGTGAGATAATTCTCGCCGCCTGCGCAAATCTTACAAAGCTCATGGCAAAAATCTTCCCAAGAGCACGGATTTTGGCAAATGTAAATCTTGCCACCGGCCAAATTTATCTCGCCATTAGCGAGAATCAGAGGAATCAAAATTCTAATTTTTCCAAAAATCTTGCCGCGGTGGGAATAATGTCGCCGCCGGAGAGTTTCGTCCGAAAACACATTTTTTGTGTTGTTTTATTCCAAAATTGCCCTCAAAACCCCAAGATCTATATATACCATAAGATGGAGAAAGAGGTGAGGGTAGAGAGGAGCAAATCTGAGCCATTTTTGGAGGAAAGAAGATAACTTTGGAGAGAAAGTTTGGAGAAGCTTGAAGGATTATCACCATTGTTGTTACCAAGTGTTCATCTTCAAGAGTTTTTCATCTCTTCTCCTTTGCTTTCATTTTCTGCATTTTATTCATATTTGTTATTCATGAATTCAATTGAGATAATGTTTGTTCTTATTTCCGTTATGAACTAATTCGTTTTTTCTAAGGCTATGATGTAGTTGAATCAAGAAAATCTGATTTCTTTTGTTATTGTTATATGAGTTCATTGTTTTCAAGTTGAGTATTTATTTTCATGCTTAATGTTTTTAAATTTCTGGCCAAGATTTAGATGAATTGTTGCATTATATTGAGACCGAGAGGAGATGTGTAATGAATGCTTCTTGTGATAAATATCGTATATTGAATGCGAGTGTGAGAACTAATGCATGACGTATGTGGTTATTCTAGAAATTCCATAAATCGTAATGTACTTGTTTGTGATTAAATCTTCATAGAAATATAGTTGGTTTTCATAGATAAGTAATTCTAATATAACTCGAGAGAGATTATTAGGTAAATTTGGGTTTTTCAACCATTACTTTTAGCTTTGATTCTCACATAACATGACTTGAAATCGGATTGAATTGATTTAGCGAAATTAAATGCCTTAGCGTTTTTAATTATTTGTGAACAACATTTAATTATGTTATTTGCGTTTATTTTTAAGTTAATTTGCTTCTTAAACAATTTCAACAATTGGATTTTCAAATAAAATTAGGATTAGTCAATTTTGGTACTTAGTAACGCCATTCCTTGTGGGTTCGATATCCATACTTTTGTACACTTTATTACTTGAACATTTCGTACACTTGCAAAAATATGCTTCACTACAAAATGGGTATTTAAGTTGATATGTAAAGTCAGTTTTTGGAAAAAACCAACTTATAATGAATTTAAAGTTGGTTCGGTGTAGAACTAACGCTATCTACGTAGGATGTAGCATAGGTTGACGTGTCAAACTGACGCTATGTGTGGATGTAGCGTCCGTTGACACTTGGAACCGACGCTATCCACATAGCATAGCATCGGTTAACCACGTCAACCGATGCTATCCACGTAGTGTAGCATCGGTTGACACTTGGAACCGACGCTATCCACATAGCATAGCATCGGTTGACACCTGGAACCGACGCTATCCATGTAGCATAGCATCGGTTGACACGTGGAACCAACGCTACACACATGGATAAATTATTTTCTCTTCTTTCTCCCCCAGACAAAAACTATTCCAAGCGTTACATAACTCTCAAAACATCTTCCACTTCTCCTCCACTCTTTCTCATTTTCTAGCCACCTACGACTACCAATTCCAATGCCGATTAGTGGGTTTTCTTCCTCTCTAACTAATCTTTTAGATCCCCTATTTTTTTGAGCAAAATACTCAAATTTTTTATACTCATTTCTCACTTACAAAACACCATTTTTTCTTCCTTTCCTTTATTTTGTCACTTCATTTACTTTTGTAAGTATTTCTATTAATTTTACGCACTTATTATTCATATTTTTTCTATTAATTATTATGTGTTATTATTTATGTGTATAAATTTTTATATTATATATGTAGGTTTGTATTATAACATCAGGAGAAGAATATGATGATCTAGAATAAAATAGAATAAAATCATGGTAATTTTTTTGCTATTAATTAATATTTTATTTTTTAAATATTTGTATTATTTAAACTATTTGCTAAACTAATTTTGGTTTTTTTCTGCTCGAATACAAGTTTTATTTGAGAATAATAGAAAATGAGTAAATTTAAAAAAAACATTAAAGTCGGTTCACCGCGTGAATTGACTTTAAACGTAAAGTCGGTTCATCGCGTGAACCGACTTTAAATTTTAAGTCATTTCATTTAAAGTTGGTTCAGCGAACCGACTTTAATGCCCATTTTTGTAGTGGTGTAATCTCCATATCAATACCAAGCATATCTGCAGGCCTCCATGCAAAGATATCAAAAATTTCTCTTAAGAATTGAGATAGCTACTCCCTAACCTTTGTTGTTAAGTCAACGCTCAGTTTTAGAGAGTGGTCCCCCTTGTCTTTGACTGGTAAATCTCACATCTCATTTGAATTAACCGACTTTGCTAGGCATCTACCCCTGGCCTTTTTTGACAAGGTCCATGCTGTAATTGCTACTTAGGAGCAACCCCCTTCATAATAGCATTATAATAACCTCTATCCTTTTCTTAGTCCCCTTTATCTCTTTTATTCCTTCCTTAGTCGGGTATTCGATGACTTGGTGGAAAGTAGACATAACTGCTTTCATCTTATGTATCCATAGTATACCCAGAATGGCATTGTAATAGACTGGGACATCAACTACCATAAAGTTTAATTACTATAGATCTCGTTGCCATGACTGGTAACATCACAATTTCAATTGCATAGGTAATGTTGCTGTTGAACCCTACCAAGGGTAGCTTTCTCCTCACGATGTCACATTCCTTTATACTTAGAGCCATCGTTGTCAACAAAAAGATAAGGTTAACGGAGTTCCCAGTATCAATCATTATTCAAAAAACATCACAGGATCCTACTGGTAGGGTGATTACCAAAGAGTTTTCATAGGGAGACCAGGTCTTGTCCTTCCTAGAGAAGGTGATTTCAATAGAGGACCTCCTTTTATCCAAATTATAAATATGCGGTAAGCTGTGCATATCTCTAACATATATTTTGTGTGAATTACTAGAGATCATATTGAGACTGGGCTCTCCATGTATAGTATGGATGGTTCTCACATTAGCCTCATTATGTGAGCCAATCCCACTGAGCGTTTCACTTTCGGGATATCACTCAACTCTTCTGCTATTATTTCCCATAAGGTCCCCTAAATATCCTTTGGATAACAAATCTTCTACTTTTTCTTCAAATGTCGACAATCTCGCATCATGTGGCCTATATCTTTGTGAAAGGCACACCACTTAGATATGTCCCTAAGAGGTTTCATTATTATTTGGGGGCCACTTGAAATTTTGCTCATCCTCCATCCTTAATACCGCTTAAGCTAGGCTTACTCTCAAAGGTGGACCCCTGAATGGAGACAGTGAGCTCCCTCTAAGGCCTCTTATTCCCAAGCCATTGGCCACTCACCTTGTGATTCGGCATGAAAAATTTGTTCTTGTTAATGATTTTGTCTTAATTTGACTTGTCTGGCCTTATTCTCCTTTTTTCCTTCTTTGGTGTAGGTTCTACAATGACCTTACTATTTTTTTCTGATCCTAACTCCCATTCTACATTGACAAACGTTTTTTCTTCTAAATAAGCTTCCTCCATCATCTAGATAACTATTTTGGTCAACTCTACAAATAAATTGGAGTTCCTTAGGAAACCTTTCCTGGAAGTTTCTATAACAATAGAGTTAGGGTAGTCCGTTATTTATAGATTTTCCTCGCTGAACCTTCTCATGTACTTCAATAGACTCCCTACTTCCTTGGGTGATCGAGAAAAAGTGGTGAGATTCTTTCCTTAGAGGTTTGTTGTAGGCATAAATGGTGACGAACAACCTAGAAAACTAAGAGAAACATGTTATAGTATGGGATGAAAAGTTATTAAACCACTTTTGTGTGCCATCATATAGAGTGGTAGCAAATGGTTTGCACATCATGTCATCTCTCTTGTCTTAAGTAAGGCTCACAAGGACTATAACCATCTTGAAATGTTGAACGTGAGTTACCAGATCCTTCATTCCTTGGTAGTCTGAGCACTTAGGAGCACTATACTTGGTTAGAGGTTTAGCATGCTCTATTTCGTTAGCAAAAGGGGAGACACACAATTTCTCACAATCCCTATCCATATCGTAGTGTGCCTTACTCTGATCCTACCTTTCGTTAACTCTTTTGAAGGTCTAGTCTTGCTTTATATTTGCTTTCTCTAATGCTTGGAATCATACCACCCAGCTCATTCGCTCTTGCAACAATTACTCCTTATTAATCCCTATTGCACTGGGAGGAAGGTCGCTCTCTATCACATTCTTGCCTTGTGCAAGCTCATTTACTGCAGAAGTTGGCCTAAACTCACTAACCAGTTAGTGACTTGACCTTCCAAGACACCCAAGCCTGACTGCAAGTACAATGCTATGTTTTCTTACCTGGTCTCCTCGAGCTATATTTTTAGCTCAAAAAATTGGCATGTCAAATCTTGATGGGGATCGATCTCAACTCGGGTCTCCTCATGGACTAGCAAGATATGGTCATGTGACAAGACTAATATTTTGTTCACTAGTCTCAATCTTTCCTCAACTCGCATTCTGATCATGATGGACGTATCCTAGGAAACACCACTTGCTTAAAAGGTCTTTCTCTTAGAAATCGGGATGAATCCTTAAAAATAAGGGGTCAGAAGCTAAGGTTTGAACTTTGAATCCTGAGCCCCACGGTGGGCGCCAAAATGTTAAGATGGTCCAATTTTTAGAAAAAGAAACTAGAAAAAAGTCAGAGAATTTAATAGAATGTGTAGATCTCCTATGAGGTCCATATATATATAGCATTACGCGTACACATGTCAATCATATGGAGGTATACATCACAGCAAGTTAGGAAGTTATAAATGTAAAAACACATTTTAAACTTGAGGTCGACCACTACATGGCTCGTGCTGGTGGTCGGCCTTCCAATATCCAAAACTACTATGCATAGGCAGGAGTACCCTATGAGTATCGTTGTGGGCGCAAGTACAAACTAGTCTTTCTAGGTTGACTCGCTTGATGGCTCGGACTATGAGTCAATCCATATATTCAAACAAGGTCTCGTAGCTTTTACAAAATGAACACTTTAGTCTCATCATTTTTATTTGGAGCACTTTAATTTTATTTTTAAAAAATGTACACTTTAATTCTTAAAACTCTAAGCTAAAAAACTTATGTATACTTTTTTTATGATTAAAATGTACTATTTTAAAAATAAAATGTACATTTTTTAAAAAATATTATATGATTAAAGTATTATTGTTGAAAGTTACGGGACTAATGTAACCACTAACATAAAGCTATATGATCATTAATGTCCTTCTCTCATTTAATTACATATATTAATTTTAGACATGATGTCTAAACGAATGGAAAAAAAATATCATAATTTTTTATTATTTTTTTATCTTATTATTTTTTATTATTATAAATAGAAAGAATGAGTTAAATTTGAATAATTTTTTTCAAATGGCATAATTAATACATGAAAACATCGTAATTAATTCCAAAATATAACAGAAATGAACACGAAAAACACTATATAATTATCACCATAAATTTAACAATAGTAGCTTTAACAAATCCGGTCTGCCAATAATACACTTAAGCCGATGACTTTATTTCTCGGTAAACTTGACGTGAATGCCCTTCCCAAATCCTAAAATTGGATTCCGAGCTACTTTTCCCCCTTTGATTTTTGTCCATCTGCCAAAATTGTAAAAATAAAAATAAAAAATCAGTTATTCATTTTCTACGTTACAAATTTTACCCACGTATTAATGTCGATAATCAATTCATTTATCTCTGATCTATTTAAAATATTAAAATTTATATAATTTATTCTATAATTTTTTAAAATTTTACAAATTTAATAAAATATTTTAATTTATTTTATCATGTGATTAAAAAATTTAAGATTAAATTATAAATTTGAACATAATTTAGATAGCAAATTATGTAATGAGTCATATAATTGAGACCAATGATATGAAAAATCAAATTACATCATAATCAAGTGGTCATCTTTAAGTTAATTTGATGGATATTTAAAATTTTGATTAAATTTATAAATGTTAGGAATTAAATGTGAATTGAAAATTTGAAAATAAATTATAATATGTTATGTATCTAAGTAGCAAATAAATAAATAAATAAATATAATAATAATAATAATAGTTAAGTAGTACCTATATTGGATGTGTAACACATAGAAAAAAGTTGCAATGAAGACCCTACTAAATTCAGATCCTGCACATTGTCTCATTCCTCCTCCAAAAGGCATGAAATTCTTAGATATCACATGAGATTCAAGTTCCTGTTTTATTAATTTCCATCAAACACAAATAAGATTTTGATGTCATCACAACAAATTAATAAAAGGAGAAAAACAAAATAATATTTAAAATGCATGACACAAGCAACTTCACCTTCCATCGCCAAGGATTGAATTCTAGTGGATCCTTGAATGTGTTGGGACTTAACTGAAGTGCTGATGTAACTACCATGATTGGCCAACCTTCTGGAATTGTATACCCTGTTCAGAATTTATCATGCACGCTCACCCAATTACTTATTCAACAATAATAATTGCAGATATTGCAAGATATCACTTTTCTTTAAGGGTATTTTTATCACAATTATAAAAATATTTTATTTTTATACACAGTATAATAATTATTAAAGATATAAATTTTTTTTACACCAATGACTACCCAGGCATGCACCATGAATGATTTGAAGAAATTTTTTTGACCATGATACTAAAATGTGTTCAAATAAATTTTATTTTTAACAAATATTAGTTTTAAATGTAATTGAGAAATAGTATAAAGGGTGAAAATGAAAACTGCTTCTAAAAAAAATTTGAGAAACATAAACCAAATTTACTATAGATAGAAAAAAAAGAGGGGCTCAATTGTAATAAATAAAGGAAGTAAATTCTCCCTTTCATTTCTAAGATGCTTTCATTCTTGAACTCTCGTCAGTTTATTAAACATGTGTTTAGTTTTGATTATAAATTAAACATAAAAAAAAAATAGAAAGCAATTTACCAATGGAAATAAAATATAAGGTAGTTTAAGTTACAAAAACAATAAAGATTTAGTAAAATTGTGATAAGTGTGATGAATGCATGGGAAAGGGAAAGAAGAATTTATACATGCATAAAAATTTACATGAATATGTAAATAAAATATTATAATTATATGGATAAGTAAAAAATTTACAAGTTGTGTAAATTTTAAAATAAAGAAAAAGACGTGAATAATAATATATTGTGAATATGAATAATTCAAACTAAATCGAAAGATTCCGCAAATAAAACAAAATATAAGGGTACATTTTTAAAATAGCATTCATTTTAATTAGGCAATAAGAATGAGAGAACAAACCTTTGTATGAGATATCTTTGAGTGCTCTACGTAACAAACCTGGTGCAACATTACCAAGCCTAAGGGTTTCATTGATGACCTATATATAATTAAATGTTTACCAATATATTCATAAAGAAATGCTTAACAACATTGGAATAATTAATGTTTTAGGAAGATAAATTGAACATATCCTATCATTTATGTTAATATATAATACTAACTTGAAGAGTGAATGTCATTGATTTGTACTCTTCCCAAGTGAGTGGAGAATCAGGGTCTTGTTTGTTTTTCAGAATTCTATTTTGCTCCTCCTGATAAATACAAATCAATTACAAAACATCGTATATTATATAATGAGTTTTAAAAAAAATTATTAAGATTTAATTATTTAATATAAATTATTTATAATATTCTTTTTTATTACAATATAAATAAATATATGTTTTTTAACCTAATTAAATAATTAAATCATTTATACGTCTACACGGAGAGTTAACTAATAATAATAATAAATTTCATAGAAATAACGTGCATACTTAAAATTTATATATAGTACCGTTAGTTCTTGTAAGACAGCAGGGTGCTCTGAAAGTAACTTCAAAGCTAATGTTATTACTGCTGAAACAGACTCGAATGTAGCAAACAATCCTCCAAATATAAGCTGTACGCTAAAATCTTCTGATAAGAACTTTTCTTTCTCCATGTCATTCATCATTTGATCTAAGAAATCTCCTGTACGTGTTGCTGGCGACATTCGTCTCTCTTTTATCATACCTTTCAACATGGTTGTTACTCTTTCTTGGTTCTGAATAAGAACAAAGCTTTTTTAAAAAAAAAATCTACCTCATATGCCAAAAATTGAAGAATAAAGGCTAAATTAATAATATCATCATTCGTTATGCCTATCATTCACTAATATCATTCATTCGTTATGCCAAAAAAAATGTACTTTCTAAACTCTAAAAGCGCTTCTAATGATTTTTTTTTATTTGTATATTAAGTGTTTTTTTTTTCTGTCACATGCAACACTTTTACAGAATTTAGCAGCATAAAAAACAAAAAAATTATTCTTAAATTTTTAAAATTTAACAAAGATTACAAAAAATTGAATCCCAAAATGATCTAATTTATAAAATTTTAAAAATTTGATAATTAAATTATATATCTATGCAATATATAAAATTTTAAACTGCTTTTTATAAATTTTTAGACTAAACATAATTACTGACATATTTATTTTAATATAATAACTACTATTGTTATTAATAATTGAATTGTTATATAATTTATTTAAGGTTCTCATTAATTTTTATTAATTAAACAATAGATCATTACTATTTAAAATACAAATAATTATCTTAAAATTTATTTAAAACATTAATTACATATTCAATTTTTTAAATAATACATAAAAATTTAATAGTAATTGTTTTTAAAATTTTAATAAATTAGATATAATACGCACATTTATAACAATGTTGGCATTTGATTACCTTTACACATTTATTGTATGCTGTTCCTGGGATGTTCAATGGGATTGACATAAGACCATCAATGATTCTAGTGTACTTGTCGCTTAAACTGTCTGATGACTTCTCAGCGTCGTAGCTTATCATTTGCTTTGCACAAAAATTCAGCACCATCTACAATTCCCCCATATAGATTGATATTTTACATTAAAAGAGTAGAAGCCTTTAAATGTTTTGATTTTATACATAAAAAAAATTATTAATATATTTAATAGTAATTTATAAAAAATTACATATATTAATTGTTTGGTAACCCTTTTATATTTATAATTTTTTCAAAAAAATTAATTATTCTTTATAAATTTATATTTTTAATCATTTTTTTTCCATGAAACTTGATTTACTATTTAGAAAAAAAAAATGCCTAGCTCAAATAGGAAAAAAAAAAGAAATAAAAAATCCTTATATGCATGATTATGAAATCATTTAGAGAAAATTAAAAAAAAATTGTTATCAAATATACTTCAACATATTAAACGACAAGCATAGATTTGAAGAAAATAATGACTAAGCCCTATATGCCTATAATAATAAGAAGAAGGGGTTTGCAATATTTACCACTGAAGCAGAATGTTTGATTTCGACAGAGTCGTGATTAGACCAAGAATTTAGAGTATTGGTAATGTGTTGTTGTATTTGAGGTAGCAATTTTTGTTTGATCTTGTCAGCACCAAAGTAATTAAGAAAAGTGGTCCTAACATACTTGTGAACAAGGCCGGCTTCATTTGTTCGAGATTCACCTTCGTGTTTAAAGATGTCTGAAAATGTATCCATGTACCACATCTCAACTAGCTTCCCTTCTTGCTGGAACATAAGATTGTTTAGCTCTGGATCTGCTGATATTACTATTGGTCTACCCACCAAGCTTGTTTTAAATATTGACCCATATCTGAAATTTTTAATAACAACTTATATTATGCACATTTCAAACATTATTTCAAAAAAAAAATTAATTTTAACAATATTTATCATATTCTACATTTTTTTGGTTAAAAAGTTGTTACAATAATAAATCCCTAAGGGCCTTTTTGATAACAAATTATGTTGAAAATTCGAGAACAAGAACTGGTTGGAGGCAACGCACATCAAAAGCAAGGGATAACAAAGATCTAAGACCATTTTTATCATAATTATATCTATTTTTAATCATTATAATTTTTCTTTTGTTTTGTATAAATTAAATTATAAACATTCATTTATTAAGTGAATTAAATCATTTCTTACATGCTATCAAAGCTTAGTAATAAGCTCACGCATCCACGATTTCAAATTCATCTCATTATAATCTCTAGAAAATTTCAAACAATGTGCAATTTTTTAAGCCAAGAAGACCACCCACGTGTCTTCACGTACTTTGTCGGAGTCACACGCGCCTTGCCAAAGTCCCACGCGCCTACACATATGCTCTCTAAAAAAGAAGACAAACAACACGTCGTTCAAACGCTCTCTGAAGAAGACGACGCAAACGACAAATCGTTTAACAAAAACGACACGTCGTTAGCCAATTCAGTCTTCCAACCGTCGATTCAATCATTTCAACCGTCGGTTCATCCACTTTCCAACTAGTTCCCAAATTGAAATTTTTAGCCATGGAATCCTTGATCCATTTCCTATAAAATATAACCCATTTCAGTTCCTTATTTTTTCATCAACAATCATTATCTTCTAAAACATAGTAAACTTTATCCCGTTTTCGATTTTTCACACAACAATCATGTCTAAAACTACCAATACCAGCCCCATTGTACCAAAATGGTATGATGATCCTAGCCATTATTTATGCATGTACCATTCAGACCAACCGGACATGGTTCTAATGGCTCAATCCCTAAATTAGGAAAAATATCCTATTTGGAGTCATGCGATGCTCATGGCTCTCACCACCAAAAACAAAGAAGGATTTATTAATGGCACAATCACAAGGTCACCAGAAAACTCTGAGGCAAAAACCAAACAATGGACTCGCTGTAACATTCTTGTCAAATGATGGATTCTCAATACCATATCGCCTAAAATTATGAAACGTGTCATGTATAATGATACCGCATATAAGTTATAGGAAGAATTGAAGGAACGTTTTTCACACACTAATAGCGTGCACCTATTTCAAATTGAACAAGAGATCCATGACTGTATACAAGAAGGTATGAGCATTGGAGAATACTACACCAAGTTGAAAAGCCTATGGGATACTTGAGATGCACTATGTCCCCTTCCACATTGTGGAGGAAACACTAGAAATGAACTACAGGAATACCAATAAAAGAAGCAAACCATAGAGTTCTTCATGGGGCTTAATGTAGTTTACACAACAGTAGGAGGACAAATCTTGCTCATGGAACTTTTACCTATAGTAAATAAGGTATACTTACTCTTTGTTCAAGATGAAAAACAGAGAATTGACTCCACACAAACCGTAGGAAGGATGCCAGAAGTTACCGCACTTGCAGCCAATAGTCGTCAATAATATCATCCACGATATCCTTACAAGAATTACCCATTAAGAAACTCACATCTCAAGTGCGATCAATGCAACAATATTGGCCAAAATTCTGAAAGTTGTCGAAATCACCTCAAATGTGAATTTTGTGGTTTCAATAGACATACCATCAATATATGTCAAAAGAAAAAGGCAATTGAAGACGAGAAAAATTCAACTTATGGCTTCCTCTCCAAAGCTTAGCATACTGACTTTCAAGCAAGCAATTCCAACACAAGGACATCATTCTACAACCTTACATCCGCCCAATATCATGATATCCTTACACTTCTCAATCAAGCCAAATCAGGTAGCATGGCAAGTCAAGTCACCATTCTTTCAGGTAACACATCATATACGAGTGTTTTCCATTTAGGAACCCATTGAATTTTTGATACTGGAGAAACTGATCATATGGTTTGTTCCCAAAGTCTTTTGAGCTCTAACATTCCAGTCATTAATCGGCATGTGCATTTACCTAATCATTCACTTGCCCGTGTCACACATATTAGCACCGTACATTTCTCCAATAATTTCATACTCCATAATGTCTTATGTGTTCCCTTCTTCAAATTAAACTTGATTTCAGTAGCCAAACTCACTCAAACTTCATT
The DNA here is from genome assembly GCA_030763125.1 of Hippophae gyantsensis. Taxonomy (NCBI): domain Eukaryota; kingdom Viridiplantae; phylum Streptophyta; class Magnoliopsida; order Rosales; family Elaeagnaceae; genus Hippophae; species Hippophae gyantsensis. Next base: position 31,739,187 of record CM061032.1, read on the forward strand.
TTGTCATGCACCTTCACTAATAATGTGTGCTTTGTTCAGGACCAAGCCTTAGGGAAGACGATTGGGATAGGAACTGAGAAAACAGGACTTTGCTACCTGATTATTTTGAAAAAGGCTGGATATTTCTCCATTTCAAATACCGCTCTAACCAACCCTCGTCTCTAGCATCAATGACTTGGTCATTTATCTGATAAAAGTTTGTGTGTACTTTCTCTTTCCATCAATATACCCTTTTGTTTTATTAATGATTGTTCTATTTGTCCACTAGCTAAGCAAACTCGTAATCTATTTTCTTTAAGTTCTATCAATACAAGAGCACATTTTGAACTAATTCATGTTGATATTTGGGGGGCTATCACATTCCAACACTTAATGGAGCACATTATTTTCTCACTATTGTTGATGACTACTCAAGATGCACATGGGTCTATCTCTTAAACACTAAATCTGATATACGTACATTTCTCACGACTTTTATTAATCTTGTTGAAACACAATTTGCATCTCGAGTTAAAATCATTCGTAGTGATAATGGACCAGAATTTTCTATGACTTAGTTGTTTTCTACCAAAGGAATCCTATATCACACGAGTTGTGTCTCTACCCCCTCAACAAAATGGTGTTACTGAATGCAAACACTGTCACCTTCTCAACGTAGCTCATGCATTGTTCTTCCAAGTCAACCTTTCTAAAAAATTCTAGGGAAATGTCATTCTTACAACCATATATCTCATAAGTCGTACTTCAACACCTATTCTCAAGGCTAAAAAACCATTTGAAATCCTTTTTCACAAAGTTCCTAGGTATGAACATCTTCGTGTTTTTGGTTCTCTTTTCTTTGCATCTGCACATCATGATCGACCCACCAAGTTTGATGCTAGATCACATCAATGCATATTCATTGGGTATCCATCTGGGATAAAAGGTTACTAAGTCTACAATCTAGAAACAAGCAAACATTTTATGTCTCGTGATGTTATCTTTCATGAACATGTGTTTCCTTATTCCACTTCTACTATCAACACTCCAACTCGATTCTCTCCATCAAAAAATACTATTTATGATGACATGCTTGACATTCACTAATCAACTACTCCAAATGCATCACTTAATCATACATCATCCGTCCTTCCAACAATTGACTTAGACACCCCTAATCTTCAAGATACACCTCCTAAAACACCATCATCAACTTCCGCAATGCAAGTGACTCCTTTAACATTAGTTACACATAGAATTTGCTAATCCACTCATGTTCCTAACTACCTTCAAAAGTATCATATAGAAGCTTCCTTGCCTTCTCGGTCTTTCCTTTCATCTAACTTAGCATCGTTCAATAACAAAAGTACTTTTCATTCTTTATCTCATGTACGTACCTATGACTGATTATCACCTTCACATCGTGCCTTTGCTACTTCTCTTACCATTTTCAAGGAACAAATCACCTTTGCTAAAGCTTTCAACAATCCAAAATGGTGGCTTTCTATGAAATAAGAACTGCATGCTCTCGAAACTAATGGCACTTGGATGCTCCAACATCTTCCTCCAAACAAGAAACCCGTTGGTTGTAAATGGGTCTACAAAATCAAGTATAATCCTGATAGCTATGTGGAACAATACAAGGCTCGGTTAGTGGCCAAAGGATATAGTCAGATTAAAGGTTTTGACTACCAAGAAACCTTTGCACTAGTGACCAAACTTGTCACCGTTCATCTCCTTCTTGATGTCACTGTTGTTCAAAATTGGCATCTTTGTCGACTCGATGTCAACAATGCCTTTCTCTATGGTGATCTCCACGAAGATGTCTACATGTCTCTTCTACCTGGATTCGGACAAAAAGGGAACACACGAGTATGTAAACTACACAAATATTTGTATGGACTCAAACAAGCATCATGATAATGGTTCATCAAGCTATCAACAACACTTAAGCTAACCGGTTTAACCAATCCAAGTATGATCACTCACTATTCGTCCGAACTTATGGTAATTCCTTTTCTATTCTTCTTGTCTAATGTAGACGATATAATCATAATAGGAAACAATCTACAAGACATTGAAGAAACTAAGAATCATCTCATACAATAACTCAAGTTAAAGGATCTCGACAAATTAAAGTATTTTTTGGGCATAGAAGTTTTATTATCCAAGAAGGGAGTTGTTCTGTCACAACGCAAGTACGCACTTGAAATATTGGAGGATATGGGTTATCTTGGTGCCAAACCTGCCAATTCATCTATGGAACAGAATTTATCCCTCAACAAAGGTTAAATGAGAATTCATCAGTGATCCCACATCCTATCGAAGACTTGTTGGGAAATTAATATATTTGACCATCACACGGCCCGACTTCATATATGTTCTACACATTCTCAATCAATACATGGACAAACCATGACAACCACATTTGGAAGCAGCTCAAAGAGTGCTACGATATGTCAAGAACATACCAGGTCAAGGTCTCTTTTTCTCAACAGTTAGTTCATTATAACTAAATGCTTTCTGTGGTGTAGATTGGGCTAGATGCACAAACATATGACGATCAACCACGGGATATTGTATGTTTCTTGGAAACTCATTAATTTCTTGGAAGACTAAGAAGCAAAACACAGTCTCACGATCGAGTGCAGAAGCAGAATACAGTTCTATGGCGACACCCTGTTATGAAATAACTTGGTTATGATATATTTTGGATTATTTGGGTATTAAACACTCCCTACCGATCAAGTTATATTGCGACAATCAAGTTGCCCTTCACATTGCATTAAATTTGGTGTTTTATGAACAAACCAAACACATAGAGATTGATTGCTATCTAATGAGAGAAAAGATTCAAGCTGGAATGATCAAGACTTATCATATATCTACATCGGAGCAACCTAGAGATATTTTTACCAAATTTCTAAATTTTTCACAGTTCTCAAGCTTATTTAACAAGTTAGGAATAATTAACATATATTCCAATTTGAGGGGGAATGTAACTAGTTGGAGAAAACAAACACCGAAAGCAAGTGATAACAAGGATTCAAGATCATTTTTATCATATTTATGTTTATTTTTAATTATTATAATTTTATTTTTATTTTGTATAAATTAAATTATAAAAACATTTATTAATTAAATGAATTAAATCATTTCTTATAAATTATGTTTTTAAATTCTATTTTTTGAATACAAGTTTTTAAAATGTTTACAATCAAATCAATCAGGTTGGAACTAAGTTCCACTTAACAAGTATTTTTTTATTGTTTTTAAAACTTAAAAAAAAAGCTTTTGAATTTAAAAAAGTTCTCGTTATAAAAAAAATCCTTATTGATCCAACAAATCGAGTTCATTATAATTAATTTGAAAGATTAAAAAGATTAATTTGTATTTTTATTTCAAATATGTCGTAGAATTTAAACTTAAACAAAAAAAAAAGTAAAAAAGGATGGTTGGAAAATGAAAGCACCCAACAAGATTGAAGAAAGAGAAAGTGCAGAACAAATCTACTCAAAAGAAAAGAGCTCATAATTGATGGTGTGAGATGTTTAGATTCAGGAGACTGAAAAAGTCATATACTCTAAGTAGTTATCAAAATCTATAAATTAATTTGTTCTATTTTAGCAAAAAAGTAAAAGGATGATTATAAGTGAAAAGCAATTAATAGAATGAAATGGGAAAAACTTACTTTTGGATTCTGTTTTTGATGAAGGGATGAAGATCAAGAGAATAACTGGGAATCATGAGATGAAGGGTCTCTCCAATAAGAGGTAAACCCATAGAACCTGGAGGTAGAATTCCATTACACTTTGGATTTCTCCACCTTCTAATCCACTGAGTCATACATATTACAATTATTGTAACTATCAATACTCCAATAACTCTCCACATTTCTAATTTATTTTCTCCACACCTCTCTTCTTTACCTTTTTCACCCTCTATATATCAACTTAGTTTCTGTATTTTTCAGATTCTGGTGAAATACCCAGACTCTCCTTTTAACAAAAAATTGCATTTAACAGCCTTTTTTTATATTTTTGTTTTTATCTTATAAATATTATAAAAACCATCATCTTTGTTCTAAAATTTACTTATCACGTTTTGATCGGTGAACTCATATTTTGATCATTGAAGTCACATTTTAATGGAAGCACGTAAATTGTTATTGTTATCTATTCTTAAATTAATTGTTAAATGTATAAATTTATTTAAGTTTATATTTTTTGAATTATAATTGATTGAAGTAATATATTATAATTTAAAAAAATATTCATATATTTTATTTTTAATATTTTTTAAAATTTTAAATTTTTGATTAATTTTTTAATAATTGATAAATTTATAATATTTTATTTAAAAATTAATAAATTTTAATTTATATACTTTAATTATAGTTAATAATTATTATTATCATTTTTATTACTATAAAAATTACTGTATTTTTTCTATAAAAAAAGTGTCCTTAAATCTCTTTTAATAAATAGTTACACTTAAGTTTTTGGTACTAAAAAACAAAAAAACTTAGTGCAAATAGGTGATAGCACAATTTTTTTTATTTATGTTAAAAATATAATATAATTATTTTGTTTTAAAAAATTCATCTGACAAATTTTATGATAAGTAACGTGATAAACTCAAAAACAGCTTATATCACACGTGTAAAGTCAAGAAAATTGTTCTAAAAACAAGTCAATAAGTTACGTGAAACCAGCTTACATATATGTGTGTAATTTAAGATATATTTTTTAATTCATTTAAAAATTATTTATTATTGGACAAGTCATTTGTCATTCCGATAAGTTTTCGTTTTGCTAAAAACATTGAAATGTCACTGCAATAAGTTTCTGAGTCATATGACTTACTTTTAAAAGAAAAACAATTGTTTGGTGGAAGTGTTAAACTATATGATATCAATAATTCTAAATAAATAAACCTTTTAATGTATAAATTTTAATATTTTAATTTTATAATTTTAAAAATATAAATTTTATTTTTAATTATTTATGCAAAAATTATATTTTAATCATATTATTTAAATTTTTATATATTAAAATATATATCTATTTAAAATTATAAGATTAAAATATTTTATTTAAAAATTATTAAATTAAAATAATTATTTTTAAAAATTATATGAAATCTCGTGTTATCAACCAGATCACTGTTATTAATAATAAATTATTGCTAGTGTGACAAGTCACGAAAACTTTTAAAATGGGACAACTGTAAGATTCCATAGGCCTTTGCTTAAACTCTTCCGTTTAAGTAACTATAGTGTTAAAAATTCATGTCTAACTCAATACAATAAGATCTCATTGAGTTAAGAATTGTTCAAACTTATAAGCAATATTACTGCTGAACTCTTGGTCGATGTGGGACTGAGGGAAACTTAATAGCCTCTCTCCACACGGACAGAGATCGTCTCACAAAACCACGATGAGACTATTAAGGACAAAGCTCAAGTTACCAATAACTCTGATACCATGTTAGAAACTCAGGCCTAACTCAATCCAATAAGATCTCATTGAGTTAAGGGTTGTCCAAGCTTATAAGTAATATTATTGTCAAACTCCTAGTCGATGTAAGACTGAAGGAAACTTAACATATAGAATAGGATCTACAACATTAAGAATCCCTTTTATTTTTACGTTAATATGAAGTGTTATTTGGTTTATTAGAATTAATTCTTTCTATTTTTATGTTTGCTTATGTTAAAAAGTGTGAATAAAATGAAATCAATTCCTAAAAGAGAACGAATAAGAATTCCTTCTCTATCTCTTAAGAATCATGATTTTATTCTCATCTTAATTTTTTATTCCAATTTTACCTCAATTCCAAATATAACCCTAAATCTTAAACCTTGAACCCTAAACCCCAAAACCCTATTTAGAAAAAATAATAATTTTAACTTTAAACTTTAACCTACAAATATAATCCTAAACCTTCAACCCTAAATCTCAAAATCCTAAATTCTAAATCCTAAACTTTTTTTAGAAAAATAATAATTTTAACCCTAAACCCACAATATAACCTAAACTTTAACTCACAAATATAACCCTAAACCTTAAACTTTAAATCTAAAAACCCAAAACTCTAAATCCTAAATCCTAAACCCTATTTAAAAAAATAATAATTTAACCTTAAACCCACAAATATAACTCTAAACCTTAACTCAAAAATATAACCCTAAATCCTAACCCTAAACCCCTAAACCTCAAACCTAAACCATAAGTCCTAAACCCTAAACTTTATTTAGAAAAATAATAATTTTAATAATATATTTTATTTTTAAGTAATAGTTTTTAAAAAAAATAATGATTTCAATAATATATTTTATCAGACGAAAAAAATAATTAAATGATATTATTTAAATTTTATTGGATATAGGAGTATTAAGATAATATACAGTATTTTTCATTTTATTCCAATTATAAACCAAACACTATAATACTAATTTTTTTTTTATTTTAGTGGTCAAACCAAATAATACTGTTTTTTTTTTCATTCTCATTCTTATTTTATTTTGTGAACCAAACACCACTTTAAAGTATAGTTGCTAACACACTTTATTTTATTATTTTAACAACATATTTATTTTAAATTTTAAAAATTGTTTGAAATATTTTTAATAAATTTTAATTGATATAGAATATATATATTAAAAATAAAAATTATTTTTAATAATTTATAAATTTAATAATAATATACTATAAAAAATAAAATTAAGTGTAAAAATAACTCAAATATAATATTATTGAGTTATATATTTTTAGTCTTATTATTATTATAAAAATATAATTCTTTTATTATTATAATTATTTTTAAAAAGATATTTTAATCTTTTAATTATATAATAAGTATTTTTAGTTATATTATTATAAAAATAGTATTTATAATCAAAATAAATAAATTAGAATAACAAATTTTAGGATTATAATCCTTAATTTTTATAATAATATATTAAAAATAATCAACCTAATAATATTAAAATTTAAATACATTTATAAGTAAATTTTATGACTAATATGGCACTTTTTTCTTTATTTTTTATCTTTAAATAGTTTTACGTAAAAATAATTTGTTTATTGAAACGCATTCCATAGATTTATATATATTATGTACACGTAGTCCGTTACCCTTTATTACAATAGATTACAATAATTCAGCTGAAAATAATAATTAGAAAGAGTTTGAAGTCAAGGATATATATATATATATGGATTATTATATTCTTAGCACCAAATTGTTGAACAAGGTAGAATGGATGGACCCTATATGAGGACAGAACTGGCATGCACTATCAGTTTTACAAGCAAGTGGTGACTCAAATGCATTGTCATATTTGTGAAGATCGTAATTCGATGGATGGCACAACATTGGCCGTACATTAGGAATACGTGCCTAATCAATTAGAAACACTATCTTAAATTATGATGAGATTTGGTATATTTTTAAGTATGTTCCTCGTATTTATAAAATATTAAAAGTATGTTTATATTTTAATAGTGTTAATTTTTTATGTATTATTATTTAATTTATTATTCTTAGATTTTGATACTAATTTTTACATATCGATGTAATTTTTAATCGAGTATTAATATTGATCTAGTTGATGATCTTTGTCTATTTATTGAAGGTAATAATTTATCTAAAAAGTTTATTATTTTATTATATAAGTCTAATTTTCTTTTATATTCATTACAATTGTATAGTATATTATGTTCTTCATTATGTTTGTTGCTTAATTCTAATCTTGAATCTATTAATTGTCTTTTAAAATTAAAAATTACTCTTTTATTTATTAAATCTAATAATTCTAATTTATGTACTAATGATTCGATGTTCATAGAGTATTATCTTGATAAATCATATGTGTTGAATGTATATTATTTTATTTTATTCGTAGTATATAATCAGGTTTTTCTTGTGTACATACAGTGTATTTACAATCTTCAAAGAAGTAATATCCAAACATTAAGTTGTTGAATTCTTCTTCCTCTATTCTCACATATTTTTTACCGAAATAATCTTTTAATGTCCTTGAAACAGGATGGTTAATGATACTTGTAATAGCTTTAATATAATTTGTATAGATATCTAATAAGGTGTTAAATCTTTTAAAATTTTAAAGACAAGTTTCATAATCTTCATTTTTAAAATATTCATTTAATAATAGAGATAATCTTTATCAACTATTTATAATAGAATTAGATTTTTATCTTTGATTTCCATTGGAATTATTAGTTGTTTATTTCTAAAAAATAATTTCTATTTTCCTATTTTAGTAATATTATGTCTTGTTGTAAGCAATATTTAAACATTCAAGATTTTTAACTAGCTTAAATTTATAACTATTATACCTGAATTTGATGGGTCCACCACGATCTTCCCTTATATTCGCCTTCTTTTGTTATACTTGTTATGCCTCAGCTTTGCTCAAACCTCCTGACAATGGTGAGCCTTTTGCATCCATACATAAATGGTGTCTAATAATTGACTTACTAAAGAAGAGTAACTAAACTCCATTTTATTCATAGAATAATAATTATTATAACTTAAGGTCAACTAAGAACCTTGAAAGGGGTGCTTAGCCGCTCATAATTACTGGGTATAACATTATTGGTTTTGAGATTTCTAGATAAAGATGATTTCTATGCTAGAGTGTTTCAAAATAGAGAGCTCTGGATTTCTGTGTATTCGTGTGTTTTTGAAATGATAATAAGGGTTCCTTTTATAGAACAAGGAATCCCTGTTTACAATACTAAAATTATTATTTTACCCTTGTTTTAATAATTCATCTACTTTTTCACTTTAAAGGATAGCCATTATTTTTTTTCTTGGCACATACTACCGACTAAGATGTGGGGTCTACATCTTTATTTCTTTTATAGTCTTCACGATAGTTTATTTTCTTATTTTTCTTTGTCATTTTTTGTCGATGGTTCTTTTCATGACGTTGATGATGACAAATCTTCATCTTCTTGGTCTTTGATACAGAGAATGCATATGTGGTCTTTGGTGGCTTTTCTAGCATAGAAGCAGAATACCTTCCTTGTTTCTTGACCAATTTCTAGGTTGTTGCAATTAAAATTGGTTTCATATTCGGTGATTTTTTCACCATTTTCTTCTAATAAAACCATGTTATTGTGAGAAATGATGATGACTTTACTAGTTGAATAATTTACTTTAATCTTAGTAGAATTGTCAATCTTCCTAAGTTTATAGTAAATTTGGCTTAACGTTTGACCTCTTAATACACAGATTTCTTCTGTGTTGAATTCCTTTTCTGAAAGTGCACTTGGTTTGGAAACTTCTCTGTTTGTATTGGAAATATCTATCTTGATGAAGTGGTAGGGACTAATACTTCCTTCCTCATTTTAGTCCATTAATGAACTAAAAAATCTAAGATAAACAAGTTTATCACCTACTTTAACTTTTCTTCTAAAATTCTTGATTGCTCTTTTAAAATTTTCTGGGAAATAATTTAACTCGCTTAAATTAATTCTTGGATATATATTTTCTATTAGTCCTGCATGAAATGCTTTATACACAAATATTGGATCAACTCCTTCCAATTTATTGAATTTGCTTCCTGTAGGAAATTTCTTATCTGTAGTGTAAACTTTCATATCTTCAATATGTTCTTGGGTAGATTTTCTTTCCAAATTATAGAGACTCAACCATTGTAGTTTGCTGAGGTTTCTATATTGGTCATTTTCATCTTCAATGATTGGAGTAGTTCTAGAAGATGTCTCCCTGAATAGTACTGAATGTTTTACTATTTTTGATGTCTTTAGTAGAGATGTTTCTCTAAATAGCACTGGAGGCCTTGCTATCTTTCCAAGATTTCTCAATCTACTTGGAGCTGTTGGTTGTTTTTGTACTGTTGTAGAATAATTTATTACTATCTCCTTTGGAGTTATTAGTTTTGGTGTTTTGTAGTTGGCATAACTACCTTCAACTTTTATTCTATTGGTGAAGTCTCTATGAGTTACTCCATTAATTCCTAAAATAGATTTGCTAGCTTCTGTCCAATTGTTATAAATACCTGGTTTTGGGCCATTATAGACCACATAAACTTTTTTCTGTTCTTCTTTTTCTGCTTCATCCGCCCAATTATGCTTTGTGGTTTTAGAATTTTTTATGTCTTGTTAGGTTCTTCCTTTTTAATGGAGATTCCTTGTTTAAGCTGTCTCTAGAGGTTGTTTTGAACAATTATGTTCTTCTGTTTCTTTCCTGTCTCCATAAGAGATTGCTCGAGATATAGCAACTCGAGTTGTTCCTGTAGGATTTTTATCTCCTTTTCTTTTATCTTGATTTTGATATCAAGATGTTCCATTCCTGAAAGCATAAAAATAGTTAAAGGTGCTAATTCTCTAGTAAGGGCATCAACTAAACTATTTTTATGGCCTGGAAGATGTTCAACATCAAAATTATAATGGTTGAACCATTGTTGCCATCTAACTAGTCTTCCTTGTTTGTAATCACCTACAATATTAGTTCTTAAGAAATAACCAAAATTATTGTATTTGTTCTAACGATGAATCTGGAGCTTATGACATATATTGCAAAATTTTTAAGTCTTTTTAACAGCTAAATATTCTTTTTCATTACTATGATAATTTAATTCTAAACATTGGAAAGATCCTAATGTATATCTACAAAGATATTCATTTTTGTCATCTACTCTTACTTTAAGAATTGTTCCCTAATATTCTTGTAAAGCATCTGTTTCAATTATCATTTTATCATCTGGTCCTGGATGGTATAAAGTTGGTAAATTTTTTACCTTTGCTTTTACTCTATCCATATATAGGGTATCTTCTTCTATCCATTTCCAAATATGATCTTTTTTCAGTTTTGCTTGTAATGGTTTTTTCATTTCTGCAAGTTTCTTGATATATGCTTCTGCATATGTTAAACATCCTAAAAATCTTTGTAATTGATTTTTATCTTTTAATTCACTAGGAAAACCTTGAATATTATTTAGTATATGAGGTTGTAGATTATGTTTTCCATCTTCAATTTCCAACCCTAAGTATTTAATTTTTTGTTGAGCAAGTACTGCTTTCTTTTCAGAGAGTACAATGCCTTATTTTCTACATTATTGTAGAATGTTGATAATATCTAAAATAATTTTTATTTAATTCATTACTTAAAACCAAAATATAATCTATGTAAACACAAAAAATATCTTGTAATTTCTTAAAAATATTATCCATATATATTTAAAAATTACCTAGAGCTTGTTTTAATTCAAATAGTATAACTGTCCATTGGAATTGTCCTTGGGGGCAACTAAATGATGTTAATTTTTGGGATTCTTCATCCAATCTTATTTGCCAAATAATATAATCTTTTTTTAGAAAAATAATAATTTTAACCCTAAACCCACAATATAACCTAAACTTTAACTCACAAATATAACCCTAAACCTTAAACTTTAAATCTAAAAACCCAAAACTCTAAATCCTAAATCCTAAACCCTATTTAAAAAAATAATAATTTAACCTTAAACCCACAAATATAACTCTAAACCTTAACTCAAAAATATAACCCTAAATCCTAACCCTAAACCCCTAAACCTCAAACCTAAACCATAAGTCCTAAACCCTAAACTTTATTTAGAAAAATAATAATTTTAATAATATATTTTATTTTTAAGTAATAGTTTTTAAAAAAAATAATGATTTCAATAATATATTTTATCGACGAAAAAAATAATTAAATGATATTATTTAAATTTTATTGGATATAGGAGTATTAAGATAATATACGTATTTTTCATTTTATTCCAATTATAAACCAAACACTATAATACTAATTTTTTTTTTTATTTTAGTGGTCAAACCAAATAATACTGTTTTTTTTTTCATTCTCATTCTTATTTTATTTTGTGAACCAAACACCACTTTAAAGTATAGTTGCTAACACAGTTTTTTTTATTATTTTAACAACATATTTATTTTAAATTTTAAAAATTGTTTGAAATATTTTTAATAAATTTTAATTGATATAGAATATATATATTAAAAATAAAAATTATTTTTAATAATTTATAAATTTAATAATAATATACTATAAAAAAATAAAATTAAGTGTAAAAATAACTCAAATATAATATTATTGAGTTATATATTTTTAGTCTTATTATTATTATAAAAATATAATTCTTTTATTATTATAATTATTTTTAAAAAGATATTTTAATCTTTTAATTATATAATAAGTATTTTTAGTTATATTATTATAAAAATAGTATTTATAATCAAAATAAATAAATTAGAATAACAAATTTTAGGATTATAATCCTTAATTTTTATAATAATATATTAAAAATAATCAACCTAATAATATTAAAATTTAAATACATTTATAAGTAAATTTTATGACTAATATGGCACTTTTTTCTTTATTTTTTATCTTTAAATAGTTTTACGTAAAAATAATTTGTTTATTGAAACGCATTCCATAGATTTATATATATTATGTACACGTAGTCCGTTACCCTTTATTACAATAGATTACAATAATTCAGCTGAAAATAATAATTAGAAAGAGTTTGAAGTCAAGGATATATATATATATATGGATTATTATATTCTTAGCACCAAATTGTTGAACAAGGTAGAATGGATGGACCCTATATGAGGACAGAACTGGCATGCACTATCAGTTTTACAAGCAAGTGGTGACTCAAATGCATTGTCATATTTGTGAAGATCGTAATTCGATGGATGGCACAACATTGGCCGTACATTAGGAATACGTGCCTAATCAATTAGAAACACTATCTTAAATTATGATGAGATTTGGTATATTTTTAAGTATGTTCCTCGTATTTATAAAATATTAAAAGTATGTTTATATTTTAATAGTGTTAATTTTTTATGTATTATTATTTAATTTATTATTCTTAGATTTTGATACTAATTTTTACATATCGATGTAATTTTTAATCGAGTATTAATATTGATCTAGTTGATGATCTTTGTCTATTTATTGAAGGTAATAATTTATCTAAAAAGTTTATTATTTTATTATATAAGTCTAATTTTCTTTTATATTCATTACAATTGTATAGTATATTATGTTCTTCATTATGTTTGTTGCTTAATTCTAATCTTGAATCTATTAATTGTCTTTTAAAATTAAAAATTACTCTTTTATTTATTAAATCTAATAATTCTAATTTATGTACTAATGATTCGATGTTCATAGAGTATTATCTTGATAAATCATATGTGTTGAATGTATATTATTTTATTTTATTCGTAGTATATAATCAGGTTTTTCTTGTGTACATACGATTGTATTTACAATCTTCAAAGAAGTAATATCCAAACATTAAGTTGTTGAATTCTTCTTCCTCTATTCTCACATATTTTTTACCGAAATAATCTTTTAATGTCCTTGAAACAAGGATGGTTAATGATACTTGTAATAGCTTTAATATAATTTGTATAGATATCTAATAAGGTGTTAAATCTTTTAAAATTTTAAAGACAAGTTTCATAATCTTCATTTTTAAAATATTCATTTAATATTAGAGATCTTCTTTATCATCTATTTATAATAGAATTATATTTTTCTCTTTGATTTCCATTGGAATTATTATTTGTTTATTTCTAAAAAATAATTTCTATTTTCCTATTTTAGTAATATTATGTCTTGTTGTAAGCAATATTTAAACATTCAAGATTTTTAACTAGCTTAAATTTATAACTATTATACACGAATTTGATGGGTCCACCACGATCTTCCCTTATATTCGCCTTCTTTTGTTATACTTGTTATGCCTCACTTTGCTCAAACCTCACGACAATGGTGAGCCTTTTGCATCCATACATAAATGGTGTCTAATAATTGACTTACTAAAGAAGAGTAACTAAACTCCATTTTATTCATAGAATAATAATTATTATAACTTAAGGTCAACTAAGAACCTTGAAAGGGGTGCTTAGCTTTCATAATTACTGGGTATAACATTATTGGTTTTGAGATTTCTAGATAAAGATGATTTCTATGCTAGAGTGTTTCAAAATAGAGAGCTCTGGATTTCTGTGTATTCGTGTGTTTTTGAAATGATAATAAGGGTTCCTTTTATAGAACAAGGAATCCCTGTTTACAATACTAAAATTATTATTTTACCCTTGTTTTAATAATTCATCTACTTTTTCACTTTAAAGGATAGCCATTATTTTTTTTCTTGGCACATACTACCGACTAAGATGTGGGGTCTACATCTTTATTTCTTTTATAGTCTTCTGCCGATAGTTTATTTTCTTATTTTTCTTTGTCATTTTTTGTCGATGGTTCTTTTCATGACGTTGATGATGACAAATCTTCATCTTCTTGGTCTTTGATACAGAGAATGCATATGTGGTCTTTGGTGGCTTTTCTAGCATAGAAGCAGAATACCTTCCTTGTTTCTTGACCAATTTCTAGGTTGTTGCAATTAAAATTGGTTTCATATTCGGTGATTTTTTCACCATTTTCTTCTAATAAAACCATGTTATTGTGAGAAATGATGATGACTTTACTAGTTGAATAATTTACTTTAATCTTAGTAGAATTGTCAATCTTCCTAAGTTTATAGTAAATTTGGCTTAACGTTTGACCTCTTAATACACAGATTTCTTCTGTGTTGAATTCCTTTTCTGAAAGTGCACTTGGTTTGGAAACTTCTCTGTTTGTATTGGAAATATCTATCTTGATGAAGTGGTAGGGACTAATACTTCCTTCCTCATTTTAGTCCATTAATGAACTAAAAAATCTAAGATAAACAAGTTTATCACCTACTTTAACTTTTCTTCTAAAATTCTTGATTGCTCTTTTAAAATTTTCTGGGAAATAATTTAACTCGCTTAAATTAATTCTTGGATATATATTTTCTATTAGTCCTGCATGAAATGCTTTATACACAAATATTGGATCAACTCCTTCCAATTTATTGAATTTGCTTCCTGTAGGAAATTTCTTATCTGTAGTGTAAACTTTCATATCTTCAATATGTTCTTGGGTAGATTTTCTTTCCAAATTATAGAGACTCAACCATTGTAGTTTGCTGAGGTTTCTATATTGGTCATTTTCATCTTCAATGATTGGAGTAGTTCTAGAAGATGTCTCCCTGAATAGTACTGAATGTTTTACTATTTTTGATGTCTTTAGTAGAGATGTTTCTCTAAAT
The DNA here is from genome assembly GCA_030763125.1 of Hippophae gyantsensis. Taxonomy (NCBI): domain Eukaryota; kingdom Viridiplantae; phylum Streptophyta; class Magnoliopsida; order Rosales; family Elaeagnaceae; genus Hippophae; species Hippophae gyantsensis. The sequence continues at coordinate 31,754,359 of CM061032.1, forward strand.
AGCACTGGAGGCCTTGCTATCTTTCCAAGATTTCTCAATCTACTTGGAGCTGTTGGTTGTTTTTGTACTGTTGTAGAATAATTTATTACTATCTCCTTTGGAGTTATTAGTTTTGGTGTTTTGTAGTTGGCATAACTACCTTCAACTTTTATTCTATTGGTGAAGTCTCTATGAGTTACTCCACTAATTTCTAAAATAGATTTGCTAGCTCATTCAATTGTTATAAATACCTGGTTTTGGGCCATTATAGACCACATAAACTTTTTTCTGTTCTTCTTTTTCTGCTTCATCTGCCCAATTATGCTTTGTGGTTTTAGAATTTTTTATGTACTGTTAGGTTCTTCCTTTTTAATGGAGATTCCTTGTTTAAGCTTCTGGTCTCTAGAGGTTGTTTTGAACAATTATGTTCTTCCTGTTTCTTTCCTGTCTCCATAAGAGATTGCTCGAGATATAGCAACTCGAGTTGTTCCTGTAGGATTTTTATCTCCTTTTCTTTTATCTTGATTTTGATATCAAGATGTTCCATTCCTGAAAGCATAAAAATAGTTAAAGGTGCTAATTCTCTAGTAAGGGCATCAACTAAACTATTTTTATGGCCTGGAAGATGTTCAACATCAAAATTATAATGGTTGAACCATTGTTGCCATCTAACTAGTCTTCCTTGTTTGTAATCACCTACAATATTAGTTCTTAAGAAATAACCAAAATTATTGTATTTGTTCTAACGATGAATCTGGAGCTTATGACATATATTGCAAAATTTTTAAGTCTTTTTAACAGCTAAATATTCTTTTTCATTACTATGATAATTTAATTCTAAACATTGGAAAGATCCTAATGTATATCTACAAAGATATTCATTTTTGTCATCTACTCTTACTTTAAGAATTGTTCCTAATATTCTTGTAAAGCATCTGTTTCAATTATCATTTTATCATCTGGTCCTGGATGGTATAAAGTTGGTAAATTTTTTACCTTTGCTTTTACTCTATCCATATATAGGGTATCTTCTTCTATCCATTTCCAAATATGATCTTTTTTCAGTTTTGCTTGTAATGGTTTTTTCATTTCTGCAAGTTTCTTGATATATGCTTCTGCATATGTTAAACATCCTAAAAATCTTTGTAATTGATTTTTATCTTTTAATTCACTAGGAAAACCTTGAATATTATTTAGTATATGAGGTTGTAGATTATGTTTTCCATCTTCAATTTCCAACCCTAAGTATTTAATTTTTTGTTGAGCAAGTACTGCTTTCTTTTCAGAGAGTACAATGCCTTATTTTCTACATTATTGTAGAATGTTGATAATATCTAAAATAATTTTTATTTAATTCATTACTTAAAACCAAAATATAATCTATGTAAACACAAAAAATATCTTGTAATTTCTTAAAAATATTATCCATATATATTTAAAAATTACCTAGAGCTTGTTTTAATTCAAATAGTATAACTGTCCATTGGAATTGTCCTTGGGGGCAACTAAATGATGTTAATTTTTGGGATTCTTCATCCAATCTTATTTGCCAAATAATATAATCTTTTTTTAGAAAAATAATAATTTTAACCCTAAACCCACAATATAACCTAAACTTTAACTCACAAATATAACCCTAAACCTTAAACTTTAAATCTAAAAACCCAAAACTCTAAATCCTAAATCCTAAACCCTATTTAAAAAAATAATAATTTAACCTTAAACCCACAAATATAACTCTAAACCTTAACTCAAAAATATAACCCTAAATCCTAACCCTAAACCCCTAAACCTCAAACCTAAACCATAAGTCCTAAACCCTAAACTTTATTTAGAAAAATAATAATTTTAATAATATATTTTATTTTTAAGTAATAGTTTTTAAAAAAAATAATGATTTCAATAATATATTTTATCAGACGAAAAAAATAATTAAATGATATTATTTAAATTTTATTGGATATAGGAGTATTAAGATAATATACAGTATTTTTCATTTTATTCCAATTATAAACCAAACACTATAATACTAATTTTTTTTTTATTTTAGTGGTCAAACCAAATAATACTGTTTTTTTTTTCATTCTCATTCTTATTTTATTTTGTGAACCAAACACCACTTTAAAGTATAGTTGCTAACACACTTTATTTTATTATTTTAACAACATATTTATTTTAAATTTTAAAAATTGTTTGAAATATTTTTAATAAATTTTAATTGATATAGAATATATATATTAAAAATAAAAATTATTTTTAATAATTTATAAATTTAATAATAATATACTATAAAAAATAAAATTAAGTGTAAAAATAACTCAAATATAATATTATTGAGTTATATATTTTTAGTCTTATTATTATTATAAAAATATAATTCTTTTATTATTATAATTATTTTTAAAAAGATATTTTAATCTTTTAATTATATAATAAGTATTTTTAGTTATATTATTATAAAAATAGTATTTATAATCAAAATAAATAAATTAGAATAACAAATTTTAGGATTATAATCCTTAATTTTTATAATAATATATTAAAAATAATCAACCTAATAATATTAAAATTTAAATACATTTATAAGTAAATTTTATGACTAATATGGCACTTTTTTCTTTATTTTTTATCTTTAAATAGTTTTACGTAAAAATAATTTGTTTATTGAAACGCATTCCATAGATTTATATATATTATGTACACGTAGTCCGTTACCCTTTATTACAATAGATTACAATAATTCAGCTGAAAATAATAATTAGAAAGAGTTTGAAGTCAAGGATATATATATATATATGGATTATTATATTCTTAGCACCAAATTGTTGAACAAGGTAGAATGGATGGACCCTATATGAGGACAGAACTGGCATGCACTATCAGTTTTACAAGCAAGTGGTGACTCAAATGCATTGTCATATTTGTGAAGATCGTAATTCGATGGATGGCACAACATTGGCCGTACATTAGGAATACGTGCCTAATCAATTAGAAACACTATCTTAAATTATGATGAGATTTGGTATATTTTTAAGTATGTTCCTCGTATTTATAAAATATTAAAAGTATGTTTATATTTTAATAGTGTTAATTTTTTATGTATTATTATTTAATTTATTATTCTTAGATTTTGATACTAATTTTTACATATCGATGTAATTTTTAATCGAGTATTAATATTGATCTAGTTGATGATCTTTGTCTATTTATTGAAGGTAATAATTTATCTAAAAAGTTTATTATTTTATTATATAAGTCTAATTTTCTTTTATATTCATTACAATTGTATAGTATATTATGTTCTTCATTATGTTTGTTGCTTAATTCTAATCTTGAATCTATTAATTGTCTTTTAAAATTAAAAATTACTCTTTTATTTATTAAATCTAATAATTCTAATTTATGTACTAATGATTCGATGTTCATAGAGTATTATCTTGATAAATCATATGTGTTGAATGTATATTATTTTATTTTATTCGTAGTATATAATCAGGTTTTTCTTGTGTACATACAATTGTATTTACAATCTTCAAAGAAGTAATATCCAAACATTAAGTTGTTGAATTCTTCTTCCTCTATTCTCACATATTTTTTACCGAAATAATCTTTTAATGTCCTTGAAACAGGATGGTTAATGATACTTGTAATAGCTTTAATATAATTTGTATAGATATCTAATAAGGTGTTAAATCTTTTAAAATTTTAAAGACAAGTTTCATAATCTTCATTTTTAAAATATTCATTTAATAATAGAGATAATCTTTATCAACTATTTATAATAGAATTAGATTTTTATCTTTGATTTCCATTGGAATTATTAGTTGTTTATTTCTAAAAAATAATTTCTATTTTCCTATTTTAGTAATATTATGTCTTGTTGTAAGCAATATTTAAACATTCAAGATTTTTAACTAGCTTAAATTTATAACTATTATACCTGAATTTGATGGGTCCACCACGATCTTCCCTTATATTCGCCTTCTTTTGTTATACTTGTTATGCCTCAGCTTTGCTCAAACCTCCTGACAATGGTGAGCCTTTTGCATCCATACATAAATGGTGTCTAATAATTGACTTACTAAAGAAGAGTAACTAAACTCCATTTTATTCATAGAATAATAATTATTATAACTTAAGGTCAACTAAGAACCTTGAAAGGGGTGCTTAGCCGCTCATAATTACTGGGTATAACATTATTGGTTTTGAGATTTCTAGATAAAGATGATTTCTATGCTAGAGTGTTTCAAAATAGAGAGCTGGGATTTACGTGTATTCGTGTGTTTTTGAAATGATAATAAGGGTTCCTTTTATAGAACAAGGAATCCTGTTTACAATACTAAAATTATTATTTTACCCTTGTTTTAATAATTCATCTACTTTTTCACTTTAAAGGATAGCCATTATTTTTTTTCTTGGCACATACTACCGACTAAGATGTGGGGTCTACATCTTTATTTCTTTTATAGTCTTCTGCCGATAGTTTATTTTCTTATTTTTCTTTGTCATTTTTTGTCGATGGTTCTTTTCATGACGTTGATGATGACAAATCTTCATCTTCTTGGTCTTTGATACAGAGAATGCATATGTGGTCTTTGGTGGCTTTTCTAGCATAGAAGCAGAATACCTTCCTTGTTTCTTGACCAATTTCTAGGTTGTTGCAATTAAAATTGGTTTCATATTCGGTGATTTTTTCACCATTTTCTTCTAATAAAACCATGTTATTGTGAGAAATGATGATGACTTTACTAGTTGAATAATTTACTTTAATCTTAGTAGAATTGTCAATCTTCCTAAGTTTATAGTAAATTTGGCTTAACGTTTGACCTCTTAATACACAGATTTCTTCTGTGTTGAATTCCTTTTCTGAAAGTGCACTTGGTTTGGAAACTTCTCTGTTTGTATTGGAAATATCTATCTTGATGAAGTGGTAGGGACTAATACTTCCTTCCTCATTTTAGTCCATTAATGAACTAAAAAATCTAAGATAAACAAGTTTATCACCTACTTTAACTTTTCTTCTAAAATTCTTGATTGCTCTTTTAAAATTTTCTGGGAAATAATTTAACTCGCTTAAATTAATTCTTGGATATATATTTTCTATTAGTCCTGCATGAAATGCTTTATACACAAATATTGGATCAACTCCTTCCAATTTATTGAATTTGCTTCCTGTAGGAAATTTCTTATCTGTAGTGTAAACTTTCATATCTTCAATATGTTCTTGGGTAGATTTTCTTTCCAAATTATAGAGACTCAACCATTGTAGTTTGCTGAGGTTTCTATATTGGTCATTTTCATCTTCAATGATTGGAGTAGTTCTAGAAGATGTCTCCCTGAATAGTACTGAATGTTTTACTATTTTTGATGTCTTTAGTAGAGATGTTTCTCTAAATAGCACTGGAGGCCTTGCTATCTTTCCAAGATTTCTCAATCTACTTGGAGCTGTTGGTTGTTTTTGTACTGTTGTAGAATAATTTATTACTATCTCCTTTGGAGTTATTAGTTTTGGTGTTTTGTAGTTGGCATAACTACCTTCAACTTTTATTCTATTGGTGAAGTCTCTATGAGTTACTCCATTAATTCCTAAAATAGATTTGCTAGCTTCTGTCCAATTGTTATAAATACCTGGTTTTGGGCCATTATAGACCACATAAACTTTTTTCTGTTCTTCTTTTTCTGCTTCATCTGCCCAATTATGCTTTGTGGTTTTAGAATTTTTTATGTACTGTTAGGTTCTTCCTTTTTAATGGAGATTCCTTGTTTAAGCTTCTGGTCTCTAGAGGTTGTTTTGAACAATTATGTTCTTCCTGTTTCTTTCTTGTCTCCATAAGAGATTGCTCGAGATATAGCAACTCGAGTTGTTCCTGTAGGATTTTTATCTCCTTTTCTTTTATCTTGATTTTGATATCAAGATGTTCCATTCCTGAAAGCATAAAAATAGTTAGAGGTGCTAATTCTCTAGTAAGGGCATCAACTAAACTATTTTTATGGCCTGGAAGATGTTCAACATCAAAATTATAATGGTTGAACCATTGTTGCCATCTAACTAGTCTTCCTTGTTTGTAATCACCTACAATATTAGTTCTTAAGAAATAACCAAAATTATTGTATTTGTTCTAACGATGAATCTGGAGCTTATGACATATATTGCAAAATTTTTAAGTCTTTTTAACAGCTAAATATTCTTTTTCATTACTATGATAATTTAATTCTAAACATTGGAAAGATCCTAATGTATATCTACAAAGATATTCATTTTTGTCATCTACTCTTACTTTAAGAATTGTTCCCTAATATTCTTGTAAAGCATCTGTTTCAATTATCATTTTATCATCCGGTCTGGATGGTATAAAGTTGGTAAATTTTTTACCTTTGCTTTTACTCTATCCATATATAGGGTATCTTCTTCTATCCATTTCCAAATATGATCTTTTTTCAGTTTTGCTTGTAATGGTTTTTTCATTTCTGCAAGTTTCTTGATATATGCTTCTGCATATGTTAAACATCCTAAAAATCTTTGTAATTGATTTTTATCTTTTAATTCACTAGGAAAACCTTGAATATTATTTAGTATATGAGGTTGTAGATTATGTTTTCCATCTTCAATTTCCAACCCTAAGTATTTAATTTTTTGTTGAGCAAGTACTGCTTTCTTTTCAGAGAGTACAATGCCTTATTTTCTACATTATTGTAGAATGTTGATAATATCCAAAATAATTTTTATTTAATTCATTACTTAAAACCAAAATATAATCTATGTAAACACAAAAAATATCTTGTAATTTCTTAAAAATATTATCCATATATATTTAAAAATTACCTAGAGCTTGTTTTAATTCAAATAGTATAACTGTCCATTGGAATTGTCCTTGGGGGCAACTAAATGATGTTAATTTTTGGGATTCTTCATCCAATCTTATTTGCCAAAATTCACTTTTTCAATCAAAACTTAAGAAGTATTTCTTTCCGTTTATTAATGATATTAGTTCTTCCTTTTTTGAAATGAAGTATCCATCATCAATGGTTTCTTTATTCAGTGCTTTAAAATTTATTACCATTCTCTTTTTTCCTCTTCTTTTCTCAGCTTATTTTTCAACTAAGAATGCTGGACTAGAGTGAGGTGAATTACTTGGTATTATGACTTTTAATTCCAAAAGTTCTTGAATTTGTTTTCCAAATTTAATTTTGTCTTCTGGAGTATAAATCATTGGTTTTACTCTTATGATCTAGTTAGGATCTTTTAATTTTATGTTGACTATTGTTTTAGATTTATTTATTTTTGGATCTAAAGGATTTTCTGAATTTCAAATCTTAAAACCCAAAATCTTATTTAGAAAAATAATAATTTAACTTTAAACTTTAACTCACAAATATAACCATAAACCCTAAATCTCAAATCCCAAAACCTAAAATCCTATTTAGAAAAATAATAATTTTAATCTTAAACATTAACCCACAAATATAACCATAAACTCTAAACCCCAAATCCTAAATCCCCAAACCCTATTTAGAAAAAATAATAATTTTAGCTCTAAACCTTAACCCACGAATATAACCCTAAACTCTAAACCCTAAATCTTAAATCCCAAATCCTAAAACCCTAAACCCTATTTAGAAAAATAATAATTTTAACCCTAAACCTTAACCCACAAAAATAACCCTAAATCCCAAAACTCTAAACCCTATTTAGAAAAATAATAATTTTAATCCTAAACCTTAACCCACAAATATAACCATAAATCCCAAATCCCAAATTCCTAAACCCTAAATCCCTAAATCTCAAATCTCAAACCTCAAAACCCTAAACCCTATTTAGAAAAATAATAGTTTAATAATATATTTTATTTTTAAGTAAAAATTATTTAGAAAAATAATGATTTCAATAATGTATTTTGTCTCAAGAAAAAATAATAATTAAATTTTATTATTTAAATTTTATTGAATATAAGGATATTAAGGTAATATATAGTATTTTCTATTCCATTCACATTGTAAACCAAACACTATAATACTGATTTCTTCTTTGATTTCATTAGTCAAACCAAACAAAACTTTTTCCTTTACATTTCATTTCATTTTCATTCGATTCTAATTATATGTCATGAACCAAATGATCGTTGGATAATGATTTTTTTAAAATTATATCTAAATACAGGATAATTCATAAATATTTAAAATAAGATTTTTGAATTAGATTTTTTATTTTTTTTATTTTTATCAAGTTTTTTTTAGAAAAATAAAAAAAGTCTTAAGACTTTGTATTTATAAATATTTAAAAATATGATTAAAAATATAAAATTTGCAAATAGTAATCAAAATATTTTTTTATTTTTTAAGTTTCTAAAAAAAATTAAAAAATAATGCATTATCAAATAATTTGTAAGTGATTTTTTTAAAAATCATTAAATAAATATTATTACCAAATATATAGTTGATTATTTTAAAAAAGAATTATAAATCATATAACTAATTATTTAATATTATAAATTATAAATTAAAATGGTATCTAACGAGAGTTAAATGTATCTATTATCGTTATATCATATTTTGACTCTTAAATTGATAATTTATGTATAATTTGAGATTTTTTTAGCATATATACATAATACGGATGGTAGATGTAAATTATATTATTAAAAAATAATATATTAATAATAATTTTAATATATATCCATGATATGATATGGATGTTAGAAGCAAATTATATTATTATAAAAATTATTTATTAATAATAATTTTATTTCATAATAATTTTAATTATAAAGTATATTTAAAATTTATATGATACAATAATCAATAAATAAATAAATAAATAATTAATTAATAATTATAAAAAATTTAAATTAATTAAAATATGCATATTAAAAGTTGATATAATAAATATTTTTAATTATATCTTTATAGAAGTCTTTTTTTTATGATCTTATTGACATAATTAATTATTAATGCTACAATTATTTAAAAGTATAGAAAATAACTTGACAATTATACCCTTTCTTTGAAAACTCAAAATTGAAATAGTCATTGTATTTGTATGTTTCGATCAAAAACTATTTCAAAGCAAAACGCACTTTACACATCTTGAAAAGCATTAAAAGGAAACAAGATAGGAATATGGATAACGGAAATCTAATCTCACCTTTAATCATCTCTCTCTCTATGTAGCTTTTATTCCCCATAGTCGATTATATGTTATTCATAACACAAATTAGTCAATTTCAAGTAGTTTTTAGATTCATATAGCTATAATTCCAAACAATACAAAACACGAAAAAAAAAACTGTGCTACGATAACTATAGTATTTTCCATAAATAAATTAAAGTTATTTTAAAATTCAAAATCAAATAACAATTAAAAAATTCCATCCAAAATCATGTCCTGTGTAATTCCATACATCCTACGTGATAAACGTGGAATAATTTTAGTTATTAAAGAGTTTTATGAATCAAACTTAATAAAAATTAAGTCATTAAATAAGCATGTTTGGAAGATAATCTCAATACAGAAATAAAAATTTAGTAATTATTTCTTAATTATTTTAAAGAGATAATTACGAATAAATATCTACGATTTTATAATAAGTCAACAATAATTTGATAAAGAACAACCATAAGGTTAACTATTTCCCCAATCAAAAAAGAGTTGAATAACTTAGATCTAATATCTCACATAACATATAATCACAAACAAACACTATATATATTTCCTCATAATCACAGAGAGATTGTATATCTCCTCTAGACTTCATCATCTTGTTATTTACTTAAGCATCGGGAACCAAAGATCACATTCTACACGGTGGTTCGAGGTTTTAATGGTTTGTTCATCTTACAGATCCATAAGAGATAGTTAATAATACAAAATTTAGTTAGTTTTTAATGTCATTACCAGTTAATTGACAATGACACCAAAAAGTTAATGCGTCAAAACTTAGTGTATAAATTTTGTATGATTTATAAATAACTTGCAAATGCATGATAAGTATACTTCCAAAAAGGAATCATGTACTTTTTAAATTATTCAAAAATTTCTTAAAAACGAAAATAATAATATAAAACATCCTGCCACGATTGTTGGGTTTGATAAATCTAAACTAATGATATAAAAATAAAGATAGATTCAATAAAACAATTAATAAATAGACATTTACATTCAGTGGAGAATTTATGAAATATATTAGTTAGTTAATCATATTTACTCAATATTAAATAGGTTATTATAAATATAAATTAAATTTATTGATTATCCCATTTTAATAAGAAATTATCCTAAGGCAGCTATAATATTATTTTATTAATAACAAACCAATTAATATCTAAAATTTGAGATTATAAATTGATTAATCATTAAATATTAATTTATTTATAAATAATTAACAAACCATCTAATTAATGCTTAAAGGTGAGCATGCAATTATACTTTCAATCAAGGTATCAAAATTAGGTTTATGATTTAAGTATCTGAAAATTAACTTTTAGATTTTATATCTATTATGCGAAATATATCGTCAATACATTTTTCAATAGTAAATCTTATAAAAATCTTTGAAATAGAGTTTTCTAAATCATATCTAGAATATTTTGACTAACATTTAAGAGTTGAATCTAAATCAGATCCAAATAATTAAATCATAAATCTAACTCTTATGTTTATGATGAAAAATACTAAGTTATATATTTTCCTTTAATAAACTTTTGTTTAAATTGTGATGAAAAATAAAACTTAATTTATTTTATAAAAATGTGTTACTTATTTTAATATTTCACAAGTATAAGAATATTACTATTATCTCATACTATTTATAGTCAAACATACATATTTTAATAAAAGATTAATAAATTAAATATATCATGTAAAACAACACAAATATAATCTAAAAATAATACATTTAAATTATACCTCAATTGTATCATTATAGAATCTTAGTATCATTCCTATTTTAAAAATCTCCAAACAAAATTGTCAACATTGTTTATTAAATTGAAACTAAAGCTACAACATAAACTAAACTTGTTTAGTTCTCAATTTAAAAGAAGAACTTTGAAATTATTAAAAGAAAAGAAAATCTTGAAAGAAAATAACAATTCAGATAAGAAAGAATTTTTAGAATATGTTACAATGAAGAATTGTGGTCTAATTTATAGGTATTGTAAAGGAGAAAATGGTGGATCAGAAGGCAGGTGTCGTGGCATAATTTTTTTCCACACTACGGCATAACAGGTTGTACACTATTAGAACTCGAACCACTTCACACACGTCGTGGCACATAATATTTCCATGTTGTGGCATGCAACAATTCTAGAATGTGTAATCTCACTCTATTAGTCTTGTGTTATGGCATATAAAGTATCTACACCACAGCTTACGTTCTTCTGAATAACTAGAACCCTAATTTTCTTGTACACCCATTTTAATGGTTTGGAACATATATAAGTTTTACATATATTATATTTTAAGCTTGTAATAAAGTGTTTTCAGGTACTATCTTTTGAGTGTTGATCAATTAAATCATTTTCAAGATAAAATATCTGAAAAACAACAAAACATTTTGGTGATTCTGAAAAATAGTTTTGTTTTAAAAGATAATAAAGTTGTACAAGTAAAATTATATTTTATGATTTAAAGTACATAAAATCACGATATATTAAGTTATTTTAAGCACTCATCAGAACTACAACCAACTTCTTACTAACTCTTAGCAAGAAAGGTGAAAAACTAAAAATAAAAACTAGAATAAAATTAAACTAACTTAAATTATTTTCGTAGATTAACACGGTTGTATTTAACATATGCAACAAGTCTTTAAATCCCTAGGTTGTCATAGTGGATGAGTTTAAGTCTCATGAGGGCTTTTAGATATGATACTCACAAACGTCAAATTTAAAATACAAAAATGAAAAATAAATAACACAAATAAATAAATAAAACATAAAAAAACAAAATAAAATTAAAAAAAAGAGAAATATAACAAAATAAAAAAATAACAAAACTTTTCATGCTTTTTAATTTCTTCTAAGTTTACAATTAAAATTCATAGTTTAAGTCATTTTAATATTCTAAACATTCATAGTTTACTATAATAATTAGTTGAAAATAATTTTCATATTCAAATAAAAAAATGTATCAATATTAAATTTGTCCAATTTTAATGTATGGAAAATGAATTTTCTTCAACTCTAACCTCACAATGCATACTTTTAATAACATTGATTCTATTGGTTTAAGCACTCATTCCAAAGTATATGTAAATAAAACTTATTTAAAAAAAATGAACGAGTAGGTTCATATATGTTTAAAGAATAAAAGACTCAAAATGATGCATAATATTGATATCATGAAAGGAATTAAAAGAAATGATTTATAAAGAAATTAAATATTATTTTCATGCATCAATTAAATTCATTAAATAAACATTTCAAGTAATATGTCTTATAGAGATGAAGAAAATACAAATGATTTTTTGGGAAGTTATATCATATCTTTATTTTGTATTTAACCATTTATACAACTTTGTAGGATATTTCTGAGTCCACTTTTCTCTCTCTCTTTTTTAGAGAGGACTCATGTACATTTTATACATATTTTTGTATGATATATTGAGTGGTTAATTTTTGTCCTTTTTTTATATTGGTTTAGGAAATCCCATATATATATGTCTTTTTAGAAGTCATGTATGAATGAAGAATGACATATACTTTCAATTTCTACTTAAGTCATTCAATTTATGCAAAAAAAGAAATATATGACACTTTATTGGATGTAAAACTCCTAACATTCAATACAAAAATCTATAAAGATCATCTAGTAATTTAGAATGGATCATAAGTGTGTTTAAAAGAGTAAAAAAAATATTATCACTCATAATGGAAAGATAATGGCTCAAAATATTCTCACAAGGTAGTATCCACTATTTGATTCCTAAACACCAATTTTAGGTTTATCATAATTTTAACATTTTATCATTGAAATACCAATTATGAAAAAAAACTAACTAATTTTATTTCATAAAATGTTTAAAAAATTAATTTAATAGTGCAAAGACTTAAATTTAACTAAAAGACATGATAATTATGCAAGAAAAATTTAAAATTATACTAAAATTCATAAAAAAAATAATAAAAGCACAAAAAGGTAAAAATCTAAATAATGTAAAAATGTGTTTAAATAAAAAATTTCCCACCCCTAACCTGAAATTTACATTGCCCTCTATGTAACAACTATAAATTAAAGATAAAAACTAAAGAATAGAAAAGTTATCCATTAGGTGTACTTGCTTAAAATTTGTATGGAATTGTAGGTGCATCCATCAATCCAAACATTTAAATTTACATAGATAAAATACTATGTACTTCTTTCAAATTTCAACAAACAGTTATAAATTTAATAGTTCTACACAATGTTCACATGATAAGAAATAAAAAAATATAATATACACAAATAATAAAACAAAAGTTCTCAAAATAAAATAAAACAAAGTAAAACACATAAAAACTCATGATCAAATTTAGAGTTCTTCTTCATGTTGTTCGGATTTTGTTCTTCAGATTGTTATCACGATCTTTATGAAGATGTAAAGGTGAAATCATAATAATGATACTCGGGTATTATTACATGACTTATATCTACCCTGAGATGACTTAGTTACAAATAGTTCATTTTATACATCAACTGGTTATGATCTACTTGATAACGATGTTGTTAATTCAGGAATGCAGCTTGTTGGGCACTATACACTTGCTCGTATTCTTTTATGTGAATCAATCTTTCACCAAAATTATGAAATTGCTCTTTCGTAGACAGTTTTGATGAAGGAATGGTCCTTCATTGTCTTTGAACAATGTTCACATCAGAAGTGAGTTTATCATAATATGTCAGGTTCAATAATTCATCAAGTTGTAAAATAACTTCACCTTTTGAGTGAGATACCCCCACTTTCTTACATAAAGTAATGATTAATTAGGGGGAAAAGAAACTCAAATGGTGAATGTTTGTAGGTAAATTTATCTTATGATAAATTATAATACCTACATTCATAAGTATCTTAGATGTGATTGCATACAATAGAATTTTCCTATCTCTATCAACATAACTATAATTTTTGGCGGGAATTATTCTTGAACACATAAGGTATTGTCAAAGACAAGCAATTTTATCTAAATACTTTATGTTTACTATCAGCATATATCCATTCAGTCCATTGTATAGTTAAGGTCTTAATTACTGTAATATAATCAACATTATTTAAATAATTTTCATGCTCACCTTACCCAATATTCACCAAATAACCTATTCACCTTTTTTGAGATGAGTTTTCAAACACCTCTAAAGAATAAAGGTATCGCTTTCAAAACCACCATGACTGATGATGGTGATAATGACAATGATGAGGATGATGAAAAATTGAAATTGTTAGCCAAAAGAATCAAGAAAACTAAACCCACTGGATAATCGAGGTTGAATAATCGATCGTATCCTAAGAACATTAATTTTTTTGGAGATACCAAGTTCACAAAAATATTTTAGAATAATTTTTCCTTCAATAGATAAAAGGAGTGAACGAAAGAGTGTATACCTTTAGGTACCTTCAAGAAGAAGAAAACGATTGGTCTGAGGTGTGGTGAAACTAGAGGTGTTTTGTGAGTTATGGGTGTGTTGGGTTCCATTGGGTCAAAACCATTATTTTAAAAAAGTATGAGGTTAGATCTAGAAATTTTTTTAAAAAATAGATTTTTTGCTAATTTTTTAGACAAGTTTTGTATATCAATGGTTAAGGTAATGAAAACTGGTGTTTGATTGAAGAAATAACACACAAAATACAAGATTTATGCATTTTTAAATATTTTATACCAAACTAATGTTGATATTTTTCAAACTGGAAGTTGTTTTTGATGAGATTTGATCATAGAATTTGAAAATAGACTTCAATCCAAGTTGAACGGAACTAAAATCATGAGTTTTGATGAAGATTTGAGAAATTTGGGCCATTTTAGAGAGACTATAGATGAGTGGGCATAAAGGAATAGATTTTGGTCTAAGGGGATATATAACCAGAGAAGAGGGATTGATTTGTCTTGGTCATGGATTGATCCTATATGAAATAGAGATCGATCCCTCAAATATTATTCTCAAAATTTGTTGTTCAAAACACGAAAAAATGATTAAAAAAATCCCCCTATAATAGATTATGCCATAAAATAATAGGAAATATAGTATCACATAATCCATGGAGGAGCAAAATGTTGAATTTTAATAAAAACAAGCTATCAAATGCAAGAAAACCATTCCTTAAACATCAATCATGCTAGGCATGTAGTGACATATTGGTAATCATATAAAAGTGAGTCGAGAGTAATTTAAGAATAGTTAAATATGTCTAAACAATTCATCCATGATATCTCATGAAGTAAATACACAAATTAATGCACTTGAAATGGGGAGAACACAATTTCATTGCTATACTTAATATTTTTGTTTTCTCTCTCTCTCTCTCTCTCTATATATATATATATATATATATTTATTTTGTTTTATACAATACTTTTTTTAATAACACTGGTTTGCATGAATTTGTACAATGTATAGGAATTGCAGAAGCAATCTACCAAAATTATTGACTTTCATACTATCTATGAGATAGCCTCTCCATTTACTATGATAACTGCACATATCATAATGGGTAGCCTTTTTAAAAATTGGTACATTCTTAGGATGCTTCAATGTCTAAGTATAGGATTCATAAGGTTCCATAGTAGAAAGATATTAATTTGTGGCATATGAAAGACAATCATCAAATTTCATGTAGGACACATGCATGTATCTTGTAAGTATGTGTATATGATCAATTAAACATCGATCCTTACATGTCATTAGCATAATTATATATGTCAAGAAAATTTGGGTTCATAATCAAGATTTGCTTAAAAGAGTGAAAGGTTAATATATTTTTTTCAAGGTCAAAGGATTTGGAGTTCATTTGTTCCTCTATGTTTTTGGTAATAAAATTTGAAATTCATTTTGATGGAGAGATTCCCAAGTTTAGTGTCCACAAGTTTAGTGTCCACAAGTTTAGTAAATATTTCAAGTAATTGTCTCTCAATAGGTTCAAACTCAAGTGTCACTACTTTATCTTCAATTGAGTCTCGAATAAAGTGATGCCTAATTCATTTTTATAGAATGTTGAACTGGGTTCTTAGAGATACATATAGCATTAGTTTTATCACAGTATAAGGGCATTATACCTTATGGTTGATCATAGTCTTTGAGTAGGTGTTTCATCTAAAGCATTCGTATGCAAGAGCTTCCAACAATAATGTATTATGCCTCAACTTTAGAGAATGAGATGGGGTTATATTTTTTACTATGCTAGGATATTAATTTGTTCCCAATGTAGAAGCATCCACCTAATATACTCTTCCTATCATCTTGATTGCCTGCCCAATCGACATTTATATAACCACTTACTTCACAAGAAGTGTTAGTAGTAAAACTTAGACCATAATTAATTATTCCTGAAACATACCTGATGATTCTCTTTACATTTTATAGGTATGATTCCTTAGGGTTAGCTTGATAGTAGGCACACACACCTATACTAAAACATATATAAAGCATAATTGTAGTGAGGTAAACTAAACTACCTATCATACTTCTATAAACAATTTGATCAACATTTTTACCTTGAGTGTCCTTTTTTATTTTTGTGCTGGTACCTAAATGAGTTCTTAATAGCTTAGTAGTTTTAAGGCCAAAACTTTTAACAAGATTACACGCATACTTGTTTTGGGAGATAAATATATCATCATGTAATTGTTTGATTTGCAAACCAAGAAAGAAAGTCAATTCACCTACCATGGACATTTCAAATTCATTCAACATAACATGCATAAAATCTTCCACTAGTGTACTAGATATGGACCCATAACTATGTTATCCACATATTTTTGGGTAATAAAAATCTAATCACTACTCTTTTTAATGCATAAAGGCTTATCAATTCACCCTCGAATAAATTTCTTGTTCAGGAGATAGTTGATAAGTCTATCATACCAAGCTTGAGGAGCGTGTTTCAAACCATAAAGTGCTTTTTTGAGTTTGAAAACATGAATTGGAAATTTGGGATCAACAAAGCATTTTAGTTGTTCCACGTATACCTCCTCATTTAGAAATCCATTTAGAAATGACGATTTAACATCCATTTGATATAATTTAAAATTCATGAGATAAGAAATGGCCAATAAAATCCTAATTGACTCTAACCTAGCTACAAGTGCAAATGTTTCATCAAAGCCAACTCCTTCTACCTGCATATAGCCTTGAACTACCAACCTAGCCTTATTTCCAACAACAATGACATGCTCATTAGATTTATTTTTAAGCATAAATGTGTTACCTCACATTCTTTGGTTGAAACTAAGAAATGTAGTATAAATGTGTTACTTTACTTATTTGTCTTATTCTTATCACCATGCTTACCTCAGGGTCTCTAATTATATTCTTAATAGGATGATTTTTTTAGGTACAAGTTTAATTTTTCACTAGTGAGGTTGGTGTTTCTTCTTTATTTTCTTATCTTTCCTTAAACTCTTCTTCTTTTATTTCAATTGTGTCACTGGTTACTATAAATTAAAGAGCTATGACATTTGTCTCATTATCAACTTCTACACTTGTAGTTTTCTAACCCGCATCATCTATAATAACATTTATAGATTCCATTACAATGAATGTAAGGTTTATGAGTTTGGAAATATTCATGAACAAAATATCTAAATGTAATTTTAGTTTCTAGGTGTGTCTTTCAAGAATATTTTCAAGCCAAAGAATCTATTGACTTCCAACGAACACGTCTCAAGTATACCTCTATTCTTATACACATTAGATTTCTTATTAGACACATAGAAACATTTTTATTTTGGCTAGTCGATTGATCAAGACCTATCTAAATTGATTAAGTTGAGTAAATTGATCAAGAATTGATCTACTCAAATTAAAAAGTTCCATAATTAATTTTTCATTTGAGTAGATTGATCGATCGACCACTAGATTGATCGAAATATGACTAGATCGATCTACCTATTTTAGAATTATTTATTTATTACATTAGATTGATAAAAAAATTAATTAGATTGATTGATCATGTTTTGACCATTGTATTGAATCGATCAAAAAGGGTTTCGATCGATCGAGCACAAATTAGATCGATCTCGATTGATCTAGCGGCTAGGGTTTCAACTTTAAACCTATTTCTTATTCGAATCAAATTGGTTTATTTATATATTATCCTTGTTCTTTAAAAATATTTTAAATAATTTCATGGATATAATAATAATATTACTTTGACTTAGTGCTTAAAATATTTTATTTTAAGCAACCTAAGCATACAACTTTCTCAACCATACAAAGCATTATTCTCTTCATCTTAAGCTTTATTTCAAATTTCTTTGCAAAAACAAGATCATATTTCTTTAGGCTTCTTTATTTAATTATTTTGTTAAGCATTGGTGGTTGTGTTTGATTGATTAATAATCCTTATTAGTTTATGATATTTTTATAAAACGTTTATATAGCTTTTTCTTTATTCCATTCTTGAATTATTGGATCAAATAATTGTGTGTAATTTCATAATTATTAGGTTTGATTATTTTTCTTTAAAGAATCTATCTTTATTGAACTTCTTCGTAATCTACTTATTCAAGGGTTGCTAGTTGATTTTGATTTAATTTAATTGATATTTTATAAAATCATCTAGCTAGGTTATTTCATTATTAAATATACTTTAGGATATACATTACACTTGTGTTATTATGCTAACTTTTTAGGTACTAGCTGCACGAGTTTGATAACTCGTGTAACTCGAGTTTATTAAAACTTTGGTCTAGATCCAAACACTTTACTTGTGGAGACTGTGAAGGAAAATAGAGGCTTATAAGTAGGTTGCTTGATGACATTACCTGGGTGGGTAGTTTGAACCTTGTAATTGAGCATTATTTTCATAGTGGATAGTTAGGTGGTTTTCCTCTTAGGTCATTGTTGTAGCCTAGGCTATTTTTACTAAAAAATATCATGTGTTATTTTAAGTTTTCGTATTATTTTATTTACATGTGTTTGCATGTTTGGCTATATGCGAATATTTTAATTTTTCATATTTCAATTAATTATCTATTCATCCCCTCTAGCTAATTGAATCCATAATATAGAAACTCTTATTTGGTATCAAAAATGGTCACTAAATACCCTTAGTATTGCCTAGGACCATGTTATGGATCATTTGAGAGAGAGTTCTTCTATAAACCATGTACCTTACTTTGATAGATCTAATTACCCATATTGGAAGGATCGCATGAGAGCCTTCTTATCTATAGATGAGAGTGTCTGTAACTCTATGCTTTATGTCTAGGAACCATTTACGGTTACCATAGATACTGCTAAACATGCTTAGGATATTTTAGAGGTTACCCATGAGGGCACCACATAAGTTAAACGAATTAAACTTTTCATTCTTGGTACTCAATTTAAAAATCTCAGGATAAAAGAAGATGAAACCTTTTTTGAATTCTATACTAAATTAAGTGATATTTCTAACTCTTCTGCTAATCTTGGTGAGAAAATTGATGAATTCAAGTTGGTCAAAAAAATAATATGCTTCTTGCAAGATCGCTTGCATGCAAAAGTCACTACAATAGATGAAAACAAAGATGTGGACACCATTAAAATTGTGGAGCTAGGTTGCTCGCTTCTCACTTTTGAGATGAGATTTCGAACCCTTACAAAGAAAAAAGATGTTGCTTTCAAAATAGAAATTATTAAAGATGGTGACAATGATGTAGAATTATAACTCATAGCCAGAAGATTGAACAAAATCTTCAACAAAAGAATCCTCGAAGTAAAGGACAATCAAGTCATCAAAAGGATCAGAATCTGAAAGAACTGAAATCTAATGGTAAGAAATCTAAACCTACTAGACCTCAATGTTTTGAATAAATGGGTTATGGTCACTTTATAACTGACTTTGCAAACATGAAAAACAAAAATGGAAGAGTTTTCAATGCTACATTTACTAACTCTTATAGTGACAACAAAACTCCAATTGAATAAAAAAAATAGTTACATCAAAGAAAAGTTGTATCTATATCCTACCATACACAAAGAACATATGACATCTAATTTGGTAAGGGCTTCTAACTATACACCTACTGTATCCTACCATACACAAAAACTAATTTGGTAAGGGCTTCTAACTATACTCCTACTGTATCCTACCATACACAAAGAAAAGTTGTACCCGTGATTGAAAAACATGTTTAATTTATGCATGTTTCTCATAATTATGGTAAGAAAGATCATATGACATCTAATTGTAGATTTCTTGTGACATATCCATATTTTAAAAATGTCTTTCATGCTTGATATTCTATAATTAATTTTTATCATCTATTCATGAATGATACATCTCCACCAATGATGAAAAATAAAATTAAAGGAAAAAATAAGGGTAAATCTAAGAACATATCAATTGAATCCAAACCCAAAAATATTGCGAAACCAAAATTCAATAAAATTTGGGTCAAGAAAATTGCATTTTTTCGATCAACTGACTGTCTTTTTCTTTCACCTAGGAATTTTTATTTTGTGCTTGGTTGATCCTAGGTGAACATGTTAGTTTGATTAACTTAATTTCTTATTTTCAAGTTTGAATTTAGTTGTTTGATTCTTATATTTGTTTTAGTTTATTCAAAATCTGTTATTTAAAACAATAATAAAAAATCAAAAAAATTAAAAATAATAATAAAGGGAGTATAATTGTTCTAACAATAAAATAAACTTCAAATATAATTTTGGATCACAAAAATCTTATACTTTTTTGATTGATTCTTCAGTTTGTAATTGAATATCTTGTTATATGCATTTATATTTTTCCTTACATCTGGTGAACGATGTTAACAAGTACTCACCCATATACTTACTAGACACATAAGTATGTCATGCTTGAAATTTATAATTAATTATGTGAAATATTAGGGCTTGGCATAACCTTGACTATAAAAATCATGGTTGAACTTTGTCTTTCACTACATAAAATCTTGTTATAGAAAGTCACTTAGTTTTGAGAGGGCTACTTACTGTTTTATGTAAAAGCTACTGCAGTGAGTGAAGAGGGATACCTTATAACTAGTGTGAAAGTCATCATGCTAGGTATATTGGCTCATGCATATTTCCTTTGTAAAAGAAAAATAAAATAATAAAGGAAATATATATACAAAAAAAGTAATTGAATGCACAAAAAGAAAGATCATAAATGGTTATAGAAAAAGAAAAGTAAATAATCATTCTCTTATACAAAAAATTAATAAAAATAATAAATAATAAGAGGGAATACAAAATAAAAATTTAATTAAAGTTATCTCTTGGTAAGAAATTTTTATTATATATAAATATGAATTCAGCTGAAATATTTTGCTTGATATGTGATGCTCATTTCTTTAAATCATTCATAACTAATCATAAATGAACTAATTGACATACTTTTGTAGCTTCAATATTTATCTCCCTTTGAATGTTTGTTAATATGTCATCATATGTGTTGAAGAATGTATGTGTGTTTTATAAAAATACTTATGCATACTATGAATAATTTACTCCTGATAAAGAATGAGGTATCAAAATACTTTGTCTAAACATCCAATTTTACTTGAACATGGAGTTACCTAGATTGAATTTAAAAAATTGGGATCACACGAGCCATTAGGGCTCTTGGTTGGTAATAATTGTTCACATCCGTAGATTATGTGGTCCAATCCTAGCTCATGAATTTTACACCAATATTGACCTAAATAATCGTAACCTTGGGCGAATGAATTACAAGTTTTTCATCCAAAATAAAACTGTTGATATCTTAACCTAGAGAATCAATAATTTTTTGTCTATCATGAACATCGGGGGTGTTGGTATAGTAATGCTAAACAACTATATATTCTGGATAAATTCACTTCTTTCTACTGAGTTTTGAATAAAGTGGTCTATGCAAATTTGCTATCATCCAAGCAATGAACTTAGATTGGCTACCTACATGCCAAGATATTATACTATTTTGAAAAAGGAATAACATTCAATGTAGGTATAGTAATTCAGGATGAAATAATAAACAAATCTCGTATTTTTAACCCAATGATCAACCTTATTATTGTCTCATCACCCAGATTCTTGCTGCATGTGTGCCACTAACAAGGGATTCAGATTCAGTTTGGCCATTGGGTGACATTGAAAAGTCAACTATTTCAAGATAATCTACCCTAACATCAAAGAGACAAAGGTCCACTGATGTTGGCACTAGTGAAAGAGAAGCCTTCGATGTTGGAACAAGTGGAAAAGGAGCTACAGAAGATATTTTTGGAGATGATGATTTGAAAAATATACCTACTTTTGAACCTTCTCATCAAGACTAATTTGAAAATGAAATGCATACGAGAATGGGAACATTGGAACAACAAATGAATACTATGAATGAATGAAAAGAAGCAATATATTCCATGATCAAAGGCATCCACTCATAATATGGGTTTCAACCTCTAAGACAATGATTTATTTTTATCTTATTTTGTTGTTTTTTCCTATTTTCCTATTTTGTTTGGAAATAATTTTGTTTTTAACTTTTCATTTTTTGAAGTGTATTTGATATTTGTTTGTGCTGTACATAAATCATATTAATCAATATATTACATTTATTTCATCTAATAGCTTGAATTTGCGTTTTGATTTCATATTCATCTTAAATTAAAATAAAATATTTTTTTGGTGGTTTATTCGTATGAAAAAAAGGGGAAAATATTAAAACTTTAAGATAAAAAAATTGGAACATTATGATGTAACATGTACAAATAGTAGGGAACAAATTTAGGTAGAGATTTAGTTTAAAAATCTTTTTTGAAAATATTACACATATAAAGAGTTTTGTTTTTAATTTCTATTTGGTAATTACTCATTTTTATGAATAATCTTCGCTTTTCTATTATTATATACACTAAACTAATGAATAATTCAATCTTTCGAGACAAGTTGTTTGGTTGTTTATGTTTTTGTCTTTCAATGTACACATGAGTTATCTCGATTCTAGCGAAGATGGTTTCACCAGATCATAGGATAGTTCCATTTTATAAAATTTATTTTTTTCTATAAGTATTCTATAGTGAGAGAGATGTTTTGTCACACGAATATGACAAATAGGGAGTTTGTAAGGTTTATAAGTATTGGTGATATTTGTGACCAAAACATCTAAATATAATTTTAGTTTCTAGATGCGTCCTTCAATAATATTTTCAAGCCAAAAAAACTATCAACTCTAACGAACACATATCAAGTATATCATTATTCTTATGCACGTTAGATTTCATATTAGATACATACAAACATTTTGAATTTAGAATACTTGATCAATTGATATATGTTTCGATCAATCGAAGTTAGTAGATGGATTGAGAATCGATCTACTCAGATTAAAAAATCCTCAAATTAATTTTTCATTTGAGTAGTGGTCGGGCAGAACCGACATCACCAATCCTACCGTTCATTTGGTTTTATCTATTTATAAAACTCTCGCAAGTGCACGAATCATTTCGTAAAAAATGATAAGTATACTCCCAAGGTTGATCTAAGGAAGGAATGTATGTGGTTTTTAATTTATTATTCAAACTTTTAAAAACGAAATTAAATCCTAAACATCCTGTCACGATATTTTGGGGTTTTGTGTTTTTAATCTATTGACATAAAAATAAACATAGATTCAATAAACATTTATGCAAAATTTATCATTTAAAACAGTGGAGTATTTATGGATATAATAACTAAGTCAATTATGCTTGCTCATATTATTTAGGTTATTAAAGATATGAATTGATATTTATTGATTCTCTCTTTTTTATATGAATACCACCTTTGGTGGGGTTAGATATTCTTTGTTAACTAAACAAATCAATTAACACCTATAGGTGGGGTTGATAACTAATTTGGTTAATTAAATTAATTCCTTTTTCTAAGAGATTGAAAATGAACCATTTAAATGCCACCTTTGGTGGGGTTAGACAGTTTAAACTTTATTCAAGGTGTCCAAATTAAACCTAAGAATTTAGTTATCCGAGTACTAACTTTCAAGTTTTAAAACCACTACTGAAAATATGTTGTCAATACATTTTCAGATAATAATTCTTATAAAAAATTTTGAAATAGAGCTTCACTCTAATTACCGGGCGATTGTACCAACAAATAAAAGAGCACTACTCTAAATCAGACCGGATAACTAAACCTTAAAATCTAATTTTCAGATTTAAGTTTGTAATGAAAAACAATATATTTCTCTCTAACATTCTTAATATATAATCTTGAATAAAAATAAAATCAATTCATTTTAGAGATTTTCACCAATTTAATATTTCACAAGCATAACAACGTTATTATTATATCATGTTTACAAACAACCAGCAAAGTTAAATTTAATCACACACAAATTAAATATAACATGTAAGAATAAAGCATAAAAAATAACTATAAAGAAAATAAAATCCTTACAGTACTTCGATGCTATTCCGGTTGCCGGAAAACCTCCAAATGGAATTTGCACTCCCATTTATTGAATCGAAAAGCAAATAAATTACAAAACATAGCTAGTTCTCAAAAAGAGAAGAACTGTAAAAGTAAGAAAAATTAACTAAAAACTAAGAAAAACTAAAAAAAAAACTAAAAACTAAGAAATGGAGAGAAAGAAAGAGGAGAGAAGTGTGCTTTGAGGTGTGTTTAGAAGTGAAGAGAAGGGGGGTATTTATAGGTGAGGATGGAGAGAAAAAGTGGGTGAAAAAATGATGAAAACGCAGAGTGGTGATTGTTGACGTCATTGATGACGTCAGCATGATGTGAGGCGGCTGTGCGTAGATGGGGCGCAGGCCGGATCGTGCGCGGATAAGGCATGGTGGCGAAGAAGCGCGTGGGCGAGAGGAGGACAGCGGCGCAGCGATGGCCCCCTGACTAAGCGGTAGGCTGATGCAATTTCCTCTTTTTTGACCTTTTGGACGCATTTTGTCCAATTTTTCCATATTTGTTGACTTTTTCTCATTTATTTTTGAATGTATTTGTGATGTATTGCCTCCAGTATTCCTTTTTGAGTCTTTAAGTGACATTTTTAAGCAAAAATACCTGAAAAACAATAAAAATACCTGTGATTCCGAAAAGACAAATTTATATAAATATATGATAAAATCATATAAATATATATATTTTTAATCAATTAATGTGCATAAAATCATGGTAATTTTAGTGCTTTTTGAGCACTCATCAAGTAGATCGATTGAGTTATTAATGTTTGATCGATTGAGCACTAGATCGACCTACCTATTTCAAAATTAGTTATTTATTATACAAGATTGATTTATATTTGACTAGATCAATTGATCATGTTTTGATCGTTGTATTGGATCGATCGAAAAGGGTTTCGATCAATCAAATTTCATGTTCGATCGGTTGAGCATAACTTAGATCGATCAAGTGATTAAGGTTTCATAATTAAACCTATTTCTTACTCTAATTGAATTGGCTAATTACTATATTATTCTCATTCTTTAAAACTCTTATAGTTGATTTTATAAATATAATAGTAATACTACTTTGACCTAGTGCTTCAAAATATTCCATTTAAAGCAACTTAAGCATACAACTTTCTCAACCACACAAGAGCATTATTCTCTTCATCTTAAGCTCTCTCTCTCTTAAATTTCTTTGCAAAAACTAGATCATGTTTATTTAGGCTTCTTTATTTAATTATTTTGTCAAACATTGGTGGTTGTGTTTAATTGATTAATAAGCCTAATTAGTTTATGATATTTTGTTAAAATAATTGTGTGTGTAATATCATAATTATTTGATTTGATAATTTTTCTTTGAATAATCTATCTTTATTGAACTTGTGCTTAATCATCATGTTCTAAAGTTGCTAGTTGATTTTGATTTAACTAATATTTTATTGAATCATCTAGCTAGGGTTCTTCATTATTGATTTTGTTCTAAGCCACACATATCACTTGTATTATTATGCTAACTTTTCTAGTGCTAGCTAAATTAGTTTGATAACTTGTGTAACTCTAGTTTATTAGAACATTGGTCCGGATTTAAACACCTTGTTTGTGGCGACTGTGAATGAAAGTAGAGGCTTGTATGTAAGTTACTTAAAGGAATTACCTGGGTAGGTAGTTTGAGTCCTAGATTTGTAATCGAACATTATTTTCAAAGTGGATATTTAGGTGGTTCGGAGGACCGGTGATTTTCCTCTTACATTATTGTTATGACCTAGGTTATTTTCACCTAAAGATCTCGTGTGTTATTTTAATTTTTTACATTATTTTATTTACACATGGTTGTTTGTCTAGATGTCTACAAAAATTTTAAATTATCATGTTTCAACTAATTATCTAATCATACCCTCTATCTAATTAGATCCGTAACTAAAGAAATTCTCTGTGTTAGTTCTACATTTAAAGACTCTAAAGGTTGTATTGTTTAGGGAATAAGCAAGAAATATACTTTCTTCACTTCTTGAATTAAACTTACTCAATTGTTATCAGTCCTTAAGTGTGTAGTATTTACTTTTGAAAACATGTATGAATTTTAGATTGGGTTTCTTACCTTTACATATCTGAGAGGAATTTTGGTTTATACTTGAGAAAAGATATACACAGTTTATAATGTGGCATGCAATGCTTATATTTTCAACCCAAAACCTTTTGGAGACTCCTTTGGCAAGTAGCTTAGCCATCTCTTGAAGCACCCCATTTTCTTTTTAATTACTCCATTTTGTTAAGGTGTGATAGGAGCAGACGATTCATGGAAGATAATATGCTCTTTATAGAAGTAAGTGTACTTGGAAATTTTAAACTCTTTTTGATAGTCTATTCTCATTCTCTTGATGGTCACTATTTTGTTACTTGCTTTAACTTGCACTATTGCATAATAGGAGGTAAATAAATAAAAAGCATTTGACTTATCTTTAAGAAAATCTACCCAGTGTAGCAAGAAAATTCATCTATTACAATTACAGTATATTTCTTACCTCCAATACTCTCAATTCTCAAAGGACCCATGAGGTCAATATGTATAAATTCAAATACTCTGCTTGTATTGATACACTTGATATTCTTATGAGTGATCCAAGTTTGTTTAGCTTGTTGACATGGGCGACATACAAGTGTTTCAATCTTTAAGAGAATAGGTAGACCATGCATAGTCTTAATTTTACTTAATCTAACGAGGTCTTGAAAGTTCATCTAACCTAGCTTTTTGTGCCACCAAGTAGTAGAATCATTGTTAGTTAAGTTACATATTACTGTGGGTGATGTGTCAATGTAGTAACAACTACCATGTGACCTAATTCCCTTAATAATACATTTACCCCTTTGATCAATTACACTGCTATAATTATTAGTAAATTGCAGTTTCATATCACTGTCACATATTTGATTTATGCTAATCAAATTTTCCTTAAGTACTTTCACATATAAAACATTATCAAGTTTAGAGATAACATTCATTTGAATGGAGTCTTTCCCAACAATTCTATATGTTTTATCATCATCGAAGGTGACCGTCCCTTTATTGTATTCTTCAAAGGTTTTAAACAAGGAACGATTCTAATGTCTAGAGCATATACTATATGGTATTTGATTTAACTTTAAATGTGATGTGGGCCACAAAGCAGTGTAACTCGAACTTCTTAACTCATCATCTTTTAATTTTGAAAATAACACATGGAACGAGTTTAGAAGTTAGAGCTACTAGTTTCTTAGGTTCCTCTTTTAAGGTGTTTCTTACAGTAGAAAATTTATGTTTGGAAATTTTTTGAGGTGCCCTAGAAATTTGTATTCATAATAGAATCATAGGTATAAAAAAATCTACACCTAGGTCTAATGTGTCATTTTCTATCACAGTGGTGACAAGTGGGAACAAATAGATACTTTTCAGATTGACAAAGTGTTAAATTTAGCTTCCCTGCTAGAGTAACAGTGGGTTTCACAAATTGAGTTTTGGATGATGAAGGTATTGATTATCCATCTACATATCCAAGACCTCTCTTATCTCTATGTGGCTTTTTATAGTCTAAGACTTTGTTAAAAATTTTAGCACTTATGGTTAAGTTTCTCACCATCTCTTTAGCAATACTAAGTTATTACCTAAGCTTATTGTTTTCCTATTTGGTTCCTGCAAGACCTAGATTCAAAGCATTAATATGTTAAGACAATTCATTTTTTTCTTTTCTTAAGGCTAGAGGAATTTATTTTGTTGAACATTAATGATGTCATTCTGTTTAGTTACTTCAATAAGTGGTTTATCTCCCTCTTTCTTAGCTACTAGATAATACATGAATAATTCATCAAAATTTGATACATTAAACTTATATAGTAAAAAAGAAAAGTTTACTCTCTTATTTTCTTCAACTGATCTAGAGTCAGAATTATTATGGTGTGCTTTGGTAGTTGCAGTGAAAGCACAATAGTTGATGTCATCATCCTCTAAATTGCTAGCATTATCCTACTCACTTTCTGTGTCACTGAGTATAACATTAAAGACTCTTCCAACTTTATTTTTGTTGTTAGCACACTCTATAGAAATATGACTAAAACCATTGTAAATAAAGCATTGAGTACTAGTGGGTTTAGGTTTTTTACCATCGAAGTTAGCATATTTGAGCTCCCTTGACTTTCGTTCCTTGAAACCAGTAGATTGTCTCTTTTAGAATGGTTATCTTGTTGACCTTTTTTTCTTAGGAACTTCTTAAATTTTTATGCTAGTAAGACAAGTGACTCATCATTCATATCCTTATCACTATGAAAGATGTCATTTTTAGAGCATTTGAATGCCATATCCTTGTTTTTCTTGGCTAGATCAAGAGTAAGCTCTTAGGTTTGGATTGACCCGAAAAGTTCATCAATGTTTAGTGTGTCCATATTCTTGCTTTCCTTTACAGCTAATACTTCCATCTTGTAGTCTCCTATTAAGGAGCTTAAAATTTTGTATATAAGTATAGGTTGTGGTATATTCTCAACAAGGTCAGAACAAGCATTAGTAATATCACAAAAATAAGCATAGAATTGACCAAAAGTTTCAGTGTTGCTCATTTTAACGGAATCAAACTAAGATGATAGTAATCTCAATTTTTTTTACTTCACTTGGGAAGTACCCTAATGAGCAAGTACAAGTGCATTCCATTACCCATTGGCAATATCATAACTAGAGATATGGCAGAACTCATTCATCAACACTGCAGTAAATATTAAACTTAGATCTTTTTGATTTTCCCTACTAAGGGTGTGTTCTTCAGAGGTCTAATATTTTTTAGCGTTATTTTGTTACATCATATTTTGTTACTGAAGGTAGTTCCCAACTATCAAGAATAACAACCTAGACTTTTTCATCTTATCTGAGAAATACTTGCATGTGAGCCTTCCAGTAAGGGTAATTATACCCATCAAAGAGTAGAGGTTTTATAGATGACGTACCTTCTTTCATTTGGTTCATAAGTAAGAGTGTATTTCCATATGAATCAAAATCACTAAGTGTGTCAAGTGTAAGCTCTCATTCCAAATGAAAGTTATAAAATGGAGCTAATAACTCAAGAGGATATGAATATGTTATTTTAAAAACTTTAAAGAACCAAATCAATCAAATAATCCCAATGGCCAAATATGCAATTGCAGGTCAATATTTAATGCAAAATTAAGTAAATGACACATTATTTTAGGTGAAAGCAACCTAGGTCAACATTATAACATAAGAGGAAAATTATCAGTCCACTAGGACCATCTAAGCTATCTACTATGAAAAAATAATGTTCAAGTACAAGAGATTTTAGACTATCATTACTATGATAACGCTCCTAAGTACTTTACTTATGAGTCGTTTCTCTCCTTTTCACAATATCTCCAAGGTAGGTAAATGAAAATGGATTGACATTCTGATTAACTCTCCTAAAGCTATCGAACCTGTCCACAGAAAAACCTAAAAGTTTTATGATACCCTTGAAAACAAACAAGTATATGTGATGAAATTATACAAATTATAATTGATTTAAGAACAAAAGTTGTCAAACCCAAGAGTAATAGTATTATAAATATCACTAATTATTAGTTAATTAATTAAAGAATAAGAGGGTTTTGAAAATAGTTTTAAAATGAAAACAAAACTTAAATTATTAACTAAAATACATAAGTACACAGATTAAGAGAAATATATAATTATGGAATAATCCTCGTCACTATTCTATTATTTAACCAATTATATCATAAACTAATATTAAAACTATTCTTGAATTAACAAAAAT
Organism: Hippophae gyantsensis; assembly: GCA_030763125.1. Classification (NCBI taxonomy): domain Eukaryota; kingdom Viridiplantae; phylum Streptophyta; class Magnoliopsida; order Rosales; family Elaeagnaceae; genus Hippophae; species Hippophae gyantsensis. The sequence continues at coordinate 31,784,688 of CM061032.1, forward strand.
AGCTTGGGAAATCTATACACCGTTAACGACTTCCAACTCATCTTTTCTTACTTTTAAATGAATTAGAATACACTCATAAATCAATCCCAAATCAAAATATAAACCTAGTCATAGTTGCTAGATAAAATTCATTCATCGTATCACGTACTAAAAAGAAGATAATTAAACTTTGAAACATCATAATTCTTATTATCCTTTAACGAAGGTATTAACTTTACTTGTTACACTATCACAAAGCAACAAGTTAGAACTTCAAATAAGAATCTTAGCGAATACTATAACTAATGAAATAAATATAAATCTATATATTCTCAAGATATAATGGTAACATTTTAAATTAGTATTAAACATATACATGTAATAAATTAGTTAATTACTACAATTTATATATGCATAGTCATGGAATTTAATTATAGAGTCAAATATATCAAAACTTAAGGATGTTATCTAAAAACTATTATGAAATATTATTAATTAAAATCATAATCTAGGGTTTGAAAATTACCTATAATCACATAAATAAATTAGCTAAGTGGAATCATAATTGAAATAATATAAAACGTAGAATAAAAATAAGAAGAAGCTTATGATTGATATCAATAACTGATTTACAACTCTTTAATTGCCTCTTTGTATTCTTATATTACCTCTAGTCTTTAATTTCTCTATAAACCTATATATTTTCTGTAAATTTCTGTGCCTACAATCTGTAGCTTAATCTGTGGAGATTTTGTTGTTATTCCTAGCTATATATTTATAGTAAAAGAGTTACTTATGATTATAATGTAATTTGGATATGGTTGAAGAATTTTAAAATAACTAAAATGCTATTAAAATAAATCTAAAACTGCTTGGATAGATTTGAGCTTGTAATCAACAGTTGAAAAGAAAATTTGAGTTTGCGTGTAGTGGTGCAACTCTAATTCCAATTATGTGCAAATTCATCCCAAACGTATTGTGCCACAACGCACATGTACTCATGCCAAGGCATGCCCTTAATTTTGACACTTTAATATTTTTTCCCTCTTTGATGTATCTTGTATAAATATTTTCATTGAGGTCCTTCAATGTGTGACAATTATATCCATGGTTGTGATGATTTGATTGGTACTTTGTCATTTGAACCTTTTAAGTATAAAAATACCTAAAATACATAAAAATATACCTCATGATTCTGAAAACACAATTTATAAATTATTTAGTTTAAAATGTGATATTAAAACCTAATTTGTTCTTTTAAGTCCAATAAATCACAAGATATATGTGTTTTTTAGGCATGTGTCACAACCTCCAACTAGCTTCTGGCTAATCCCTAGCCTAATAAGTGCTCTAAAGAGGTTCTCAAAAGAAAATAAATAATAAATACTAAACTAAATCATTTCCTTAGATTGACACGATTGCATTTAACATATGCAATAAGGCTTTAAACCCCTAGGGTGCCCTAGTGGATGAGTTATAGTCTCGTGAGTGTTTTCAATGATGATAACCACAAATATCACAACCAAACTAAATTAAATTGACTCAAAGAAAATAAAAATAACTAGAAAATTAGAAAAGAAAGTCACTACTATGGAATCATTATATATTTATCTCAAAGTTTGCTCACAACATTCGATATATAGATTATCTCATTCTCACTTTTCATCAAAGATTAATTCAAATATTAATTTCACTTTTGTGATCAACTTTTAGACATCCATCTAACCACAAACATAGAATCTTCATACCGGGTAATCTTATACATGTCATTCATAAAATAAAATGCTTGGTCTATAGATTATGCGAATATGATTTGCATAAGCATTGTAATCACAAATTCCATAAGCTTACCTTTCAATTCACTACCTACTATTGTAAAATGGTCACAATACTTTAGATCAATCGGTCTTTATCAAGGTTATAATGTTAAGCTAAGGTATAAGATTATGAAAGAACGAGAAGATGAATCACGAAAATAAGAAAATTTAGTTAAATTCAAACATCATCATTTTAAGTTCTAAAATAGTTCCATCTGTTACCTAATTGATCAAGTCGTATTTATATGCACATCCATAGTAAGTATATTATAGGTACAATTTGACATTATATTAAATATCAATATACTCTTTTTATTTCTTTCATTTCTTTCCTTTTTTTCTCTTCTCAATTTTTTTGTCTTTTTTATAACTAAAGAGATACAACCCTTCAATTTTTTATTTTCAATATTCTTTTTTTTTTGTAGTCATTTTTTATTAAAACTTTTACCTTTTCTTCTTAAAGAGTTCATATCAAACATGTGTTTATTTTAGGTCCTCTTAGAAAGTAGAAGGGTAGGATAATCTATTTTTTAACTTATAAAAGGGTAGGCTATAACATGTTAAAGAAAAAAATATTTTATAATTCATATAAGCTTAAAAGGGATACTAGTGATAAATATACAAGTGGTACGCTTTAAAAGGTACGAACAGTTCAAAAATGGCATAAATCTTTTTCTAAACATTGTGTATTCTATAATTTTTCCTTTAGTATTTTTTAAAGTTAGATCTAGAGTTTGTTGAGACCTCAAATATGTCTATGAAAAATTCATACACAAAACAATCTTAGGTACTCAAATTACTCAATTATTCTTACCGTCAATCATATAAGTTTCACACTAAGTTCAATTCACATTCAAATCATTCCTTAATTGAAGTAAAACTTAGAGTTCTCTAGATATTAAAGTTATCACAATCATATTTATATCATTGATGTATAAATTGACTCGAAACACTCAAACAAAACAAATAAAAAATAAAAATAAAAATTATGTTTGAATTTTGATTGAACTCTTAGTAGAATATAAAAGGAACTTTCCTACCCCCAACCTAAAATTTACATTTTCCCAATGTATCTGAAAAGAAGAGAAAAAGAAAAGTTACCTTGTTAGTAGTGATGAATTGTGAAATTTTAAGCTTTAGGTTCGTATTCTACGTTCAACATATGTATCAATGCTAATCATGAGAATTAAAATGTACCTCACAAATATTACATCACCAAAATAGAGTTAAGATGTTAAATAAAATACAAAATAGAATTCCAAAATAAAAGAAAAATTACATCAGATACTAATATAAAATGAAAAATGAAAGAAAAAACTAAACCACAAATTGAAAAATCAAATGAATAATTGATATTATGGAGCTCTAGTTCTCTATGTCTTCTGGTGTCTCTTCTTCTGTGATTTCTAGTAGCTAAAAGACAAAGTTGTCACCCAGATACTCCAGTGTTACTTCTAACTGACTATAGTCGTAACCAAATTAAGCAAGTCATAATCGTTACATCCCATAGATGGTATTCATATAATTGGATTGATATTGTGTGTGTCTACTGAGCCACGCCTGCTATTATATCTTATGGGCCTCCATTTTTTCAGCCTTTTCTTGTAACTTATCAGAACTATTATTTAAAGGTGTACTTCAAGAATAGGCTCTTTTATTGACTTAGGAAGCTTTATTTCCACTTATGAGGCTTACCATATATATCAGGGTTAAAAGGTCCTCAGGTTGAAATAGAATATCATCGGTAGACATTCTCACCCCAACTTTAGCACAAAGTGTTGTAATGAGTTGTGGGAAAAAATAACTAACTCGATGATTATTCATCGACAACCTTATTCTTTGATTCATAATTACCCTAACACTCATGCTTTTAGAGGTTTGAATTGCAAAGAGTAATATAGCCATTTCTTTATCAATTAAACTATAATATGTAGTTGGCATCAATTTAAAGTAGAGGAAATATTTCCAAATATGGGAGATGGTTGTTAATTCTTTTGCTTTAATTGATTTATGTTTCCTATTTGGTATATCCTACTCTATTCCTCCTATTATTAAGCTCTCTATTATTTCTTCATAATATATATGCTCTAGATAAGTCTCATACTCCCCTTGAGTTACATCCGTTAAACCATAGCAAGAATTTATGGTGAATGCACTAAAGGATACAAAAACTCCCCTAACTATGGCCTTATCATTAACAACTTCAGGCACATTAGCATAGAATTCTTTCACAATTGACACAATGCCAACTTCAAGATTCTTTACAAATATTTTCCATCCTAGGTTTTCTATTACATCATTTACTACAAAAAGAGTAAGATTGGGTGTTCTTGAAGATGATAAGGATTTATGAAGAAATCCCAAAAATCTAATCTTTTTGGGAAATCTCTGCAAAAAATCCTAAATAAGCCTTAATATTAATGAAAATATAAAATTTTGAGAAGAATGATGGTTTTTGTGAAAAAAAATGAATTTTTAGTGTGAAAAGGTGAAAGAGGGGTGAGTGGATTCTAGGGTTTTTGAATTTTTTGTGAAAAAAAAGTGAGTGATTTATTGGATTTCTCTAGTAGGTGGGGGTTTCGGTGTTTAAAACATACTCGGGTTACAGCACACATAAAATCATGCCATGGAACACACTGAAAATAATTCAATGTGCCTCTACGTACTTAAAATCATGTCGCGGGGTGAAAAAATTTCACGTTCTCACTTTTTTTACCTAAAGGCATTACGCCATGAAACACAAAATTGTGCCGCCGTACACAATGAAAATTTTAAATTTTTCCCTAGAGTTCCAATTTTGCTTAAAAATAAAAACTAAAACTAAAAGAGTTAAAAAAATACTAATAAATAATAAAAATAGTTTTTGATAATAATGCATTATCCACTCCTAACCTAAGTTAGGTAATGTCTGCATCAAATGACACACATAAAATAATAAACATAATACAAAATAAAAAATAAAATTAATGTTCATCTAAAAATAAAATGAAAGAAATCAATAGGTTGCCTCCCATGTAGCATTTGGTTTAAGATCATCAACCCGATGGATGTAATTTCTAATTAAAGTTGAAACCACTTGAAAGGTCATGGTTTTGACCTTCTTGTTGAGCAAATCTTAATAGCACTAGCATTGATAGTCTCCTTAGAATTGATCACAATTTTTGAAGGGAGTTTTCTAGATATTTGTGCTTCAATCTTTCCCACAGTTGTGGCTACTTGGTTCATTTGAGTCTCTAGTTTGTGAATTAAAGCCTTGGTATCTTATTAAAATATAGCATTATGATTAGCTAAAGCAAAAAACATATCCTTTAGAGACTTACCTTAAGGCTATTATTGCGGTTAGTACTATTGAGGTGGCTTAGGATTTGAAAAGCCATGTGGACATTGTTGGTTGTTGAGGAATGTTGTGGGCCTATTGTATACATAGCTAAAATTTGGATGATCCATCTTTCCTACATTATAGGTGTTAGAATAGGTATTATACCTAGGCCTCTATGGTTGAAAGCCTCCAATAATATTGGCTTGTTCAAAATTATATCTTGAATAGTAGGGCATGTGTTACTGAGATGTCCCATAGAAGAACATATGTCACAAGCCTAACCTATCCACTAGTTAACTATTGCACTAAAGCAGTTAAATTATTAACTTGAAACCTAAGAGTAGGGTTAGTACTTACCTTATTTACTTTTGATTGTGGGTTCAAACGGATGCCAAATTGTTAAGAGTTGGGTATCATAGTTGCAATTAAATTTCTCACCTCAAGTGAAGTTTTGTCACCAAGGCTCCAACACTAGTAACATCTACCATGCTTCTCTCCATGGGCATTAATCCTTCATATAAATATTAAAGAAGCAATTTCTCACTAACTTAATGGTGAAAACAATTGACACATAATCTCTTAAATCTCTCCCTATATTTATATAGGGTTTTCTCATTAATTTGCCTTATGACAAATATTTCTTTTTTATTTTGTATGGTCGTAGAAGATGAAAAGTACCACTCCAAAAATAATTTGGTCATGTCAGACCATATTGAAATAGTAACTAAAGTCAACAAGTTCAACAAGTGAGAAAGGGAATGCTCTAAGTTTAATTTGTTTTTAGTGACCCAAAATGGTTTCATGGTAGCGTAAACTACATGAAACTCTTTTAAGTGTTTATTTGAGTCTTCTCCTAATAAGCCCCTAAAAATACATAAAAGATGAATTAGTCCAAATATGACAAATCCTACCTCTAAGTTTGGAAACACAATGTACAAAGGTTGTTGGCATAAGTTAAGTGTAATTAATTTCTTCAGTTGGGTATATTGTTGCCATCTTTTTGTATTTAGTTTTAGATTCAATTGAAGAAGTGGATTTTGTTGTATTTAGTTGTAGTGATCCTTTTTATTTTAGATTGCAAGAATGTCTTTTTTTTGCATTTAAATCCTAATATTAAAATAAAAAATAAAAGTTAATAAACTACAAATATCTATTAAGAAGTTAAATTAAAATCAAAATAAATAATTAAAAGAAAAATTAGTAAACTAAAAATTAAAACAAAAGTCTTAAAAGAATTTAAAAATAAAATCTAAAAAGAAGATAAATTAGTGAACTGAAAAAATAAAAAGAAGTTAAATTAAATTAAAATACAAACCTAAACATTAAAATCTAAAAAGAAGTTACTATGTAATTAAAATCTAAAAAAGTTAATAAAATTAATCTAATAGTTTTTGAAAAAGAAGTTAGTAAAAAAAATAAACTAAAAATATATTTTTTATTTTATTTTTTTAATAAACTAATAATTAATAATGAAATTGTAAAAATAATTCTCGATAATGGCACCAAACACTTAATACCCTTATAAACACACAAGCATATGTGATAAAATTGTATAAGTGATAAGTAATTTAAGAATAAAAGTTTTCAAACTCAAGAGGAATGCTACAATAAATATCATGAATTATTAGCTTATTAATTAATTAATAAGAAGGTTTTAAAAATATATTTTTAAATAAAATAAAACATAAATTATTAACTAAAATATATGAGCACAGGTTGAGAAAAATATGTGATTATTGAATAATCCTTACCAGTAACTTATTATTTAATCAATTATATCATAAATAAATATTAAAACTATCTTTAAGTTAACAATAATAACTTGAAAATCTATGCACTAGTTAGCATTGACTTTTAACCCACATTTTCTTACTTTTAATTGAAGTAGAATACCTTCATAAATCAATCATAAATTATAATATAAACTTTGTAGTTGCTACATAAAATTCAATTATTGCATTATGTACTAAAAAAGAGAAATAAATTTTACAAGATCACCATTTTTAGCAACCTTTAACCAATGTATCAGTTCTACTTGTCACACTATCAAAAAGTAACAAATTACCATTTCGATTAAGAATATTGGTAAATATAATAAATAAATATATATATTATTAGGATAAAATGGAAACTTCTTAAACTAATATTAAACATACATATGCAATAAATTAGTTACTTACTTCAATTCATACATGCATATTCTTGTAATTTAATCATAGAGTGAAACACATCAAAACTCATGGATGTTATCTAAAAATCATTATAAAGTTTATTAATTTAAATCATAGTTTAAGGCTTAAAAATGACATATTATAACATAAATAAATTAGCCAGGCAGAATCATAATTAAAATAATAGAAAACATAGAAGAAAAATAAGAAGAAGAAGAAGCTTATGATTGATTTCAATAGCTAATTTACAACTCTTTAATTACCTCTTTGGATTCCTGTATTGCCTCTAGTCTTTAATTTCTCTGTAGACCTACATAATTTTTATCAATTTTTATGCCTATAATCTAGAGTTTAATCTATGGTTACAATCTGTAGCTTAATCTATGATTGATTTTATTGTTAACCCTATCTATATATTTATAGTAAAAGATTTACATGTGATTACAATGTAGTTAAGATAGGGTTGAAAAAGTTTAAAATAATTAAAATCCTATTAACACAACTATTTGGATAGAGTTGAGCCTGTAATTAGGCATTGGAGTGTAAATCCAAGTATGCGGGCCATGATTCGTATAGACTTATGTTGTGGCATGACCCTAACTCTAATTCTGTGTAAATTCTCCTAATAGTGTTATGCCGCAGCACATACGTACTCATGTCATAGTGCACCCTTACTTTTGACATTTTAATGTTTTGACCCTTATTTGATGTATCTTGTATAAATGTTTGTATTTAAGACTTTCAATGTGTGACAATTATACCCCTGGTTATGATGATTTAATTGGTCCTTCATCATTTGAATCTTTTAAGTCAAAAAATACCTGAAATACATGAAAACATACCATATGATTCTAAAAACATAATTTATAAAATATTTAGATTAAAATGCAATATTAAAACTTAATATATTATTTTAAATCCAATAAATCATAATATATGCGTGCTTTTTAGGCACGTATCAGTTAGAACAAATAATACAAGTGTTATACTTGTTTTAGATGGACTAATGCAATGAACAATCCCATCATTTACTTGTGCCAGATAAGAAGATGGAAACAAAAAGCATAATGAAACCTTAGAACAACAATAACATTAAATACAGTTTCAACATTAAGAGTTGAAAATTAATAAATAGGCATAGATCTAAACTACCATAATCATGTAAATATGCCAAATGAGATAATGAAATTAAGCCTAAATAAAGAAGGGAAAAATAGCAGAGAAACTAACTGTAAAAATCCTACACTCTTAAAAATTTATTTGTAGTTATGTGCTAATAATTGCGATGGATGAGTAATGAATTTATAGAAAACCTAAAGAGTAAACCGTTACTCATATGATGTGGCATAATTTTACATATAGTTAGTAGCAGACTGAGATTAGAAAACACATAGAAGAAGACGAAATCAGTCATTTCTGTCTATGAGATGGATTTATCCCTCCAAAAAATAGGTTTCACCAACGAGATGAAGGATCAATCTATCTCAGGTGGGGGTCAATTCATTTTTCCATACCTCCTATTAAAAGTTACATTAATTGAACATGATCGATTAAGGATCAAAATCATATCAATCCTTCCAAAAGGAGATTGATCCATCTATAAAGAGGATCAATCCCTTGTGTAAAATTGGTATATTCAACTTTATATAGAGAGGGGAGGATCAAAGTGGGATCAATCAATCTATTGTGAGGATCAAATCCTAATACTAAAAGGCTTAAAACTTATTTATACATTATCAAAGTTGATTCAACCAATAGTTTATACGAAATGCACTTAAATATGTATGCAACAGTACCTAAATGTAAGTCATTAGAAAATTGTAGCTATGATGCAATACATGTGATTTTTATACTTGTTATGATAAGTCCTAAGAGTAAAGACACTACAATATGAAAGTTGCGTCTACGAAATTACCAAAACTCATGAAACTCCAACCGTCAAAGGAAAAAAATTCATGAAAGACATAAGATTTTTCTATGGAAAATTCTTCAAGGAGCCTTATGTACCAAAATAGTTGAAGCAAGTAACCACTTAGCATACATTAATTACACTATTTATCATAAAGAGCAAGAGGACATTGAACATCTTTTTATAAGATGTGAAACTCTACATCCTTGGCTGAAACATTGGAATTGGGCGACCACTGGATCCTTCACAAATGAGCTAGACATCTTGACTTTAGATATGTTTAATCCTAAATCCTTTAAAAATACTCAGACCAAGAAACGTGTCTACTGAACTATCTATTTTGACCTTAGTTATCATGCTTGAACATATCTAGTAAACTAGGAACAAAGTCCTCTTTTGAGAAGATGAACTAGATAGACACCAATGTATTAAAAGAATAACTACCATAATTTAGAAGTTTAAATGTCTTGTACAAAAAGAACAACCACAAAATAATTCATTAGTGGACTATGATGCAATCATACCAATACTATTTCATTGGTAACCATCTTCTAATAATGCTCTCAAGTATAACTTTGATGCAGCGTGGAAAATTGGTATAACCATAATTGGATTTGTAATTTTTGATCATATTGGAAAGGTAATAGAGATGTGAAAACATTATCTAGACACTACTAGTATGGATATTGCTATAATTATGGCTCTCCAAGCTACTATCAATCATAATCTTCAACACAAAAGGAATTTATGTGGAAAGAGATGCATAATTCATAATCAAAGCCTTCACAAAAGACATTTGGATCAACATTTTTGAAGGCATAGAAGCATCATTTAGGGTTTACAAACCATCCTTAAAGAATTCTGCATGATAAGTGTCTGATGGTTACCTAGAGAGTTCAACATTTTCGAAGGTTCCAGATGCATCATTCAAAGTTTACAAAACATCCTCAAAGAATTTTGCATGATAATTGTCCATTGGATACCTAGAGAGTTCATTTCTAAAGCTCATTCTTTAGATTTTTTAGTTAATATGGGAGATTTATCACTAATGCCCCTAAGGTTTAACATATATTCACTTATGCCTCTAAGGTTTGTAAAATGAGCTCTATTACCCTAAGGTTTATAGTTAATATCTCTATTTACTTCTTCTCAATGATTAACGATGTTACTTTTCCATCTAATGATGTATTTTCTTTTTTATGACTCTGATATCAAATTATAGCTAGTTGTTTTATAACTCTAGTTGTTACTTTCTGTAAATTTTTATTTAAATTCAAACCTTTAAGTTTTTTTATCAAAACACTGTTTTATTTTTATAATTTCTTTATGTCTATATTTATACAAACTTGTGGCTAGTTTCTTTGTATTCATTTTCTTATTTATCAATTTTATAAATATTATAAAGAAATATTTAATCATTTGAGATCCTTAATTAACTTAGACTTATAATTATGATACCTGAATTTATTGGGTCCATCACAGTCTTTTCTTCCATTGTTCATCTTCTTTTGTTATACCTGATATGTCTCAGCTTGCTCAAACGTTAATAATATCCTAGTAATGGTGAATCCTTTGTATCTGTACATAATATGATATCAAAATTAGACTTACTATAAAATAAAATAAAAAAGATTAATGTACTCTATTTTATTCATAATATTAATAATTATTATAATTCTAAAATCCAACTAAGAACCTTGAAGAGATTCTTAGCCAGTCCTAGTTTCTAGATACATAGTTAATAGATGAATAATTTTTAGAGTAGAAAGGTTACTATTACTTAAGTTGTGTCCAAGTAATGAAAATAATAGTTCCTTTTATAGGACAAGAAATCCTTGTTTAAAACAGAGGAAAATTACTATTTTACCCTTATTTTAACAATTCTTACAACTTTCTACTTTTGGCTTTAGAATCTAAGCCTTTTACTTCCTTTGCACGATTTATCGATTGAAGATGTGGTTCTATATCTTTATTCCTCTTTGTCATTTTCTAATGACAGTCCTTTAGATGATGTAGACAATGATACATCTTCATCTTCTCAATCTCTAATGTAGTAAATGCATTTTTTTATCCTTAGTGGTTTTCTTGGAGTAAAAACAAAATATCTTTCTTATTTCTTGACATATTTTTGGGTTATTACTATTAAAATTTGTTTCAAACTTATTGATTTTCTTATCTTATTCTTCAGTGAAGGTCATATTACTAAGGAAGTGACTATAACCTTAGTAGTCGAGTAATTTACTTTGACTTCAAAAGAATTAACAAATTTTCTAAATTCGTGTTAAATTTGACTTTCTATCAATCATCTTAGAATACAGAGTTCATATGTTTGGAATTCTTTTTTCTGGAAGTACCTTTGGTTTTATAATTTCCCTATTAATATTGGAAATCCCTAATTAGATAAAATAGTAGGGACTAAGACAACCTTCTTCATTCCAGTCCATAGTGAATTGAAAAATCTGAGATAGACAAGCTTATCACCTGTTCTAATCTTTTTCCTGAAGTTCTTGATAGCCTTCTTGAAATTTTTAAGAAAATAATTTAATTTATTAAAATTTATTCCTAGATATAGGATCTCAATTAAACGTACAAAGAAAGCTTTATAAACAAAAATTAGATCAGTTCCTTCAAGAATATTAAATTTACTATCTATAGGGAATTCTTTTTCTGTGGTGTAAAATTTCATATCTTCGATATGTTCCTGAACAAATTCTCTGACTAAGCTATAGAGACTCAACCATTATGGTTTACTTAAATTCTTGTATTTTACTTTTACATCTTCAATGACCAATGTATTCCTTGGTGATGTTTTCCTGAATAATACTAGTGGTCATACTATTTGTATTGTTTTTGTGAGAGGTATTTATCTAAATAGTAATAGTGGTACTATCTTTCCTTTTATAAAGTCTTCAACTTGTTTGGTGGCGATGGTTGTTGTTGTAATTTTGTAGAGTAATTTTTAACTATATCCTTCGGAATTATTAATAGTACTACTCTATAGTTGACATAGTTGCCTTCAACTTCTATTTTATTAATAAAAGCTCTTTAAGTTATTTCAATAAACCCGATGATAGCTTTACTTGCTTTAGCCCAATTGTTGTAAATTTTGATTTTGGACTATTATATACTACATAAGTATTTTTTTGTCTTCTTTTTTTGCTTCTTTAACTTAGTTGAGCTTTTCCTTTTTTAGAAAAGTTACTCTATTTTGAAATGTTAGGTTCTTCCTTCTCGTTTTGAATTCCTTCTCCAAAAGTTATACCTTAAAATAAATCTCTAATGAGAATTCCTTTTTAGAATTTTTGGACTCTAGTTGTCATTTTGAACGGTTACATTGTTCTTGTTTAATTCATGTCTCCAAAAGAGACTTCTCTAAGTATAAAACCTTAAGATGTTTTTCAAAGATCTTTATCTCTTTCTCTTTTATCTTGATATTAATATCAAGATGTTCCACTTCTGTAATAATAAAAACAGTTAAAGGTACTAATTCTCTTGTAAGGGCATATACTAAACTATTATTTTTCTAAAAGATGTTCGGCATCAAAATTGTAATGGTTAAACCACTGTTGCCATTTGACTAATATTCCTTATTTATAATCATCTGCAATATTAGTTATTAAAAAATAACCAAAATTTTTATTATTGGTTCTCGCAATGAATCTTGAATATATTACAAATTTCCTAATTGATTTTTTGACAACTAAGTATTCATTTTCATTATTATGATAATTTAATTCTAAACTATGGAAAGATCTTAATGTATATCTACAAAGATATTCAACTTTTTTATCTACTTTTGCTTATAAAATTACTCCCTAATATTTATGTGAAACATCTATTCCAATTATCATTTTATCATCTAGACATAGATGATATGAAGTTGGTAAATTTTTTAACAGTGCTTTTATCTTATCTATGTACAAAGTATTTTGCTCTATCTATTTTTAAACATGATCTTTTTTTTAATTTTATTTGTAAAGGTTTTCGCATTTTTGCAAGCTTCTTAACGTATACTTCAGCATACATTAAACATCCTTAGAATCTTTGTAATTGATTTTTGTCTTTTACTTCACTAAGAAATCCTTAAATATTATTTAGTATATGGGACTGTGGATTTTGTTTTTCACCTCCAATTTCTAACCTTGTATACTGATGAGTGCTCAAAAAGCACTAAAATTACCATGATTTTATGCACATTAATTGATTAAAAATATATATATTTATATGTTTTATCATATATTTATATAAATTTGTCTTTTTCGGAATCACGGGTGTTTTTATTGTTTTTCAGGTATTTTCACTTAAAAACGTAACTTAAATACTCAAAGAGGAATACTGGAAGCAATACATCATAAATATATTAATAAATAAATGGGGAAAGGTCAACAAATATGAAAAAATTGGACAAAATGGGTCAAAAGGGTCAAAAATGTCAAAAAGGAGAAAATCGCGCCGCCGCGCCGCCCAGCCGCGCGCAGCACGCCCCACGTCCGCGCGCGTATCTCCTGCTCCCGCGCGCGCCCGTGCGCGCAGCGCCTGTCTTCTACGCGCGCCTGTGCGCGCCCCAGCTGCCCTCCGCGCGCGCCATTGCCATTTTGCCCCATTTTTTGCGCGCAGCCGCCTCATGTCATGCTGACGTCATCAGTATGACGTCAGCAATTACCACTCCGCGTTTTCACATTTTTTTAACATTTTTCCCCCACTTTTTCTCTCCATCCTCACCTATAAATACACCCATTCTCTTCACTTCTAAACACACCTCAAAACACATTCTCTTCTCTCTTTCTTTCTCTCTTTTCTTAGATTTTTTAGTTTTTCTTAGTTTTTAGTTAATTTCTCTTAGTTTTAGAGTTCTTCCCTTTTTGGGAAGAACTAGTTATGTTTTTGTAATTTATTAGCTTTTCGATTCAATAAATGGGAGTGCAAATTCCGCTTGGAGGTTTTCCAGCAACGGGAATAGCATCGAAGTTCTGTAAGGATTTTATTTTCTTTACAGTTATTTTTTATACTTTATTCTTACATGTTATATTTAATTTGTCTGTGATTAAATTTAACTGTGTTGGCTATTTGTAAACATGATATAATAATAACGTTGTTATGCTTGCAAAATATTAAATAGGTAAAAATATCTAAAATGAATTGATTTTATTTTTATTCAAGATTTTATATTAAGAATGTTAGAGAGAAATATATTATTTTTCATTACAAACTTAAATCTGAAAATTAGATTTTAAGGTTTAATTATCCGGTCTAATTTAGAGTAGTGCTCTTTTATTTGTTGGTACAATCGCCCGGTAGTTAGAGTGAAGCTCTATTTCAAAAGTTTTTATAAGAATTATTATCTGAAAATGTATTGACAACATGTTTTCAGTAGTGGTTTTAAAACTTGAAAGTTAGTACTCGGATAACTAAATTCTAGGTTTAATTTGGACACCTTGAATAAAGTTTAAACTGTCTAACCCCACCAAAGGTGGCATTTAAATGGTTCATTTTCAATCTCTTAGAAAAAGGAATTAATTTAATTAACCAAATTAGTTATCAACCCCACCCATAGGTGTTAATTGATTTGTTTAGTTAACAAAGAATATCTAACCCCACCAAAGGTGGTATTCATACAAAAAAGAGAGAATCAATAAATATCAATTCATATCTTTAATAACCTAAATAATATGAGCAAGCATAATTAACTTAGTTATTATATCCATAAATACTCCACTGTTTTAACAGATAAAATTTGCATAAATATTTATTGAATCTATGTTTATTTTTATGTAAGTAGATTAAAAACACAAAACCCCAAAATATCGTGACAGGATGTTTAGGATTTAATTTCGTTTTTAAAAGTTTGAATAATAAATTAAAAATCACATACATTCCTTCCTTAGATCGACCTTGGGAGTATACTTATCATTTTCTACGAAATGATTCGTGCACTTGCGAGAGTTTTATAAATACATAAAACAAAAGTAACGGGCAGGATCGGCGATGTCGGTTCTGCCCCGATCATATACTTAATCTTTTCTTGAGCAATTGCTACTTTCTTTAAGAAAGTACAATGCCTTCTTTCCTACATTCATATAAAATATTAATAATATCTAAATAATTTTTATTTAATTAATTATTGAAAATTAAAATATCATATATGTAAATACAAAAAATATTTTGTAATTTATTAAAGATGTTGTCCATATACCTTTGAAAGATACATGAAGCTTGTTTTAGTTCAAATAGGATAACAATCTATTAAAATTGTTCTTAGGAGCAACTAAATACCATTAATTTTTTAGATTTCTCATCTAGTCTTATTTGTAAAAGTGTACTTTTGTAATCAAAACTTGAGAAATATTTCTTTCCTGTTGTTAATGACAATCATTCTTCTTTGTTTGAAATAAAGTATCTCTCATCAATAATTTTTTTAGTCAATGTTTTGAAGTTTATTATTATTCTTTTTTTTTCTCTTCCTTTTGTATATCTTTTTCAACTAAGAATGTTGGACTATAGTGTAATGAATTACTTGATATTATGACTTATAATTTCAAAAATTCTTAAATATTTTTTTCAAACTTAATCATGTCTTCTAGAGTATAAATCATATATTTTATTTTAATGACTTTGTTAGTGTTCTTAGTTTTATGTTAACAATAATTTTACTATTGGATCTAAAGAATTTTTTGAGCTTACTATTTTTAATATTTTTCTGATACCTGTTGTTTTTCTTCTATACCTAATGAAATATTTTCCAACTAAGGTTTTTATTGCTGCTTTATATTTATATCACCATGTTTTTGCTTTTTATAGTATTGTATAAAAGTTGGGTTTGATACAGTCAAAGTTTTTCTTATTTTTGACACATAAATGATTTCACTATCCATATTTACTAGATATACACATAATAGCTCATGTATCTACCTATGCATGTAGATGGTAACTTGTGTAACTTTTAAATTTCAATCCATCCTTAATATAAGTACTGTTTGAATTTGTAATACTATACAAATCATTCATATTCTAAAGAAGAGTATTCATATTATGAGTTAGTTATATCTTCCTCACTTTCTTCTAATAGATAAATACTATAAGTATCATCTATATTTGATTCTTATCAATGCGTTCATTTGCATAACTTCTTTCCTCACTACAGATCCAACATCTGCATTTCTTTTTCCCTAATGAGCAATAATTTTTTTGATAGCTTATACATTTTTTCCTAAAATATCTTTTGTTATAAGGTTCTTTATTATACATTCTCTTATATTTTTGAAAGCCATGTTTTCTAAATTTATATAATTTGAATGTTTTGTATTTTTTATCTTTTTTATACTCTTACTTGTAAGATTTTATGTTACATCCATATTTTCTTAACATTTAAAAATCTCTTGTATTATAATAGATTTAATTATTTCATCTTGTTTGTTTATATTCATGTCTTTCTTGACATTTAATGATTATATAATTTTTAAGACTTTTTATTTTTCTCCTAAAGTATTTGGTATAGCTTCTCTATTTCTTTTATTCCATCATTCTGTTATGGTTTTATATAATATTCTGGATAATTTTTTAAAAAATATTTCCTTATAAGTTTATTGCATGGAGGGTGGTAACTTATGATAATACATTATTTATTTATAAATAAATGAATCTATATAATCATGTCATATACTTTCATATTTGTTAAATGTCATTTGGCTTCCTCAATTTCATTTTCACTAGATTTAATGATATGTCTATCTTTGTATTTTCCAATAAATTTCTTTTATATTTCATTTACAACATTATCTAAGTATTCACTACCTAGGAAAGCATTCCCCTATATTTGTAAATATTATTATTTTGTTAAATTTGTAAACCAAATTTTTATATTTTCTATCATTTTATGAGCTACTAAGACTCTACAAGTTTAGAATTTGATTGTGTGGTTGAAGAAGTTTGTATGATTATATTTATACTAGTAGACCATTCATTTAAGGCTTTTTTCTATCTCTTATAAAATCTAAATCTAAAATATCATATCTATAAATTTCATGAAGTTTGAATTCGATACTCCTCTAATTCCTTAATGTAATTGTTTTCTATTTTGGGTTGTTACTTTCTTTTATTAGATAGGTAAAGTTCTTCTCGCCTCTACCTATTCTTCTCTATGTGGAGTAGGTGTTCCTTTTTAATAAAGAACTGGTAATAAAATTGGTTTCATATGATTTTTTGGGATCATATTTTCTAGTTCAAAATTAATTTTATTGATTATTGTCATATTATTTTCTTCTTTATTTGTACAAAGTTTTTCATCATAATATCTTCCTAGCTCTTCATCTATTAGTGTTAACAAATTAGCTAATTTTCTTATGCCCCTATTCTCAGGGTTCATAAATTGTTCTTATAATTTTTTCTATATTTTATTAAATTGGGATTATAGCTTCTTCTTTATCTTTGGGATTTATCTCATTCTTAGGTATTAATGCATCTGATCTTCTATATGGTTCTTCTTTTAATTCTACAAATGGATCAAACTTGTAACCTTTGATTTCATTATTTCTGAGTATGATATTTACATCTATTTTTAATTGTGTAAATTCCTTATATATATCTTATTGTAATTTCTTATTATAACCATATTCTTTTATTTCTTTTAGGAGTTTTTTTGTGTTTCATTTATATCTTGTAACGACTTATTGTTTAATTCTTTTACTATATCCATTTCTTCTACTAAAAGAATTAAAGCTTTCATTATTGTTATTTGGATTTTTGATATAAGTATTAGGCTTTCATCAAAATCTAATTCTATATTTTGTAGTTTATTTTTGAACATTAATGGGATAACAATGGTATCATTTTCTTCCTAATATTACGTCATGGACTAATACTTTCATTATTTTAACTTCTTGTTACTTTTTCTTCTTTGTATCATATGTTTTTATTTAACATCTAAGCTCTATTCTTCTAGTATTTCGAAGTCTTTTAATATTTTTGATTTTATTGTTTGTCTAATTTCTTGAAATTTTTTATTTATTTCTATAAATTCATTTTGTCTATATATTGAATTATTATGGTTGTTTGCTAATAAATATTCTACTTTATAGCGTATTAAAAATGAATAATTTTATTATTTCATTAAATTTCATTTTTCAAATTCATAGGCTAAACTTAACACTTGTTTAAGTTCTTATCATTAATATTAATGGTAAACTTAGGGTGTACTGTGAATTTTAATTTCTAGTATCCTATATTTTCATGAACCATTCCTAATAAATCATTTTTTTATTTACTATTATATTATCTAGGAGTGTTAATTTTATTAGTGTATCTATTCATTTTCTAAAATATGATTTTATATTTAGATTTCTTCTAAATAGATGTATTCAATTTTTCTTTTATAATTTTGGGAGAATTTTTTTATAGTTTATCCATAATGATTTTTTTGTCAATTAATGATATATTATACATTTTTTTTGCATTTGTAATATTAATATTAATTTCTTTATTACTTATTCCATAGTAAACTATATCTTTTGTTTAAAATATTTTTCTTATTCTTGAGTACAATGAATCTTTAAATGTATCTCATTTCTTAAGATTTAATCTTGTTTATTGTATTTTTTTAATTTTTTTTTTACTAATTATAATTTTTTGTGAAAAATATCATGAGATGTGTTGTGTTTCTATTTATATTATTTTTTAATTTTTTTTATTATTTTTGTCATTTTTATGTATAAAAGATTAATATTCAATTCTATCAACTTTAACATCCATTAAGTTTAGGAATATTTTGTGATATTTTTTAAAACTTAAAAATATTTATGATACTATTTTAAAATTTGAAAATATTTTTGATAATTACCTATGTTAACTATAAATGATATAAATCATCACAAGAACATTTCTCCCACCAAAAGGCATTAAGCCTTATGTATTGATGAGGAAAAAAAGAAGATAAAAAGATATTTTGAATAAAAAATTGATTATTATTTAAAAATAGTAGAAAGAGTATTAATCTTTAAATTAAGGTATTGAAATGAATTTTATTTAATAATATAAAATATTTAAAATATTAATATATTAATTAAGATGCTTAAAAATAACAAATTTATATTATTCATATAATTTTAAAATTTGAAATTTGGAATGATCGTAATTGTGATATAATGTATCTTTTAAGATGGGCACGAAATAAAAAAGAAAAAAAAAATCGTTGATAATGCTCAAGGTCAAGGGCCTGATCGACGTCTGAATGTTACGCGCCGTTATGCGCCTTCGCGTTTAAGCACGCCCTTCTCTCGGCATGGTCAAAGTAGGAATTATAGTTTTCCATAGATAATAACACTAGCGTTGGACTCAAGCCTGCGCATTCAGAGAGAGCTCAATAATTTTATTTCCCCAAAAAAAAAAAATTACAAAAACTGAAATCCTTCGAAGTCCTTCACATTTCAGCTCTCTCAAAATTCTACCCAAAACCTGTCAAATATTGTAAATGAAAGGTTAGGCTTTCTTTTATCAGACCGTAATATTTGTATCTTTAGTCTTGCTTTCTTCTTCTTCTTCTTCTCTCTCTCTCTTTTTGTCTCCTTGGAAAATTGATTTTAAGCGCGCATTTGACCTTAAATTTATTTGGATTTTTTTCCTTCATAACCCAATTACCCATTTTCAATGCCATTGTTTTTGCCATTTCAATTGCATTTTGAGAATCTTTTAGAACTTCCTTTTTGTTTTGATTTTGCCTGGAAATTTGAGTTAATTGAGGAGAAAGTGTTTTTCTTCTTTCGGTAAGTGTATCTTTCTATCGTTCTGACTCATGTTGTTTCTATTAATTTTCAAAGATCGATGACTTGAGTTAAGCTCCAAGGCTTCTTAATCTTATGTGGTTAGATTTATGTTACAAATGCTATATTTTTGTGCGTTAAGGTTCTTTCTGTTGAACTGCGTAATTAACTCTTATTTATTCCTTGCTTTGAGTTGGCTTTTATAGCCTTACATTTAGAGAATTTCAAAACGATTTCCTTGGATATTGAGGGAGAAATAATCAAAGATGTAACAAACAAGAAATAATCAAACTTTTAACTACTTTCCTAATAATTAGGATTTATTCAAAATCTAATAACTCAACATATCCTCCCTTAAACTGATTTCATAGTTAGTTGCAATCAGTTTATTCTGGTACTCTGCACATTCCAAGTCTTTTTCGCAGTGTTTCAAAAACTTCAAACTTTAATGGTTTTGTCATGATGTCTGTTATTTGATTGTGAGTGCTGCAGTAGACAAGCTCTACTGTTTCATTTTTGGTGAGATCACGAAGAAAATAAAAGCGAATATCTATATGCTTGCTTCGGCCATAAAGTACTGGATTTTTGGATAACTTAATGGTGGAATTATTATCACAGTAGATAATAGTGCTATCATGTTGAGCATGACCAAGTTGTTCAAGAATTCTTCGCATCTAAACCCCTTGACAAGCACAAGAAATAGCAGCTATAAATTCTGCTTCAGTTGTAGACAATGTGACTACTGGTTGCTTCTTAGAGGACCATGAAATTGCACAAGAGTTGAGTATAAAAACATACCCAGATGCCACTTTCATTTTGAATTACTTCAACTCCAAGTAAGTAATGCATCTTTCCTAAATCGGACATATCAAACTCTTTTTTCATGGATGTTTTAAATTCTTCAAACATCTTCCCATTGTTACCAGTAAATATGAGATCATCGACATATAAACTAATGATGAGAATATTACCTTCTTCATTTCGTTTTACAAACAAAGTATGTTCATGTGGACATCTTTCAAAACCTTGATTGAAGAAGTAAGTTTCAATTCGACTATACCATGCTCAGGGAGCCTGTTTGAGCCCGTACAAGGCTTTCTTCAATTTATAAACCTTCAACTCATCTCCTTTCTTCACATACCCTTGTGGTTGATCAACATAAATTGCCTCAGTAAGTTCCACGTGTAGGAATGCACTCTTTACATCCAATTGATACACATTCCAGCCTTTTTGTGCAGCAAGCGCAATAACCATTCGAATGGTATCCCAGCGAGCCACTGGAGCAAACACTTCCTTGTGATCAATTCCATATCGTTGAGCATAGCCTTTAGCCACAAGTATTGCTTTGTACTTCTCTACAACTCCATTTTCATTTAGCTTTGTCTTGAAAATCCATTTTACTCCGATAGTTTTTTGCTCCAACAGGTAATGTGGTCAATTCACAAGGGTTATTTTTGTCGATTGCTGCCATCTCTTGATCCATTGCTTTTCTCTAATGAGCACTTCGGTTTGCTTCTTCAAAAGTGGTTGGATCAGCTTCATCAACAAATAGCACAAAATTAGTTAGTTCTTCTTCTTCGGATAAACCTTCTCCACTTATAAAGTCTTCCATCCAAACAGGTTGGCTCCTTATCCTCCCTGCTTGGTTAACATCGCCCAAAGAATGACTTGAAGCTGCTGAATTTGTTGAGGCAATAATAGCTCCTCTGTCATCACTTTCTATTGTTTCAACATTTTCGTCTTTATCACTTTGGGAGGCATCTTCTTTGTCATCATTTCCTGTGGTTTCAACATTTTCTTCTGTCACTTTGGGAGGCATCTTCTTTGTCATCATTTCCTGTGGTTTCAACATTTTCTTCTGTCACTTTGGGAGGCATCATAATCATTACTTTCTTCTTCACTTTCTCCCCAATCTAACACATTTAGTCTTTCTGCTTCAGCACTTCTTTCCCAATCCCAGCATTTGTCTTCTTCAAATTCAACATCCCTGCTTATTATAACTCGATTTGTTGAAGGATCATAGAGACGATAAGCTTTGGATTCTGCACTCATTCCCAGCATGACACACTTGATGTTTTATCATCAAGTTTCTTCCTTTTTGCGTCAGGTATGGACATCAGCAATACAACCAAAGACTTTGAAGTAGTGAACTGTTGGTTTGTGGTTACTCCAGGCTTCCTCGGGTGTCTTATTTTTAATTGCTAGTGTAGGACTTCGATTAAGAACATGAATTGTCCAATTAACTGCTTCAGGCCAAAAACATTTTGGAACATTCTTCTCAGACAACATGCTTCGAACCATATTCATAATGGTTTGATTCTTCCTTTCAACCACTCCATTTTGTTGGGGAGTATTGGCTACTGTTAACTGTCTTTTTATGCCATGTTTACTACAAAAGTCATTAAACTCATTCGAAGTAAACTCTCCCCCTCTATCTGTTCGAAGACTTTGAATGGAACAGCTTGTTTCCTTTTCAACTAAGTTCTTGAAGATTTTGAAAGCTTCAAGTGCTTGTGACTTCTCAGATAGAAAGGAAACCCATATTTTTCGACTGTAGTCATCAATGAAGGTGATTATATATTTCTTCCCACTACTTGAACCTGGTCCGCATAGGTCTGAATGTACCAATTGGAGCTTATGTGTTGCTCGCCACAAGCTCTTCTTTGATATTGGTTTCCTGTGTTGCTTGCCTGTCATGCAATTGGTGCATAGACTTTTTGGCAAGGTAATTGAAGGTAATCCCTTCACCATTTCCTTTTGTTGCAGGGTCTTCAATCCTTTGAAGCTAAGATGCCCATAGCGACAATGCCACAAATATGTGTTATCTTCATAACTAGTTTGAAAGCAAGTGGAAATTGTAGGCATCTTGCTCACTAAAATGACAAACATTCTATTGGTGGACATAGTAGTTTGCATGATCAGCCACCTTTTTGGATGATAAATTCCACAATCTATCTTTGATTAAAACAACTCCTTTTTCTTGCAATTGTCCAATGCTTAGGAGATTGTTTTTTAACTCTGGCACATAATATACATCTGTGATGATTTGTGTGATTCCATTGACATGAAATTTTACACTGCCCCTCCCAATGACGGCCATTTTTGTGTCATTTCCAAGTTTCACCGAATGATAAAATTGATTATCAATATCAGTGAACCATTCTTTGTTTCCAGTCATGTGATTACTACAACCTGAGTCGAGAAACCAGGCTTCCTGTTTCTTGTCACCATTGAAATCAACATGTGCCATCAAAAACATTTCTTCGCTGTCAACCAATTCTGCATAATTGACACTTCGATCCCATTCAGGGCATTCATATTGAAAATATCCTAATTTGTGACAGTTGTAGCATTCCACCAAAGCCTTGTTGAATGATTGTCTACCTCTTCCTCTTCCTCTACCCTTTTCTCCACTTCTGTGTTCATGTGTCACCTTAAAAACCTGCTCCTCTGCCAGAGGAGATTGCATTCTTTGCTCATGAACAAGCAAACTGCTCTGAAGCTCATCAATGCTCATGGTTGCAAGATCGTGTGATTCTTCAATGGAGCAGACTACATAGTTGAATTTTGAAGTCATTGATCGCAAAATCTTTTCGATAATGATAGTGGGTTCCATGATTTCACCTTGAGCTTTCATTTTATTGGCGATTGTCAATGTCCGAGAAAAGTATTGATCGACAGTTTCCCCTCCCTTCATTTGTAGTATCTCAAACTCTCTACGCAGGGCTTGCAGGTGAGCTCGTTTCACCTTGGTAGATCCTTGATATTTCTGCTTCATTGATTCTCAAATGCTCTTAGATGTTTCCTTGTTGAGGATGGTTTCGATAATGTTTCTGTCAATAGCTTGAAACAAGAAATTTTTCACCTTTAAATCCTTGAGTTTTGCCTCTTCAATGGCTTTTCGATCGGCTGCTATGGAGTGAACACTATCTGAGCTGGTGGGAATACCAGTTTCAATCAGGCTCCAATATTCTTTCGATCTCAGAAATTTTTCCATCAACATGGACCATTGGTCATAAAAACCATCAAACCGAGGTATGGCAGGTTGAATGAAGCTTCCCTCTGTTGTCATTGTATCTCAATTTCACTCTGTTTAACTCTTCTTTTATCTCAATCTCACTAAAAAAACTGCAGTTCCTTATGGCTCTGATACCAAAATTTGTTGAATGAAAAGAAACTTAGCAGATGATTCTCTGCGTAAATTAACTCTTATTTATTCCTTGCTTTGAGTTGGCTTTTATAGCCTTACATTTAGAGAATTTGAAAACGATTTCCTTGGATATTGAGGAAGAAATAATCAAAGATGTAACAAACAGGAAATAATCAAACTTTTAACTACTTTCCTAATAATTAGGATTTATTCAAAATCTAATAACTCAACACTTTCTTTGAGATTATCGTCATTGTTTGTAATTTTCACACTTCCGTTGAGGTTTGCTTGCTTCGTGTTTTGGTTGTTGCTAGGTGGTGAAAGGCACTATTTAGGAAGATGCATTTGATGTATGATGGAAGTTGTTTATCCTGCATGTTGTTAGATGCCTTGATCCCTTTATTGATGGAGTAGCTCAGCTATTTAAAGCCATTACAGAAAACTGAAATAACAATGCAACCTATGTTTGTAGCTACCAAGGAACAAGAACACTTAAACAACCACTAGCTAGCACTAACAACACTTCCTAGAGACTAGGTGATTTATTAACTGAAAAACTAGAAATTCCTAAGTTTAAGGACCTCTAACTCTTTCATACCCTCTCTTAAACTAAGCTGCGTAGCTTGGGTTATTTTTGATGGTTCACATACTCCTAATAGATCTCGAAGCCTTTGAAACTGCTCCAGCTTTAAGGGCTTGTTAGAATGTCAATAATTTGCTCTTGTGATCCGCAATGGATTAGTTGCACCATTCTTTCTTTGGACAAGTCTCTTAAGAAATGGAACCGAACTCCAATATGTTTACTTATCCCATGCATTATTGCATTTTTGGACAGCTTCATTGTTGAGCTATTGTTACAGAAAATAATTGTGCACTTGTTTCCTTCATAGCCAAGCATTTTAAGAATCCTCTTCATCCATATTGCTTACAATTGGTTGCTTCTTGGATAACCAAGTCATTGCCCCAAAGCTCATAATGAATGCATAACCTGAAGTGCTCTTCCTGTCTTCTAAACATCCTACATAATCACTATCGATATATGCGGTCACAACATCACTTGCCTCCTTGTACATAATGCCAAAGTTGATAGTTCCTTTTACATATCTTGATACCTTTTTTGTAACCATAAGATGAAGTTTTGTAGGTTAGACATGTATCTAGCGATCAAGCTTACTGTATACATTAAATTTGGACGAATGGAAGCTAGATACATTAAACTCTCAACAAGCTGTTTATAAAAGGTGTCATCAATTTTAATCCCGTTCTCATCTTTTGAAATCTTGAACCCTGGAACTATAGGATTTAGTACTGCATTACTTTCTTTCTTGTGAAACCTCTTAAGCACATCCATTGCATATTTGCTTTGGCTGATAAAGATGCCATCTTGCAACTGTTGTACTTCTAGTCCTAGAAAGTATCTCATTTTTCTCAAGTCTGTCGTGTCAAACTCCCTCATCATTGAGTCTTTGAAATCTCCAAGCATGTCATTATCATCCCCAGTGTAGATCAAGTCGTCTACATACAAACTTATAATCAACAGATTACCTTGGTTATTTGTTTTAACGAAGAGTGTCTGCTCACTTGGACATTTCTCAAATCCCTCACTTAGGAAATAGGTCTCAATACGACTAAACCAAGCTCTAGGAGCTTGTTTTAGTCCATACAAGGCTTTTCTAAGCTTGTAGATTTTGTTGAGCTCATTTTTCTTCTCAAAACCCTTTGGTTGCTCGACATACACATCTTCCATTAAATCACCATGCAAAAATGGTGATTTGACCTCAATTTGATACACATTCCAACTCTTGTGAGCAGCAAGAGCCAGAATGATTCTAACGGTGTCCATTTGTGCCACTAGTGCAAAGGCTTTTGAATAATCAATCCCATATGCTTGCACATATCCCTCAGCAACCAATCGAGCTTTAAACTTCTCTATCTCCATGTTCATTCAGTTTTGTCTTGTAGATCCACTTGACTTCAATCCATTTTGCTCCCTTAGGTAAATCAGTGAGAAACCATGTTTCATTTTTTGTTATGGAGTTGATTTTAGACTCCATTGCTTTCATCCAATTGTCATTCTTCACAGCTTCTTCAAAACTTACAGGGTATGTATTTGCAAATAAAGCAAAATGCATAAAGTTCTCATCAGTTTCACTTTTTGAGAGTTCTTCTCTCACGTAATCCTCCATCCAAAATGGTGGTCTCTTATTTCGTTCTTCTACATTTTCACCTTCAGTCATCACAGTAACAGTACCTTCAGTTGTCTCAGTAGCATTTTTATCTTCATTGTCATTTGGATTCTCAATCGTGTCATCTGGATTCTCAATCGTGTCATCCTCACTTTCTCCCCATTCTAAGGTATCTAGTGTCTACTGCTTATGATGCACGTCCCAATCTCACTATCTCTTTTCTTCAAAAACAACATACCTGATGGTTTTTATCTTCGTTGTCACAAGATCATATATCTTATATCTTTTTTGACTCATCGCTTATCCCAAGAAAACACCACTTGTGCTCTTATCCTCCAACTTTGTTTTCTTTGCATTAGGTACATGCACGTTACACATGCATCTAAAGACTCTTAGATGTTTGATTGATGGCTTGACCACTCTAGGCCTCTTCTGGTGTTGTGTTCAAAGCCACCGTGGGACACCGGTTCAGCACATAGACAACCCATTTCACTGCTTCGGGCTAGAAGGTCTTTGGAACTTCCTTCTCGAATAACATGCATCTTATTGAATTCATTATCGTGCGATTCTTTCTTTCTGTAACTCCATTCTGCTGAGGAGTGTATGTAATGGTTAATTGTCTTCTGATTCCCATTTCCTTGCAAAAGTTTGCGAATTTTGTGGTTATGAATCCTCCTTCTCAGTCTGTTCGTAGACATTTAATAGTAAGACCAGTTTCTTTCTCAATGTGTGTTTTGAAGGACTTGAAAGCAACAAGTGTCTCTGACTTCTCATTCAGAAAGTAAGAGCAAGCTTTTTTGTTATAGTCATCAATCAAGCATAGCACATACTTCTTTCCACTGTTCGAGTTTGGGGAAATTGGGCCACATAAATTAGCATGATTGAGTTCTAGAATCTGAGTTGCTCTCCAGGTGCTGTTTTTTGGAATAGGTTCACGATGTTGTTTACCTTTTAGGCAGTCAACACACAAAATCTGAGGCCGAGAGTTATGGTAACCTATGAACCATTTTCTTTTGTTGCAAAGTTTGTAGTCCTATGTTACTAATGTGACCAAATTTGTAATGTCATAGATGAGAAAGATCTTGGGCTGTAGTGTTGAAGCAAACTTCTAAATTAGAATGGGACATGGTTAGTTGAATTCTTGCAGTTAAGACAAACATTCGATTGGCTGTCATCTTGGATTGTATGATAGGACCTTTGTGTGGATGACATATTTTGCATTGCCCGGATTGAATAAGAATTGCTAGGCCCTTTTCTTGAAGTTGTCCTATGCTCAAAGAGATTGTTTTTTAATTCGGGTACATAGAGCACATCAACAATGATACAGTTGATTCCATCTACTTCCAGCTTGATTTTTCCTTTCCTTGATACTTGCATTTTGGTGTTGTTGCCCAATTTCACTTAATGTTGAAAAGATTTAGATAGTTTAGCAAATAGCACCTTGTTACCACATATGTGGTTGTTGCACCCCGAGTCCAAGAAACAAAGTTCTTCTCTACTTGCTCTAGTGTCTTCAACATAGATCATCATCAACAACATCTCCTCTTGCTTATCTAGCTCGGCATAGTTTGCATGCTTATCCCAAGTGGAACATGCATACTGAAAGTGACCGAGTTTGTGACAATAGTAGCATTCCATTGTGGTCTTGTTAAATCCTTGTCGTTCTCTTTCTCTACCTTTTCCTCGGCCTTTGAAGCTTCCTCTTTCTCGACCTCTTTTGTTTTTGTCATTTATGGTTGCCTTTAGTATATGTTCCTCTTTACTGCTTCTACTACTATTCCATGTGAATTTTTGCTCATGCACAACCAATGAACTTTGTTATTCATCGATTGTGAGTGAATCAACATCCTTAGATTCTTCGATTGAGATGACCACATAATTATATTTCTCAGTGTCCTGAGAATCTTCTCTACAACAATGACATCATGTTTTCACCGTTGCATCTCAGCTTGCTAGACAGGTTCATAACTCGAGCAAAATACTCAATTTTGGTCTCACTCATCTTCATCTCCATGATCTCCCAATCTCTCTTCAATGATTGAAGGGTTGTGCATTCACTCTAGCATTGCTTGCATACTTTCTTCTCATTGAATCCCATATTTCCTTTGAGGTCCGTTTTTTTAGAATCTACTCAAAGATTGTCCTGTCAATAGCTTGAAACAGATAATTTATGATTTTGTGATCACATCCTCCAATTGTCTTAATTGGTCCTCTGTCAGTTCTGCTCTGGATGGTGGTTCATCATAACCTAGTTGAACCAACTTCCAAAAACTCTTAGATCTCAACAGGTTCTCCATGAGTATTGCCTAATGATCATAGTGACCATTGAATCGTGGTATGGATGGCTGTGTGAAATCCTTTTCTTCACTCATCTTTCTCTGTTTTTCTCAGGTCCAACGAGAGGTAGCTCTGATACCAAAAATGTTAGATGCCTTGATCACTTTATTGATGGAGTAGCTTAACTATTTAAAGCCATTACAAAAAACTGAAATAACAATGCAGTCCATGTTTGTAGCTACAAACATGATAACCGAACAAGAACACCTAAACAACCACTAGCTAGAACTAACAGCACTTCCTAGAGACTAGGTGATTTATTAACCGAAAAACTAGAAATTCCTAAGTTTAAGGACCTCTAACTCTAACACGTGTGTCGTGTGCTGTGTATTGTGTTAAGGTTTATCTGAAAAAAGTTGCATTTTATAGTTGAAGACACTGTGTTGTTAGGCATTGTTAAGGTTAATTTTTGCTAGATTTTTTTTCTTTCTAATGTTTATAAAAACACATAATGGTCTATTATTTTTTAACCATTTTGCGCTTTTCCTGTCGGTTTCATATTGCATTCTCTTGAAAAATTACGAGGATAGACCAGTATAGGTACCAGTATAGCTTTCAGTTTAATTTTACTATATCTGTTTTGTGTCAGAAAAGATTGGTAGTATTGCTTCTACAGGCCCATATTAAATAGGATACTGAGTGATTGAATGGCGCCAAATGTCAAAGTTTCGAATGCCTTCCGTGCAATGAAGGAGATGGGGTTTAAGGAAGACAAGGTGAAACCTATCTTGAAAAACCTTCTAAAATTATATGACAAGAATTGGGAATTTATCGAAGAAGAGAATTACAGAGTTCTGGCACTTGCCATTATAGAAGGAGAGGATGGTCATATTCAGGTGGATTTTTTGTTGTTATCATAGCTTCTAATGAATTTTACTTTTGTTTGTAGTCTCTTTTATATTCTTCATTTTTTGTTAATGTTAACTTCAACTGGCCATATCAGCTGACTTGCATTTTGGCCTTAACAAGCAGACGAAAGACCCAGAAGAAGAAAGATTAGAACCGCAAGAGCGAGAACTTCCTTTGAAAAGGTCCCGAAGAGGACATGTAGCTCCTGCTTCACCTTCTTCCAATAACAACAGTTTTGGGGCTGCTGCACTAAGAACACCATTACAGGAGGAAGAAGAACAAACCGAAATTTCTCTGCAGCAGCCTAATTATAGAAACAAGGGCAAGCAACCTCTTATATCTGATTCTCCAGTCACTCAGGAAGGGACTCATCATCTTTCAACTCCAGTTGCAGTTCTTGGGAAAAGACCCATTTCTGAGGGGCCGTCTCATGCTGCTTGCTCAAAAGCAGTAACAAATGAATCAAGAAATACAACATATCCTAGGGAGAATGATCCTGATTGTCTTATATTGATCAAGCCTAAAGATGAACCTTTAACTGATGATGTGCATTCTGGTGACATGCCACAATCTGAGGTTCCTCTTGCAATTATTTTTCCTGGTACTTCGCTGTCCTCTTGAAATTATTTGGGTTAAGTTTGATTTTGATCACCATTAAAGTTTTTTTTGGGGGGTTGTCTTTTGTAAGACCGTCATATTTTATGATGCGATCAACAACCATAGGTGCTTATGTGATGATTTAACGATAAAATTTGTGTTACTGTACTTTTATGGATCCATCAACAAATGGCCACCTCCCAGTTGAGAATAATGAAAGTGGAAAATCAATTGGTGAGAAACTTTCATCCCAATTTGTTATTAACACCTTAATGGCATTTGAAATATGGTCACTTTATTATTTGAAAGCTTAGCAACCTTATGCAATATTATGAAATTGATTTTGTTTAATTGATAGCTCCACCAAGTATTGAGCATTTTTCTGTTGAAAATGATGAGACTGGAAGGCAAAGTGGTCAGAAATCTTTGTCCCAGTGTAGAGACATTGAAGGAAGGGCTGATGATATTGTCATTCCACCACGTGATTGCTTAACAAATGGTGAGCTGGCACCCGTTCAGGAGGAATCTTCTTCTAACTTAACTGTTGCTAGTTCGCTCTTGGTAGAGGTAAAGCATGCATTCTTACAAAGATCATTGACCCCCATTTTTCTGTCACAAAACTTTTGAAACATATGCAAGAGCTTCCCAGAACTTGGAACTGATTCTGTTAATGATGACAGGATAGATCAATAGCTCCTACTCTGCATGTACTGAAGAAATCTGCTGTACGTGATGCTTTGGATTGCAATAAAGAATACCCAGCATCATTTACCTCAAACGGATCAGTCAATGCCAAAAGCCACCCTGTGATGGCTGCTTCTTTAACATCAAAACTCCCAGTACTTGTGAATGACCCTGAGGATCACATAAATGCCATGAATAGAGCTACGGAGAAGAATCATGGTGAGAATGACAGTAAGGAAAGAGATATTGATGATCCTGAATCTACAAACATGAGTGCTTTAGTTGTGCCTCAGCACAAGCTGACTCCTGATGAATTCAGATGGCTTCATGACAGGAATGACTTGTCGAAAGGTGAAGAAAGGGTCAGAATTTCATGGTTTGATGAAATGAATAGCAACTGCAGACCATCCTTTCATTATATATCCCGAAGCCTTGTTTACCAAAATGCTAATGTCAACTTATCCCTGTCTGGAATCCGAAATGATGGGTTCTGTCCCAGCTGCTTTGGTGATTGCCTATCTGCTTCTAAGCCCTGTGTTTGTGCATGCGGAACTGGTGGTGAGTTTGCGTATACATCTGGTGGCTTAGTCAAGGATATATTCCTTGAAGAATGTATTTCTTTGGCCCGTGATCCCCAACAGAATTCTCTCATATTCTGTAAACAATGCCCTCTTGAAAGATTGAAGAGCGATGATTGTTTGGAGCCATGCAAAGGCCATGTGAAGAGGAAGTTTATCAAAGAGTGTTGGAAAAAATGTGGCTGCAGGAAACAATGTGGCAACCGAGTGGTTCAGCGAGGCATAAGTTACAATTTGCAGGTGGGGATATATGTCCAAAATGTTTTAAAATGAATGGTTCTTTATGTTGTGAGCATCCCCAACCTTCTTTTTCCCGCTGCCAACATAATTGCTTGCCTTGTAGTTCTGTGGATAGATTATTATTGTTCTGAGGCAGATATGTACATCTCATCATTACTTTCAAGTTTTTTTTTTTTTTTGCGTATGATACAACTTTCTTTGCTTGGATGCGGCTTCTCTTATTCTTCACTTTTTTGTTTTAGGTGTTTTACACTAATGAGGGGAAAGGGTGGGGTCTGCGAACCCTAGAGGATCTGAAAAAAGGTGCATTTGTCTGTGAGTATGTTGGAGAAATACTAACTATTACTGAGCTGTGTGAAAGGAACATGCAAAGCACCAGAAGTGGGAAATGTACTTATTCTGTGTTACTTGATGCTGATTGGGGTATTAGAGGATCCCTGAAAAATGAGGAAGCTCTGTGTTTGGATGCAACAAATTATGGAAACATAGCTAGATTTATTAATCATAGGTAATCTTTTCAAAAAATAGTATCACTTCTTGATATTAATAAATTTAATGATTTATTTTGGAAAAAGATGTTACTTTTACACTAATGGTTTGTTGGTGAAGTTGTACTTATATTGTTAATTGCAATTTGTTTTCTGCATTAATTTTGGCATAGTTTATGATCATATTATGATTTTTTTTCCTTTGCTTATTTTAGGTTGTCACCTTTCACTCATATGATTAATTATGAACATGTGAGTGCAGGGTATTTTTGTCTTGTCGTTTTGCACTTGCGTGAAATTTTATTATTCAATGAGGATCCTAACCGTTGCAACTGTATCACCCTAGTTTCCATATGCAGGATGCTAGAATATATATGTATATATAAAGAAAAAAAAATTTACTAAGTAAGAAAATTTGGGATGGATAGTGCATTCCAAAACTTTGTTGGAACTTTGCACTATTAGTATTCCTGCTCAAATGTGTGTTGTTTTAATGAACTATCAGATTTTTTATTTCAAATTTCTGTACAAACCACTGTGTGAAGGACTGGATTTGTGTTGGTAGAGGGTCTCAAACTAAATTAAACTGTTAAGGTTGAGTAGCAAAGAGTTTCTAGGAAAGTTCTGATAACTGGAAAGTTCTAAAACCTTAAGAAGAGAGGAAAGTTCTGAGAACTGGATGAGACTATTTGATAAATAACAAGTTTAACTGAAAAGTGACCACGACTGTGATAAGTTATGCCCTAAATAATGGTTGCTTCTTGAACCCTTAGAGTTAAGGCAAGAAGCTTGCACCTGATTATGTTGTCTGTTTTTATTTCTATCTTGATGATCCCCTATTATCTGAAACATATATATTGCCTCAAAGTAAGTCCTTGTGTCAATATTTGTGAGATATAGAATACTCCTTTTGTGGAAAATTTTGAATTTTGCCAACTTTAGTTGATCTATAATCTAACTGAATAATGCCTGTTATGTTCTCAACATGTGATATTCACTCCCCTATCTTTCAAATATTAAAATAGATGTATTGATGCAAGCATGTGAAATAACAAGCCTGTTGGAAAATTATGACTTTTTCCTACTACTGTAGATCTGATACTGTTAAATTTTAAAATTTCTGTTTCTGATATTTGCATCCTGGCTCCTTCTGAATATTACAATAGATGTTTGGATGCAAACTTGGTTGAGATCCTAGTTGAAGTAGAGACCCCTGATCATCGCTATTACCATGTAATGGGACCTCTGAACTTCATTTGCATAAGTTTTGTTAATAGACCTTATTGTTTGTCCAAGCAATTTACATAATTTATTGAGTTTATTCTGCTCTGCAGCTAGCTTTCTTCACAACAAGAAAAATCGATGCCTTGGAGGAGCTAACTTGGGTAAGATTCAATTGATTGTACTCGATGGTTGTTTGCATTTGATTAAATTTATTAAGAAAATGCTGAAGAGTACTGTCATTCATACATTCTGTTTCCTTTGATTAAATTATTGAAGTTTATATTACGAGAGATGATGGAGATAAACTAGAGTATATTCTTACTCTTTATTCTCTGTTAATTCTGATAATCTTACAACACTATAATACAACACTATAAATAGGAATAAGACATTAGACAAATGTCCATTAATCTAGGAATATAACAGTTGGTATCAACAATTAAATTACAGCTTAATTTACACTAGTTTTACAACCTGTACAACACTAATAATATTCTCTGAAAGTCTACACTCTCCCTCAAGTTAGGTAATAGATATTAATCATTTTCAACTTGCAACTCAATTCTTCGAAGATTGTTCGAGGTAACGCTTTGGTAAGGATATCTACAATTTGATGATTAGTAGATGTATATAGTAGGTCCATAATTTTTTCATCTAACTTTTCTTTAATGAAATGACGATCAATTTCTACATGTTTGGTTCGGTCATGATGAACTGGATTTTTTGCAATTCTTATTGCAGCTTGATTGTCACAATGCATGCTGATAGGTTCAAGAGTTGTGAAGTCCAGTTCATTGAGTAGTCTTCTTAACCACATTCCTTCACAAATCCCATGAGCCATTGTTCTAAATTCAGCTTCTGTACTGCTTCGAGCGACTATTGATTGTTTTTTACTTCGCCAAGTTACAAGATTTCCCCATACGAATGTACAATATCCAATGGTAGATCTACGATCCACTATAGAGCCTGCCCAGTCAACATCTGTAAAAACTTCAATTTTTCTAGTGAGGTTCGTACTTAAATATAATCCTTTTCCTGGTGTCATCTTGAGATACCTGAGTATACGATAGACCGCTTCCATGTGTTCTTCAGTGGGATTGTTCATAAATTGACTTACAACACTTACTGAAAAACCAATATCTGGTCTAGTGTGAGATAGGTAAATGAGTTTTCTCACTAATCTTTGATAACGACCT
This sequence comes from Hippophae gyantsensis, assembly GCA_030763125.1. NCBI lineage: Eukaryota > Viridiplantae > Streptophyta > Magnoliopsida > Rosales > Elaeagnaceae > Hippophae > Hippophae gyantsensis. The sequence continues at coordinate 31,819,163 of CM061032.1, forward strand.
TTGTCCATAGGTGTACTATTTTCTTTGATTCCGAGTTTTACTGTAGAATCCATTGGAGTTTCTACTGGTTTACACCTCATCATTCCAGTTTCCTTGAGAAGTGTTTGACGAATAGTGTGTGATCTAATTGGCATTGATTGTACCCATATCTCTTCAGAACTTTAGAGAACTTATCAAACCAGGCACGTGGAGACTGTTTCAATCCATATAAGGATTTCTTAAGTTTGCAGACTCTATTGGTTGGAACAGGAGATTCAATTCCAGTAGGAATATTCATGTAGACTTCTTCTTCGAGATCACCATTAAGGAATGCATTCTTGACATCTAATTGGTAGAGAGGCTAATCCAAGTTAGATGCTAGAGAGAGAAGAACACGAATAGTGTTGAGCTTTGCTACAGGTGCAAAAGTCTCCTGATAGTCAATCTCATATGTCTGAGTGAATCCCCTAGCCACAAGGCGAGCTTTGAGTCTTTCTATACTGTCGTCTGCTTTGTCTTTCTATACTATAGATAAGAAGATCATTGTTTGGGACAGAGAAGTTTGAATTTGTTGGTAGAGAACTTGATGGTTCATTGGGATTATTAAGAGTATTTATTTGAGACATTGATTCACTCTCTTGAATTTGCGAGATAGGATTTGTGGGAGACTGAGTGGTTATGCTATTCCAAAGTTGGTATTTATTGCCTACGTTTTCCCCCTAAATGGTAGGTTTGGAATAGTATGAATATTGTTCAAAGAATGTGACATCCATCGTATTATAGAATTGTTTTGTGATAGGAGAGAAGCATTTGTATCCTTTCTGGTATGAAGAATATCCTATGAATATGCATTTGATGGCTCGGGGATCAAGTTTACCTCTATAATGTACATGGACATAAGCAGAACATCCAAACATTTTAAAGGGAATGTGGGACACGATTTTGGTGTGTGGGTATGATTGAAGTAGAGTATTAATAGATGTTTTAAACATGAGAACACGAGAGGACATCCTATTGATAAGATAGGTAGCTGTAAGAACAGCTTCTCCCCAAAAATGTTGAGGGACATGAGTTGTGAACATGAGGGATCTAGCGACCTCGAGAAGATGCTTATTCTTCCTTTCAGCCACCCCATTTTGTTGAGATGTGTCAACACAAGAGCTTAGATGGACAATCCCTTGACTTAATAGATAATCAGTAAGGGTAGAAGCAAAGTATTCTTTAGCATTGTCAGATTTCAATACTTGGATTTTCGTTTGAAATTGGGTTTGAATCATGGTATTGAAATTTTTAAAAATTTGACCTGTTTCATATTTTTCTTTCATTAAAAATAACCAAGTGAGTCAAGTATGATCATCTACAAATGAAATGAGCCAACGTGTCCCTGTGATGTTTTTGATTCGTGAAGGTCCCCAAATATCAGTGTGAATCAATGAGAAAGGATGTGACTTTTTATGTAGAAGATGAGGATATGAAGTTTTAACATGTTTTGAAAATTGACATACTTCACATTGAAAATCCTTTGAATTTTTATTTCTAAAGGATGAAGGAAAAAGTTTTTGTAAATACAGGAAATTAGGATGACCTAAGCGATAGTGATTCAACATGACCATCATTATTGGAATTAAGATTTAACAAAACTTTATTCTGAGAAGAAACTTCGGATACAGCTTGGAGGGCTTGTATTGTTGGAGGGTCTTCACTTCGTAGGAGATAGTCCCGAGCATTCTTTAGCACTGCCAATCATCTTCCCCAAATCCAAGTCCTGAAATTCACATAGGTTATGAACAAATTTAGCCATACAATTTTTATCACGGGTGAGTTTAGTAATGGATACAAGATTACAATCAAGTGTGGGAACAAGAAGGACAAAATCTAGAATAAAGGAGTTTGAAATTTTAGCCGAACCAATTCCGGTTACTTTTGATACTGAACCATCGAGAATTCTGACAGTGTGGCCATTTTGGTAGGTTTTAAGATTTATGAGAAGAGAAGCATCACCCGTCATGTGGTCTGAAGCACCTGAATCAATAATCCATGGTCTCATAACCTGTTTCACACCAAGAGCGTTTAGAGTGTTACCTGATTGAGCTATAGTGGTAGATGATGTGGGTAAGGACTGTCCAAATAATTTCTGGAGGAGATCAATTTGTTCCTTGCTAAACAGAGCAGATTCAGGGGACGTAGTTCCATGAGATTTGGAGACAATTTTTCCATAACTTTCTTTGTTCATGTGCTGTGTGGAGGTGGTTTCCAATTAGCTAGCTTTCCATGAATTTTCCAGCAGGTTTCCTTAGTGTGACCAGTTCTACGGCAGTGATAGCACCAAGGTCTTCCTTTACGAGGACGGTTGTTTACAGTATGAGAGTGTTGGTGTTCTCGAATAGCAAGTGCAGATCCTTCTCCAGTCACGAAAATGGTAGATTGAGGACCCATCATCACCTTTTTACGACTCTCTCCTTGACGAACTTCGGAGAAGGTATCACGAATGTTGGGCAAGGGTTTTGTTCCTAGAATTCTGCCGCACACATCATCAAGATCTTTATTGAGCCTCAGTAAAAATTTGAAAACCCTCTTCTTGTCAATAATCTGTTTGTACAAGATGCTATTTGCTGGACATGTCCATTCATGAACCTCAAAGAGGTCTAATTGTTGCCAACATCGAGTGAGAGTTAAAGTATTGGGTAACTGATAACTCTCCTTGACGAAGATCATAGAGTATGCTTTCGATCTCAAATAGTTCAGACATATTATCAGAACTAGAATAAGTGTCTTTGGCGGCATCCCATATTCCTTTGGTAGTTTTGTAGAGAAGAAAGTTCTCTCCAATCTCATTTGCCATGGAATTTATCAACCAAGACATCACCATATTATTTTCAGATTTTCATGTTCTGTATTGCGGATCGTCTTTGTTCGGGGCTGCGACATCTCCAGTGAGATAGTCATCTTTCATCTTTCCACATATAAACATCATGACGAATTGAGACCATTGAAGATAATTGTGTCCATTTAATTTGTGACTAGTGATGGGCAGAAGATTGTTTTCTATGGAACCAATAATTACAGGTTTTTCTGTGGTCATTGGTGTTATTTTAAGTAGGGTTTATATGTGGGTTGATTTGGGTGTTGGGCTGAAATTTGTTATTAGATTAGTTGGGCTGAAATTTGTGATTGGATTGGACTGAAATTTATTATTGGGTTGGGCTATTGGGTTGAAATTTATTACTGGGCTGGATTGGGCTGAAATTTATTACTGGGCCGAGTTGGGTTGGGATGAAATTTATTACTGGATTGGGTTGGGCTGAACCGGGTTGGACTGAATGGGCCGGTTAGGTTAAATCACAAAACAGAATGCAGTGCGTATTGGAATTGAGATGTGGGACTTACTGACTGAACCAGATGGCGATGACGATGGACAGATGGTCGACGACGACGATGGACAGATGGTCGACGACGACGATGGACAGATGGTCGGCGACGATGATAGACAGATGGTCGGCGACGACGATGGACAGATGGTCGGCGACGACGATGGACAGATGGTCGACGACGATGATGGACAGATGGTCTGATGGTGCCTGAGTTTCGCGAGATTGGATGACTGATGTCTCACGATTTTGGGTGGTCGGCAAGCTGTGGGTAATGGCTCGCGAAGATGGCCTGATCTGAGCAGATGGAACTGAGCAGAGATGGAACTCGTGATGATTGGGCTGAGAACTAAAAAACCCGAGCAGAAGCTGCTTTGTTGATGTTGCAAAATTCTAGTTTCTAGGAATGCTTGCACTGCTCTTGGATATAGATTTGAGCTCAAATTGGATACAGAATTGGTGAGAAATCAAAATTGGATTTCAGAAATGCTCTGATACCATGAAGTTTATATTACGAGAGATAATGGAGATAAACTAGAGTATATTTTTACTCTTTATTCTCTGTTAATTCTGATAATCTTACAACACTATAAATAGGAATAAGACATTAGACAAATGTCCACTAATTTAAGAATATAACAGCTAGTATCAACAATTAAATTACAGTTTGATTTACACTAGTTTTACAACCTGTACAACACTAATAATATTTTCTGAAAGTCTACAATTATCATTATATTGATCCTACCAATTTCGACTGACCGGCACATCTGTTCCTTGATGTGTATTTTATTAGAATACCTAGATGAGTATAGATCTAGTGTTGGAGACTTCAATATAAACCATAAAGCTAAATTTTTTTAACTTAGGGTCTGTTTAGAAGTGTTTCTCTTTTTGGTTGAAAGTGCTTTCATATGAATGATGAATTAAAGCACTTTCAAGGATGTATAGCATGATATACAACTTGGTTGGTTTTACATACTTTAGATAAGTTGAAGCATATCATAATGCTTCTACTATAAGGTTGTACTATCCAAGAAAGGCAAATAAAAGAAAAGGAGAGTTTGTAATCGACAAGCCTTGTACTTATCACAATTTGACATGAGATTTTTTCCTTTTTATTTCTAATGTGGATTACCAACCGCATTTCCTTATTCTATATATGCCCTATGAGACTCTTATTTGAGATTGCTGATAATTTAAACTTTAAATGGTATGCCCTATGAGACTCTTATTTGAGATTGCTGATAATTTAAACTTTAAATGGAAAGTAGTTCGTGTATTTATAATTTTTTATCATATTATAAGTTCCTACGTTTGATGCCTGCAGGACTATGGCATTGACTTTGATGACCTTGAGCATCTTATAAAGCCCTTCCACTGCCAATGTGGTAGTAAATTCTGCAGGAATATGAAACGTTCAAATAGTGAGTACTCTTTCGTTTCACCGAGACAGAAATACTGTGACTATCGATTCAAATTTACTTTTGCTATGAAAATAAGTAATTTAGAAACTTGAGCCCCTTGGATATCTTGTACATTTTGTATAAGGGTTGACCATGACCACCTTCCTCATTCAGTTTGATATTCCTTACCTTCCTCATTCAGTTTGATATTCCTTATATTTCTTTCTCACGTGTCTATGTTCTTAAATTTTTTTTGTTTATTTGGGTAATGATATAGTCACAATAGCATATTTTTGTTACAATTACTTTTGTTATTGTCGCAATAAAAATGTACGAAATGTCCATTTTTTTTCCTAATATTAATTACACTTTAGTTCCATCACTATTGGATAAATTTGTCATTAATAAATTATTCTTGTGGCAATAACAATTTACATTGTGGTAATATCGCTACCCTTTTCTTTTGGTACAAGAGAATTCTGTGATCTTAAAGTTGAACACTAATTTTCTGATGAGTTTTAACATTATACTTTAAAACAGGATCATATACATGTACTTAATTCAATCAATACATGTCATGAAACCTCAAACCTAAATAATTAGGTCTCTTTATGCTTTTCTCTCTTCTCTCTCTCTCTCCACTTATTCATGCACACATAATGAAATTATAGGTCCTAAGTCTTACTTGGTGAAGGGGAATGGTGAACCCTTTGCTTGTTTCAATTAACAATTTAGACCCAAAAGGATAAACGTGAAGAAAGTATGTAAAGTTAATAAAAATTTGGGGAAAAAGATCCTAGTAGTCTTGTTATGAAATTTATGGGTTATGTATTTCTAATTTCGTTATTTATCAAAGTTGGACACTTTGGTGTAAAAATTGGTCCCCTGATAGGACTAGAAGTGCATATTTTAAATAATTATGGAACATGAAGTGTTCATTTTTAATAATTATGAGATTAGATGTATTCACTTTCATAAAAATAGGACTAGCAGTGCCTAATCCAAAAATTACGAGACTAAAGTATATTTTTTAAAGAAAAATTGGACATTTGTGCTGTTGACCCATAAAAATTTATGCATCTTCCACATGACTTGCTCTTTTATGTTCATAGTTTTCTTCCTCCTTTTTGGGTGTGGGTGTTGGAGTGGTTCGCTGACTTCTTCAGCCTCACTTGATATTTCATGCATGAAAAGAATCTTCCATATTTCTATTAAAGTTGCGCTAATTTGAGCATTCTCATTCCAGATTTTGCTGTTGCTGCTGTTTATCATGCTTGTCTTTTTGGTTGCAGGATCAAGATATAACTTAATTGCAAGAGGAACAAACTAGAACAGATGATATTGACTGTTCATCGTGTGCTTACCATTAGAAGTTAAACTGACAGTAACTAATCTCAATGACTTGCAACTAGTTGACTATTTTGTCATGCATTTATGGAATACATTGTGGCATTGATCTAATTTGAAACAATAATTCTCAAATTAGCTCAAGGTTTCTTATAAAGGAGCTGTTGGTAGTTGATATAGATAATGTTGGCATGGTTTTGTAGCTTTATAAATAGCTTTGATTCCCAAAGATTTACAAGTTATAGTTCATTGTTATTAGAGGTGACTATCATGTTGTGTTTGTGCCATGTTTGCATGTTGTATTCGTGTTCGCATGTTGGTTTACACAACAAAAAAAATTTAGACCACTTGTTGTCATTTAAATTAGTTATAAATTTTTACATAGTTGATTTTTTTTGGTTGTGTCGGTTGTGTTTGCATGTTGTGTTAGGATTGCCACACCTAAATGCTCCCTTGATGTTGGGTTTTTTCCTGGTTTCTGCTGTTAATATTATAAATTACTGCTTTAGATATGGATAATGCTGGTATGGTTTTGTAGCTTTATAAACAGCCTTGATTCCCAAATATTTACAAATTATAGTTCAATGTTACTAGGGATGGCTGTCATGTTGTGTTTGTGCCATGTTCACATGTTGTATTCGTGTTCGATTTATACAACAAAAATTTTAAGACCACGTATTTATTAGTTATAAATTCTTACCTAGTCAATTTTTTTGGTCGTGACAGTAGTCATAGTTGTGTTTGCATGTTAGTTTTAGGATTGTCACACCTAAATGCGCCCTCTCTTTATGTTGTATTTTTTTATGGTTGATGGGGTTAATTGTTGCTTTTAGAGAGCAAGAAAGAAATTCTTATTTTGATATTGATCAATGTTTGTATCTGTATGCATGTTTCATCTGCCTTTTATTTTTTATTGGGTAATGATATTATTACAATTAGTTTATTATAATTACAATAAAAATGTATAAATTATGTATTATATCCTTACAATACAATTAGTATATTATAGTATTATTATTAGATATTAACCAAAAATAATTCTTACAATCAAAATTCAATTTGTATTAATATCACTTTTTAATTTTTTATTTATTTATGAAGTTAGAAAAAGTATTAGTTGGTCTTAATTAAATGGGTTATCAAAATTTCTTTAATTATGTTAATAAAATTAATTTAATTAATTTATTATTTTTTAACAATTTAATCATTTTGTTTTTAAAAAAATGATAATATAAAGATAAATGATTAATCTTTTATTTTTATTTTTATTGTTTTCATATTTTATTAATAGTTATTGATACATCATATTTAATATGCATTTTGTTTTTCATATTTCATTAATAGTTATTGATACATCATATTTATATGCATTTTGTTTTTCATATTTCATTGTTGTCTTTAGTAATAGGATTATAAAATTAATAAAAAATAAAATAAAAAATTTTGAAGTTCAATAATTTACTTTTATATTGTCACGTTTTTTGAGAACAGAGCAAAAAAAGGAATAAACTATTTTAATTTACATAATTAAGTAAACTTATGTGCATTTTTTGATATTTGAGTCATAGGCACAACGTAGTCATGACTGCAACAAAGTCAAAATGTAGTTGAGATATTCAATTTTTAAAGTATGACATGCGCACTCTTGTACGTAATCGAGTTGAAATTGTTGCATTATGAAATCATGATATCCTTCCAAACTTATATGGTGAAACTGAAAGAGTTAACAAAGGAATTAATTACACGGTGACGTTAGTAGAATGGAAATATAATAAAAAAATGATAATATGAATTAAATTTAATAAGAATAATACTCTTATTAATATGTTTATTTAACTAATAAAATTTTAAAAAAATATATTAACATAAAGAAAAAATATCATCATGTTATTTTACTAATTATAAAAATAATATTTAAGTTAATTTTATTTTTTAATTGTATTAGATAAAAGTTCTTATAATTTAAATAAATTATAATTAAAAAATTAAAAAAAATAACAACGATTATTTGTTCTGTTTTTTTATAATAATAAGTTTTATTTGTTATAAATTTAAATGTATTTTTAGAATAAGTATAAGATTTTTACCTCATTTTCCATGAAATAATTCTATAAAATTATCGATACATAAAAATTTTAAATAATTATATAAATGTGTAAAAAAAATAGAATAATTAAGTTTTTAAAATGTGCAAAGAATAAACATTTTTGTTATTGTTGATAGAGATGTAAAATGAATTGTATTATTTTATCTCGTGTTATATTTAATATCCCTAATTAACTCATGTTATAATATCATTTCATTTAAATATAATTTAGATTATATTTTTAATATTTTTTACTTTAAATATAATATTTCATCATTTTTTTATTAAATTTTTAAATTATAAATAATTATATATCATATTTTTTATTATTTTTGTATTTTTATTTATTTGATTTAAAATCATTTAGAACAAATAAGTTATTTTAATTAATATTGTATCATATCATAAAAAATTAAATGTTAAATGAAACAAGATAAGATATCTTAGAAAATTTAATAAATTGTATCATATATATCTTATTAAAATCACATCTTAATTTACTCATGTAACTGTTAAAATGCTTAAAATCAAACACGGAAAATAGCTTGAATCACTTTTCTATTATCATTCTTATTATTATAAACCAAAGGAAAGATAAAGCAGCAGTTGAAGATATCTATACAACTTAACCAAAACGTACATATGAGCTCTACGACACTAAGATTTCTTTACTTTTGTTTACTGTTGATAGTAATTCCCTGTTGTGAGGCATACAGAGGACTTGATGCTCACTGCCGGATGGAATTGCAGGTTTAATGGATCCTGGATTCAGTGGAAACAGCGTCTTATAGTAGCCATCCATTATTGCACTTATATTACAAGTTTCAGCAACCTTTTCAATCTGCTCAGCAACAACATTAAACAAATCTACTCAGTCGAGCCATTAAAAACTTAAATGTTAAAGTTTAGAATTTAGAGTTTAGGTTTTAGGTTTTACGTTTTAGGTTTTAAGATTTATGAATTTATGGTAGATAAAATTTTCCATTTGATTTACAATGACAAAATTATGCACCATTTGATTTTAAGAAATTGTAAAAATCAGATATACTAAAAAGATATTAAAAAAAAGTAAAAGAAATTATTTTATTAATTTAAAAAACATATTTTTTAGTTCTTACTAAAAAGACTTAACTATAATTGATATTAATTAAAACAACTTATAAAAAAATAAAAGCAAACCAATCCTAACGATAAAAACTTAAATATATATATTTTTTGCCATTTAAAAACGTAGATATTCAATATACTTTTTAAGAGGAATTACTAGTCGTTACTGTAACAAGTTGATGAGAAAAGAGAGGAGTGTGAGGTAAATAAATTTAAAAAAAAAAACATATATTCAATCAATACAGGACCAGTGAATAATTTTTCATTTTTAAGGGGTAAAAACAGTACATTGCGCAAATTTTCTAACCATGTAACCCAGTATGAAGGTAGTACCTGGTAAATGTCAAGCATATATCCATGAAGATTTTGGTACTCAAGCAGCTTCTTCTTTGAGCACTTGAACAAACCATTGTACACTAAATCAAACCGAATCAAAGTAGTAAACAAGCAAATATCTGCTAGAGTCAGCATATCTCCACACAAGTATCTTGAATTGCTAAAATGAACTTCTAGCTTCTCCAATGTTTCAAACAACTCATTCACTGCCTTATCATATGCCTCTTGGCTCTGAGCAAACCCACATCTGCAAATTTGCTAATTTCTTAAATTTTAATAAAAATAAAATAAAAAGTTTGCAAATTTCATACACACCATCAACAAATAAACGACAGAAAAAAATTAAAAATACAGATTCTAAACATTACATAAATTGTCCACTATATACCGTTGGAAAAATCCTCAAGCATCCCCTAAATGTTAAAATTATATCAAAAACATAAGACAATGTCTATGTTCGGTTGACAATAATAGAAATGATAGTATAAATGATACAAGATATTTCTATTTTGATTTGACTATTAATTTAGAATAAAATGTAAAATATTTCAAAAATAACAGAAATCTTCATTTCTCACGCGACAGAATACACTAAAATACTTTATTTTCCTCATATTTATATAATTATTTATTATTATTGTAATCATTTTATCTCAAGTAAAAATTAATTTTTTTTCTAATTTTACTTTATTTATAATTTTATAAAAAAAATTTAATATTTATTATTATTTTGATTATAATATTTAAACAAACATAATAACAATAATAACATTTCTATTGAATTCAATTCCTATTATCATTTTTATTCTCGTTAAGTTTCTATACCAATAACAAGCATCCTTTCAAGCCTACCAGTGTTAATACTTCTATTAACTCCTGTATTTCTTTCTCTAACTCTAATAAATTATAACTTAAATGTTCATACTATTAAAATAAAAGTAAAAGAGAATGAAACAACATTCAAAATCCACTATGTTTTGTAAATTCAAAATCCATAAGCCATAATCGCTGTCCCATCGTCGATAAAGGAAAAAGAAAAAAAAAAAAGATTTGTCGAAAGGCAATACTGAAACTGGGTATGACGCCAGTTACTAGTGTTAGCAGGGTCACCATCAAGAGGACCAAAAATATATTATTTTTCATCTCGTAGCTTGATGTTTTCAAAAGCCCAAATTCTAAGATTTGTGTCATCTTTGGCAAGATCAAGATAGAAGATTCGAGTTATCAGTCGCAAACACAAGCTGCCATTCAATTTAGGATGCCACCCTCACACATGAGCTCAGTGACTAGCAAGTCAGACTTATCTCTACCAATGCTGCTGGAGCAATAACAAATGAAGAGGATTGACGAAACTGGAGTGGGGCATAGGGACATTGATTTGGTAATTACACAAGCCGGAGTTTCATGGGCCTAGAATCATAGGGATATTTGGTTAAATTGCAATATTTTTGGTTCTATATGAAAAAGAGAGATAATGTCTTGGAAAAACTAGAATGAACTATAAAAAAAAATCTATTTGCATTAACACTGATAAGAATGGGCATGCAAATGGTATCCCGGACCACATTCGGATAATAAACATAGGTTAGTTCGTAACAATTTTTCTACAGTTTAACAATGATTTTTATTTTTTAATATTTATTTAAAAATATATTTAATTTTAAAAATATTAAATCTCAACATAATTCTTACTCTATTATATTATTTAAAAAATTGACATTATTTTTTATTTTTTTAACTATTTAACACATGTTTTAAAAAAAATATATATATATAAAACTAAAAATAAATAAAATTCAATCTAATTATTTCAATTATTGTGTATTTTTATATATAATTATATATATATAAAAATATTAGTACATGTTTGGTTTCGTTTAACCACAATTTCGATATTTTAATAACCATCTTCGATCAACGCCTATCAATTACAATTATTTTAAAAAAAATCGTCTAATTTTTAAAAATAATTATAATTTTAATTATTACCCTTCTTGATATGGCATGCAATAATTAATTAGAAAAAATAGGTACAATTATATTTTTCAATTATACATGACACATCATCTCGTTGTTTAAAGAAGTATTCATAAATTATACACGTGTCCGCATCATAAAGAAAATGAGTACAAATCTAATGACGATTGGATCGGGATATATTTAGCCAAAGAGAGGGTTTCCTATGTATTCATCATTTTTTCCCTTTAATTTTTTAAATAAAAATAATATTAAAAATTAAAAACAAAACAAAATAAAGTAATTTATAGTTAAATCACTTTATTAAGCTTAACTAACAAATGGAAGGATTTTCCGGACACCTTTTAAAATTAGGAATGCTTGTGATATAATAGTAAACACAAGGGGTATTTTTGATATAAACTCATATACTATTATTAGGTGGCCATTAAATTTAATAAATTTGAAATTTTCATACAAACCATCAACAAATATACGAAAATCACGCTATCCCTGAAGTTTTGCAAAATAAGTAATTTAATCTCATATTTTTTAAATAATATATTTTAATCACTGTAATATTATATCATTGTAAAAATAATTATTATAACATTGTAAAAATATACGTTTAGATCTTAATTTAAGACTAAATGCAACTTTTAAACTAAAGTTACCATCCTCGATTACATGGTTTTATAAGAGAAAATTGCATTTGGAGTTAATTTATTTTTACATAGTTATTTTAAATTAAATTATGTCTTTTAATTATCTTAGTGAATATTTTAATTATTTTAGTTCAATTTTAATAATTTTAATAACTTTATTTTAATTTTTTCAATTAGTTTTAAACATTTTACAAAAATATTTAAATTATGTTTTTTAATTATCTTACATCTATTAACATTTTAGTTATTTTAGTTAAATTTCAATAATTTTAATAACTTTATTTTACTTTTTTTTCAATTTGTTTTAAACATTTTATTAAAGTACATAAATTAAAAAAAAATTAATTTATAAAAGTAATATAAAAGAATTACCTGTAAACTCCGTTGTTAACATTCGGGTAAATTATCCGATTCCATTCCTCAATCCTCTCCTTCAACGACGGTGGTGAAAGGTTCAAATCTGCATTTCGAGCCAACCCATTCAGACCCGAATTAAAAAATTCGATAATATCGTAACTCTCATTGCAAACAACCTCTCTCGCCTCCGTATCCCACAACATCGGAACCGTACTCCGTCCGTTGTATGCACCTTTATTCTTACCATAAACCTCCTTCAATGTCCTACAACCATTTGCTTTATCAGGACCCGGAACAACCACATCGCCATAACCATCCTCGTTAACCCTATCCCTGAATTCCCAAGATCCGTCGAATCCCGGGGCAGCAACCGACACCGGCACGGCCTCTTCGAGACCCTTGAGAGCTCGGACGATTAGGGTCCGGTGAGCCCAAGGGCACGGGAGGCCCACGTAGAGGTGGAGAGTTGTGTTTGGGCTTTGTCGGGAGAGTCTATCTTTGGCGCGAAATTGAGAAGGAGGTCTAGAGTAACTTCCGGTGGGATCGGAGGGTGCGAGCTGAGACATCATTAGTTTCCAAGTGGAATTCCAAGCTGTACGGACGGTAGAGATGAGGAGGCCCGGTGGAAGTGAGGGTCCCCATAGAAGTTTTGTGACGGAAGAGAAAAGAGACGATGGGTCTGGAGGTTGGGGTGTTTGGTTGAGGGACATTATGGGTTTTACGATGTTGTTTTTGATTGGCTCGTATGAGATATTGGAAGATTTGGATTTGGGATTTCTAAGAACTGGGAGGTGCGATACGAGAACTGAATGAGAATTCAAGCACTGGCAGTGCATTTTTTTTCCTTCCTCTTTTTCTTAGTGGCTTTTCTGGGCTTTGCCTATCTTGCAATTAGAAGTTGGGTTTTATATTTGAATGCGATAGGAGGTTTTTTTTTTTCATTATCTTTATTTTCACCAAAAAACACTTAAATTATATATTTTTTTAAAAATAAAATATTATTTTATTAATAAAAATTATGATGTAATAATAAAGTTATTTTTATTCATTTATAAAATTATCATTTTATTTTAATAATTTAAAATTTAATTTAAATTATAAAATTACAAGAACTCATTCGCATGGTTTTTAGGTAACTAATTTTATAATCTTTTAACTTCTATAATTTTTATTTTTAATATTATAAAGGTTATAGTTTCAATCCAAACATATTAGTAAAAGAAAATGTCAAAAAAAAATACATAACAAATTATCAATATTTTATAGATAGAAAGTAATGTATTAAGAGGTGAAAAATAACAATATCCTTTTAAGTTTTTACAGTTTGAATATAAATTGATGAGGAATTAAAAATGAAAAAGAAAAAAGTAATATTCTCTACTTGTAAATATCATGAAATATATTTTTATGTCACATATTAAGAAAATATCAAGAGTACTATCCCTGGAAAATTTCAAAGTTGATCCAATAGGGTAGATCGAGAGCTCCAACAGAAATATCTTAATTGATATTATATAATTTCATACTCATTATTTTCTATAATTATTTTAAAAATTAAAAAAAATAATTTAAATTTTTAAATAATATCAATATATAATAAAATCTAAATAATATAAAAAAATATAAATTTATATATTATTAATCTTCTTCGTATCTTAAATAATTGAACTTAGATTATGTCCTTCAAGTGTAATTACATAAGTAAACTAAAATAAAACTGCAATGATATTTCATCATAAAACAGTATGTTTGAGCTGAAAATTGCTTTATTATACTTTTGGTATACCAAATTATGTATCACTAATATATTCATTACACTTACACAACGTCATCTCTTATCATAATTATATATACACATTCTATTTTAAAAAGATTTCACTTTTTCAATCACCTAATATTTAGTTTATTATTGATGTACTAACAAATAGAACATATGATTTTTTATTATTTAATATGCTATTTACTTGTATTTCAAAATTTTAATTTTCTTTTGATTTGACCCCTTAACAAGTAATTTTTAGCTCCATAATAATAAGTAGAAGAGAAATATGTTAAGGTTAATAAAAGATGAATGTCTTATACTTTTAGGAAAAAATGTGTTGGTGTTAGTAACCTTTGAAAATGTTATCAATTATGGCAGAATATGTCTACTTTTAAAGGTAGAAAAGCAACCGTAAATTGCATTTTTTTAATTTTTATCTAAAATATTAATATTTTTTAAATTAAAATATTTAAATAATAATAAATAAGTTATATCGGTACATTTATAGATGATCTATTTATAGAATAATTTGTATAAATAAATTTTTAGTCAAAATAGAGAAATTTTTTTATTAAAAGTTGGTCATCTTTTAATATTATGTAAAAATAAATACACATTATTTTTATTAAAAATAAAAACATACTAAATAACTAAATCATGTGGCTGGAAAAAACTATTCTAACTCTAGAGAATAGACTAGTAATACATAACTCCATCTTCAACTAATGCAAGCAACCTAATGAGATAATGACTAAAAATACTAGTAAATAAGGACTAGTTTAAAGTCTTTTTAAAAGCAATCAAATTCTACACTAGCATTATCCAGCATAGCATTAAGGACAAGGTTTAAAAGCTTCTAAAGAGTTAGTCTTTTTTTTTTCTCCTCGTTGTGTAAGTAATTGGATCGCTCAAAGTTGGGTATGTGAATCTCATTATACTCGTATCTGTGTGTTGATTTCTCGTATATAAAACACAATTTTATTTTTTTATTTAATATATTTGTTTTCTTTTATGTAAAATTAGTTATTACGAATCAATAATTTATTTTTGTTTTTGGTTCGTTTCAGGTGTAACTATTTATAAAAGTACTCGATAATTTTTTAAACAAAAAAATGTAACTTTTTAACACCTTATCATCAAGCTCACCATGAACCCAGCTACCATCCTTGGTGAGGTGGCTAGCAAGATGACAATTTGTGTTCTATAAGTACCCCTATCATTTCTTCTTGTTTGGTATCCAGAAAAGAGGTAACAGAGCCCTGTCAAATTGACATCTCGTCTTTTTTATTTTCGGATCACTAATATCCTGTATATTGTTTGGTATTAGTGATTCATGATTGTGTGAGCAAAATCATGCCTATGAGTGATGAGTACTTAATACTATGTTTTATAAATGGGGTGTATATGAGTTGTGTATCGGCTAATAGTTACCCTCGTACAACTTTTTCTTATGTGAGAAGCCTATGTGGCTATGATCGGTATGTCAACTGGTGGTTGCATTCATGCAATGTCTTTGATTACTGATCACACCAACTTAGGTGGTGTGGGCTTTGAAGAAGAGTCAAATTCGTATATTGAACCTGCATGTTGTAGAGGTAGTAAGCAAGAGTAATAATAGGCATTTTAGGATAAGTGTCCCGACTGATAGAGGTATTTGGGTTTATACTTTTTTATCGAGTTGTATCTATTTATTGCTTTCAGTGGATTGTTTGTTATTGAGTAGTTACCTTAAGCAACCTAAGAATATTACCACTTAGATAGGGTTTCTATGTGAGTTTACCTCATTATATATGTTGTTATGCATGCACGAATATATGGCTAACACATATAGAGTTTAAATTATGTATATTTCTACATACTAAAATTTATACTCTGATTAGAAAGTTATTCTTGTTTATTATATGCTTTCTATTTACTAATTATTTATACCACTATTATGATTATCAGTTATGTGTTTATCTGTTGGATGTTATGCATGATCAAAGTAAGTGTTAGTCTAATCTAAGTGTCTATCTTGTATGAACCAAGATACTAGATATAGACTTTGATGAAAAGACATATTCATTATATGATGTCACACGTTTTATTTACTTTCTATGTAACATACTTATAGCTTTTTAATCATCACTTATACTATAGTAAATTAATCTACATGTTTCCTAATTAATTTATATTACTTATGTCTGTTATATGCATATGAGTTTGATATGAGTCTCTAAGGAGTCTGTATCTTCTTACTTTAATTGTATCCCAAATGTTGGACTCTTTATTGATTTCTATACTTAGATTGATCGTATGATGTGAGACAATAATTATCATTTACTGAGTATGTTATTACATTTGAAGTTTTGAAGTGATTGAAAATCCTTTATTATTTAGTATGCATTTTTATTCACTTGATTTAGTTGTTTTCCATACATATGTTTATTGCTAGTATGGATAAGAGTCTCTAAAGTACACCATCATTCGTGTGTTTACCGAAGCAAATTCTTTCTTACTATTTGTAGTTTTTGTTATGTATTGAATAAAATATGTTGTTTTGTACTTTCATTGTTTTAATTGCTTAATTCACGTTATAAGATCTGTTTGATTGAATTGATATCAAACTCGAAAAAAGATTTTATAAGTTGACATTTTCACCCCTTCATCTAGGTGTTGGTTACATATTCAAGTTAGAAGAATAATAGACTTTAGTGTCATTGTTCCTAGGTACAGGCATCTTCAAAGCCTAATAATAAGTTTATTATTATATATTTTAATTTTTATGGTCTCCACGTGGGATCCTTACTTCCTAATTTATGTTTAGAGAAACAAAATTAGGTATTATTGTGTAATTAAGTTTGTTTGGTTTGATGGCAAAATTATAATTTTATTGAGATTTTTGCAAATTAGTACATTTATTAAAGTTTTTAAAAAGTGAAACCCCAGGGCCGTATTTTTTTTAAGGGTTAAGATATTAATTAATTAAACAAATAAAACAAAAACAAAGAGTTAAAGAGGAAAAAACTGTTGGCGTGTGTTGGAAAAGCAAGGTGCAGAGAATAGCAGACAACATCCATGTTTAGTGGAACACAAAACATGCCAGACAAGATCAATGTTTGGTGGAGCATTGCTACGTTTCTTAGTATATATATATATATATATATATATATATATATATATATATATATATGTATCTTTGTACATTGAATTAAATGAGTGAAAAATAGAGATGAAGTGATATTGATTAAAATAACAAAGATCACATTTTATCATGGTATCAGAGCAATGGTTATTGCTGACTTTCAGAGCAATGGTTATTGCTGACTTAACAAATAAATAGTTACGTCTACAATAGTACTCAGGTCTCCTTGGAGGGCTTCGATCCGATTTGTTGTCTATATGTTTATGAGTTGATCCCTTCGTTTTAGTTTGGACGGTGCTTCTTTAGATAATCATTAGTCGTAGCAATTTATTTTCTCGAAGAAACATGAATCAAGTAAAATCATATAGAAACGATTCTAGAAAATTTCAAAATGAACATCTTTTAGGCAAGAGGTAGGTATCATCGTGCACCTTGTTTGTATATCTATCTGACTGGAAGAAAAAAAAACGATCAGTTGCAATATTGAAAAAGGAAAAAAAAAAAAAAAAGCCACCGGTGCGACCATCGAGTCACTTCGAGTCGCCATTTACGCCAGCGAGCAGTTCGCCGTCGTGGCCTGTGAGAACCGCTTCGGGGGAGCCGTTGTAGCCTGCGATTCACGCCATTTACGCTCGTTCGAGCCCATTGCGGTTCCCAACGTCGCTTGCTCGTTGGGGCGTCACTTCTACGCATCGCCAGGTGGTGCTTCCGTCGTGGGTAGCGGGGGGAGAAACCTCGAACGCATAGCGATGAAGAAGAACGGTTGACGAGTAGGCTACCATTCCAAACAGGGGCCGCTAATGGAAATTTTTTTAGGGTTACGGTTTAAGTTTTATTTATTTATATATTGGTTGTAAAAAAAAGGAAGGAAAAAAGGAAGGAAAAAAATTTTAGATTTCATGGCGGAATCTAGAGATTTAACTACCAATTTCATATTGGAAGATTTAACGGCAAAAATGACGGAAGTTCTAACTAGAGCTCGGATCGACTCATGACCTCCGTTCATTGAAGCGTCGACTGCTCCCATTAGTATCAAGTTGGGAGGATCCAACTATGCCTTGTGGTCCCAGGTGGTGGAGATGTATATCTCTGGCAAAGATAGACTGGGATATATTAATAGGGAGTTTCCTCAACCTGCTGAAACCGACCCCTTATTCAGGAGATGGCGCACTGAATATGCCATTGTTAAAGGATGGTTAATCAATTCGATGGACCCTTCCTTGATTGTAAATTTTATTCGATTCCCAACTGCGAAACAAGTTTGGGATTCTGCTGCTACCACCTATTATGATGGGACAAACACGTCTCAAATGTATGATCTTCGCCGTCGAGTTACTCGTATGAAGCAGGCGGGTGGATCTATTGAAAAATACTACAATGACCTTCAAGGGTTGTGGCGAGAAATTGATTTTCGTCGTCCTAATCCAATGGAGTGTGCGACTGACATACAAAAATACAACTCCATTGTACATGAAGATCGGGTGTATACCTTCCTTGATGGACTTGATGCAGGACTTCGACAAAACTCGAGTGATGTGCTTCAAATTAAACCATTCCACTGCGGTGGAACAAGCATGGATTCGTACGTGGGAAGAGGTCGGAAGACCGTGATGATCACGGTATGGATCAGGCACCGGAGAAGTTATGGCTTTTAAAGGGGTCGAGGACACCGCCATCGATGCAAAAACAGGGAACTTCTTTGGGTAGCAAGAAATCCACAGAAATCCACCATCTCTGACATGAAATGTGGCCATTGCGGAAACTCCAAACACACCGTGAAAGCTTCAAATTACATGGGTATCGGAATGGTGGAATGATCTTGACACGGAAGAAGCGGGACACCGTGGGCGAGTCATTGTGGCTACCAATAATGCCTCACTATCCCTTACTCCTGGTGAATCTTCTCAGATCCGGGTATTTCAAGTAAAGCATTTCACATCTCTACTCGTAGTGATAAGGAGGATTGGATTACCGGACTCTGGAGCTACAGGATCACATGTGACATTTGACCCAAAGATCTCTCCAATACAACACAACCAAGACGGAGTCGTGTTGCCAATGCAAATGGGGTCACTTATCCACGTGAGCTGGAACAGTGACCTTATCTCCTTCATTATCATTATCTAATACTTTACTTGTACCCTCTCTGTCAAACCGACTAATGTCTGTAAGTTAGGTCACTTCAGATCTTAACTGTGTAGTACTGATGTATTCTACTTTTTGCCTTTTACAGGATATTCTCACCAAGGAGATCATTGGGCGTGGTACTAGGAGAGGGGGGCTATATTATGTGGATGACCTCAGTTCAGGAAGAGCCAATCACATGCAAAACACTACTGGTAACAAGGAACGCCAGATTTGGCTATGTCATCGTAGATTTGGGCATCCATCATTCGGGTATTTAAAGCACCTACTCCCCAGTTTATTTTCAAATATCACACATTCCGATTTCAAATGTGATACTTGTATCCTAGCAAAAAGTCATAGGGCGTCTTATCCTATGAGCATGAATAAAAGTATGACTCCTTTTGCTTTGGTACACTCTGATGTTTGGGGACCCTCCCCGGTCATTACGTCATCGGGTCATCGTTGGTTTGTTATTTTTGTTGATGATTGTACATGAATGACATGGCTTTACCTTCTCAAACACAAAGATGAAGTATTTGCTACATTTCACCGGTTTCACACCATGGTTCAGACACAATTTTCTGAAAAAATTAAGATACTTAGGTCTGATAATGGAGGGAGTATGTTAATCAAACAATTCCAGACATACTTGGACAACCATGGTATTCTCCTGAAACCTCGTGTTCACAAACCCCACTGAGAATGGGGCTGCGGAGAGGAAGAATCGGCATATTTTAGAAACGGCTCGGGCCTTACTAATCGGCACATATGCCTAATAAATGCGGGTGATGTTCTTACTACAGCGGTGTATCTACTGAATCGTATGCCCACAAAAACCTTACAATTTCAGACTCCATTAAAGGTGTTATCTGATCATTTTCCCTTGCCTGCTATTTTGATGCTTCCGAATTTTTGGATGTGTTGCTTTTGTCCACCTCCATAAAAATCAACGAACTAAGTTGGATCCATGTGCTGTCCGCTATGTATTCTTGGGGTATGGCGTACAAAAAAAGGGTTACCGATGCTATGATCCAATTACTAAAAAGAACCTATATTACCAATGGATGTCACTTTCCTCGAATCGGAATGGTTTTTCCCATCACCTAGTATCCAATTCCAACTCTTCAGGAGAGTTATGGTGAAGAACAGGAAATTGGCTTGATGTTGAAATATTAGACACTAGTCCCAACATACTCGGATCGTTCCAATCATATGGAGGAGTCATCTATACCCGAGTGTGAAATTCCAAGAGCAGGCCGAAGTAGTAATTGAACCTCGAGAAGATGAAGTGGTTGATGTACCCTCAACTCCGCAGTACTGATGATCATCCCGTTGAGAATCTCCCGAGGTAAGTTATCCTAGCACACCTTACAAACTAATGCTATAATATACGTATGTTGGTTATGTTTTACCTTCGGACACAATCGAGGAAAACCTCCAAATCGATACTCCCGAAGAGAAGAACGACAAATCCAAGTATCCAATAGCAAATTATGTATCTACTTCAAAGTTATCGAGAACCTATCGGGCATTTGCACAAACACTTCTCCTCGTGTCAAATTCCAAATAGCATTGAAGAAGCCTTATCCGATCCAAAATGGGCTCAAGCTATAAAAGAGGAATTTGAGGCATTGCGAAGAATAACACATGGGTGTTAAGCGAGTTGCCTCGAGGAGGAAAGATGGTAGGATGCAAGTGGATTTTCTCCATTAAATATAAAGCGGATGGGTTAGTTGATCGATACAAGGCGAGACTTGTAGCAAAAGGATATACACGAAACACTTGGATAGATTATCAAGAAACCTGCACATTGGCTAAACTAAAAACCGTTAGAGTCTTGTTATCTCTTGCGGCAAATTTAGATTGGCCATTGCACCAACTCGACGTAAAAAATGCCTTCCTTCACATGGTGATCTTGAGGAAGAGATTTATATGGATATCCAGCTAGGATATACGGTTACAACAGAAAAGAAAGCGCATGTAGATTACAACGAGCATTGTATGGACTAAAATAATCACCTCGAGCATGGTTTGGTAGGTTGAGTTCAAACAATGAAGAAATATGAGTTCCAACAAAGCAACTACGATCATACTCTTTTCCTAAAACACCAATTAGGGAAGATAATGTCTTATAGTCTATGTAGGCGACATGATCATTACGAGGGGATGATAAAGAAGAAATCTCTAAGCTTGAGAACAAGCTGTCAAATGAGTTTGAAATGAAGAATTTGGAGCTCAAATACTTCTTAGGTATTGAGGTAAAAGATCGAAACAAGGCATATGTCTTTCCCAAAGGAAATATACCTGGACCTACGCGGGCAGGCGGGACTACTAGATTGTAAACACATTTGATATTCCAATGGTTCAAAATCATAAACTCCGGAGAATATGTGGACCAAGTACCGGCGGATAAACGGAGATATCAACGGTTAGTAGGTAAACTTCATATACTTATCTCATACTCGACGATATTGCTTATCTTTGTGAGTGTCGTAAGTCAATTTATGCACTACCCAAGTGAAGATCATATGGATCTTTGTCAAGTATGCGTATACTTCGTTATTTAAAATCCTCCCTGGGAAAGGACTTATGTTTTCAAAGAATGTTCAATTGGAAGTCCTTGGATATCTTGATTCGGGCCAGGCGGGAATATGAAGGATAGGAAATCTCTTCTTTGGGTACTTCACTTTTGTGGGGGGCAATCTTGTTACATGGAGGAGCAAGAAGCAAAAGGTAGTTGCCTTATCTAGTCTTGGTGAATTTCGAGGAATGGTCGAGGAATATGTGAGCTCGCTTTGGTTGAAAAACTCCTAACCGAGATTGGTGTTGCTCTAACTTTCTGAAATGAACTTATTTTGTGATAACAAAGCAGACCATTGCCATCTCCCGCAATCCAATCCAACATGATCGCACAAAGCATGTTGAAGTGGATCTAACTTCATCAAACGGAATCTTGAAGAAAAATTATTCAACTTCCATTTGTTAAATCCAGAATTAATTGGTGATATCACAAAATCACAGTAATACCGCAAGGAACTTCTACAACTCACTTGACAAGTTGGGCATAAGAGATATATATGCACCAACGTGAGGGGGAGTGTTGGCGTGTGTTGGAAAAGCAAGGTGCAGAGAATAGCAGACAACATCCATGTTTAGTGGAACACAAAACATGCCAGACAAGATCAATATTTGGTGGAGCATTGCTACGTTTCTTAGTATATATATATATATGTATCTTTGTACATTGAATTAAATGAGTGAAAAATAGAGATGAAGTGATATTGATTAAAATAACAAAGATCACATTTTATCAAAAACACTGAGTTCTTCTACGAGAAAAAAAAAGAAGGAAGAAAGGGAAAGAAAAAAGAAAAGAGAAATAACAATTTATAGCTTTTCTATTTCATTTGTGGTAAGTTAAATTTTTAAAACTTAAACTCTTTCTTTAACCATAGATAAAATTAAAAATCTAATATTTGATGTTATTGAAGTATATTTTCATAATTAAATATAATAATTTTAAAAAAGTGATATTTTTAGTCCTTTTAAGCTTTATTTATGTCAAATAATTGTTTTTGGTTTGAGTGTATAGCAAATACATTATTTATTGACTATTTTAAAGAGTTTTTGAACTCTTTTGAAAACTTAAATATTATAATTTTTATTAAATCTAAAATTTATTAATTATTTTACTTAATAATAGAATATAAACAATTAATCATGTCATGCTTATATTATTTAGACTTGATGATAAATTATATTTTAAAAAATAAATGTAGATATTTTATTTTAAGTTTGGGTGCTTTATTCTTAGATTTAATTGTCATATTAAGTATTTTTATTTGAGATTTTGAACTTCAATTCTTATCTATGACAAAAGAACATAAAAAGGATATGTTTAGGTTGAAAATGAGTTTTATCATCTTTTTGAATGATATTTGTGACCCTTTATTAAGTATATCAAATATGAATGAGGTAATTATCTAAATTATATATTTCATGAGTCATGGGAACAATTTGGTGAATGGTAAAAGAATTAATGTTATAGAATTGTGATTCATAGTATTCAAGACTTTTGTGGAATCTAAAAAGAAACATTTTGTAATGAGAATCAGAATTCAAGTAAATGTTGGTTTTAAAGTATTGTAAAGTTGTAATATTTTATAAAATGTTCTATAAATATTGGGATAAGTGTTTTACGGTATATATGTCTGAAATCAATATGTTAATGGTAAAGACAAGCATTGCATCTCGAATTTTGCACATGGTCTTGGGACATTGGATGGTCTATCTTAGAACACAAGATAATGAGTATGCACTACTACAATGAAGAGACTAAAGCGACTTAAATTGAGGTGATTTTAATTTTTCGATCAATCGACTTAAAACCAACAAAATCAACTTAAAATTTAAAGTTGGTCTTATGTGTCAACCGACTTAAAATTTGTATACCCCTTAACATATTTTGGTTATTTTGTGCTAGCCTCATTGCATGTTTTACATCAAATAATCACAAAAAAAAACAAAAAATATGTTTAAAAGAGTTTTTAAAACTTTTTTTCATTTAAAAACTAGATATTAATTAATTACGTAAAAACTAAACTTATAACAAAAAAACTTATATACAATACATATATACAAATTTTACTTAATTTAAATATCACTAAATATTATAAGTAATATACATGTGCTTGGTTTATTAGATATAAAATTACATATATCCATTATTATATATAATTTTACAAGATAAGTACATAATAATAAGATATCTATGTTATTCAATATCATCAGATTTTTCTTGCGACCTTATAATTTGAAGCATGTATTTCGCATATTTTTCTCAAAAATCTTCAAAATTTTGCCTATCATTGCACGTTTTACTCCAACCAAAGAACTACATGTATTTAAATTCAAAATAACAATTTAATAACGTAAATGAATAAAACTTATTTCATAATTAACATCATAAATTCATTAAAAATAACTTATATGTTAAAAGAGTATATTAATAAAAGAGATTATCATATCTTTAGTTGACATGTTGATATTTGAGATGATTTTGCTCATAAATTTAATAACAAAGTAACCACACATAACTCTATCATTTTGTTGTGGAACCTATAGAAAAAGTGTATATGGTTTATCAATTCAAACATCCTTATTATTCAATTATACAATTCATTAAATTAATAAAATTCATTCTTAATATTCGCTTGTACATACCATAATTTTATCCCATATAAGTGATGAGCAAAATTGGCAATGCCAATCCTACAAATACTTTAGTTTTATATTTGTAAAACTCTCGCAAGTACACAAATCATTTTATAAAAAATGACAAATATACTCTCAGGGTCGATCTAAGGAAGAAATATATGTGGTTTTTAATTTATTATTCAAACTTTTAAAAACTAAATTAAATCCTAAACACTCTGTCATGATATTTTGGTTTTTTGTGTTTTCCTAATCTAATAACATAAAAATAAACATAGATATAGATTCAATAAATAATTATGCAAATTTTTATCATTCATAACAGTGGAGTATTTGTGAATATAATAATTAAGTTAATTATTCTTTCTTATACTATTTAGGTTATTAAAGATATAAATTGATATTTATTGATTCTCTTTTTTTATATTTTGGTGGGGTTATATATTCTTTGTTAATAAAACAAATCAATTAACACTTATGGGTGAGGTTAGATATTTTAAATTTTATTCAAGGTGTCCAAATAAAACTTAAGAATTTAATTATCTGAGTACTAATTTTCAAGTTTTAAAACCATTACTCAAAATATGTTGTCAATACATTTTCAAATAATAGTTCTTATAAAATCTTTTGAAATAGAGCTTCACTCTAACTACGGAACAATTGTACCAACAAATAAAATGGCACTACTCTAAATCAGATCAGATAATTAAACCTTAAAATCTAATTTTCATATTTAAGTTTGTAATAAAAAATAATATATTTCTCTCTAACATTCTTAATATAAAATATTGAATAAAAAAATCAATTTATTTTATAGAAATATTTTACATATTTAATATTTCGTAAGCATAACAACGTTATTATTAAATCATATTTACAAACAGCGAATGAAGTTAAATTTAATCACATACAAAATAATATAACATATAAGAATAAAACATAAAAATAATTATAAATATTTCATTTTAAGATTATACTTTAAAAGAATCCTTACAGATCTTGATAATAATTTTGTTTCTGAAAAATCTCCAAACGGATTTGCATTTTCGTTTATTGAATCAAGAACTAAAAATCTATAAAAGCATAGCTAGTTCTTCTCAAAAAGAGAAGAATTTTAAAACTAAAAACTAAAAAACAATCTAGAGAGCGAAAGAGTTGAGAAAATTGTTTCTTAAGGTGTGTTTTTTACAATGGAGAAGAGAGGCTTTTTATAGGTGCGTAAAAGGCTTAAAAAGTGGAAAATATCTTAAATAATGATGATATAAGTGTATTGGACAAACTGGCATACATGTGGGGTGCTGACGCATGCTAAAATTTGGCATAATGCACGCGTGGAATCGTAGTGTGAATGGGCGCAGTTGCGCGTGTTCTTTCAGCATGATTGGGCATGGCTGAGCGTGTTGTTCCAGCGTGATGCATACGACTGAGCGCAGACTTTCAGCGTTATGCGCACATAGTTGGCCAGTTTTGTCCATTTTTTTCATTTTATTTCATTTTTTTTACTTTTCCTCATTTTTCTCAACATATTGGTGACGTATTGCCTCAATATTATTCATCGAGTCTTTAAATTATTTTTGAAGTAAAAATACCTGAAAAAAACAATAAATATACCAATGATTCTGAAAAGATAAATTTATATAAAAATATGATAAAATCATATAAATATAAATATTTTTAATGAATTAAAGTATATTAAATCATGATAATTTTAGTATTTTTTTAAGCACTTATCAATAAGCTTATGTGATTTTTTAAGGACAATGCCCGTACTCTTATTACAAATATTTCATGCTCTATCAAAGTAGAAAACGTTTAGTTCTTTATTCAATATTTCAAAGAATAATAGAAGAAAAATAGCTAATTATAATTCCTATATTCAACAATTGTTTGTGTGTTTTACTTAATTATATAGAAACTGAGTCACAATACCAAATATGATTACCATATAGATCAAGTATTACTAACATCCAATGATCTTGATCTTGTTTAAACTTTAATGGCTAAGGGATTATCAATTTTTGATTTTTCTAAAGTATTAATGCCCTATCACATAATTATTTCACTCTTATGCTAACATAATGCTCTTGATATTGATTTACATGTGATAAATCATAAAATATCACTAAATGTGACAGGTGATTAGCTTCAAGTCGATAATAACATGTCATATATATATAATTAGATAATATAAACATAATTGCAATATACATTCAATCAATATATAAGATTGTCCAATTTCTACTCCAGATATTTCTTTAAGAAGTGGCACAGTTCATCTATTATTCATGCTATTTTTTCTCGCAATAATAGTCATCAAGGAACCAAGATTTTTGCTAAAGTTTATAGCATACTCATAATTATACCTTGTTCATGGCTTCTTCTTAAATGACTTGGTATGTGAAAATTGTCTATTAGATATAGATTTTTCATGAGATACTTCCTTTGTATCTCTTAAATTTGCGACACTTACCAATTTTGGTATAATAGATTAAACAAGAGCTATTATATTAATAAAAATAAAAGAATAATAATAAAATATGAATAGTAAAAAAATTATCTTAAATAAAAATAAATAGTACATATCAAAATTTAGCACAATTTGAATTGACGGTCAAGCCACATATTGTCCAACAACTTCTTGGATAATGGTAGCTGATGAAACAAAATCGACATTGGGTTAGCAATACCAGTTTTTACAAATACATTGGTTTTATATTTGTAAAACTCTCGCAAATGTATGAATCATTTTATAGAAAATGACAAGTATACTCCCAAGGTCGATCTAAGGAAGGAATATATGTGAGTTTTAATTTATTATTCAAACTCTTAAAAGCGAAATTAAATCCTAAACATCCTATCACGATATTTTGATTTTTTGTGTATTTCCTAATATAATAACATAAAAAAAATAAACATAGATATAGATTCAATAAATAATTATGCAAATTTTTATCATTCATAACAGTTGAGTATTTATGGATATAATAATTAAGTTAATTATGCTTGCTCATATTATTTAGGTTATTAAAGATATCAATTGATATTTATTGATTCTCTTTTTTTTATATAAATATCATTTTTGATGGGGTTAGATATTATTAGTTAATTAAACAAATCAATTAACATTTATTGATGGGGTTCATAATTAATTTGGTTAATTAAATTAATTCTTTTTTAAGAGATTGAAAATAAACCATTTAAATGCCACCTTTAGTGGGGTTAGACATTTTAAACTTTATTCAAGGTGTCCAAATTAAACCTAAGAATTTAATTATCCGAATACTAACTTTCAAGTTTTAAAACCATTACTAAAAATATGTTGTCAATACATTTTTGAATAATAGTTCTTATAAAAACTTTTGAAATAGAGCTTCAATCTAACTACCGGGCGATTGTACTAACAAATAAAAGGACATTACTCTAAATGAGATCGGATATTAAATCTTAAAATCTAATTGTTAGATTTAAGTTTGTAATGAAAAATAATATATTTCTCTCTAACATCCTTAATATAAAATCTTGAATAAAAACAAAATCAATTTATTTTATAGAAATATTTTATATATTTAATATTTTACAAACATAACAACGTTATTATTATATCATATTTACAAATAGCTAGCCATGTTAAATTTAATCACAGACAAATTAAATATAACATATAAGCATAAAATATAAAAATAACTATAAAGAATTCATTTTAAACTTATATTTCAAAATAATCCTTATAGAACTTTGATGTTAATTTTGTGTCTCGAAAACCTCCAAACGAATTTGCATTTTAGTTTATTGAATCAAAAACTTGAAATTTACAAAAAGATAACTAGTTCTTCTCAAAAAGAGAAAAACTTTAAAACTAAAAAGACTAAGAAAACTTTATAGAGAGAGAAATTGAGAGAGAGAGAGAGAAAGAGCTGAGAAAATTGTTTCTTAAGGTGTGTTTTTTTACAATAGGAGATAGGATCCTTTTATAGGTGAGGAAAAGGCTAAAAAGGGGAAAATATCTCAAAAAATGATATTGGATGTGTTTGGATAGGCTGACATGCATGTGAAGACGCTAACACGCATGGATGGGCAAGATTTGTAGTTGGACGGGTGCTGATGTGCACGAGGCTCGGCAGAAGCGCATGGCATGACGTGGCACGCGTGGGACTCGACAGATGCATTCCTTTTTTCCTCATTTTTTTCTCACTTATTTATATATATAATATATTAATAATACACTTTAAATATTGTGATATATTGCTTCCAATGTATTTTTTGAGTCTTTAAATTATTTTTGAAGCAAAAATACCTGAAAAATAATATAAATACCTGTGATTCCAAAAATACAAATTTATATAAAATATGATAAAATCATACAAATATAAATCTATTTAATCAATCAAAGTACATTAAATCATGGTAATTTTACTACTTTTTAAGTACTCATCATAACCTCTAACCAGCTTCTTGCTAGTCCCTTAGCAAGAGAAGCAATAAAAACTAAAAATTAAACTATCCTAAATCACTTCCGTGGATTGACATAGTTATATTTAGCATATGAAATAAGTCTTTAAATCCCTAGGTTTCCATAATGGACGAATTTAAGTCTCGTGAGATTTTTCAGTAATGATACCATAAACATTAAACTAAATAAAATAATCTTTAAAATAAAAAAAATAACAAAGAAAAATAAAACACAAAAAATTTCATGCTTAAAATTTAATTTAAGTTTTATAATTAAAACCTTTAAGCATAAATTATTCTAATTTCTTAAACATTCATGATTTACTACAATAATTAGTCAAAAATCACTCTCATATTTTAATCAAAAATATTTCACTTTCACTTCACCCAATTTCAAAGTAAGGAATCTAAATTTGCTTTGACTCTACTCCTCATAAGTCAATACACTCAATTCACTGAATCCTATGGTTTCAAGCACTCATACTAAGGCGTGCGAATATAATTTATGTTTAGAAATGAACTAATAAGTCCACATACTTATAAAAGAAGAAAGACTCAAAATAGTGCAAACTTTGATGTAATGAAAGGAATCGAATGTATAAATTATAAAGATATCATATATTATTTTCATGCATCAATCAAACTTATTAAGAAAAAAATTCAAGATATATGCCTTTTAGAAGTGTAGTAAAATAAATGCAATGACTTCTAAGAGAATTATTTCCTATATTCTTTTGTACTAACCAACTCTCACTACTATTTAAGGCTAAAAAAATGTCGTAGTATGTAGATTATACTATATATTCTTTATTTCTCTATTTTTTTAAAAGATTTTTCAACATATTTTTTTAGATAGTAGACCTATGTACAAATTGTACATTTTTGTAGGAATTTCGTGAGTGGTTAATTTTGTGACTTTTTTGTTTGATTTTGGTTTAGGTAACCTCATATATGTCTCTTTTTGGTAAAAGTCATGCATCAATGAGATAAAGACATATACTATCAATTTCTATTCAAATCATTTAATCTAAGTAAATGAAAAATAAATATATGACACTCTATTAAGATGAGAAAATTCATACATTCAATGCTAATACCTATAGGGATAATCTAAAATTTTGAAGAAATAGAATAAGTGTTTTGAGTAGAAAGAAAATATTTCACTTAGAATAAAGGAAATTAAGGTTCAAATAATATCTCACAAGGGTAGTCTCCACTATTTGATTCCTAAACATCAATTTTGGGTTCGTTTCATTTCAACATTTTATCATAAAATATTAGTTGTGACACAAACTTACTAATTATCATATCACTTCATGATATGTTTTTTGAAATTAATCTAATAATGGAAAAGACCTAATCATTGCTTAAACTTAATTTTTAAGACATGATTATTATTTTTTTTGAAACAAATTTGAACACTACTCTAATTTACCTAAACACACAAATAAAGAAAATAACACATATATAAAAGAAAATAAATTAATTAATTGAAACAATTAATATGAAAATACACAACTAAATAAGCAAAATAAGGGCACATTGTTTATAAAAATTTTAAATTTTGCCTAATTTGTGTAACTTTTAAATCCTACCACTCTCAACCTAAAATCTACATTATCCTTAATGTAACAAATGCAAATTTTAAAAAGAGAAGGGATAGAAAAGTTACCAAATTTCTTTATGTGTTAAGGATTTTGATAGAGAATGCTAGTTGCATCCAACATCATATTTGAATCATACAAATAGATACTCTAATATATCTTAACAAGCAATTATTTTATATAATAAAATAAACAAAGTGCTCATAAAAGACAATAAATTAATAAAACATACTAAATTTCTTAAAATAAAATAAAATTACCTTTCAATGATGGGTTGCCTCTCATCCAGTACTTAGTTTAACATTTTAGCAAGACACATCATTATGGTGCTAAAGACTACTCAGCCAAATGTAATCAATTTCGGTAGTGTTGTGTGGTCCTTCTAAATAAGGCTTCACACAATGCCTATTGACTTTGAATCTTGTTTGTGTCTTGGAATCCAATAGTTCTACTGCTCCATGTGTAAATACTTGGACTATTTTGAATGTTCAATCCTATCTTGATCTTAGTTTTCCTAGAAATAATCTCAAACGAGAGTTGAATAAAAAAACTTTCATTCCAGAGTGAAGAGTCTTAAGAACTAGCCTCGTGTCATGATAGCACTTAGTATGCTCTTTGTACAATTTGGCATTCTTATAGGCTTCGTTCCTAATTTCTTCAAACTCATTAAGATGGAATAACAATTTTTTTCTACTTTATCTAAGTCTATGTTTAACTCTTTAATTTCCTAGTAAGCCTTATGTTCGAGTTCAACGGGAAGGTAGAACGCTTTCATAAAGATTAACCGGTAAGGGCTCATCCTAATGGGTGTTTTATAAGCTGTGCAGTATATCCATAAGGCATCATTCACCTTAAATGCCTAGTCCTTCCTTGGAGGATGCACAGTGTGTTCCAATATTCCCTTGATTTACCTATTACTTACTTCCATTAAACCATAAGTTTGAGGATGATATGGAGTAGCTACTCTATGTGTAATGTTGTACTTTTTTAATACTCCATCAAATATTTTGTTACAAAAATGGCTACCTTAATCACTTATTATAGCTCTAGGAGTTCCAAACCTATTAAATATTAAATTCTTCAACATTTTTACAACAACATTAGCATCATTTATTTTAGTGGGGATAGCTATCACCCACTTGGATACATAATCCACTACAACCAAAATATATTAGAGACCATTGGATAGGGGAAAAGGACCCATAAAGTTAATCCTTTATATATCAAAGAGTTCAATAACTAAATTAGATGTCAATGGCATTTGATCTCTTTTGCTTATGTTTCCTATTCTTTAACATCTATCACATTGTGCACAAAACATACGAGCATCTTTAAAAAGATTGGGCCAAAAGAATCCATATTGTAATACCTTATGGGCTATCTTTTCACCACCAAAAATGGCCCCCACAATGAAGTTCATGACAAAAATTCAGAATGCTCATATGTTCTTCTTGAGGTACACATTTTTGGATGACTTAATCTTGACCAATCTTGTATAAATAAGGGTCATCCCAAAAATAGTCCTTGATAGTTTTAAATAACCTTTTCTTGTCCTGATATGAAGTGTTAGGTCTCAAAACACCAATGGCAAGATAGTTTACAATATCAACATACCATGGATTTGGACCTATATGAAAATAATTGTTCATCAGGAAAGGTTTTAACTATATTATCTTTACTTTCACATTTAAGAAAATTGAAGTAAAAATCAACCTAGACAAATGGCCAACTACTAAGCTTTCACTGCCTTTCTTATCCTTGATTTCTAGGTCAAATTCTTGTAAGAGTAAGACCCATCTAATTAATCTTGGCTTGGCATTCTATTTACTTAATAGGTATCTTAAAGTAGTATGATCAGAATGCACAATCACTGTAGAACCTACTAAATAAGACTTGAACTTGTCTAAATAAAACACTATAGCCAAGAATTCCTTTTAAGTGGTAGTATAATTCATTTGGTCGTCATTGAGTGTTTTGTTAGCATAGTAGATGACATGCAAATGCTTATCCACTCTCTATCCCAAGACTGCTCCGATAGCATAATCAGAAGCATCACACATTATTTCAAAGGATAAAGACCAGTTTGGTGCCATAATAATAGGGGCATATGTTAGTTTCTCTTTCAAGGTATTAAAGGTAATAAGGCAGTCAGTGTTGAAATCAAAATAAACACCTTTTGATAACATGTTGCATAAGGGATGACTTATTTTAGAGAAATCTTTAATAAATCGTCTATAAAATCTTTCATGTCCTAAGAAGCTTCTTATCCCCTTAATTTATCAACTTTAATATCTTTGTTTGAAGTGAAATGTTTTAACACTAACCCTTGTTGAACCATAAAATGACTTTTCTCCAACTAAGGGTTAGATTGCATTCAATGCATCTCTCTAAAACCAAAGTCGATTAATGTAAGAAATCATCAAATGAGTTTCCAAAGAC
The DNA here is from genome assembly GCA_030763125.1 of Hippophae gyantsensis. Classification (NCBI taxonomy): domain Eukaryota; kingdom Viridiplantae; phylum Streptophyta; class Magnoliopsida; order Rosales; family Elaeagnaceae; genus Hippophae; species Hippophae gyantsensis. The sequence goes on from CM061032.1 coordinate 31,852,489, forward strand.
ATAGAAATCATCCATAAAAATCTCAATGAATTTTTCCACCATGTTCGAGAAGATAGACATCATACATCTCTGGAACGTGATGAGGCCATTACATAATTCAAATGGAATTCTTCGAAAAGTAAATGTCCCAAAAGGACATGTAAATGAGATATTTTCGTGATCTTTTGGTGCTCTAGGCACTTGAGAATATACGGAAAATCCATCTAGAAAATAATAAAATTTGTGCCTAGCTAATCTTTCCAACATTTGATCAATGAATGGAAGAGGAAAGTGATCATTTTTAGTATATAAATTCAATTTCCTAAAATCTATACACATCCCCCATCCAGTGATTATTTTAGTGGGCACTAATTCACTTTTGTCATTTTTAACAACCGTTATCCCAGATTTCTTAGGTACCATATGCATTGGACCAACCCACTTATTATCAGCAATAAGGTAGATAATTTCTTCTTCTAACAATTTAAGAATTTATTTCTTAACTACCTCTTGCATGTTTGGGTTTAGTCTTCTTTGGGCCTTTCGTATGGGTTTAACATCATCTTTCAAGTTGATCTAATGCATACACATGGTAGGACTAATGCCTCTTATATCCCTAATACTTCAACTTATGTCTTTCTTAAACTTCTTAAGCACTTTTATAAGTTCTTTTTCTTGGGATTTGGTCAAGGTTAAAAAAATTATCTTTGAATAAGTTTCTCCTTCTCCCAAAAACACATATTTTAAGTGCTTAGGTAAGTCTTTGAATTCAAGTTTAGATGGATTGGCCTATTTACTAGATGGGGAACTGGGTAGATTTAAAAGTATACTATATTTTGTCATTAGTTCATCACTATCTAATTGTTCAGGTACCCCTTAGTTTCCTTATTTAAATATTCTTTGACCTCTTCAAGTGTAAGAACAATTTCAAGATTGTCTTCTATTCTGGTCCGGGAAAAGGTGCATTGGACAAGATTATCCAAAAGGGTGAACATCCAATATTTCATCGATGGTAGAAATATAAGAAAAAGGTGAAGAATCAAAAAATTTAAAATGAACAGTCTCTCCTAAGACTATTATTGTCAAATTTCCCTCTTAGACATCAATAATATTCTTGGTAGTTTCCATAAATGGTCTACCAAGCAGTATTGTGTGCTCTTTATCCAAGGCTATAATTTCTTGCGTATCCAGAACCACAAAATCAATAGGTATTATCATCTTGTCTACTTGTACCAGCACATCCTCAACTATTTCCTTTGGATACTTAAGAGATCTATATATAAGTTAAAAGGACATAGTTATGAGTTTTAAATCTCCTAAATCAAGCAGTAAGAAAATAGAGTAGGATATCAACTTTATACTAGCACCTAAATCAAGCATTACTTTAGCGACCTTCCTATCCCTCGTAGTTATGTTTGTGATAAAAATTTCAGAGTCTTTCAACTTAGGGGAAGTTGGTGCTAAAGTATAGCACTAGAAATTATTGATACTACTACTTGCTCATTAAGTTCATACCTCCATTTCTTAGTATTCAACTCTTTGAAAAACTTAGCATTGGAGGGCACATTCATGATCACTTCTAATGAGTTTTTTCGAAGGTTTGTCAAGTTTAGCACTTGTCTCTCCTTTTTACAATACTAGAATTTCATCTTTATTTTCTACCTAAACTACAAGGTAGATCCTTAGAGATTTCAGGTAAAATAGTATTGACTACCTTAACATTTCGAAGGGTTCTTACATCCTTCACTTGTTTAGGTTGATTGGGCACCTTTCTTGGCTCTTGTTGTTGCATTTGTTCAGCTAGTTGTCCAACTTTAGCTTCAATCCTTTTAATCAAAACCTCCACGGTACTCAACCTTTGATTATTCATCAATTTTTTGTCGTGACTAATTTGAATAAAAGCATTCAAGCTATCCTTTAAGGTTGGCTTAAAAAATTGATTTGATGGGTAAGGGTGGTTTTTATTTGGCCTTAGTGTTTGACATTGGGTGTAGGCTTGGTAATTGTTTGGTGTGCAATGATGGTTAGGGTGATTATAGGTGTTTGGATGATACCTTTGAAGGGAATTGACTTCCTTCATGGAATCCACTCTAGAATCACAAGTATATGAACAATTACGAGTATCATGCCCAATTGAAAAACACACTTCTTGATTTGTCATTTGGTGGATAGTGAGAAGTTACACTTGCTTAGTCAATTCAATAAGTTGCAAGGTTATCTCATTACCGGAGCCAACTTCATTGACTCCTGCTCTCCTTCTTCTAGTACTTCTTTGTTGGGAATCAGAACCCAATAGCTCATAGAAACTATATGTTTCCTCTATGGTCTTTTCTCCCACACCTCCTCCAAAAGCATTATCAACCATGTATTGAATTTGTAGTGTCAATCTATCATAAAAGAATTGGTTCTATAGTTGTAATGGAAAGTTATGTTGAGGACATTGAATAAAAAGGAGTTTGAGTCTTTCCCAAGCTTCATGAAAGGGCTCTTCATCAATTTGAGAGAACGTTGCTATCTTCGTCCTTAGATTAACAGTCTTTTGATGGGAATAAAACCTACCCATAACCTTTTCATGAACTACCTCCCAAGTTGTTAGAGAGCCACAATGTAGAGTAATGAACCATGACCAAGCTTTATCCTTGAGGGTATAAGGAAAACACCTCATCCTAAGCTGGTCTTCATCAATTCTCTATAGTGGGAAGGTTTGGATAATATCATATAATTCTCTAATGAAAGGCTAAAGGTCTTCATTAGGTATACCATAAAAGGAAGGTAACAAATAATAATGAATCTTTTTTAATTCATAGTTCCTTACAACCTCTTGAAATTGTATGCTGGAAGTTGCATTGCCAATGATTAGCATTGGATAGTCCTTCATCATTTCCTACCTATCTCCAGCATCTCATATGACTACTTATAGTTGAAATTGATCCTACTCCTCTTGTGTATCAACACCTAGCTCCTAAATTGAAAAATATTAGAACTCTCTAAGAAAGATTTTTCACTTGACAAAATGTATAGACTTAAAGAAGAAAGACGCAGGAAACCTTAGTTAAATATTTTTTGTAATTCTAAATTTAAAGAATGGACACAATTTTTGAAACAAATGAATTTCTATTATTTCATTGGAATTTTATTACATACATTCTTAAAATAAAAACAAAACAAAACAAATTATAAGAAAAGAAAATACAATAATGGGTGACCTCCTACTTAGGACTAAAATTTATCGTCTTCTAGTAAGACATTGCTTGGAGATTTCATAATGAAAAACTCAATGTATCCACTTCATTGAATTTATTTGATTCAATTTGACCATTCAGTTAGTCTTTGCTTTGTTTTTATAAATGCTCAGTTAACTATTCTATTTGGACTTTCACCTTTTTGATAGAAGCATCCACAAAGTTCAACCATTGATTAGTTTTAGATTAGTTATCTCTGCAGACTTGAATAAAATAATTCAAGATGTCCTCTACGGTTGGTTTACTAAGAAGGCTTGTTGGAATGGACTGGTGGAATTGATGGCCTGACTTATTTGAGATTTCAGCGAAATGAGGGCTGTTTTACCTCCAGGAGAAGTTGGGATGTGATAACTGTATTTTATATAGTTATTTTCACCTATTTTATTAATCATAATTGCTGTGTTCTCTCTATTTTTAGTTAATTTTAGTTTAATAAATTAGTATTTACTGTTTTTTATATATTATAAGAAAAATAAATAAATTGTATCGAAAACGTTCTTAATTTCAAATTTTTGTCCACAAATGTAATTTCAAATATTAGAGTTCTTAATTACAATTTATAAAAGTTGAAAATATAAATTAAATTTAAATTTGGGCTTAATTGTAATTATTAAAAGTTGAAAAATTTAATTTAAAATTAGCAAAGGGCTTGACTGTAATTAAAGAAAGTTTAAAATGTAATTTGAATTAAATTTGTGGGTCAAAATATAATTAAAAGAAAGTTTAATATTCGTGCGGAGAGAAGAATACACGCGTCATCATCCACGCGTGCAACGTGGGCCGTCCGATCGAATCATAGCGGCCCAGCTAGGATTGGCGCGTGTATATCAAACCCGACCAAGCGAGTGGATGCGAGGGAAGATTCCTTCACGCGGCTCGGCGTGTCGGTGGGCCCCGCCGCGCGAGCGGCGGCGTGCGGTGGGACCCCAGCGTGTCGGTCACACGTACGCAAGGGCGTTGTTACGTGCGTGAACCACGTGCGATCTTCACGAGCGAATCAAAGTCTTCCACGTGTCCCAATTTTCCCTTGAGCGATCATCGGCGGACGCGTGGCACGTTTCGGTGGACGCGAAAGCCGCAGAATCTCACACGCGTTATAGCCGTTGCGCGGCCGTTGCGCGCGCCCCATCCGTGCGAGAAATCTTCGTGCGCCCGTTTCCTCTCAACGAATGAGAGTGCCACGTGTCCCATTTAATTGTGTCCCGCGAATCGGAACGCGACACGTGGCAGCGTGGAAGAAAATTAAAACAGAACGCGCAGCGTTCCACCCACTCCCTCGATCCCATTTTCGATACACTTTTTGTCCCCCCACGCGTTTAATTTAATATTTTCGCCACACCATTTTGTCCCCCGCGTAGATTTTAAATTAATATTTTATTGATGTATTTTTTTCTATAAATAGGAGATAGTTTTTAGTTGTAAAAGAGTTTGGTTAGAGTAGTTTTTGGAGTAGAGATTTAGTTTTAATTTGCGAAAGTTTTTAGAGTGTTTTAGTTTTTTCAGTTTGTAATTTTCGTGTGTTGCTCGGTTTTGGACGGCAAAACACGCAGAAGCCATTTTTGGCTTTTGTTGTGTTTTGCGTGTGCCAAATATTTGTTTTAAATTATGTTTTAATTTTATTTACTGCTTCATCTTAATTTTACGTAGTTGTTATAATTTTTATTTTTAATTTTATGAAGTAATTTAATTTTTCTAGGAGTTGCATTTAATCTAAAATTATGAAGCTTTAATTTTAATTATTTTTGTTAGATTTATAAAGGCGTTCGATTTGTTTGTTCTATTTTGTGCGTAATGCTTTTTGATTATTCTGAATCTTATCAAAACGATCAGTGGCACATGAATAAACTTGAGAAAGGCATTTGTGTGTGTATTGCTCGTAAATAGAATGACATGTATGATGAAGGATAGAGATATACCCTAATTGTATGTGTGGCCATTTGAAAACTTAGAACGTAATGAATCTCGGTAAATTTAATTTTCATAGAGATATAGTAAATTAATTTAACGAGGTGTGTTTATACGGAGCTCGAAAGAGATGTATGAATAATAAAAAAAGAAGTTTTCGGTTGACAAATTAAATGTACTAAAAAATATAAATCAAAAGAAAATAATATGATTTGAGTGGATTAGTTTGGTGAAAAATTGCAATCCTAGATTTCTTTTATTTTCTTATTTTACTTTTTTGTTAACCAACGATTGTTTTGGATAAAATCAGAGAGATACAATTTTAGTACTCACAAACTATGGTAACATTTCCTCGTGGGATCGATACTTTACTTACAAATCTTTATTACTTGTGACCGTGTATGCTTGCACGAGTTCGTGTGTTGAAAAACACCCAACAAGATGATTTCTCCACCCAGGATTGTAGGTATTAGAAATGAGGTCAAATCTTGGTCTCTGTTGTTATGGTCCCAAAACATTAACCTGTTTAGGTCCAATTGGTGCATCTCCTTTAAATGGATAGGCTTCAGTATCATGTCCTACGTTGCTACAAAACCATAATGTTCATTATTGGTGTTGGTTGGCGTAGTGAGAAGGGCAACTTGCTTGGTCAATTGAACAAGTTGTTCATTGCTGGAATCAATTTCATGAACTCTAGCTCTTCTTACTCGTAAGTTTTTCTATTGGGAATTTGCACCCAACATCTCAAAGAGGTTATACCTCTCTGAGGCTTTCTTCTCTCTCATAGCTCCTTCGATAATATTATCGACAGTGAACTAGCATTTCTGTGTAAGTCCATCATAAAAGAATTGGTTTTGTAACTATAGGGGGAGTTGTGATGGGAGCATTGAGTAAGGAACATTTTGAACCTATCCCATGATTCATGGAATGGTTCTTCTTCCATTTGAGAAAAAGTGACAATCTTTTCTCTCAACTTTGATGTTTTTTGGTGGGAGTAGAATTTTCCCATGAATTTGTTATAAACGTCCTCCTAGGTCATCAGTTAACCTAGAGGGAGTGACATCAACCAAGCTTTGGCCTTATCCTTCAAGTTGTAGGGGAAACACCTTATTCTAAGATGATCCTTGTTTAAAATACCGAGGGGGAAGGTTTAGACTGTGGCATAGTAGTCCCTAATAAAGGAAAGAGAATCTTAATTAGGCAGCCTATAGAATGAAAGAAGCATGAAAAAATGAATGGTTCTCAAGTAATAATTCCGAGCAGCCTTACCCAGTTGGATATAGGCAGTTTCTGTGCCAATTACTGGTCGTACAAACTCCTTCATGGTGGTTTCCCTAACATGTGGGTTTTCTCCCATTTCTATTGGTTATGGTAAAGGATTAAGGCTTGGTTTTATGTTTGGCTCAAAAATAAACTCATGGTTAGAATCCAGCCTTGTAGACAGTTGTTTAAATTTATAAATATTATCTATGTATGGTGTAAGAAGGTATCCTAAGGATCTCCTACCATAAATAGACTAGTAAAAGCGTAAATTTAAAATACCTATCAATTAAAAAGGTAAAGAATAACAAAATAATTGTACAAAAATTTAGAGAAAATGTATATAGTATTTAATACAAAAATACTAAACAAACAAGTTACGTTAGTCTCTAAGTTAAATAATATAATCAATATTAACTAAGAGTATTTCCATGAAAGAATGGTGGAATAAAGCCTCCTTAAAAACCATCATTCTAGACAAAGCAACGTTCTTAAGAAAGATTAGTGGCACAAAGGCTTCCAAGAACTAATCTCCTAGATAGAACTTACTTAGATATTTACTTTTCATGCTATTACATAGTTAGTTTTTTTTAGAAAATAAAATAATTAAATAAATTAAAGTTTAAATTTTTTTAGAAAAGAAAATAATTAAATGATTTAAAGTTTAATTTTTTTAATTTAAATTCTAAAAATAAAAATCACATAAAATTTTTAAAATTTTGAGAAATAATTTAAAAACTCTATTCCTTCCCTGACAACGGTGCCAAAAACTTGATGAAAGGAAATCAACATCGGGTTAGCAATATTGATTTTGAAGAAACTTTGGTTTTATATTTGTAAAATTCTTGTAAGTGCACTAATCATTTTATAGAAAATGACAAGTATACTCTCAAGGTCGATCTAAGAAAAGAATATATATGAGTTTTAATTATTATTCAAACTCTTAAAAATGAAATTAAATCCTAAACATTTTGTCACGATATTTTGATTTTTTATGTTTTCTAATCTAATAACATAAAAATATAAACATAGATATAGATTCAATAGACAATTATGCAAATTTTTATAATTCATAATAGTTGAGTATTTATGGATATAATAATTAAGTTATTTATACTTGCTCATATTACGTAGGTTATTAAAGATATAAATTGATATTTATTGATTATCTTTTTTATATATAAATATCATCTTTGGTTGGTTAGATATTTTTTGTTAATTAAAAAAATCAATTAACACCTATGAGTGGAGTTGATAATTAATTCGGTTAATTAAATTAATTCATTTTCTCTAAGAGATTGAAAATAAACCATTTAAATGCCACATTTGGTGGGGTTAGACATTTTAAACTTTATTTAAAGTGTCCAAATTAAACCTAAGAATTTAATTATCCGAGTATTAACTTTTAAGTTTTAAACCATTATTGAAAATATTTTGTCAATATATTTTCAAATAATAGTTCTTATAAAAAATTTTAAAATAAAGTTTTACTCTAAATATTGGGTGATTGCACCAACAAATAAAATGACATTATTCTAAATCAGACTTGATAATTAAACATTAAAATCTAATTTTTAGATTTAAGTTTGTAATGAAAAATTATATATTTCTCTCTAATATCCTTAATATAAAATCTTGAATAAAAACATAATTATTTTATTTTATAGAAAATGTTCTAACTATTTAATATTTCGCAAGTATAACAACGTTATTATTATATCATATTTACAAACAACTAGTTATGTTAAATTTAATTACAGACAAATTAAATATAACATATAAGAATAAAATATAAAAATAACTATAAATATTTTATTTTAAAATTATACCTCAAAATGATCCTTATAGAACTTTGATGCTAATTTCGTTTTCTCGAAAACCTTCAGACGAATTTTCATTTTCGTTTATTGAATCAAAAACTAGAAATTTACAAAAGCATAACTAGCTCTTCTAAAAATAGAAGAGCTTTAAAACTAAAAAAGCTAAAAAAAACTAAAAAACCATTCTAGAGAAAGAAAGCTAGAGAGAGAAATATAAGAAATTTTGAGGGATGATTTTTATAATGGGGGAGAGGGTCCTTTCATAGGTGAGAAAAATGCTAAAAAAGTGAAAAACTATTTGAAAAATTGGTATTGGATGTGTTTTGATAGGTTGGCACGCGTGTGTGGGTGTTGGTGAGCGTAGATGGTCGAGATTTGCAGTGGGACAAGCATTGATGCGTGCAATATTTGCAACAGATGGGGGCTAACGTGTGTGGGATTTATAGTAGATGGGTGTTGGCATGCGTGGGACTCAATATAGGTGTGCGTTGGCTGGGCATGGCACGCACAAGACTCGGCACATACACGCGGCTTGGCGTGGCATGCACGGGGCTCATTGTCGGTATGCTTTGGCTGGGTAGTTTTGTCCATTTTTCCATTTTTTTACCTTTTCTCATTTTTTTCTCACTTATTTGTATAATAAATACTATACTTTAAATATTGTGGTGTATTGCTTCCAAAATTTTTATTTAAGTCTTTAAATTATTTTTGAAGTGAAAATGCCTAAAAACTAATATAAATACTCTTGAAAGCGAAAATACAAATTTATATAAAATATGATAAAATCATACAAATATAAATATATTAAATCATGGTAATTTTTATGTTTTTTAAGCACTCGTCAGTAGCATTAGAGGGCACTAGTAATGGACAATGATGAAACCATGATTGATCAATTACTATTTACCAATGATTTGGTAAATATTGATTGTGAATCTTTCGATCATTACTCAATTATTGTACCATTCTAATAGAAACATAGTCCGCAAATGATGGATATTTCAATAGACATTTCACATTCTGTAAAACATTTAGGCATTATATACAATAAATAAAATATATAATGAAAAATAAAAATAATATACCATCTACATACGCTTTAAATCTTACCATGAATGATTCATCAAATGGAGGAGAACTCCCATGTTGGGTAGCTATCGTAAGAACATTCCCATCAGTATATTCTTTTGATTGATGGTAAGAATATACAGATTGCATTGGAGACATTAAACTACTATGTGATTGCATGGGCATTTCTGGCATATATGTGGGTCTAATAGGATGACTATATCTCATAGAGGACATAGGTTGGCCATGATATTGCATGGATGGCATGCCTAGGATGAATAGTGGCATGCTTGGCATGTGTTGTGATGCAAATTTATTTATACTTGCAAGATCACTTAACATAGTAACCTTAAAGGAATTCAATTCTTCTCCAACTTTTTTTAACTTATCCTTACAAACTATCTCAGGCTTTTGTTTTGGAATATTGAAAAGCTCCATGAAATCATCATATTGGCTTCCTCCCCTAACCTAACCAAAATGATCGAGTCTAAATGTATAATATATGACATTTTTTCCTAGTTGCTCATTTAATTCACCCTTATTTATTTGTTCTTGAACCAATATCTATAAATAATAAAATAATAAAGAATATCATACATTATTACATGAATATGTAAAAATCAAAACAAAGACTTTGTATTAATTTAAATTACTAACCAACTTATTGAGTTGTTCTTCTCTTCGTTTATTCATTGGTTTTGACTTCTTCATTTTTGGTGTCTTTTTTTTATATACAATTCAACCTAGGTAATCAGTCTATCCAATTTAGCTTCCTTCGTACATAAATTAAATAATTTTATTAACCAATTTATTAACTTAAGTTAGAAGAAAATAAATATAAAAATAGTTATAAATTAACAACTTAATATTACCATTCTTTGTATGACTTCAGGATTTGATAACCTCCTAGTACGATTAGAAAAAATATTCTATATTTGTATATTTTGGTATTCTTCCCTAATGATTTGAAATTCAATTGTACGTCTATAATCCACAAAGTCTTTTTATACTTGGGGTTGTATCCACAGTGATCTTCAGGGATTTTATACAATTCTTTTTCATTAAGTGGTTCCAAATATAAAAACACATAATTTCTAGTCAATTTAAAAATTTTGTATTCCTTCCATGCCTTATTTGCAATTTTTTAGTACTTATTAACCCAATTATTGGGGACTTTGAAATGATTCTATAAAAAAAACATTTGAGAGGAGATATAATACAAAAAAGATATAACATGTAATTAATTATAAAACAAAACAAAAGAGACTTACATAAATGGTTTTTCATATCTTGTACTTTTCACATTCTTCAACTTTATTCCAATTATTTATATTAATTGGTATACTTGACTTGACAAGTCTAATGATAGATGATTTAAAATATTGGTCATTTTCTCCCAATGGATTACCAGTCACATCAAATTCATCGGGTATTCTATCATCTGGATTGAGTGAAGCATCAGGTAAATTAGCCTAACCCATTCTTTTAAAATGCCTCAATGGATCATTTGGATCGATAATCTCTAGCACCTTAAGATGCATGAAATATCTACAAACAACGATGAAATAAAAATTAATTCATAATTTTAACTCTAAACATATAAACAAGAGTTATTCGAATAATATATAATATACATTATATTTAATTAGGTTATCGATTGTATATATATATTATTTCATAATCACTTCGAATCCATGACGATGAATCATCGTCATGGACTAGATCATCACATGCATTAGAAAATTTGTTTGAAAAATGACTAATATTTGATAACATATCAAGCATGTCATTATCTTTTAAAGCATTGCAATGGTAGAACTCTTTTTGTGAAGGCGTTAACACAATAGACCATCTTGTGTCAATTTGATCGCTCACGTAAAATACTTGTTTTTCATAAAGTGTTAACATGAAATGATTATCAGTGTGTCATATCTTGGATAAGTTTACAAAGATAAATCCAAAATCATATATTTTATAACCAGCATTTATAGTGTCTTCGACCCAATCACACAAGAATACTATTTCATAGAAGATCTCATAATCGAGTTCCTAAATTTCTTGAATTATACCATAATACGTTCTATAAAAAAATACAGGATTACCATCTTTCTAACATGAAAATAGTTAAAATAAATAAATAAATAAATAAATAAATAATACATTATCTTCTTCTAAGCTTGAATAAAAATAAACAGCCTACATAAACCAAAAATAAATACAAATAGTCAATAACACATAATATATATGTATATATATATATATATATATATATATAGTAAAAAATAATTTTACAAAAATTAAATAAAAATATAAAACATCTATAATAAGTATAAATATATATATATATATATATATATATATATATATATATATAAGACATGAAATTAGTTAAAATAAATAAATAAATAAATAATATATTGTCTTCTCCCAAGCTTGAATGAAAATAAACAACCTATATAAAATAAAAATATATACAAATAATTAATAACACATAATATACGTAAAAATAAAAAAAAATTACAAAAATTAAATAAAAATATAAAACATCAATAATAAGTGTAAAATAATTCATAAAAATATTTACAAGAATAAAACAAGTGAGAAAATGAAAGAAAAATGTGTTTGGTAAGTAAGAAAATGAAGAAAAATAGGTAAGAAAACATTGAATGTTATACTAAAAAAAGGGTGGATTTGGATAAGAAAGAGAAGAGGAACAAAACTTAATTGGCGGCGTCGAAAATGGTTAGAAATGAACAAAAATATTTGGAGGTAATGCATGGATTGAAAAAAAAAATAGGAGACAGAGGGAAAAACTGTCGAAATGAGGAGGAAGAAAAAAAAAGACTATTAGCATCGGTTCTACGTGTCAACCGATACTATGTGACATGTGTAGTGTCGATTGACACATATAACTAATGCTATGTGTGACGCGTCAGTTGATGTACATAACCAACGCTACATATGACATATAGCATCAGTTGTACGTGTCAACCGACACTATTTCACATGTAGCATTGATTGACATGTAGAACCAATGCTATGCTTGATGTATCAGTTGATGTGTACAACTAATGCTACATGTGGAATAACATTGGTTGACGTGTTAATTGATACTACGTGTCACGTGTAACATCTGTTGTACACATCAACTGATGCTATTTTTTTATTTTTTTAATATTTTAAATTTTAAGTTTATTTGAAATCAATTTTTTTACTTGAACTAACTTGAAATTTTAAGTCGATTTATAAACATACTCACTTATAATGAATTATAAATCAATTTTAAATCCCAACTTAAATACTCTTTATTATAACAGTGATATGGGCCATAGTCTTGGGTAAGGGACAACTCATTCAACTCATTTTGGGACACGAAATGAGGGATTAAAGGTATGTACATATATGTGTTTCATGTTGATTTTTACTGGTATGGTTTACCATAGAGATTTAATATTATGTAGTGAAAAGTTTGTTTATTCTTACCCTATGCGTTATTTGGTTTACTTCTTAATTGAAATTTTAAAGACTTTGATTATCTTATAAACTATTTGATTTAAGTTAATTTTAATATAAGATGCTCATATTTAGATATGATCATTTAAGTAGTTAAATACACATTTGTTTTAAGATTATTTATGTATTTGATTATACTAACGATAATGATTGTAAAAATTATATGTCGGAATAATTCTACTAGATAAAACTCATTTTTTTTTATCTTTCTAGACGACAAATAGTAGATAGCTTGGAACTTGACAAGATTGTTTGGATACAAGTGTGTCTTTTTTTGTAGTTAGTAGAAATTGAAATATTGATAAAGATATTTTGAACGACTGTATAATTATTATCATTATTTTAGAATGTGTTGAGGTAATGTGGCATGTTTTAGATAATTAGAGAATCTATATAGATTCTCGTGCCTTACTCTGATTTGTCAATTCCTTTTATTAGACTCATTGATCTCGATTTTTATTGGTACCATTTTTCTTCACGAGACCTTAAACTTAAATGTTAAGAACTCATTTCCTTCTTATTGATCTTTCACGAAATAAGTTTAAATATTATCCCTTATTTATACATGATTATTTTCTTTCTTGATTCTACAAGTTAATCTTTAAATCGTTTTCATGTGAATATTTAATGCATTCTTGTTATTCAACTAAATCAAATTTTATAGTGTTTTATTTGTACTCTTATTATTCTAGACCTCTAATCATGTTTATAATTACTTAAATTTTATTATATTTTTATATTATTTGATCTTGTATTAATAATTTCATTTATTTTTCCTAACACTCTTTAAATTTTTGAGCGCTTGAATATCAAACTATATGAAAACCTAATACACTAAGAAACACTAGAATAATAATACTCACTTCTATTGCTCCCTCGACATTTTCTGTCGTACTTTCTCTCCAGAAGATGAGATATCTAATTAGAATTTGGATGTTTGAAGGGTAAGTTTGTAATTTTACTCTCCAATTCATTAAGAATTTTTAAAAGTCGGCATATGCTCAAAGTAATTTCTCATAGAAAAATTCACCTCCAATTATATTTCTTCCAAATATATTATTCTATAAATAGCTCTTACATTCAAAAAATATATTATAAAATAGATATATAATTAAAATATATTATTTTTTATAATAAATTAATTTTTAAAGTTAAAATTTTAAATTCAATAAATAATATCAAAATTATGAAGTAATTTATATTAAGTGGATACATAATATAAATCTCAAACTTAATACAAACATGGTAAAAGTTTAATCAATGGTAAATTCATTGTTAAATTATGACGAAAATTATATGATATTATTATAAATTTATTTGAAATAAGTTAATACTTAAAATTTGATGAAATATGAATATTTTAAGAATAAAATTAAATGATTGATTGTTATTAACGAGGTATCATTAAAATCTAAAGGAATAATGTGCTTTCATTCAAAGATAATTGTTAATTGTACTAATAAATTTTATATTCATAATATTTTCGGTAAAATTGAGTTCTAACAAATACCATAATCCCACAATTTCCTCTCTTTAGTACGCTAACTTTACTAATCAACATGTAGCAATACAATTTGAAATATCGTCGTTCCTATTTCGTATAATTTTCGGGCAAATTTTTCGCTTCTGTACTGTATTTTCATTCCTTAATTTCGTTAATCGGAAGTATAAATTATTCTTTTTTCGTCCTTTTGCTATGTCTTGATTATAACGATGTCTTCCACACTTATGTTTTCGGTTCCTTATACTGTCAATATTTTGTTAAAATCTTTCGAGTTCAATAAAATTATGGCTTTTCTTGTTTAATTTTCTTCAGAAGAACCCTAATCAGTGATTGCTTTTGGGGGGAGGGAGTTATGGATCAAGGGCCAGTAGTGATGTATATAAGCTCTGACGAAGAATCTGATTGGGGCGAAACTGAATCCAACGACTTTGATTGGTTATCAGAACTACTCGTCGACGGTAATAAATACACAGTCGACGATTCTGATGAGGTTGTGGTGTTGAGTGAGGTAAACCCTAAACCAAGGTCCAGATCTGCCAAACCGACGGTGAGAGAGCATGACGATGATTGTGTGGTTTTAGATTGTGACCCCGACAAGCTTGCTAAGGCGGTCGATGATTCGGCAGATGGCTCGGACGAGGTGCTTATTGTTGGGGAAAAGGGCCAGGTGTGTATTAACAGGTTCATCTCGGTACAAGCAATAAATTTTAGGTTTAGTTGCTTATATTTTCTACCTAATTTGGCTGTTATGTGAGGAATAAAAACTAATATTAGAGTAATTTTAAAGTTTGTATAATAATTTAATTTGTTAATGTATATATATATCTGTTAATGTATATCTCTTTACTTTAGACATATCTATATCTAGTTACTTTAGACATATCTAGTTTACTTGTAACTTTTATATAAAAGCACCATATATATTTATTTAATAACTGAATAGAATACAATCATTAAGTATTTCTAACATGGTATTAGAGCCACTGTTCTTATCTTTCTAACAGTCTTATTTTTTTTTTTTTGGTGTTACTCAACCCTTATAGCTTCCGCTGTCACAATAGCCACTGCAACCACTCATCGTTGAACCTCCGACGTCTTTCAGTCGTTGTCCTTAGGTTTCGGGCTTACAGTCGCCGTTGTTAAGGAGTTTCACACCACACAGATCACTGCAATCACCGTCGCTGTCGTGCATCTTGCTCCGATAATTTTTCTGTAGATACCATTGTGATCGGATCGACTAGATCTACACAACCGTGGAAGTATTGCAGCCATCAAACACTGCACGCTCCCATATGCGTCGCTCAAACGATCTGCACGTCCTTTCACGCGTCGCCGCTGAAACTAACCATTGTCGTGAATCTTAACCCGACGACCTATCTGTAGATACCACTATGATCGCCGCGACCAGATCTACATAACCATGGGCGTATCACAATCATACGCTTCCAAACGCACCGACAACAGCAACCGCGCGTGAATCTGACGCGCCAAGCACGCCGCGCTCTGGCCTCATGACGTCATCAGTAACTTGCCTAGGGTTGACGTGATCATCATTCAGTTGACGTCATAGAGACCCCGTTGACCGTTGACTTCTCGTTGACCGTGCTGATCGTTGACTTTTGCAATACAGGTCCACCCTACCCAGTTTTTTGCATAGACCTTTTTGCAGTCCGTTTTTGCATATTGTGTTTCCAAATGGATTAAAAGGATGCTTTTGTTTCTTGTCCTATCAATACTATATTGGAGGGGACCAAGAATTACTTATCATGGTCTCAAGCTATGCGCAGTTTTCTTAAGAGTCGTATGCTCTAGTATTATTGTATTGGTGCAATTATCATTCCTGTTAAAAGAGCAAGTGAAAAAGATGTTATTTTTCTTCGTCGCATGATTGAATAGGATAGTCACAACCACATGATCTTCACATGGATTCAGAATATTTCTATTCCCTCCATCTCCAATCTGTTGGGCAGCTTTGATGATGTCAAATCAACATTGGATATGTTGGCCAAAAGGTATTCTACTACTCACGGATCCATGAAATATCAACTAATAGTTGAATTACATCAACTTCAATAGGAACCAGGGTAATCCATCAATGACTACTTTGATCAACTTTGCTTCCTTTGGGACCAAATTGACCTTTGTGATCCAATTTGGGCATGCTCAACAGATGCTCAACAATATGCTACAATTAGGGATGAATTTCGTCTCTATGAGTTCTTGATGTCACTCCACAAGGACTTTGAGCCAATCCGAGATCAGCTTCTTAATTGCAGTCCTCCTTCCTCTCTTGATACTGCTGTAAATGAGTTGGTTAGAGAAAAAGCTCGGCTTGCAACCCTTCAAGTCCAGAATAAGCTCAATGTTTTGGCTATTACTCCTCCTACTCCTGCCATTGAGCAATCTCAGCAATCAGGTGATTCCTTTGGCTTTTACAATCGTTGTAAGCAGAGCAATAAAAGGTTCTGCCATTATTACAAGCGTCATGACCACACCATTGAGACTTGTTACCGTCGCAACAAATTTACTGTTGTTGTTGCTAATACTGAGCCTACTTCGTTGATGCCTTCTAGTTTAGTAGAGTCCCAATCTTCTGAATCCACTATCAACCTCTCCTCCACTGAACTACAGAAGATCATAACTCAGGTTGTTCAAATGGCTGGTAATGCATCTCTTTCCACTACTCTCTCAGTTTTGTCCGGTAAGTCTCAAACTTGGCTTTTTGACTCTGCATGTTGCAATCACATGACACCTCACTCATCTTTATGCTCCAAACTTGACCCTACACCACATCCCTTTAATATTCATATAGTTGATGGTTCCACCATTCATGGGAATAGTCTAGGTTTTGTTTCGACCTCTACCCTCTCTATTCCTGGGGTTTTCCATGTACCTGGCCTATCTTATAATTTATGCTCTGTGGGACAATTAGCTGAACTAGGATATCGCCTCATTTTTGACTATTCTGGGTGTATTGTGCAGGATCTGAGGACGGGACAAGAGCTTGGGACCGGTCCTAGGGTCGGGCGTATGTTTCCCGTAAATAATGTTCATCTTCCACCTGTTGTTGCTGCAACTGCTGCAGTTTCTTCCTTACCTTCTCTCGCACTTTTGCATTCTCGTCTTGGTTATGCCCCATCCACTCGGGTACAACAGTTAGCTTCTAAAGGTCTATTGGGTTCTGTGTCCAAAGACAATTTTGATTGTACTTCATGTCAGTTAGGAAAACAGCCAGTTTTACCTTTCAATAATAGTAAATCTATCTCTAATAGTATTTTTGAGTTAATTCATTTTGATATTTGGGGACCTTCTCCTGTTACTAGTATTGGTGGATTTCGATATTTTGTTGTTTTTATTGATGATTATTCTCGTTATAGTTGGATTTTTCCAATGAAATCTCGTTCTGAAATTTTATTAATATACAGTAACTTTGCAAAAATGGTTGAAACACAATTCTCCAAACATATCAAAACTTTTCGATCTGATAATGCTCTTGAATATACTCAAAATGTTTTTCAAGCTTTGTTACACTATGGCACTGTACATCATCTAACCTGTCCAGGAACCTCTCAACAAAATGGTCGAGCCGAAAGAAAACTTCGTCATATTCTTGACACTATTTGTGCTCTTCTTCTTTCTGCCAAAGTTCCTGCCCCATTTTGGGGTGAAGCTTCTCTTCATGCTGTTTATGCCATTAATCGCATTCCAAGCGCTGTCATTCATAATCAGACTCCGTATGAGCGCCTTTTTGGGTCATCTCCTGACTATCATTACCTTCGCTCATTCGAATCTGCCTGTTTCGTTCTTCTTTAGCCTCATGAACACAACAAACTTGAGCCTTGATCTACACTTTGTTGTTTTCTTGGTTATGGTGAAACTCAAAAAGGGTATCGATGCTATGATCCTGTCTCACATCGTCTTTGTGTTTACCGTAATGTTGTCTTTTGGGAACACCGCTTATTTGTTGAACTTTCTCACTTTCGTTCTTCCTTAACTAATTCAAATGTTTTAGAAATCTTTCCAAATGAGTCTCTTGTTCCTTCTACAGATACTTCTAATCCATCTTTGGACTTCACTATTCAATCTTCAGATATTTTTGATGATTCTCCTAGACAGGTCGTAGAAGAACAGGTTGATAACGAGCTATCCCACCTTGAACATAGGTCCCCTGTTCCTGCTCCGCCTGAAGATCCTCCACAAGACATTCCACCTCGCCACTCAACCCGGGTAAGATCCATTCCTACACATTTACTTGACTATCATTGTTACACTACCCTTGCTACACTCCATGAGCCCTACACCTATCGTGAGACATCTATTAACCCTTCTTGGTAGATTGCAATGAAAGAAGAAATTGATGCATTAACCAAAAATCATACTTGGGATCTTGTTACTCTCCCTCTTGGTCAGTCTGTGGTTGGTAGTAAATGGATCTATAAGATCAAGACTCGCTCTGATGGGTCTATCGATCGCTACAAGGCTTGTCTTGTAGCAAGAGGTTTTACACAAGAGTATGAGATTGATTATGAAGAGACTTTTGCTCCAGTTGCTCGTATTTCCTTTGTTCGTACCCTCTTAACTGTTGTCGTTGCTAGTAAATGGGACCTTTTTCAGATGGATGTTAAAAATGCATTCCTTAATAGGGATCTGCATGAAGAAGTCTATATGTAACCTCCTCCTGGTCTTTCTGTTGAAACAAATAAAGTTTGTCGCCTTCGACGTGCATTTTATGGCCTTAAACAAGCTCCACGAGCATGATTTTTCAAGTTCAGCTCCACCATCCTTCGCTTGGGTTACACTGCCAGTCCTTATGATTCTGTCTTATTAAAGGCATCATTTTGCTTCTTCTATATGTGGATGATATGATCATAACTGGTGATGACTTCAGTGACATTCAAGAACTCAAAGATTTTCTTAGTGAACAGTTTGAGATGAAAGACCTTGGACATCTAAGCTATTTCTTGGGTCTTGAGATCACTCGTTCCACAGATGGTCTTTACATTACTTAAGCTAAGTATGCATCTGACCTCTTATCTCAAGCTGGACTCACTGACAGCAAGACTGTTGACACTCCAGTTGAACTTAATGCGCATTTGACACCATCAAAGGGGCAACTATTGTTTAATCCCTCTCTTTATAGACGATTGGTTGGCAGCCTGGTTTATCTTACAGTTACTCGTCCAGAAATTTCTTATGTTGTTCATCAGGTGAGCCAGTATCTGTCTGCTCCACGATCGACTCATTATGCTATTGTTCTGCGTATTCTATGATACTTGAAAGGCACTATCTTCCATGGCCTTTTCTACTCTGCTCAGTCTCCTTTAGTACTTCTTGCATTCTCGGATGCTGATTGGGCAGGAGATCCCACTAATCGTAGGTCCACTATAGGTTATTGCTTTCTCCTTGGTTCTTCTTTGATTTCTTGACGAAGTAAGAAACAAACCTTCGTGGCCCGCTCCAGTACTGAAGCCGAATATCGTGCTCTTGTTGATACCACATCTGAGCTCCTTTGGCTACGATGGTTCCTTAAGGATTTGAGTGTGTCCACATCCTCTGCAACTCCCCTTTATTGTGATAATCAGAGTACCATTCATATTGCTCACAACGATGTCTTCCATGAACGGACTAAACACATCGAGATTGATTGTCACTTTAATCGCTCTCATCTTGTCCATGGTGTTCTCAAGTTTTTTCCTGTTTCCTCCAACGATTAACTTGCAGATATCTTCACTAAGACACTTCCTAAAGGACGCACTCGTAATTTGGTTGACAACCTCAAGTTTGTCTCACATCCACCTTGAGGTTGAGGGGAACTGTTAATGTATATCTAGTAACATATTATAGACATATTTAGTTTACTTATAACTCCTATATAAAGGCACCATGTATATTTAATAACTGAATAAAATACAATCATTAAGTATTTCTAACAGTTCTGACATGAACAAAACTTGCTCTGAAAATAGGGCTACCATTGTTTTTATATTTAATTGCTGGTTTCTTGTAGATTGCTTTAGTTAAGAATGTGGCCAAAGGAACATATTGTTGTATGGTTCGATAACGGGTGAGGGATGCACAAAGCCCGATCTATAGGTAAAAGGGATACCGTAGTCCCTCTTGGATACATATTTAGTCCTCGTTTAAAAGAAAGAATTTGGGACACTTAAATCCAATTAATACATTAGTGTTCAAAAATCGACCAAAATCTATTTTTTTTTGGGCACATTAACACCATTTTAAAGTAACTGTATCTATTTTGCTGCACTATCTTTTAGACTTATAATGTGTTTTTAAATTATGAGTAAGAGCCTACTAACTTGTGGTATTTTTGTTCAACTTCCTTTGATTGTGGAGCAAGTCCATCGTTTGAAATTGACTGCTGGTAAGAGTTATTATTTTGAAGTTATTCGCACCTGTGAAAGCTGAGTTCAAGTGCATGGAAGACATCTAGATAGATAGGGAAACTAACTAATATTCAAGTGCTTCAGATTTCACTTTGAATAATAGTATACTGTCTTGTTTGGTTAGTGATATTGGAATTCCACAAGGAGTGGAAGTATAGCTCAGATTTTAACTAGACGGGCATCTGTGGATATGTTAAATTCAGCTTCTTTATTCCGTCAACTATTTGGCATTATGGCTCATTACCTCATTTTATCTAATTTGGTCTTTCATTTAGCTGGAAAATTTGGATGCTCATTTCTGATGCAATTTCTATTTTGGGAGTTTGCAGGTTGCGTGTAGAGACTTTCCTCATGCTCGACATCTATGTGCTACATTTCCTTTCAGTACCACACCACATCAGACACACTGTGACTTGGTAACATCACCTCAATTTTTAACATAATCTATTTATAACGTATTTTGCATGCTTAAACACTAAACCTTGTCCTGTTGAGATGTAGTGTCACTGCTACGTTTGTGACCTACAAGCACCATGTGTACATTGGGGCACCGGCATCTCTAATAGTGATCACTGCCATGCCACTGATAAAGCAGAGACATGGAAAACCCAGAGGAATGACTTGAAGTTTATTAAAAATACTTCTTTACCTACTTCCAAATTTCTCGATACTTCTCCAGCTGTGGCCATGCCTCAAGCTAACCGACACCCACCACAGATTATCATTCACTTGTCACCTGATTCAAGAGTGCAAAATCAGTTCCCTAGGCCAGCTACTATCCGTCCTTGTTCTTCCTCAACCAATTTTCCTGTCTCAAATACCACCAACCAGGATAGAAGTCAACAGTTGGGATGTGTTATGGCCAGGAACAGATTCCCATCATGCCCAGTTCCACAGAATTTTCCCCAAACACGTCATGCTAATATCCAAGGCAGCAAATGTCACCATATTAATAATTTGGGTCCTCGATTTGTCTCTTATCATCCAATGTTTAAAAGGCCAGTCACCACCACTGGGGCTTCCTTGTCAACAACTCAGTCCATATATAGCTCTTTGAACGACACTGTTAGTCTTGATGGAACACAATATGCTTTGAAACATGCTTCAATGGCTATGTCAAATGACCTAAATACCATCACGGGGGAGAACTTTAGCAGTAGTACACATCAAATTTCTCCATATTCCATCATGTCCAGTGCAGTAGGAAACACTGTTCTTCCTGAGGCGCAAACATATGACATGCCTCCATCATCAAATTATAGCCAGAATTTATATCATCAGGCAAATCAATTGCAGCACAATGACCAAAGTATTTATCAGCTTGGAAATCAAAGTCCAAATGACTGCCAAAATTTAAGTCAGGATTACAGTTTTACTGCCAGTGCAGTGGATAGTTATGACCACAATTTGGTAAATGACCACACTCAAAACGAACAGCATCCAATTGAACATTGTCAAGTCCAAAGTACAGAGTATACATGTGAGCCTTTAAAGGATTTTGAGAATTGGCTTCTGGATGACCAATCAATAAATGTCTCTCTGTCACCTCACCTGAATGACTCGTCTGCTCAATCTGTTCCTTTGGATACGTGTATGCATTTCTTTGATATTGAGACCTTCTTAAATGGTCTCATGCATGCATAGTAGAATCTTAAAAGTGTGCTGCTTATAAAGCTGATTAGCTTGCATGATAGACTGTTATTCTCTTGAAAGAGGCAAAACTGGCTAACACCTCTTGCACTTGGTATTAAGTATTTCCATTTTCATGAACTTTGGTAGTGTATAATCCATATGAAGTACAATGTGCAAGTGGTTGTAGGTTTGATAGGTTGTATAGAGGGAGAAAAAGCTTCGTTTCCCACATTGTCCCTCGATATTTAGAATGAATTCCACTAGTAAGTTACAGTTACTGTGTCCATGTTTCTCTTTGCTGTGCTGCATTGTTGATCTTCATGTTAGCTTCAAGCTATGGCTTATGCTCATATAAATTCTTGCCACTTGATTATGTTGATTAAGATAATCTATATCAAACTTGTTCTCATGGAACCATCATTTAGGAAATAAAATGCAACGCAATGTTTGATAGTTGGTTATTCTAGTAAATTCCGAGATGAATTTGCAAAATTATCCTTATCAATTTGTCAATAAGTAATAACATCATAATTAGGGGTGTAAAAAATTCGATTATTTGATTATTCTCACTAATCTAATCTAATCTGTTAATTTTTTGATGGTTTCGATTCGATCATCGGATCGGATCAGATAAAAAAAAATTCAATCCGTTAAGTTTAGATCGGATGATAGATTTCATCATGTATCATTTGATCACATCTGATTCGATCGAAAATAATTAAATATATATTTACATTTATACATTAGTCATGTTTTCATTGGTCATTCTTATTTTTATTATACACCATCTAATCTGGTTTGTTAATTTTTTTTAATTTTTTAATGGTTTTGATTCGACCGTCGGATCGAATCAAATGAAATTTTTTTCAATTTGTTAAGTTTGGATCGAATGGTAGATTTCATCATGTATCATTCGTTCTCATCTGATCCGACTAAAAATAATTAAATATATATTTATATTTATACATTAATCATGTTCTTATTGATCATTCTTATTTTTATTATATACCATATCACATATTAACAAAATTAAAAACCTTAAAACATTTTTTATAATTGAAAAAATTCTAAAATCTTGCACTTTAATCTTCAATATTTTTATTGTTCTACATTTCATTTTCTTTTTGTAGCCTTGTCGTTGGCCTCACTTCCTCTTCCTCACATCCACATGTCGTCAACCCATCATGCCTTACTTCCTCTTCCTCATTCCTCACGTTGTCGCGACTTATACGACCTTACCTCCCTCGCATCCCTCACCTTCTGCTCATAATTTTCAATTTTTCACGACCATTACCTCTTTCTTGCTCACGCCTCCCTCTTTCTTATTCATCATTTTCAGTTTTTCACGACCACTACTATTGGCCAACATCTCTATCAACGACATACCCAACTCCTACTCATCATTTTCAATTTTTCACATGTGTTGGGTAAGGTTCCTTCTTTGTTTTTTGTTAAATTAAATTCTTGCTCTTGCTTTTTTCTTTGCATAGAGAAACAAATAAACTGTCTCCAAAAATTATCCAAGCACCTATTTGTACTCAAAATTGGATTCAATCATCACCAATAATTAACATTTGTGAGTCACTTGATGATATTGAAGCAATTGAAACATGTAATATTATTTTAATTTTCATTATTAATTGATAGCATTATCTTATGATTAATGTTTTAATATTTTCATCACTTTCTTTTTTCTTCTATTTGTAGATATGTTGGGAGGCATTAAAGATATTACCTTTGATTGAGTATGATATATAATTATTTTATTTTATATATATTTCTTACATTATTTTATATATATTTAGTTATCAACTTACTAACATTTTTTAAATTATAGTTAATAGGTAATAAAACACTAAAGTTTTTTGCTATTTTTCTCAAGATTCAAGACTCAAGACCCAAGATTATTTTCAAGATGTTCAATGAATGTTAAAAAATGAAATGATCAACCTAATTTAACTTTAGATTATTGTGAACTATCATTTTGTTTATTATGAATTATCATTTTGTTTATTATTTGAATAAATTGTTAACTTTATTAAAATGACTATTATAATTGGTATTATATTATTTTTGTTTTATATAGGTTTGACCATTTGAGTCATATTTTAACATTTTTATTTGATATTTTAAGGTTCTTTTTAGCTCAAATAAGTTTATGTTATGTGAAAATTTAATTTTTTTATTCAAAAATGCAAAATATAGAGTTAATTAAGTTTATTGGTCAGATTGATCGGATTCAACTGATCCAATTCGAATAGATTATGCATCGGATTTGAAAGGTGATCAGATCGGTTGCGGATTAAGATGCTTCAATTTGAATGAAAGGTCGGATCGTAATCGTAATATAGATACCATATTTAGTTTTTAGAGATTTAAGGAAGTGTTTTTTTTGGCATGAAAACACACTTTTATTTTTTTTTTGGAAGAATTTAAATAGTATAAATGGAAAATGTTTAGATGGACTAAATTAATCATTGCATATGTCACCTTAGATACCTGGACACCAAGGCTGGAACTTGGAATGGTCGTAGGGTTTATACTATTTTTTTTGTCCATTTCTTGATTTATGTGTGTCATCTTTGTGCAGGATCCCTGAAGGGTTTATACTGTTGAATACTAGAATTCCTTAAACCTTCCACACTAATTCAAGGGTTAGAACAACCACCTATATGTAAGTTCCAAGCATGAAATGGATGGATGACGCTTGAAGACTTTATCGAGTGAGTGATGTAAGTCAAGTTTTGTGCTCCGTTTCCATTTAATGGAGGTCTTTAATGAAATAACTATTAAATTTAGGCCTAATTTAATATCAAAACCTAGGTTATGAGATGGAGGATTGCCCTCATTTATATATGAGGTGGATACTTCATGCCTAGTCGATGTGAGACTTTTTAACACTCTCTCTCACATTGGTAGTTCATCGATGGACGGTGATGGACTTACAACTGCGTGCTACGGGATGAATTTGCTTGCTTTGATATCATGTTAAATTTGGGCCTAACTCCATCTCAAAACCCAGGTTATGAGATGAAAGATTGCCCTCATTTATATATGAGGTGGATACTTCATGCCTAATCGATGTGAGACTTTTTAATAAGAATAGTTAAGAAAGTTGTTCACAATTCTTAGGTTGTTTTAACATAGCGGGTAGGAAATTGTTGTTATCTGAATGCGTCTGCCAATGTTTTGTGGTTGGTAGACAATTTGATGCGATTTTCCAATTAAGGGTGATTAGTGGTTGAGTCAGGTTAGGTTCAAAAAAATCTGGACCAACTTGAAATATGATATTGTAATAAAGAAAGATGTTAAAGTTAATGTCTCAAATTACTTAAGAATGATACTATTATGAGATTTATAGGTAAATATGAACACTACTATCCTTGAGATTGAAATTTTGGGATTGGATAACATATGTTTTTATGAATTTTGACATGATATTAAAATTTTAATCAATTGAGTCAAATATCTTGGATCCCATCCTTACAAAAAAAAAATAGACCTTATAAAAATAAAAAAGACAAGTGATCCAAGTAGAATAGAATATAATAAAATAAATTGAAACATGAAATGATGAAATTTTTTAAAGATAAATACTCACATTTTGAGGAAAAATGTTAGAGTTAGAGGTGTTAATTATGATGAGATATCTCATTAACTTATGATATAACTCATGAATTTTATTAGCCAATCTTATTTTATTTTACTTATTTTTTGATGGGTTAAGATGATAACGAGTTAGTACAAATTTTTCATTTTTTTAAATGGATCTAAATGAAACATGTAAAATTACAAAAAAATAAAAGAAAATACATAATATTTATAATAACTATTAGTCTATTATGGATAAATTAATTCTTGAATTTATTATGGACATTGAATGGGACATGAGGAGATAAGAGAACCCATTTAATATATTTGAATAAAGATAATGTCTTAAATTGCTTTAAGTATGATATTAACATGAGTTTTATAAGTAAACATAAATGTTCCTATATTTGGAGTTAACTTTTATGGAATTTAGTAGCACATAATTCTTATAGATTTTGACAAATCAAATATTAACCTTTTTCCTCTAATGACTATAATAAATTATTTTAACCCAAGGATGGTATGGAACGAACGACGATGATTATGCTAATAAACATAATTGTCACTTATTGATCTTGGATAAATTTTGATAATAATCGTCAATTATAAACTAGTAGTAACTTTCTTACGATCTAACTACACTTTTTATTTTTTAATATTTATTCAAAAAGATGTTTCGCTTAAAAAAATTAAAATGATAACATAATACTTACTCTAATAGATTTAAGATATTAACATTAATTTTCATTATTTAGTTATTTAGCATATATTTATGTAAAATAAAAAATAAAAAATAAAAAATAAATAAAATTCAATCTATTATTTAAAATATTATATATTTTAATATTAAAAATATATTTTTTAAATAATTATATATATATAAATATTAACATATATTTAATTTCAATTAACTATAGTTTTAATATTATATCTCACACCTAATCAATGTTATAGTTATTTTCAGATAAATATCATTAAAATTTTGAAGTAACCATAATTTTAATTATACATCCTTAAACCCAACTATGTTATTTATTTATTTATTTTTTACCTTTCTTCTGTTCCCCCTCTTCTTTCTCCTCCTCTTCCTCCAACAGAACTACTATTTTATACCTATTTTGGGCGCAATCAACTCCATCGAAAGACACGTTTAAAAATTTTGTAGATTTTTTGTTTTTGTTTTTGTTAAACTTTGAAAATTTTGTAGTTCATAAAATAGAATGCCGCCTCAATAGATTACCAAATTGTTGGTCACAGGAAGATAAGATACAGCTATAAATACTAGGATCTTCATCCATAATCAAAGTATCATATAATTCTTGCCTTATAGGCACCAGTCATTCATTGCCCATCTTCAGCAGTTAAACAAACTCAGCGATTAATGTTATGAACTTGCATGTTGAAAAATTTTCATGGTGGAGGGGACCACTTCCCAGCTTTGAACTTCTCATAAAAGTCGGATCGTTTTGAAACTACGTAAAAGACTGCATTACAAGGCAATAAAATTTAAATAAAATCAAAATACTTCATTAATGATGTCCTTAATCCTAAGGTAATTACATGAGACACAAGAAACACAATGCATAGTTTTGCTAAGGGGAAAAAAACCTGGTATCTCTTGGATTACGAAGTTTGGTTCTTTCAGCACATCATGAAGTGTTTGTTTCTCATTTACCTTGAGCCATTTAGAAGATCCTCCTCCTAAGCAACAACAATTAAGTTTATTCAGGGAAAAAAATATATATGAAAAAAAAGGTTAAGAAAACAACATTTATCCCTTTTAAAACTTGTGACTATAAAAATAGCATCTCAAGTCAGTTGAATGCCGATCAAATTGAACTCCAATTGGTTAGCATTATTCAATGTTGATCTCCAATTAGTTAAACCATGTTCAATGTTATTGGAGTATTATTTTTGTTATAAGTTTTATGGTTTGAGGTAATTTTCTAAAGAGGTGTTCATAAGTGCAAGCATATTTTCTAGAAGCACGACAAGAGAAACTTGGTAAACAAAATGACACTTACTTGCAGAGACAACATGTTTTGAGACCTCAACTGCATCCCTTTCATCATCTCCAATTCTTCCTACAGTTGAAGCTGCAGTCCCCTCAAGAAGATAATGAAGAATTTTCGTTTTTGGTAGACATGCACTCGAATGAGCCTGAGCAATCAAGGACAAGAATAGAAATGAGCAGCAATATAAGAGGAACTGCACTGGGTTCTTATTCCCTTTCTTATAGTTTTTGACTATGGAGATACACCTAGATAGAAGACTCTATATGTCCTCAATTTACCCATTCCTACTGCATCCCCAATCAAAAAGTTAAGTAAATGCTATATAAATTGCAGTGGATCCCAACAGTGTAGATATGAAGCCCACATTTGAACATGAATCAATAAGATCCACTTTGGGTTTGCAACCCCAGTGGCACAAACATTTCCTCAGCTTCCCAACAAAGGACTGCATGTGTTTTCTGTATGAGAGAAGAAGCAAGAGGCTGAAAATTTAAAAACACCCAAACATCTACCCTATCCTTTGTATTCGGACAAATGGATATACTGTGGAACACCTTATGAATATATTTTTCAGTACATATTTGCCATGAAGCAAGGAAAAGATATACATGGTACTTAAAAGATATTTTCGAGTTGCAACGAATTGACATTGACGAACCTACCATTTATACATAATCCATAGAAAACCCCCATATCTAGATCGATGAAGATACAAATTTATTACAGTTTCATATAAGTTTAAAACTGCTAAATTTTGTTATGTGTGTTAACTAAGATATGAATTTTAAAAGATGTATCTACACTAGAAGTCCAACAATAACAACCAGTGCTAGTGCTCACCAGAATTTTGATGTTATAAGATACACAATGACAAAATATGCAAGGTAGATAGTGAATTTTATTATAAAAACTAGTGTAGCTCAACCGAATTAGAACAGTTACCTCGTAGTATAGTTCAACAGCTTCACGGGTGTAGTTCTGTTCTTCATCCCACGGCAAAGGTGGACTACTTTCTGAAAACATGTTTGACAGCTCAGGATATCACAAAGTGCTTGTTCATATAAAAAAATGCTTATCACATAGATATATCACAAACAATGGAGTAAAAATAAGTCTCTAGAAGAAGGATATCATGTCGAGATGAAATGCAAACATGTCAATCTCACAGAAATCCTCAATGAAGTCACTAGACATAACCTCAGCATAAAGAAGAAGAACAGGCCAATGTAGAATATTGTTTTTATCCAACATTGGTTTTCTCAATCCAGTAAGTTCTCTAAACATTGCCTTCCCCAATTTGTAACCCCTGTATTCCAATGCTGAAAGTAGCTCCTGAAGAATAAAACAAACATAAAGAAACCACAATTCCCAGAACCTATGTTACGGACTCTTCATTTTTCATGAACTATACATGGATAAGGGTGTGTGTTACTCGGTCACTCAATTTGGTGTAAATTTATAAAAAAATTAGAAAAATTTACAACTCTTGGTGTAACAAAAGTGTCCTTGTAACATAGCCCAGAACCAATTAGGAAAAAGCAATACAATCAGCGAAGTTATCAAACCTTAGCTTCCTTAACAGCCTGGGAAACCTTAGCCTCGCGCTGTTCGTGCTCCAACTTGCGCAAATCAATCTGTTTTTGAAGTTTCTTAAGGTCTTCGTTATTTGGGTCATTTTCAAGTCCATTTCCACAGTAAATCTCGGCTTCAGATAACATATTCAATGACAATGTTGCTTTCGTAGCTCGGTAAAATGCCTAATCAACATTCATTGATGTTGAATTAAAGTCTAAATTTCAAAAACCCAATAAATAAACCAAAAAATCAAAAGGCTCTTCAAATCAAACAAAAAGGGTACCTTAACATTAGTAGGACAGAGCTTAATAGCCTCCTGCGAATCATTAAGAGAACGCCTGTAATTCCCAAGAAGAAGATTGACATGGGCTCTATTCGAATACAAAAGAGAGTGATCATAGTCGCTTAAAGCTTTCTGATTGATGGCCCTTGTGTAACAATCTATAGCATCAGAATAATGTTTTTTGCCCATTTTCACGTATTGATTACCCTTTTCCTGCATAACCCAATTGGAAAAAAAAGGTGAATACCTTCCATTTATGTTTCGTTAAATAAATGGAAAAACAGAGTTACAGAGAGAAAGGAAGAGGAAGACGACCTTGAGTTCAATGGCAGTGGACTCTTTAATAGCGGCGATAGCATCAAGGTCGGCTTTTTCGTTCTCTGTCAGGGGTTCTGACCCTGCGTCCATCAATAGTGCCATTCCCTAGTCTCTATCTATACTGCCTCCTCCTCTCCTAAAGATTTAGAGTTCGAGCTTCGTTGAGAAGAACAAAGCAAGTCGACCCTCAATAAGTTGTGGGGAAAGCAAACTAGTAATGTAGTTAGAAAAGATACGGAAAAGAACCCAAAAACATATAATATATATATATATACCACAGATTTTTTTTATTAAAAAAATTAATTATATTTTAAATCACGTATAATTAAATATTTTTTAAATTAAATTATGATAATTTAAATTTATTAAAATAAATTATGTTTATATAATATTAGTTGTATTTTTATAAATTTTAAAAGTATTATTTTTATAATTTTAAAAAAATAACTGTAAACTAATTTTGTTTTACTTTAAGGTTAAATAAATGTTTATTCTTTACTCAATTAATCATAGAAAAATTTAATTTATATTTTTTAAATAAAATAATTTAGATCATAATCTCTATTGTTTTAATCAAGAAACAATTTAATCCCTAGTTTTTTAGCCATCAAATAATTTAATCAATATTTTTTTAAATTTATAATAATCAATTACAATATATATAATGTCTATGTGCAAATTCTATAAATTAATGATATTTTTATTAATTTTAAAAAATAATAGTAAATTAGCTATTAAATGATAAAAAAAGAGACGAGGATGGAGAGAGATACAAATTAATAACATATAAAACTTTGGCTTACACAAATAATCTTTTTGCACACTATTAACTGCTTCCATTTTTCATAGAAGAAGAAAAAAGCAAATAACATAAGAAATAAATATATTCGCACCAAAAAATAGATAATTTCACATTATCCTACTTAAATTTAGTATCATTGGCTTAATCATATATTATTTTTCTATTAATAACATAAAAATACCTTATATATATTTCTTTATTATTGTAAATTTAAAAGAATAAAAATTAATTATTGCAAATGCAAACAAATAAGAATTAAATTGTTTTATACCTAATAGAATAAAAATTAAATTGTTTTATTTAAAGAATATGGAATAAATTGTTTTATTCTTAAAAAAAATAGGGATTAAATTATTTTATTTAAAAAAGAGGACTTAAATTATTTTATTCAAAATAAAAAGGATTAAATTATTTATAGAAATTAAAAATGTATTTAATCTTTTTATTTTCTTTTACTTTTTTATTGAAGAATATATTTTTTTCCTTCTAAAAAAATATTTTTTAAAATAATCTATAATTATAACTATATCTTATTTATTATTAATTTATTTTTTATTATATCATATCAATTTCAAACATGTTAAATTAAATAAAGAAAAAAATTAAAAACATAACAATTCAATTTTACTAGTAATCTACACGATTGGTTACCAAACTTTTACTGGATTTATACTTGGGAAATGTTCGGTTTACATGGTTGGAACTACCAATTGACTGAAAAAAAGAAATTAATTATTTTTATCATTTTTAGCAAAATACCCTTCATGTACACCTAACAATATAGATATTTTATTGAGAAGTTTTTTTTAAAAAAATATATATCACAATCATATTCTTTTAAGAGAATAAATAATTATTTTTTTATCCAGTTTGTAAGGTTGTTGATTATTTTCGTATATAAAATATTTATCTATAAATTTATTTTTATACATGTTATCAAGTTTATCAAGAAAGGTCGAACAAATATTCGAGTTTCAAATAATCGTACTTCGAGTATATCTTTTATAACTACGATACATAAGATTACATTTATGCATTTAATATCACATATTTATAAATCTGAAATTATTTTTGGTACTAAAATATTTATTTAAACTTGAATCAATTTATGAAATTATTAATTAATTATCTCTTATATAAACATGTTTAAATATTTTTCTAGATATGTCTTAATATTTTTAAGATGTGTTTTAAAAATAATAATAATAATATTTTTTTATAATATTAAATTTTTTAATAGGTTTTAAAAAATTAATCACAAAATACATTTAACCTTAATACTTATTAGGTATTACTATTATATATATTAGGTTTTCATGGGAAAAAACCATATATGAGAAAAAGAATATTAAAGGGAAAATTAACACATGAGCACGCCTAGAACTACTAATAATCAATCGGTGATGAAAAATAATTGAAAAAATAAATACATGATTTTCTACGTAATGATAGAGTTAACAATTGAAAATGTGATATCCTCCTCTTTTTTTATTTTGCTTATCAATCAAGGAACAGAATACAGGTAAGTCACAATATTCTTTTATTGGCTTATGGATAACTATATGGCTATGAATAGTGGTAAAGTGTTGGGGTAAAATAAAGATGTTGAAGATACTTGATTTATTATCATTGGTTTTTGCAATATTTAATTTTTCATGTTTTCATATTTATTATCCTATTTATTGTATATTTTTAATGTTTATGTAACTTCTTATTGATTAAAATATTGCATATTTAAATAAAATATTTATATAAATAATCATGATTATTTGATTTAATTATTGAATTTTGAAGTTATTTTTATTGAAATTATGCTTAATTTTTTTGCTTTAAGATTTACTAGTTTATTTAATTTAAGTGACATATGTTTTGAATCATATAATTAGGATTATTTATTATTAAATCCATTTTAGAACACATACGAGTACTTGTGTTTTTTGTGCTAGGGAGGGTAGCATAAGAGAGTTTATTGGAACGTTGGTTTGGAAACTGCTAACGCTAATATTAAAAACTGTGAAAACAGAGCAGGGGTTAGTAAATAAAGTACATTGGGACAGTATCCTAGGGAGGGTAGCATAAGACCGAGTTTGTACTTGAACATTTGATTTTCATAGTGAAAAGTTAGGTGGTCTAGTGGACCGATGATTTTCCTCTTAAGCCATGGTTGTGGCCTAAGTTGTTTCCACCTAAAAATATCGTGTGTTATTCTCTTATTTCATTTCATTATTTTTATATACGATTGCATGCTTGGTCGCTTTGTTTAGATTATCAAATTATAAATTAATAAAATTAAAAATAACCTATCACCCCCCTTTAGGTTAATCAGGTCCATATTTTATAAACTTTCAATTGGTATCAGAGCCGACACTAGACACACTTAGTGAGATTGATCATTAGGGACATACACTCCTACATATGGACCAAATGAAAGAAGGTGGGTTATCTATTAGACCCCCACTCTTTGATGGGTTTAATTACCCTTACTGGAAGGTTCGCATGTAAGCCTTTCTCAAACAAGATGAAAAAGTGTGGGATGTTATTCTTGATGGTTGGGAACTACCTTTGATAACGAAAGATGATGTAGCAATCATAAAACCAATAAGAGATTGGACCACTGAAGAACGCACATTTAATGGGGCAAACCAAAAAGGTCTAAGCTCAATATTTGTTATTGTATTGATGGATGAGTTCAGTCGCATATTCAACTGTGAGACTGCTAAAGATGCATGAAATGCACTTACTCTTGCTCATGAGGTAACTTCCCAAGTGAAACAAACAAAATTGAGATTGCTAACATCTCAGTTTGATTCCATCAAAATGAGCAACACTGAAACTTTTGATCAATTCTATGCTCGATTTTATGATATCATTAATGCTTACTCTAACCTTGGTGAGAAAATTCCACAACCTATACAAGTACGCAAACTCCTAAGCTTCTTAACATCAGACTACAAGATGAAAGTTACAGCGATAGAGGAAAGTAAGAATGTAGACACACTAAAAATTGATGAACTTGTTGGGTCAATCCAAACCTATGAGCTTTCTCTTGATCATCCCAAGAAAATCAAGGATATGGCATTCAAAAGCTCCAAAACGAAAATCTCTGATAGTGATGAGAATATGAATAATGAGTCATTAGTCTCGCTAGCACGAAAATTAAAGAAGTACTTGAAAATTAAGGGTCAACAGAATAATCAATATAATAAGGGATAATCTAGTTGTTCGAGGGACCAAAAGTCAAGGGAAATCAAGCCTTCTAGCTCTGATGGTAAGAAAACTAAGTTCACTAGTTCTCAATGCTATACTTGTGGGGGCTTTGGTCATATTTCTATAGATTATGCAAACAATAAAAAGAACTTTGGAAAAACATTTAATGCTTCACTCAGTGATACGAAAAGTGAGTAGGATAATGCTAGTAACTCAAAAGATGATGACACTAACTATAGTGCCTTCACCGCAATTACCAAAGCACACCACAATGACTCTAACTCTAGCTCGGATGAAGAAAATGAGGAATAAACTCTTCTTTCTTATTGTCTAAGTTTAATGTATCGAGTTATGAGGAACTATTTATGGATTGTCTAGGTGCTAGGGAAGAAAGGGACAAACTACTTGTGGAAGTAACTAAACTTAATGATATCATCAATATTCACAAAAAAAATTCCTCTAGCCTAGAGAAAGATAAAAAAGAATTGTCTGAAAATATTAATGCCTTGAATTTGAGACTTTTAGAAACCATTAAGGAAAATAAAAAGCTTAATCAAGAACTTAGTATTGTTAGAAAGATGGTGAGGAATTTGACTATTGGTGCTGAAAAATTGACCAAAATCCTAGACTATGGAAAGCTATATGGAGATAAGAGAGGTCTTGGATACATAGATAAATAGTCAACACTTTCAACATCAAAGACTACATTTGTAAGGTCCTTAAAATCTACTCTTACTGTTATTACTTATGCATAAAGAAATATTGCACCTGTGATACAAAAAGTTATTAAGTTTGTGCCTATTTGTCATTATTGTGGTAGGAAAGGTCATATAAGACCAAAATGTAGATTTTTGATGAATCCTCCTAAACTTAATCATTTTTTCCATGTTTCACATAGTAGGACGCACAAGCATCATCCATCTATGCATGCTACATCATATTCAAGGATGAATGAAAATTATA
The DNA here is from genome assembly GCA_030763125.1 of Hippophae gyantsensis. Taxonomy (NCBI): domain Eukaryota; kingdom Viridiplantae; phylum Streptophyta; class Magnoliopsida; order Rosales; family Elaeagnaceae; genus Hippophae; species Hippophae gyantsensis. The sequence goes on from CM061032.1 coordinate 31,887,570, forward strand.
ATAATGTGTTCAAAAATTCTACTAGAAAGCATGAAGTCTTAGGTGTAAAGAGGCAAGTAAAATTCAGTACTTTTAATGCTAGGACTAATTATAATCATTCTACTATGCATACTACATCTTCACTTGGGATTAATGAAAAAAGTACAGCTAAGTCTAAGAACACACCTATGAAACCTAAGTTTATTGAGTCACAACCCAAGGATATAGAGAAACCAAAATGCAAGACAAAGTGGGTTAGGAAAGGTTATTTTTTCCTGGTCACTTGACCGTCTTTTATTCCTTCATCTAGGTATTTTTGTTAGAGTGCTTAAATGACCCTAGGTAAGTAATCTTTATTGTCTTTATTTTATTTATTAGTTAAACAAAAAAAAACGATAGAGACATAGGATCCTTATTTAGCCAACATGGTATTGAACTTATACTTACATATACATAACCTCATTTTTAGTGACTCAACTCATTTTGATATTTATTTTATAAATGATTCTACAATTTTGACTTATGCACACATATATTCTTACACATGTGATGATCGATGTTGACATAAACTTATTCACACACTCATGAACACACATATATATTATGCTTGAAGTTTGTGAATTTTCTTGAAAGACTCTAGGACTTCAACTAATCTTGACTGTAAAATTGTGTTGAGTTATATTTCTTATTTTCTAAAACTTTACCGTATGGAGGCACCTAGTATTGAAATGACTGCCTACTGTGATATGTGAAGCTACTGTAGTAAACGGAGAGGGCTACCTCAAAACTAGTGTGAAAGTCATCATGCTAGGTTTATGACTCATACGAAAAAGAAGAAGGAAAGATTGTTTAAAAAGCAACTACTTATAAAACTTATACTTAGAATGCACAAAAAGAAAGAGCAAATAGAGGTAAAAAAGAAAAAAAGAAAAAAAATATCATTTCCTCATTTATAAAATAAAAAAAAACAATAAAAAAATAAAAAAATTTAAGTCCTCTTTTGATAAATATATTTTATTTTGTAAGATTGAAGACTCGATTATAATTTTATATGATAAGTGATATTTTTTCTTTTGAGTCTTTCTTGATTGGTCATAAATGAATTAATTGGTATATTTGTGGAGTTTAAACATATACACGACTTTTAAGTAAATATCAATATATCATTATATGTTCTTGGTGCTTGTGTGATTGTGTGTCTCTTCTACTTTACTTGCTTATTTATATAATAAATAATCAAAATTTGAGTTAAAAATTAGTGAGTTCTCAATTGGTTATGTGCTCGTTTGTAATTAAAAGAGTTTAATATCTTATGTGGCTATTTATGTAAATTTAAAAATAAAAATAATTGTGTGTCTCTTCTACTTTACTTGCTTATTTATATAATAAATAATCAAAATTTGAGTTAAAAATTACTGAGTTCTCAATTGGTTATGTGCTCGTTTGTAATTAAAAGAGTTTAATATCTTATGTGGCTATTTATGCAAATTTAAAAATAAAAAAAAATCAGATTTTTTTTTTCATTTACATCTTCTTTTCATTTAATATCTTTTTAATTGTTTCTAAGTTAAAGAGTCATAAAACTTAGGGAGAGTTTACAACATATTTCACTTTTGTATTACTCTAATTTTATATTGTTATATCTTTAGGAGGAGTTTAGTTTTATTACTTTGTCTAGTGTTTTGTCTTTCTTGTATATCAAAAAGGAGGAGAGAATAAAATGTTTTACTTTCATGTTTTTATTTTGTTATGCATATAGGGTTAGAATAAATTTAATTAAGCTTGATTGATATGCATGCACTATATGATTATTCTTTACACTTCGCTTATTTTTATGTAAACTAAACTAATGTATAATGAGGCTTTCAAGCCAAATTATCGTATGCTTTGTTTTTATCATTTCAGTTACTTACAAGTTTGTCAAGTTGTAGCGAAAATAGATTCACCGGACCATATGATAGTTTCACTATAGAGTTTGGGACACCATTGTATTTTTATCTTATTTTTATAAGTGTCATGTAGTGAGTGAGAGGTTTTACCACACAAAAATGTCAAAGGGGGAGTTTGTAAGGACTATGAGTGTTAGCTATTTTCGTGGACAAAATATTTATCTATAAATTTGTTTTTAGGCATGCTATCAAGTCTATCAAGAAAAGCCAAACAAATGCTCGAGTTTCAGATAGTCGTACTTCAGGTATATTTTATAACTACGACACATAAGATTGCACTCATGCATTTAATAACACATGTTTATAAATCTGAAATTATTTTTGGTGATAAAATATTTATTTAAACTTGATTCAATTTATGAAATTATCAATTAGTTATCTCTTAGATAGATGTGTTTAAATATTTTTTAGATGTATTTTAATATTTTTAAAATATGTTTTAATAATAATAATAATAATAATAATTTTTTATAATATTAAGGTTTTTAATAGGCTTTGAAAAATTAAACTCAAAATACATTTAACCCTAATACTATTATATATATAGGTTTCATGGGGAAAAACCATATACGAGAAATAAATACATGATTTTCGGCGTAATAAGAGACCTAACAATTGGAAAGGTAATACCTTCATCTTTCTCTATTTTGCTGATGAATCAAGAAACATAATATAGATAAAGTCACAATATTCTTTTATTGGCCTATGGATAACTATATGGTTATAAATAGTAGTAAAGTGTTTGTATATTCACACAAAAAATAAAGATTTTGAAGCTACTTGATTTATTATAATTGGTTTTTGAAAATCGGTTCACGCGATGAACTGACTTTACACGTACATTTTACGAATTTTTTTATTTTTATTCTCATTTTTTGTATTCAATATTCAATATATATAGCATAAAAAAACTAAAATATAAATAATAATACAAATAATTAAAAATTTAAATATAATTAATTACTTGATAATTAAATTTATTACAAAAACAAATAATGTATATACAATACATATAGTTAACTTAAATTACAAATAAAATAATGTCATCAAAGTGTAATTGGATTGTGCGAGCAAGCTTGGTTTGCTTAGAATCTTGGTTGACTTAGAATCACCAGCATTATGACAAGGAAACTAGACAAAAAATAGTTGATCCATGTAACAACTCATTCCTTTACATACATGAGCACGTAAACATCCATCAAACAAGCAGTCTAAACTTTAGAGACATACGAATGGAGAAATTAAATCATTATAAATATGACCATCAAAAAGAGATTACCACAATGACATTCGAGTGATATAACCCTTCGATGAACTCATATTAGCACTTTATTAATCATTTGTCTATAAATATGAAGTTATATGGAATCTCTGCTAGTATTTTTAATGCTATAATGAGCTCTAAATATGAAATCAAGTGTAACTCTAATTTCTTACTTGGCTTGTGTGAGTTTTGGTGCCCATTAACGTGTTCCAGTGCCCTTAAACGTATGGAACACGTTAATGGGCACCAAAACTCATACAAACCAAGAAACAAATCGGAGTTACACCTGATTTCATATTTAGATCTCATTATAACATTAAAAATACAAGCAAAGATTCCAGATAACTTCATATTTATAGACAAATGATTAATAAAGTGCTAACCGTTATGTTGTCATATACTATTCAAGACCATCAGAATCTTCTCCTGATTTTTCTTGTGATGATATAGTTTGAACCATGTGTTCTGCCCATTCCTTTTGTAAATCATCAAAAATTTGCTGGTCGTAGCCTATCTTGTTCCAACCAAAGAACTACATGTATTTAAAATCAAAATAAGAATATAATTTCATTTATTTACAAAAAATAACTCAAATATGTTAAAAACTTTTATGTATATGGGTAAAAGATATTACCATATCATCAATTGGATTTTTGATATTTGTGATGATTTCGTTTAAAAACTTCATGACATAATAACCACACATGACTCCATTATTTTGTTGTGGAACCTACAAAAAATAAGTGTACATGATTTTTCATATTCGAACATCTTTATTATTCAATTGTAAAATTAATAAAATTATTAATATTCGCTTGTATATACCATAACTTTTGTCCATATAAGCTTATGAGATTTTTTAAAGGCAATGCCCCTAAACTTGTTCCACAACTTCCATGCCCTATCAAGGTTTAAAACAATTAGTTTTTATTAAATATTACAAAAAATAATAGAAGAAACTAATATGTAGTTATAACTCTTACATTTCAACAACTGTTTTTGTATCTTTACTCAGTTCTATGGAAGCTGAGTCACAATACCAAGCATGATTATTGAACACATCAATGATTACCAACATCCAATGATCTTGGCCTTGTTCAAACCTTAATGGCCAAGGGATTATCAAATTTTGATTTATGTTAAGCGTTAATGCCCTATCACATAATTGTTTAGCTCTGATGCTAACATCCTTCTCTTGATATTGATTGACATATGAAGAATCATAGAACATTGCTAAATATGATGAGTGATTATGTTGAAGTCGATAATAGCATGCCCTATATAAAAGATATATATATATATATATATATAAATAATTAGATAATATAAATGTAATTATATATGTTCTACATAAATAAAAGAAAAATAAATAGATTGATGACTCACCTTGTCCACACTTGAATTATACTTAAATCGATCATTTGATATTCAAATAGTTGCAATATGCACTTGATCGATATATAAGTTTGGTTGAGGTCTACACCAGAAATTTCTATAGGAAGTGGCACAGTCCATCCATCATATATGCTAGATGCCCTCCCAACAATAGTCATCAAAGTGCCAAGATTTTTGCTGAAGTTTAAAGCATAATCATAACTATACTTTTCCAAGGCTTCTTCTTGAATGACTTGGTGCACGATGATTGGCCACTATACATAGATTTAGCACGAGATACTTGCTTCGTATCTCTTAAATGTGCCGCATTTAAGAATTCTGGTATAATAGACTAAAAAACAGTATTATATATGTATTTTAGTAACAATATAAGATATAATAAAATAATAGTAGTAAACAAGTGTTATCTTTTAAGTTAAAAAATAGTATCACGTCAAAATTTAAAACAATTTGAATCGACGGCCAAGCCACATACTATCCAACCACCTCTTGGACTGTGGTAGCATCAGAAGGCACATGTAGTGGACAATCATGAAAAAATGATTGATCAATTACTATTCGCCAATGATTAGGCAAATATTGATTATGAATCATCCGATCATCACTCAATTGCTGTACCGTTCTAATAGCAACAAAGTCCATTGACGAAGGATGTTTCAACAAACATTTCATATTCTGTAAAAAATTTAAGTGTTATATATAAAAAATAAAACATATAATAAGAATTTAAAAATAATAGATTATATACACCAGAAATTAAAATCTTACCACTTATGATTCATCAAATAGAGGAGGACTCCTATGTGGGGTAGCTATTAGATGTACATTATGATGAGTGCTCAAAAAGCACTAAAATTACCATGATTTTATGCACATTAATTGATTAAAAATATATATATTTATATGATTTTATCATATATTTATATAAATTTGTCTTTTTCAGAATCACAAGTATTTTTATTGTTTTTTAGGTATTTTTGCTTAAAAACGCAACTTAAAGACACAAAAAGGAATACTGGAAGCAATACATCACAAATATATTAATAAATAAATGAGGAAAGGTCAACAAATATGGAAAAATTGGACAAAATGGGTCAAAAAGGAGTAAATCGTGCCGCCGCGCCGCCCAGCTGCCAGCCGCTCCCAGAAGCCGCACGCACCCGCACGCGCAGCATGCCCAGTCTACACGCGCCATCTCTCCAATCCGCGTGCGCCATTGCCCCTTTTCGCGCACGCCTCTGCGCGCCACTACTGCTTTCCGCGCACGCCACTGCTGCTTTCCGCGCACGCCTCTGCGCGCCACTACTGCTTTCCGTGCACGCCTCTGCGTGCCACTGCTGCTTTCCGCGTGCGCCTATGCGCCCCCCAGCTCCACTCCGCGTGCACCGCTGCCATCTGCGCCCCAATCCCCGCGCAGCCGCCCCACATCATGCTGATATCATCAATGATGTCAGCAATCACCACTCCGCGTTTCCACCATTTTTTCACCCACTTTTTCTCTCCATCCTCACTTATAAATACCCCCTTCTCTTCACTTCATACCACACCTCAAAACTATTCTTCTCTTCTCTTTCTTTCTCTCATTTCTTAGTTTTTAAGCTTTTCTTAGTTTCTTTCTTAGTTTTTAGTTTTTCTTAGTTAAATGCTCTTAGTTTTAAAGTTCTTCTCTTTTTGAGAAGAACTAGCTATGTTTTTGTAATTTATTTGCTTTTCGATTCAATAAATGGGAGTGCAAATTCCGCTTGGAGGTTTTTCAGCAACGAAAATAGCATTGAAGTTTTGTAAGGATTTTATTTTATTTACATTTATTTTTTATGCTTTATTCTTACATGTTATATTTAATTTGTCTGTGATTAAATTTAACTGTGCTGACTATTTGTAAACATGATATAATAATAACGTTGTTATGCTTACGAAATATTAAATAGGTAAAAATCTCTAAAATGAATTGATTTTATTTTTATTCAAGATTTTATATTAAGAATGTTAGAGAGAATTATATTATTTTTCATTACAAACTTAAATCTGAAAATTAGATTTTAAGGTTTAGTTATCCGGTCTGATTTAGAGTAGTGTTCTTTTATTTTTTGGTACAATCGCCCAGTAGTTAGAGTGAAGCTCTATTTCAAAATTTTTTATAAGAATTATTATCTGAAAATGTATTGACAACATGTTTTCAGTAGTGGTTTTAAAACTTGAAAGTTAGTACTCGGATAACTACATTAATTATCAACCCCCACCAAAGGTGGCATTTAAATGTTTCATTTTCAATCTCTTAGAAAAAGGAATTAATTTAATTAACCAAATTAGTTATCAACCCCACCCATAGGTGTTAATTGATTTGTTTAGTTAACAAAGAATATCTAACCTCACCAAAGGTGGTATTCATATAAAAAAAAGAGAATCAATAAATATCAATTCATATATTTAATAACCTAAATAATATGAGCAAAAAAAAGATTTAACAATTTTAAAAAAAATAAAAAAATAATAATAATTTTTTTTCTTTTTTTTCACATTTTCATTTTTATTGTGTTTGGCTTTATTTTTTTTTAAATTGTTAAATCTTTTTTTTAATTAAGCATGATAACTTTTCACATTATCACCAAAACGTTCATCGTGGTTTTTAATGGTAAGAATGTGCAGATTGCATTGGAGAAAATGAACCACTACTTGATTGCATATGCATTCCTGGCATATAGTGAGGACCAATAGGATAACTATATCTCATACTGGATGTAACTTGAGCACAATGAGATTGGGTGGGTGGCATGCCTGGCATGGATGGTGGTCTGCCTGTCATGGGTGGTGGTATGCCTGGCATGGATTGTGGCATGCCTGGTATGGATGGTGGCATGCCTGGCATGGATGGTTACATGCTTGGCCAATATGGTATGCCCTAGTTGTAGAATGATGCCATGGCTGACATGTGTTGTGATTGATATTCTTTTAGAGTGACAATCTCACTTAACACTGAGGCCTTAAATGAGTTGAATTCTTCTTCAATTTTAGTGTACTTCTCCTTACTTACCGTCTGAGGCTTTTGTTTTGGAATGTTAAAATAATCCATATAACCATCATATTGGCTACCTCCCCTAACACGAACATGATGCTTGCGTTCGAATGCATGATATAAAGCATTTCTTCCAAGCTCTTCGATTATTTCACCCCTAGATATTTTGTCTTGAACAGCTCTCTACAAATAATAAAGCACACAAACATATCATTCATTATTACATCAATTATTAAAAATCATTAAGACTTTTTATCAACCAAAATTACTAACCAACTTATTTAGTTGTTCTTCTCCTCGTTTAGTCATCGGTCTTGAATTCTTCATTTTGAGAGTCTTTGTTTCTATGTACAATTCAGTTTGGGTAACAGGTCTACCCAATTTAACTTCCTACATAAATTATGAAAAATTAATTAACAATGACATGAAATTAAATTGAGGAAAATAAATATAAAAATATTTATAAATTAAGACAAATTAATAATACCATTCTATATCTAACTTCAGGATTGAAGACCTCCTAGTACGGTTAGGAAGAATGTTATGCATTTGTATATTCTGATGTTCTTCCCTAATAATTTGAAATTCATCTGAACGTCTATAATCTACAAAGTCTTTCCAAACTTGAGGTGTAATCCAAGGGTGTCCTTCAAGGATTTTGTAGAGCTCTACCTCATCAAGTGGTTCCAAATATGAAAACACATAATTTCTTGCCAATCTGGAAGTCTTGTATTCCTTCCATGCCTTATTTGCAATCTTATAACACTTAAGTTTCCAACTGTCATCAACTTTGTAATGATTATGTAAAAACACAGTACAAAAGATTAGATATAATACAAAATATATATATTGATTATAAAATATAAGAGACTTACACAAATGGTTATCCATATTTTGAACTTTTCTGCATCGTCAACCTGAGACCAATCATTTATATTGATTGGTATACTGGACTTCGTAAGTCGACCAATAAAGGATTTCAATTGTTGTCCATTTTCCCCTATTGGATTACCAATAGCATCAAATAGAATAGGTATTCTATCATCTTGGTTAAGTGGAGCATCAGGTATATTTGCCCAACTCCTTCTTTTCAAATACCCCAATGGATCATTTGGATCTATAAGCTCTGTTATCCGAAGATCCATGAAATATCTGCAAACAATGAAAAAATATAAATTAATTGACAATTTTAGGAACATACATATATATAAGAGTTATTACAACAATATAGAACATATGTTATTTTTAATTAGGTTGTTGATCGTATACATATATTCCTTTACAATCATTTCGAGCCCATGACGAAGAATCATCATCATCAATTAGATCATCACATACATTAGACAATTTATTTGAGAAATTACTAATATTGGTTAATGTATCAAGCATAAAGTCATCATCTTCTACAACATCACAATGGTAAAACTCTTTTTATGGAGGCGTTAACACAACAGACCATCTTGGATCAATTTGATCGCTCACGTAAAATACTTGTTTTGCATGAAGTGCTAATGTGAAAGGATCATCAGTGTGACTTATCTTGGATAAATTTACAAGGGTAAATCCAAAATCATCTATTTTATATCATCTTCGACCCAATCACACAAGAAAATTGTTTCATGGAAGATCTCATAATCCAATTCCCAAATCTTTTGTAGTATACTATAATATGTTCTATCAGAAAGTACATGATTAACATCTTTTGAACTGGAAAATTGCATAGTTTGTGCAACCATCTTCACACCACTATTTTGATTTACTCGGACTTTGTCCCTAGCTTGAGTCGTAAACCTCGATCCATTTATTTTGAAACTATAAAATGATTTGACATCGAATTTTGGCCCATGTGCAAGCCATTGTAAACTTTCTGATATTTTATGATTGGGTTTCTTGAGTTCATCTCGAATCTATGTATACAAAAACACAAAAATGTGTTTAGAGCAAAGTTTTAAAACATTGAATAGATCTAGGAAAATACATGCATGAATTTTTGTTTGTGACACTTACATGGTTGCGAAACCAATTAATAAGCTCTCGTTTATGTTCATCATACAACCATTGTTCTCCTTTTTTTTATAACGAGGATCAATCTTTAATAAGTTTAAATACATCCTGTAATGTTATTAAATATATATGAAGTTATATATCATCATTAATAGTTAAATAAAAAATGATTTTTGCAATCATGAAACAATGAACATCACTTACTTTATGTACAGTTGTGCCTCATTATTATTTACCAAAATGATTCGGTGTGCTTTTTCCCATCGAGTGCGATCAATAAACAATTCCTTACTTCCACCAAGCATAGGGTTACCTACTTGGATCATGTGACGTTTTAAGAACAACTTGTGCGTAGGATTCCCAATTTCAGTGCAACCAGTAAAGTATTCAGAACAAAACTCAATAGCCTCTTCAGTAATGTAACGTTCCACCATGCATCCTTCAGGTCGATTTCTATTATTTACATATCCTTTAAGGACTTGCATATATCTCTCAAAAGGATACATCCACCTTAAGTAAGTAGGACCACACAATTGAACCTCTCGAACTAAATGAACACACAAGTGAATCATTATATCGAAGAAAGAAGGAGAAAAATATTTTTCAATTAGACACAAAGTCTTTACAACATCTTTCTGTAAAGAATTTAACTCTCCAATTGATATAGATTTCTTGCATATTGTATTGAAGAATGAACAAAGCCGAATTATTGATAATTGAACATGTTTTGGAAGAATTGATCTAATAGCAACTTGTAATAACTGTTGCATTAAGATATGACAGTCATGTGATTTCAATTCATATAGTTTCTTATTGGTGATAGAAACAAAATTTCTTAAGTTGGATGAGTAACCATCAGGAACTTTCACACCCACCAAACATTTACAAAACACATCCTTCTCTTTTGTTGACATTGTATATTATACTGGTGGTAAGTATGTACAATTCTTATCATTTTCCACCCTTAGTTCCAATTCAGGTCGTATGTATAGGTCTTTGCAATAAGGTAATTCCCAAAATATTGATTTTTTTCCAACAACCATGGTAAGTCGGTTCAAACTCTTTTTCATTTTCACCCATTTCATTAGTTGATTTCTTTCGTTTCCCTACCTTATTGAGTTTTTTTCATCTTTCCATATCTTTTGAATGTCATACCATTCAATTGCCTTAATATCTCAACACCTCGCAAAGGTCGAGTTGTATGATCATGATCTTCTTTACCATCGAACGGTTTCTTTTGGTATCTAAACTTGTGTCCAGATGGAAAAAATCTTCTATGTCTTCTATAAGACATCTTTCGTCCATGAACAAGATAAGTTGCAGAAGTTCCATCACTACATATAGGGAATCCCTTATAACCTTTTGTTGCATGTCCTGATAAGTTTCCATAGGTAGGAAAATCATTAATTGTCCAAAAAAGGACCCCTTTCAAGTTAAAGTGTTCTTCTTTATGTGCATCATAAACATTTACACCATCATTCCACAACGTTTTTAAATCATCTATCAGAGGCTAAAAATATACATCAATATCAACACCGGGTTATTTCGGTCCTGAGATCAATAATGTTAACATCATGAATTTTCTTTTCATACACAACTAGGGAGGAAGGTTGTATGTTACCATAATTACTGGCCAACAACTATATGTACTACTGATGGAACTATGTGGATTAATTCCATCAACAGCAATGGCAAGACGAAGATTGCGCGGATCAGATGAAAATTGAGGAGATAAATTATCTACTACTTTTCAATTTGGAGAATCACAAGGATGATATAGCACCCCATCATCAGATCGATTATCTGAATGCCAAGTCAACATCTTTGATGTATCTTTACTATTGAACAACCTTTGAAAGCGAGGAATCAGAGGAAAGTACCAAAGAACCTTTACAGGCACACCTTTCTTATGTGTTGTTTCATTTGTACCATGCTTCCATCTCGATTTTTTACACATTGAACAATCATCTAATGTCTCATATTGTTTTCTACAAAGAATGCAATCATTTGGACAAGCGTGAATCTTATGATATTCCATGCCAAATCGACTAAGAGATTTCTTCACTTCATACATTAAAAAAAAAGTGATTCTTGGGGCAAGCCAGTTAAAAAGAAAATGACTTGGGATGCACTTCATCACTTCATCCACAATAATAAGTAGTTTTTATTTTTTATTTATACACAATACCGTATAAAAATCTTGGAGATAATGATGACCTTATATAGCTAATAAATAATTATATATTTTTGAATATTAATGTTTTATTAATTTAAAATAAAATTATATGATAACATTTAATCAAAAATAAAAAATAAATCAAACTATTATAAGAATCGTGTGTAATCCAATGAGTAAAATTTATCCAACATATTGTTCATGTTTTTCTAGTGATCTTCATTTAAGCTTGTCTTTTATAATTGATAATATGATAAATTTTAAATAAAATTTGATTTTTGATACTAAGAAATAATTATATGAGTAAACTAACAAATATATCATCGAATTTAAGTTGTTTTTACAAAACTCTTGACAAATCCACCATTGACTTGTTAGTGGTACAAATCTACCACAAGATATATAAGGATAGTCATAGATTTGTAACACTTATAAAAAATTTGATGATAAATTTTTCAAAAAAATGATAGATTTGTAATATTAATAAAATTTTGATGGTAGGTTTTTCGTAACAAAGTTAAGTGATAGATTTTTATAATCAATCAAAACTTGGTGATAAATTTTGGTGGTAGTTTCACTATTGGTTGAGATAATTAGAAAACACACAATATATATAGATTAATTACTAAAAAGATAATTATTATGAAAAATAAAGTTATCATTTATGTAAAACAAATAGGATAAAGTTGTAAAAAAAATCGTTTGATCTTTTTACAATTTTATATAACAATAAAATTATATTATATGATTGAAAAAACTGCATAAGAACAACTACAAAAGGTCACCGACTCAAATGACGCTTCAAGTTAAAAACCAAAAATGGTGTTAGTGTGGCTGGGTTGGAACTTTGGAGAACGAGAAGTCTACAGAGAGATCCAAAAACGACGATAAAAATAATGTCGGGGTGGTGTTGATCTATGAAACTCTTATTTTCTTAGGAGTTAAGGCACACGTAAGACACTTTTTTTTTTCGTTCTTTTGGTTTTGATGAACTAGTTAAAAGAGCAATCGTCATGCACTAAGTTGACGTGGGAGAATTATATGTTTTCTCTCACTACTTTCTCTCACTACTTTCTCTCTCAGAATTCCTATTATTTTAGGTGTGTTAATTCATACGTAACTAATATAAAAATAATACATATTATCTAATTTGTTTTTAGAGTATTATTGGTATTGTAATACAAGATAAATATAATAATTTTTTTAAAAGAAAAAACAACCGTCCAAAAAAGAGCGATCAATAAAATTTAAAAATTTATTACAAAAATATTTGTAAGAAAATGAATGGACAGTAGGGGAGTTACTATAAATTAATTAAATTAAATTAAATTTATATATACATATATATTTATTAAAATAGTAAAACTTATTTTTGAATTTATAATATATAATATTAATAAAAATGTTAGTAAAGAATAAGATTAATATAATACAGGGTGAAAATTTACAACATAGTATTATAATACTAAAAGATATAATTTAAATTAAGTATAATATCAATGATCAAAAACAATAATGAAGGTGCAGGTGAGTCAAGAAGCCACGTGTAAAGTAGATGGGAAACACATGGGATTCAATGAAAAGAAACGACACCGTTGTGATCGTGGTCAGAGCACTTTCCCATTACGTAGTTGTTTTGCGGTTGCATTCGGCGGTTCAGGCTGATAGCTTTCTTAAATTCAACAGATAAGCTTCAACTATTGATAATATCATACTAAAACCCTAGGTGTGTTTTTGATTTTTAGCTTCTGAAATTCTATAATTCCTTTTATATTTACCTTTCTTCTTTTAGCTTTATTGTGCACTTTGCTTTTCCTACATACGTTGCTTTCTTTCTTTCAATTTTTCTTTTCACACTTTCTTGCTAATTTGAATATTATATGAGGTGCGTGGGTTATGATTAATAGCTTAAACTTTCTAGAATTAATGGATTATATTTTAGAAGCTGAGAAAGTTTTAGTAATCATGATGTCCTGTTTCAATTGAGAGACATGATTTCTTAAACTGTGTAGCTTTTTATTTTTTAAATGATGAGTTCTTGGTTTTCCAATGTACAAAAGCTTAAATAATCTATGTTGGTGTTTGATTTTCAGCTCCGCAAGTGCTTGTAATTCTCAGCTGGTTCTTATATTCTCTAGAAATTCCGGGTCTTTTATAGCTGTGAATAAGGATGGCTTTTCGAGAAGTTCATCCATGGACGTTCTTTAGTCTTATAGGAGCCTTTCTTGATCTGGGTTTGGCTTATTTGTTGCTATGCATATCAATATTTTTGTTCTTCCCATCCAAGTTATTACATTTTATTGGGTTTTATTTGCCATGTCCCTGTGATGGGGTTTTTGGGTATAGGAATGATCTTTACTGTTGGCATAAAATACTTTTCCGATTGCCTGTCGAAACGATACACGAGGTCCAGATGTTAGCCAAGAGTAGGTTCCCTTTTGATTTGGTTTGCTTTAAGGATCAAAGCAACTTGAATAAGAACTTAATTGAAGATAAGAATTGTGAAAAAGAAGTTATTGAATTGGAGGATGGACCATGTTCTAGTTCTTTTTCAAGTCCAAGGATTCAGAATCTAGTTGATGGAGAAAATGAGTATGATGCTAAGGGGAAGAGGATTATGAATCTTAAGTACCCGTCTAGAATTCGGCGAAGAAAGAAAGCTACTCTTCAAAATGGAAAGTTCTCTTCTGCTTGTCACAATGGTAGTTTGCAGCCAGTTGCTTGTATTGCCTCCTCCCAATGTGATGCTAGGGAGACTAAAGATAAACCAGGTCAAAGCTCGGGTACCTTAGCTGGGATAAAAGATGATTTTCAGGGTAAGTGAGAAAGATTAAAACATTTTTAGTTGTTCTCTATATTTAAGAATTGCGTGATTGGCTTTTAAGTTTTTTTTTTTTGAGGGGGGTTGATTTTGTCAGTTTCTATTTGAAGATGTTAATAATTGATTTTATATGATTTCTGATAGTAGCTCTCATATCCTTGTTTAGAAAATCAACAGCTCAAAATTCTTTGCTATTTCGATTTGGATTTCATGGGAATTGTGAATCTGTACTCTGCCGGATACAAATTACTTTTTCCCTCGTTGGATTAGTTGGGGTCTTAATGTTTTTGTTTGGAAGTCAAAAACCTACACTTTTTGTTTGGAAGTCAAAAACCTAAACTTTCTGAAAATTTTATATGGGTTGATTAGCATACTTTTAATAAAAAAAATATATATCTTAAATTTGAAATGAATTTCAAATGATGTGGCATAATGTTATTGCCAAGTACAGTTGGATCTACGTAATTGTATCCAATGAGACACATCATTTGTGATGGTGATATATTTGGGGTAGTGCTCTACTTATAAAGGCTCTCCATCAATTGTTAAACCTTCCTTCTTTTGCCAATTTTTGTGATGTTTTTTTTCAGATGATGAAAATATATTTACCGGCCGATATGCCGGCAAAAGAACTTGCCATACACTTGAATTTAGTGGACCATATGGTGAGAGTGAACACATGGATAAGGGTTCATTTTCTTCGGGAACGAATGTTAGTAATACCCAAGAAAAAATGTCCATAATAGAATCCGAGTCTGGTACCATCAACATGTTGAAACAAGCTCTTCAGAAAGAAAAAGCTGCTTGTGCTCTTCTTCACCTCGAATTGGAGAAAGAGAGAGCTGCTGCTGCAACTGCTGCAGATGAAACAATGGCCATGATATCCCGCTTGCAGCAGGATAAGGCATCAATTGAAATAGAAGCCAGACAGTATCAAAGGATGATAGAAGAAAAATTTGCTTATGATGAAGACAAGGTAGGCATTCTAAAAGAGATTCTTGTTAGGAAGGAGAGGGAGAATCATATTTTGAAGAAGGAAATTGAGACATTTAGACGGATTAGCTTTGAGAGCAATGGGTGGCGGTCAAAAGGAGAATCTATTGATGTGATGGACGATTGGATAGGGTCGTCTTCATCTTCAGTTGACACATATGCAGATCCGATGCTTATAAAAACTCTAAATAGCAACTCCAGTTGTGAAAAATTGAGAAGTGGTGTGGAATCACCTTCAAGCTATGAGACTCCATTAGTTGAGAAACAAATCCATTCTACGGAACATGACCTGTTTGAGAAAACAGTTGTATTTTTAGAGAAAGAGAAAGAAGACATAAGCAATGTACGATGCTGCAACATTGCAATTGAAGCTCCCCAAACTAGTATTGGAGATGAGAAAAATATTTACTGTGATGGAGAAGAGCTGCATAAGGATGGGAAGCATGATGTCCATATCGACAGCAATTCGAACGATACCATGCTTCATGCAATCGATGATGATCGTGCAACTGATTTTGTATAGAGGTAAACAAACCATCCACTTCTGCTGCATTTGTATGAATCTTGAGATTCTGCCTCAATATTTCATCTTCTAGAGTATGTTTGCCGGCAAGCTTTACAGAAATTCTGCATGGACACTCTCAGTAGCAACAGAAACGATCTTTACTTAGTATTGCATTGTTAAGGATTGATATTGAATAGCATAGAGTTATTATGAGTGTTACAAAATGTAAATGGGATAAGTGACGGTTGGAGGAGAAGTAGCACAATAAATCTGCAAGAGAGATCATGAACTGACTTCATGAGATTCTGCAGCATACTCTCTCATCATCAAAGGTGCCACCAAAATGTTCTTTGCATTTATCTTTTAGTTTCTGATAAATGATAACTACATGGTTTTTCTTATTTCTTTGTATTTGTATATTATGTTTACGTAAGGAAATGGCAGGATTTGGTTCTGTCTTTATGGGATAGCTCAAGAGTATGGAGTGTCATTGTTTTTTGTGGCTCCTTTTCCCCAAGTTACAGGACCATTGTCACTGTTTTCCATAAAAAAAATGCAATACAAAGTGCAAAATGGAGTGTTTGGACAAGGATGCCGTCCTAAAAGGAAGTATGACTTATAGAAGCTCTTTAAAAAAGAAAGAGAAAGAAAAGTGAGAACTTTCTTCCTCAAAAATTTGAGTACCTTTACTTATTTTTATTGGACCAATTGGAATATTAGATGTTGAATGAGTAGTTTCAATTAGTATTAGGATTTAAATAATTAATAAAAATAAAAAATAAAAACATTAATAAGAAAACATAATATTCAACATCTAATATTCCAACAAAAACCCTAGGTTTCTATGTGAAAAGGGTTTCGAAGCATTACTTTTTTCTCGTGTTTTCTCTACCATATTTATTCTCTGTATTGCAGGCACGATTTGTAATGGTTCTCATTTTCTCTTATGTGGAAAATGGAGGAACTCCTCAGTCAATTACTTGGTGGATATGCATATAACAAGGATCGAGAAACAAATAATTTTTGCATCTAATAATACATTGAGTGCAGTATAGTTTAGTTTGATTGCTTTAAAAAATGAGTTAATTGTTAACAAATTATATTATTTTATTTTAAATATCATTTTTATCTTATAATTAAAAGATAAACTTTTGAAGCTAAATATTGTAATAGTTTAAAGAAAAAAATCAATAATAATAATATTTTAATATATAATTATTTGAACATCTAATTTAATTTAAAAATCAATAAATTAAAAAAATTATGTTAATTGGTATTTTATTATGGTTAAAGGTTTATATTTTAATCACTTGAAATAAAAAATGAAAAATTATTAAAAAAATCTAACTTTTACTTAATTGATTTTTTTAAACCAAATGACTATCATCTTTAATGTAAGAATCAAAGGTTATTATTAATAATGGCCTAATCTTAAGTCACTACTAAAATCATTTTTCTCAATAATATAACCATAAAAATGAAGGGAATCAACGGTGTTATAGTAATGAATGAGAAAATGTAAAAACGTGAAGATTCTGGCGATGTTCTATTACTCTGCAAATTAAATGATCCACTTAAGCAAATCTTTCATTTCCATCTTTTATGTGAAGTACGTGATGGAACATAAAATAAATCATAATAATTAAAGAGTTTAAGAACTCTGGATTCGTCTCCAACCCTTATATTAAAATATTAAATTTGATATAAAATTGATTTAATTTAATATCAAATTTTACATCGAATAATGTAATATGTAACGGACATATTATTTAATAAATACAGATACTCTACTAGAGAATAACGAGGACATAGGACTAGCTTGACAAATGGTCTAGACTCAACGAGCTAGGTAGATTGTACAAACCAGTCAATAAAAGCATCTCGTTATCAAACTACGGGGTCTTGCATGTCAAGACCCAATGAAACTATGATGTCCTGACGTGATCACGGTATTCCCTCTCCATGAGCGACCTACATTAACGACCTCCCTTTATTTGTGTGTAATGCTTGTAGCGATTTGCTTTTTGCTTAAACTAATTAGTGTGAAATTTTACTACGTATGTAATCGTGTATCCCGGCCGCTTAATACGTACCTTGTCACGTACGTAAGATGTTATACATATATACCCCTTAAATGAGGAGAATACAAGATCTATTCATTTGTCTATATTTTCTACATCTCTCTAAAAATCATTAAGATTTGACACCTGAAATTCTATCCAAACAATTGGCATCGTCTGTGGGAAGCTTAAATCATTTTAATCCAACATCTAAGAATTGCTTTTATTTTAAGAGAATTTACCAGTGTTGATTTACATTAACTCCCCATGGATCATCTGTCCATTATCTAACCAGACGACCTTGTTCTAGTGGCTCAAGAATGTGACCTTAATAATACAACGCTTCATTCCTCATCCATCAGGTCGCTATCAAACCATGACTTAAGGACTGCTTTAGCTAGCGAGGAGTAGGTATTGACCTTACTTGGTGTGGGTCCAACCACCCAAGATATACGACCTTATGGTATTCCTCCACGCTATAGTTTGGATAATCCTCCTTATGAAGGAGATGCGATGATATGAGGACTTCAAAAAAAGATTACAGAATTGCAACAAGCCTTCATTGAATGTCAAAAGGATAACAAGGAGTTAAGATCTCGATTAGAACAAAACACATACTTAGACACAAAGAGTTCCTTTTTACACCTCGTAATCATCAGATGGTACGTCAACCCTCCAGAAGAGAGCATGTACCTTATACATCAGATCCTCGTCAATGTGCAGTGAGGGAGCAACACCCGCACATAATTTTTGATCCTCCTATCGTTGGGGGGACTTACTGTGCAAATCCTCCGACTTATGGACCAAAAATCCAATCCATTCAACTGCACGATCCGAGTGAAGAATTGGACAAAAGATGAAAAGTGATGGAAGAAAAGATGTGGATAAAGGTTAACGATAGATTTGTGAGACAGGAAAAGGCGAAGCCTTGAGGTGATATTGAAAATGTTTGTAATCAATTATCAACGTCTCCTTTCTCTGATCTCATTGAGTTAACAGTACCTCCCCCTAAATTTAATGCCCCTAAATGTCCCACGTATAAGAGAACCAAAGATCCTGTCGCACACGTTCTTCAATTCAAAATGGCCATGGCTACGGTCAGCCTATCCGAAGATAAACGTGAATCCATGTACTGTAAGTTATTTGCAGCTAGTTTCCAAGATTCGGCCCAACAATGGTTTATGGAGCTACCCCCAAGAGTATTGCTAGCTTTGACGCTCTAGTCAAAATATTCATTACCAATTACGCTTGTAACAAACCTATCAAGAAGGAGTCATAATTTTCGATCGTCCAAGAGGAGGATGAATCAATTGAGGCTTACATGCAAAGATTTAAAACGGAGAAGATGGAAATTAATCAATGCCCCGATTCTATAGCCATAGAAGCTTTTCGAAAAGGAATAAAGCATGATAATGGCCTTTCATAGAACTAACAAAATCCACACCACGTTCCTTAGACATAATTTACGAGGAAACCCAAAAATTTGTTAATGTGGAAAGGGAGATGAAATCAAGAAAATCGTTAGCTAACAAAAACCAGAGGTGGCCTGATCGGGCAGAACCGGCATCGCCGATCCTGCCGTTCATTTGGTTTTATGTATTTATAAAACTCTCACAAGTGCACGAATCATTTCGTAGAAAATGATAAGTATACTCCCAAGGTCGATCTAAGGAAGGAATATATGTGGTTTTTAATTTATTATTCAAACTTTTAAAAACGAAATTAAATCCTAAACACCCTGTCACGATATTTTGGTTTTTTTTTGTTTCTAATCTAATAACATAAAAATAAACATAGATTCAATAAACATTTATGCAAAATTTATCTGTTAAAACAGTGGAATATTTATGGATATAATAACTAAGTTAATTATGCTTGCTCATATTATTTAGGTTATTAAAGATATGAATCGATATTTATTGATTCTCTCTTTTTTATATGAATACCACCTTTGGTGGGGTTAGATATTCTTTGTTAACTAAACAAATCAATTAACACCTATAGGTGGGGTTGATAACTAATTTGGTTAATTAAATTAATTCCTTTTTCTAAGAGATTGAAAATGAACCATTTAAATGCCACCTTTGGTGGGGTTAGACAGTTTAAACTTTATTCAAGGTGTCCAAATTAAACCTAAGAATTTAGTTATCCGGGTACTAACTTTCAAGATTTAAAACCACTACTGAAAACATGTTGTCAATACATTTTCAGGTAATAATTCTTATAAAAAATTTTGAAATAGAGCTTCACTCTAACTACCGGGCGATTGTACCAACAAATAAAAGAGCATTACTCTAAATCAGACCGGATAACTAAACCTTAAAATCTAATTTTCAGATTTAAGTTTGTAATGAAAAATAATATATTTCTCTCTAACATTCTTAATATAAAGTCTTGAATAAAAAAAAATCAATTCATTTTAGTGATTTTCACCTATTTAATATTTCACAAGCATAACAACGTTATTATTATATCATGTTTACAAACAATCAATAAAGTTAAATTTAATCACAGACAAATTAAATATAACATGTAAGAATAAAACATAAAAAATAATTGTAAAGAAAATAAAATCCTTACAGTACTTCGATGCTATTCCCGTTGCTGGAAAACCTCCAAACGGAATTTGCACTCCCATTTATTGTCTCAAAAAGAGAAGAGCTCTAAAACTAAGAAAAGCTAAAAACTAAGAAAAACTAGAAAAACTAAAAAAAAACTAAGAAATGAGAGAAAGAAAGAGAAAAGAAGATGTGTTTTGAGGTGTGTTTAGAAGTGAAGAGAAGGGGAGTATTTATAGGTGAGGATGGAGAGAAAAAGTGGGTGAAAAAATGGTGGAAACGCGGAGTAGTGAATGATGACGTCATACTGATGATGTCAGCATGACGTGGGGCGGCTGCGCACGGATTGGGGCATAGATGGCAGCGGCGCGCGCGGAGTGGAGCTGGGGTGCGCACAGGCGCACGCGGACTGGGCATGCTGCGCACGCAGGTGCGCGCGGGATGGGCGCGCTACTTCTCGGCACGGCTGGGCAGCTGGGCAACGCGGCGGCACGATTTACTCCTTTTTGACCCATTTTGTCCAATTTTTCCATATTTGTTGACCTTTCCTCATTTATTTATTAATATATTTGTGACGTATTGCTTCCAATATTCCTCTTTGTGTCTTTAAGTTGCGTTTTTAAGCAAAAATACTTGAAAAACAATAAAAATACCCGTGATTCCGAAAAAGACAAATTTATATAAATATATGATAAAATCATATAAATATATATATTTTTAATCAATTAATGTGCATAAAATCATGGTAATTTTAGTGCTTTTTGAGCACTCATCATGGCCCCCCCTAATGAAGAGTGAAGAAAACAGAAGGCCTATGGGCGATAAACGTCCTAATTTTTCCCGTTTCAAACCCGTATTTAGACCAAAGAATAATGCCAACACTTGGAGCCGAGCTTTATCTCCCTTTCATAGACCCTCATTACGTGTAACGTTGGTGGAAGTAGTGCGTCGAATGGAACACCTCAATAATGTAAATTGGCCACTAGCTATGAAAGCTCCGCTTAGAAACCCCAACAAATATTGCGCGTTCTATAGAGACACAGGGCACTGGACT
Organism: Hippophae gyantsensis; assembly: GCA_030763125.1. Lineage (NCBI taxonomy): Eukaryota > Viridiplantae > Streptophyta > Magnoliopsida > Rosales > Elaeagnaceae > Hippophae > Hippophae gyantsensis. Next base: position 31,909,341 of record CM061032.1, read on the forward strand.
TAGGACTGCCTCCATTTAAAATGGGAAATTGAACATCTATTTTTAGAAGGGTACTTAGGAGATATAGTTGACAAAGCCAAAAATCCACGAGAAGAGACTCAGAGAGAGAACTCAGATCGAAGGGTTTGACACCAGACAAATCAATTCTGATATGGAATGAACCAAATAGAGCACACCCCATTCCACTAGGGGATGTGCGGATAATACACACCATACATGGTGGCCCTACCATGGCCGATAACTCTAACAATTACAGAAAAAGATATGCACAAGAGGCTCAAGATACGGGACATTTAATATATGGCATGAGACTTGAAGGACCTATTTATCCCATTACTTTTGAAGACATAGAATTCCTACATCCCCATGATGATCCTCTAGTAATCACAGTGCGAATAGCTCATTGCGAGGTACGTCGGATATTAGGTTGACAATGGTAGTTCATCCGATCTCTTATATTTATCCGCTCTGCTTGACATGAAAGTGGTACCTTTAACATATTATTAGTTGATTAAATATCCTACCACTGATGGGATCTGACAAATTGAAAGGGAACAAGATAGGGCACGAAGTTGCTATAACGCTGCCATAAAGAATGTGTTACCCCAAACCTCGAAATAGCAACTAAAGGTTAAAAGTCACCTCCACAAATTTAAGAAATTGCATATAAGTGAATGTACTACCATGGAGGTCCACGATGAATATGATATGGTCCTTATAGGAGACACGAAGAGCGAACAATATGTTAAAATCAATGGTGCATTATCTCCTTCATTTAAAATTACCTTCGTTGGTTTCTTGAAAAATAACAAAGATTTGTTTGCTTGGAAACCTGAGGACATGCCCAGCATAGAATCAGATATCATACCAAAAATCCGGTCCAGCAAAGAAAGAGGAAATTTTCTAGAGAGAAGAATGAAATCATCAAAAAGAAGATCGAGTCCTTAAAAAATGAGGGTTGACTTCGAGAGGTCCGGTATCCAACATGGCTATCAAATGTGGTATTAGTAAACAAAGCAGGAGGCGAGCACAGAATGTGTATGGATTTCATAGATTTGAATAAAGCAACACCAAAGGATTGTTTCCCTTTGTCGAATATTGACCAATTGGTAGATGCCACGACTGGATTCGAATTAATGAGCTTTATGAATGCTTATTCAGGCTACCACCAAATCCAAATGCATCCCAAGGACAAAGAAAAAATAGCGTTTATCATGAAATAAGGGACGTTCTGTTACACGAAGATGCCATTCGGTTTAAAAAATTCTGGCGCTACTTATAAGAGAATGATGAATAAGATGTTCCAAAACCAAATAGGCCGAAACATGGAGGTATACGTCGATGACATGCTGGTTAAAACTAAATGTACTAAAGACCATATTAACAACCTCTAAGAAGTCTTTGATATAATTCAGAATTATAAAATGCATCTCAATCCAAAAAAGTGTGTGTTTGGCGTAGCCTCAAGGAAGTTTTTGGGGTACTTAGTCACGTTAAGGGGTATCGAAGCCAATCTAGATAAAATTTTGGCCTTAGTCAACATTAAATCCCCAAGGTGTCTTCAAGAAGTTCAACAATTGAATGGGCGTATTGCAGCATTAAGTCGTTTCATTTCTAAGTGCACCTAAAAGTGTCTACCGTTCTTTCGGATGCTCAAAAAGAACACGGAGTACCTATGGGATACCGAGTGCGAACAAGCTTTCCAGTCTATTAAAGATTACTTGGGAAGAGCACCTCTTTTAGTTAGTCCCATGGTGGGCAAAGACTTATACATGTACATGTCCTTTACGAACAAGGCTGTCAGTGCGGTATTAGTGGTCGACTGTGGGGGAATTCAATACCCTGTGTATTACGTGAGTCATTCATTAATATGAGAGCAACAATGATATCCTTTTTTAGATAAGGCGGCATTTGCTATTAGAATGATGGCACAAAAACTTAGACATTATTTTGGTACACATAGGGTAGTGGTCCTTACTTCCTATCCCTTGAAAAACATTTTGGGAAAACCTGATTTGTCCGACCGTCTTTCCCAAATAGCTATTGAGCTCAGCAAATTTGAAATACATTATAAACCTTTGGCCGCGATCAAAGGACAAGCCCTAGTAGATTTTATTGCAGAATGGACGAATGAGAATACCTAAGAATGCAATTTAATACATGAGATTGGGTCAACCCTCATAGCAGAAACATCATCCCTTAAAGTAGAGCTATGGAAGGTATACGTGGAAGGTGCAAGCAATTCACGTGGAGTAGGAGTTGGAGTAGTAATCTTCACCTCGATGGGAGCCTTAATAGAGCAATGCCTTCAGATCACCTTCCAAGCAGCTAACAATGTCGTGGAATATAAAGCCTTACTTTTAGTGTTGGAGCAATTGATAGCCCTTGGAACTAAGAAGATGTTAATTGACAATGATGTATAGAAGGTGAAGAAAGCAAAGGCTGCGTTTGAAATTTTTTAGATCAAGCAGATACCACGAGGATAAAATGCCCACGCTGATTCCTTAGCCATGTTGGCATCGGTGGTAAACTCGGATTTAAAGAGAGTCATCCCAATATCTTGTTTATCAAGACCTAGTGTTACCCCAAGTGAAGTAAAACTTCAAATACAAACGAACGTCATACACACTATTCATGATTCTTGGTTGACGCCATATATAGAATATCATATCAACGGTACTCTCCCCGAAGAAAAACACTTAGCTCGTAAGCTCATAACAAAAGCAAGGAGCTATGCCGTCATTCAGGGAGTTTTATATAGGAAGAATCATGGTGGCCTATGGATAAAATGCTTACATGCAGTTGAGGCTCAGATAATCTTGAGTGATCTACATGACGGCCAGTGTGGAGCTCATTCTAAAGGAAGAACACTTGCCCAAAGGATTATTCGGTAGGGTTACTACTGGCCTACGCTTCTTAAAGATTGCATCTCTTATGTCAAAAGGTGCGATAAATTCCAACGATATGCCAATATGCCACACCATCTGGGCACTGACCTAAGATCTATTATCAGCCCTTAGTCATTTCAGAAATGGGGTTTGGACATCGTGGGACCATTACCCATCACTTCAGGTCAAAGAAAGTTTCTCATCATCATAACAGATTATCTTACTAAATGGATAGAGGCGGAACCTTTAGCTCAAATCCAAGAATTGGATGTGTAGAGATTCATATGGCGTAACATTATATGCATATATGGCCTACCTCGTGATCTGGTTACCGATAACGGTAGAAAATTCACCGGACAAAAAATCATATCTTTCTACGACAAGAAAGGTATCAAATTTTCTCATTCCACCCCTTACCGCCCACAAGCAAATGGTCAAGCTGAATCGTCTAATAAGACCCTTATTAATATACTACGAAAATTTTTAGAGAGGGCTAAAGGAAAATGGGTTGATGTGTTACCTAGTGCCCTCTGGGCAACACGAACTACTCCCAGAACGGCAACAAGAGAAACCCTTTTTTTTCTCTTGTTTACGGCACCGAAGTAGTTATACCCCTTGATATACAAGAACCCACCCTTCGATCCAATATCGATCATGAAGAAAATGATTACTTACCAAGAGAAGACTTGTTATTAGCTGAAGAAAAACAAGAAGAAGCGTTAATAAGACTCGAATCGTAAAAAAGAACACTCCAAAAGACGTATAACAAATTCGTCAAGCACAAAATATTAATAGAGTGCTTGTATTATTAGATGGGATTTACCTTTACTTGAATGTGTTATTTTGGTGTAAAGTTTATTTGTTTATTATTTTTTGGATTCAACTATGAATAATCCTGCTTATATTACTGCCAACATCAACTCAATTCCTATAATAAATGGCACTAGCTTTAAGTCTTCAAGTCATGGCAAGAGAATCTCTAGATAGTTCTTGAAGTCATGAATTTGGACCTTGCGATAAGGGTCGATTTTTCTGAACCCTTTATAGATAAGAGTATTTTTTATGAAAAGAAGGAAAAGGAAAGGTGGGAAAGACAAAATTGCACATGTATGATCATCATAAAGAAGGCCATTCTGGATGCATTCAGGGACATAATGTCTAAAACGATAACTACTACTAAGGATTTCCTAGCGGAAATTAAAAAAAGGTTTGCCAAGAATGAAAATGCTAAATAGGTATGTTTTTGACAAGTCTAATTTTAATGAAGTATAGGGTCAAAGGTAATATGAGAGAGTACATCATATAAATGTCTTATCTTGCTTCCAAGTTGAAAGAACTTAAGCTAAAACTCTTTGAAGACTTATTGGTGCATTTGCTTTTGATATACCTTCTGACATAGTTTAGCCAGTTTAAGGTGAGCTATAATTATTAGAAAGAAACCTGGTTTCTAAATGAGCTCATCTTACACTATGTTTAGGAAAAGGAAATGCTGAAGCAAGATAAGATAGAGAGTGCTCAACTGGGCTCAATCTCCTAGAACAAAGACAAGGGAAAGAAAAGGAAGAAGAATAATGAAGTTGTAATTAAGTATGAGGTATAAAAAAGATAATCAACAAGTAAAAATTTGACTACGTTATGGCATAAGAGATTAGGTCATATCTCTAAACAGTAAATAGAATGATTTATGTTTGACGAAATTTTAGACCCTTTAGATTTTATAGTTTTTAATGTTTATGTTAACTGTATAAAGGGAAAACAAACCAATAAAAGGGGATTTGAAGCCAATGGAACTTTAAAAATCTTAGAACTTATATATATAGACATCTGTGGGCTATTCCTTTCAGATTCTTAGAATGATCAACAATATTTTATAAAGTTCATAGATAATTTTTCTAAATATGGCTATTTATTTCTCATTCATGAAATGTCACAATCATTAGATGTGTTCAAAAATTATAGAGCCAAAGTTGTGAACTAATTCAACAAAAGGATCAAAAGCACCAAATTTGATCATATTGAAGAGTACTATGGTAGATATGACTCAAGATCATTTGCTAAGTTCCTAGAGGAATGTGGTATCGTCTCATAGTACACTATGCTAGCATCGCCAACTATGAATGGTGTTATTGAAAGACAAAATAGGATACTTAAGAACATGGTAAGGAGTATGATTTATCATTCTACCTTACTAGAATCACTCTAGGGAAAAACACTTAAGACTGCAACATATATTTTTAATAGGATTCCAACTAAAGCAACAACCAAAACCCCTTATGAACTTTGCATTGACAAGAAGCCTAGTTTAAAGTACTTGCATATACAGGGATGTACAGTAGAGGCAAAGCCTTATAGGTCTAATGAAAAGAAACTAAATTCAAGGATGGTGAGTTTTTTATTTTATTGTATATTCTAAAAGATCCAGGGGGTATTAGTTCTATAATCCCACATCTAAGTCAATTTTTGAGTCAAGAAATGCACGATTCTTTAAGGATGTTGAGTTTGCATGGGGGATACAATTAACGATTTTGTCTTTGAAGAGAAATATGTTGATATTCCCATAGTTTCTATTAACATTGATTAGGATCACATTCCTAACTTTGATCAAGGAACAACAGATCAAGATAATCTCAAAGAACTCTAATTCAAGAAATTATTCCCGAAGAACAAACTTTATCACCTTAAGAACTCTTACCAGTGAGGAGATCCACTAGAGAAAGGAGAAGTACAGTGCCAAATGACTACATTTTATTTCTCTAAGAACATGAATTTGATATTGGAATTATAGAAGAAGATCTTATCAACTTCTATCAAGCCATAGAAAGTTCTAACTCTCAAAAGTAGATTGATGCCATGAATGAGGAGAATAAGTCCATGAAAGACAATGATGTGTAAGATCTTATCCCATTTCCAAAATCTATAAAACCCATTAGTTGTAGATGAATATTTAAGACCAAAAGGGATTCGAAAGCAATGTGGCGAGATACAAGGCTTGTCTTGTCGCATAGGGCTTTACACATAAAGAAGGCATCGATTATAAAGAGACATTCTCTCTGATTTCTTTGAAATACTCTTTCATGATTATAATGGCATTAGTTACACATTTCAATCATTAGTTACATCAAATGGATGTAAAGATGTTTTTTTCTCAATGGTGACATTGATGAGATGATCTATAAGATGCAACTAGAAAATTGTGTGTTGGGAGACCTGAAGAATATGGTTTGCAAACTTTAGAAATCCATCTATGAGCTCAAGCAAGCATCTCGACAATGGTATTTCAAGTTTCATCAAGTGATCATATCGTTTGGTTTTGAGATAAATTTGGTTAATTATTACATATACCATAAGTTCTATATAAGTAAGTATATTTTTCTAGTTTTATATGTCGATGACATTTTACTTGCCAGTAACGATATAGACTAATTGCATGAAACCAAGAGATTTCTAACTAGGAATTTTGAGATGAAAGATCTTGATGACACCTTTTATTGTATTAGGCATACAGATATTTCAATATCACTCTCAGAGTATTTTAGGATTATCACAAAAGAGCTATGTCGAAAATATTCTAAAGAGATATAGCATGCACAATTGTAACCCTGTTGCTACAAAGGAAGATAAATTTAGTCTCAATCAATGCCCTAAGAGTGATTTTAAGGAAAAGGAAATGCATAAGATTCCTTATGTGTTAGCAATAGGGAGTCTAATGTACACTCAGGTATATAGTATCCATTTATTGCATACATTGTTGGGATTTTGGGTAGATTTTTAAGCAATCCAAGAATAGACTATTAGAAAGCATGCAAATGAGTCTTGTGGTACTTACAGAGAATAAAAGACTTCATGCTCACGTATTGGAGGTCGGATTATCTTGAGATCATTGGGTATATTGACTCAAATTTTGATGGATGTTAAGATAGTACGAAACCTACATCGAGCTATGTCTACTTGCTAGTTGGCGGTGCTATCTCCTAGAATAGTGCTATACAATCTCTTATTATAGCCTCTTCTATCATGATGGTAGAATTCATAACATGTTATGTGGCATCCAATAACAAAATATAGCTATGAATTTTTGTCACAAGGTTGTGCATAATATATGGTATTAAAAGACAACTTAAGTTATTTTGTGACAATAAGTAAGCAATGTTATATTCCACTAACAATAGGAGCTTGACGAAGTCCAAGCATATAGAGATAAAGTTTCTGGTTGTTAAGGAAAGATTTCAAAGTGTACAAGTGTCTATAGAACAAGTCAATACAAACTCCATGATTGTGGATCCTCTTAATAAAGGATTGACACCCAAAATATTTCATGAGTATACTACTCATATATATGTCATGTCATTTAAGGATATTCAGTTTTAGTAAGAGTTTTTAATTTTTAATTTTTCTTTGATAGACTCAATTATTTCAATTTATGAATATTTGAGATTATTTTCTGCTGAAATAAAGTTTTTATTTATATACATTTTTATTTTGGTATAGTTTGATCATACTAAGGTTTAACATTTGACTAGTTAAAAATACATATGTCAATATCACATTACATAAAGTTTTCATGCTACACACCTACATCATGATCTATGTCATTCAATTATATCGACATATATGACCCTTGATGGGTCAAGTTATGACAAATGTAACGAATGCCCTTTTGATTCTTTATTGGTATAATTGATAGACTAGATTAGTTATAGATACATTTCGGTAATGGTAGAAAAGTCGAGCTCATACGGTTATTTTTGTAGTGCATTATTATAAGATTACATATATAGCCCAAGTGTGAGGTCGTTAGATCCTTAATGAAAAATTGGGCTTATATATGAATTATTATGTATTGTAGACTGTCATATAAGGTTAAGCACATTTAAAAGTGATATGTTAAGTTTTAAGTAATTTGGAATTTAATATATTTAATAAAGTGTGAATCTTTAATGAGTATAAACCTAAAGATAATGTCTTTTTTAATAATATTCTAAAATAGATATACAGTTATTAACTATATATATAGTGGTTATGATCCCAGATCATGCATACTTTATTCTTTTTATTTGATATCTCATCGTAAAAGAAAGAAAATAGAATTAAAGAATTCTCTAAGGAAAACGTGTAGATCTGGAAGATTAACCACTCAGCTACAAAATTAGTTAATGACTATTGATTCAAGTATGTTGTCACATATTTATTTTTGACTCTTTATGATATAACATGAATGTTCCTAAGTTATTTAAGTAATAATTTTTACCAAAGGTTATTTTGTTCTAGCATACTATTCAAGCGGCATCATTCTTTTAGAAATTTTTTTAAAAAATATTGTTAAATTTTTTTATCACATATAATAAATTAAAATTAAATATATTATATAAAAATAGTAAAAAAATATTAAATACAACATAAAAAGGAGTACAATAAAAGAAATATTTTTAGTATAATATTTGATTTTATGAGTTAGAGATGGTAAAAACTTGGTGTAATTTTTTAAATAAAATAGTATAAAATTTAAAATAAAACTTGGTGTATTTTTAGTATAATATTTGATTTTATGAGTTAGATCGCCCTTTCCTAAATTATGTTCTCCCACCACACATAGGAAGTCATAAGCCTAACTAGCTGTGACTCTTCTTTGATCGAACGCATCCAAATTTTGGTATCCGTACCTTTCCGTGCAACTACCGAGTTGACCTCTAATGAGATATCTGGGTAAGACTTCTCATATATTACGGAAAATGGTCACCCTACTAACGATTGTAATGATGGGTTTACAAGGGGACTTCAACCTTTCCAATAAAGGAGTACCTAGTCAATTATATGTCCAAAATTATATCAAGGAATTCTTGCCAACTAACTACCTAGACTTCTCCAAAAGAGTCAAGTAATAACGTCGCAAGTTGGGCCAAACTAAAGAGCAAACATAATAACTTCGTAGAGCTTCTCCTTTACCCAAACACTGACTACATAAGTAAAGCATAATGCTAGCATTCCCTGTAATAATCCTCCAGACAAGCTTTCTTAATAAGCCTTCATTTAATAGACAAAGACCCTACAAACCAAGACCCCTTTCCTCGAGAGGGCAATAACAGTCCCTCTAAGAAACTTGAACTAATTTAAGTCTATCTACTTTCCCTAGTAAAAACAAATTACATATGGTTTTTTTGAGGTCATCTAGAATAGTTTTTGGCCATTTATATATTTGAAAATAATGTATAAACATGCTCCGTTCTCTAAATAACGAAAGTAATCAAATATTTACGCTCTACCAAAGAAAGGGTGTAACCCTTCCACGCATCTATTTTTACACAAATTTTATATGCCAAGCCTTGAAACCAATACTTCTTTGGATCCCTTTAAAATAAGGTGACACTTAGATAGGATAAAGAGTCATCTCCAATGTGCATCCTAACAATAGTTTAGAGAGAAGAAATATTACTATGAGGCACACACTTACCAAAACGAGTGAAGGATTTTTTCAAGTTTACCACCTATCCCAAGATATGACCATATAAATGAAAAGTCTTAGATAAAACCTAGATGTTTGATGAGAAAGCATGACCGAAGATGAGTGGTTCATCAACATATAAAAAATGGGTCAATGTCATAATGCCTCTAGGATATGATATTGACCAAAAGTGCTTATTATCTACCAAGGACCCTAGGTGCCTACTCAAAACATATTCTGCAATACAAAATAAGAGTCAAGATAGAGGATCCCTTCTAACGAACCCCCCTGGAGCATGAAACATATCCTCTAGGAAAACCATTAACCATGACTGAGATGCTTACTAAGGTGAAGATATTTCCAACCTAACCCAGAAAGATGTTAAAACCAAAGCATTACATCACCCTTAAGATAAAGTCCCAAAGCATGGTGTCAAAAGCTTTACAAATATCAATTTTGAGGGCTACATTACCCCTTGAGTAGAAACCAATATTGCATTAAAGCACTCAAAATCACTGGCTATATAATCCCAATGTTGTGACCTATAATGAACCCAAACTGATTAAGAGAAAATGCCTCTTCATCATCCTACAATTATCTTTATAATTAATTTGAACACAAATTTCCATAGAGAAATTGGCCTATACTGGTCAATACTGGTTGCTTAAGGGATTTTAGGGATAAGGATTAGGAAATTTGAACTTAGTCCCAAATGCATCTGACCTATCCTAAAATAATCTTGAATTACTTGTATTACATCCGTACCAATGATATCCTATCATTGTTGGAAGAATTTACCCATAAAACCATCCAGACCAAGAGCATTCAAGGGGTCCATGTCAAAAACTGTAGTATAATCTCCTCTAGTAATGGTATGTATCATAAATTACAATTATCTATAACAATGACAAAAAAGGGCACAATTGAATCAATCAAAGCAGATTCCAAGGGGTCACCAATTTGGGCAGAGATAAGTTACTCATAGTAGCCTAAAATATATGTAGTTGTAGCCTCTGGGTCATGTGTAACTCCACCATTCATATCCAAATGAGTTAAAGGTTTTTGGAACTTTAAACACCAAAGTAGTAAATGGAAAACATAATATTTCTATTACTCCACTTCAACCACTTTAGTCTGATCTTCTCTTATAAGAATGTACCCTACTGATGTAGTAATCTATCCAAATTAGTATACGTATCAGATTCCAAGTTAAGAAGTTCCTTAGAGAAGGAATGGTCATCATACAAATTTTGTAGTTTAGTGAGAGTAGTAGAGGCCCTCTCAATATTACGATCCAAATTACGAATGGTCTATATATTCCAAACCTTGAGAGTTGACCAAAGAACACCCTCATTGGACTAGCCTAAATAGGCAGTGACCATGTGATGCATACTAAATCCATGAAGCCAAGATGATAAATCCACATACCATGGAATCATAATGGCTTAGGTCCCTTAAACCCATCCATAAAAGCTAAAAATAATATAGGGTGGTGATCGGAGTGATGTCTCTAGAAAGTGCAATAAGAAATCGTGGACTAGCAATCTAGAAAAGACTTGAATCATATCTATAGTCCAAATGAGGCCTTATATGGAATATATTGTCTTTGAAATAGGTATAATATCCCACTTTTGTATCAATTTTGGCAACATTACAAAAAGAGGCCATAACATTAAACTCTCCAATAGAAATAGTACTATGAGATAAACCGATAGATTCATGAGATCCAAGAATAGTATTAAAATCCTCTATCACTAACCAAGAGAGAAGAAGGTCTAAAATAGACATTAAGGAATGCCAAAGGTCCCACCATTTAATATAAGTTCCATGATCATAAACAAAGGTTAAGAGATGAATATTAGTATTTATAGTGTAGTTAATCAATATATATTATTGATGTTGTAGAGCAATAAAAGTATCATAAACCACCAAGGAAGCAAAAAAAAGGCCAAAGCTTACTTACTAATATGAATTAGAAGGAATGAAGTAATAACAAAGGATTCGTGAAAAATAATCATCCAAAGAGTTGAGATCTATCATTGATTCTGCTATACATAAAAAAATCAGGTCTTTCCTTTTTTACAAAGATTTCATGGGGTGGTCAAGGCATTCAGATTGTTAATACCCCTATAATTCTAGTATGGACTATAATAAGGAGTTTTTATCAGTGGCCCTTATGGAAGACATGTATCTCATTACTCGAAAGTGTGGGCTAATCTGACCCTTTAGTTTTTACCAATTATTAATTTCTAATCTCCATTCTCAATATCAATTAATTTTTAATGCATTATTTTTTACATATGTTCACTAAGGTCAATCACTACGACATATGATTAGGGTTGAAAGGTGAGAAGAGGCAAATTGAACCTTGGAGTGGCAAGAAGTGGTAAGGAGCCAACAATAGAGCCATTAAGCTCCAATAGTGTTGCATCTGTAATGGAAGTAGGGTCATATATAGTCAAAGTAGTGGTAGTTCTAGGCTTGCCTAATACATTAGTTGAGATATCAATGAATGTTGCATGCATATTACCAGTTTCAAAAACATCTGTGTGTGCCTAAAGATGAAATAATTGCATAATAGAAAACACAACATTAGAAAGGAAATATTTTGTAGCATTTTATGGTAAATTGATAAGAGTCAAATTATTGCATTTTTGTTATGATTTAAATGTTAATATTTGTGTGAAAATTGAGTTTATTTGATTATTTAATCCACAAATGTCATTTCACGGGTATTTCGTGTTTATAGTGCAATTTCAGGTAAAATCATGATTTTGGAGAAGTTTGGGACAAATTTTAATGATCGGGATTGAGTGAGAATAAAAAAAAAGTTTCAAAATTTGGAAATCCCGCTACCGACGAGAAGATTCTTGCCGCCGGCGAAAATCTTACAAAGAGCACGGGTTTTGGCAGATGCAAATCCCACCGTCGGCGAGATTCAGAGGAACCAAAATTTTAATTTTTCCAGAAATCTCGTCGCGGCAAGAAGAATGTCGTCGCCGACGAGTTTCGTCCGAAAACACATTTTTTATTTTGTTTTGTTCCAAAATTGCCCCCAAAACCCTAGATCTATATATACCATAAGATAGAGAAAGAGGGGACGACAGAGAGGAGGAGGTTTGAGACATTTTTTTAGGAGAGAAGGAAATTTTGGAGAAGCTTGAAGGATTATCACCATTGTTGCTGCCAAGTGTTCATCTTTAAGAGTTTTTCATCTCTTCTCCTTAGCTTTCATTTTCTGCATTTTATTTCGATTTGTTATTCATGGATTCAATTGAGATAATGTTTGTTCTTATTTCCATTATGACCTAATTCATTTTTGCTAAGGCTATGATGTAGTTGAATCAATAAAATCTCATTTCTTTTGTTATTGTTATATGAGTTCATTGTTTTCAAGTTGAGTATTATTTCCATGCTTAATGCTTTTAAATTTTTGGCCAAGATTTAGATGATTTGTTACATTATATTGAGACCGAGAGGAGATGTGTAATTAATGCTTCTTGTGATAAATACCGTATGTTGAATGCGAGTGTGAGACCTAATGCATGATGTATGTGGTTATTCTAGAAATTCCATAAATAGTAATGTGCTTGTTTGTGATTAAATCTTCATAGAAATATAGTTGGTTTTCATAGATAAGTAATTCTAATATAACTCGAGAGAGAGTACTAGGTAAATTTGGGTTTTTCAACCATCACTTTTAGCTTTGATTCTCATATAACATGACTTGAAATCGGATTGAATTGATTTAGCGAAATCAAATGCCTTAGCATTTTTAATCATTTGTGAACAACATTCAATTGTGTTATTTGCGTTTATTTTTTTAGTTAATTTGCTTCTTAAACAATTTCAACAATTGGGTTTTGAAATAAAATTAGGATTAGTCAATTTCAGTACTTAGTAACGCCATTCCTTGTGGGTTTGATATCCGTACTTTTGTACACTTTATTACATGAACGATTCATACACTTGCAAAAATACACATCAAGTTTTTGGCACCATTGCCGGGGAATGGGTTGATTTTATTAATATCGATACTACCTAATCTTAGTTTTAATTTGAAGTTAATTTGCTTTATCATTGTTTCATTTTTAATTTTGTTTTAAATTGAGCTTGTTGAGTTGTGTTAATTGTTTGTTCATTTAGAGTTGTTGCTGCTCGTTTGCATTATTTATTTTAGTCATTTCTTGCAATTTTTCAGTTTGTTTATTTTGCTCTTTTATTTTATTTATCATAAAAAGGTAACTTTGTGTTGTTTTAGTGCTAGTTGATTTTCAGGTTGTAGGATTTTTGTATGAGATGTACAAGAAGCCTTAACCTTCTTCCATTTGATCCGGAGATTGATAGAACATATAGGCGTCTAAACCGAGAGAGAAGGCGTTCAACCTCAGCTCCTAATAGACAATCAGCCATGGATCCACCATTTGTTGAGGGAGGTGGAAATCGTAGAGCTTTGAGGGATTATGCTGCGCCTAATGTTGCTGGAACTACTTCGGGTATAAGGAGGCCAACTGTTCAAGCCAATAACTTTGAGATAAAACCATCCTTTATCCAAATGGTTCAATCAAATCAGTTTGGGGGAATGTCAAAGGATGATCCAAATGCACATATTGCTTACTTTCTAGAGGTGTGTGATCTTTACAAGATAAATGGTGTGTCTGAAGATGCTGTAAGATTGAGGGTTTTTCCTTTTTCACTTCCGGATAAAGCCAAGGAGTGGCTAAACTCATTACCACTGGGATAAATTACAACATGGAATGAGTTGGTTCAGAAATTCTTGTCCAAGTTCTTTCCTCCTGTTAAGACGACAAAATTGAGGAATGAAATCACATCTTTTACATAGTATGACCAAGAATCATTGTACGAAGCTTGGGAAAGATTCAAAGAAATGTTGAGGAAGTGCCCACATCATGGTATATCGATTTGGTTACAAGTATCTACATTTTATAATGGGTTGGTTTCAAATATCAGGCAATGATTGATGCTGCAGCTGGAGGGTCTTTAATGGGAAAAACACCGGAGGATGCTCATGAGTTGTTAGAGATTATGGCAGAAAACAACAATCAGTGGCATTCAGAGCGGGTAACTGCAAAAAGACCAGCAACAGTGCATGAAATTGATTTAGTGAATGCTTTATCGGCTCAAGTTGCTGCTCTTTCAAGAAAGATGGATTCTTTGTCATCCAAGTTCGAATCCAAACCAACTGCAGAATGTGATTTATATGGTGGAAATCATGCTAGTATCGAGTGCCAAGTTGGAAATCCATTTCCTTCACCAAATGCTAAGCAAGCAAATTATGTTTCAAATTTCCAAAGACCTCAACATAACCCATATTCGAACACCTACAATCCAGGTTGGAGAAATCATCCAAATTTGTCATGGGGAAATAACCAAGGGGGATTCAAACCGTCATCATCTTCCTACCAATCCCAAGAGAAGAAACAAACAGATTTGGAAGGAATTTTGGGAAAGTTCATTGAGGAGTCAAGAACAAATTTCAGAAATCAAGAGGCAATCAACAAGGACATCCAAAACCAACTGGGGCAGCTTTCAAAGAAGATTGCAGAAAGGTCTCAAGGATCGTTGTATAGTGACACAATAAATCCCAAAGAGCATGCAAAGGCTATTACATTGAGAAGTGGTAAATAACTTGAATGGCAGAGGAAATCAGAGAAAAATATGGAAGAATCTAAAGAACAACCATCAACATCCCAAGATGTTCAACCTTCCCCAAATGCGAAATATGAGCCTCCTATCCCATATCCTCAAAGATTGAATAAGAAAAAGCTTGATAATCAATTTGATAAATTTTTGGAAATTTTTAAGAAATTGCATATTAACATTCCTTTTGCAGAGATGTTGGAACAAATGCCCAAGTATGCAAAATTCATGAAGGAAATTCTATCAAAGAAGAGGAAGCTGGGAGATTCTGAAACTGCCATGCTAAATGAGGAGTGCAGTACAGTTCTTCAAAGAAAACTGCCACAGAAATTGAAAGACCCAGGGAGTTTTACTATACCTTGTACTATAGGAAGTTGCAATTTTGATAAAGTCATATGTGATTTAGGAGTAAGCATTAATTTGATGCCACTTTCTATTTTCAGGAAACTAGGCCTAGGAAAAGTGAAGCCCACTTCAATCTCTCTATAATTAGCGGATCGATCGGCGAAATATCCTCGAGGGGTAATTGAGGATGTTTTAATTAAAGTTGATAAATTTATTTTCCCTGCAGATTTCATGGTGCTTGATATAGAGGAAGATATAGAGGTACCGTTGATATTGGGGAGACTGTTCCTTGCAACTAGAAGAACATTGATTGATGTTCAACAAGGAAAGCTCATTCTACGGGTGTAAGATGAACAAGTGACTTTTGATGTTTTTGAAGCAATGAAATTTCCAAGTGAGGTACATTCTTGTTTTCAAATTAACACTCTTGACAGGTTAATCTCGGAAACTTTTGAGGAGAGAACTCCATTGCTACCACTTACCTTGTGAAATCTGCAATAATTGAGGAGGAAGATGAAGGAGTGAGACAATGTTCTAAATTACTGGCAGCACTTGATGAATATTTGTTCAGTGATAAAACATTCAAGGAGTTGGGAACAAATGAAACTCCAACCTCAGTGGTAAAGAAGGAAGGTAACAAGATTGAGCTAAAGTCACTACCATCCCATCTAAGGTATGCCTATCTTGAAGACTCTGAATCTTTTCCTGTTATTATTAACAATTCTTTGAATGATGAAGAGGAAAACAAGCTATTAGGAGTTCTTCGGACTCACAAAGTGGTAATTGGATGGACAATGGTAGACATTAAAGGGATTAGCAACTCTGTTTGCATGCATAAAATCTTGATGAATGAGGATTACAAGCCCAAAATTCAACCACAAAGGCGCTTAAACCCAACAATGCAAGAAGTGGTCAAGGTTGAGGTGATTAATCTTTTGGATACCGGGGTAATTTATCCGATTTCGGATAGTGCTTGGGTAAGCCCAATTCATTGTGTACCAAAGAAAGGAGGAATCACAGTTTTAGAAAATGAAAACAATGAGCTTATTCCAACAAGGACAATGACTGGGTGGAGAGTGTGTATTGATTATTGAAAGTTGAATGACGCCACCCGAAAAGATCATTTTCCTTTGCCATTTATTGATCAGATGTTGGAAAGATTGGCTGGACATGCTTATTATTGTTTTCTTGATGGATATTCGGGGTACAACCAAATTGCAATTGCACTAGAGGATCAAGATAAGACAACATTTACATGCCGTTATGGTACTTTTGCATACAGAAGGATGCCATTTGGTTTATGTAATGCACCTGCAACTTTCCAAAGATGCATGATATCGATTTTCTCTGATATGGTCGAAAAGTTTATTGAGGTTTTTATGGATGGTTTTTCTATTTTTGGCTATTCTTTTGATAATTTCTTGCATAATCTCTCTTTAGTCTTGCAGCATTGTAAAGACAGAAATTTATTGCTAAATTGGGAGAAATGTCACTTCATGGTTCAAGAAGGAATTGTTCTTGGCCATTGGATTTCAGCAAAGAGAATAGAAGTGGACCGTGCAAAGGTAGAAGTGATCAAAAAATTACCACCTCCAACAACTATAAAGGGCATTAGAAGTTTCTTGGGACATGTTGGGTTTTATAGAAGATTTATTAAAGATTTTTCAAAAATAACAAAACCTCTTTGCAGTTTGTTAGTTAAAAATGCACAGTTTGATTTTTCTTCTAATTGTTTGCAGGTTTTTAACCTTTTGAAGGAGAAGCTCACTTCGGCCCCTATAATTTTTCCACCGGATTGGAGTCTTCCATTTGAGGTAATGTGTGATGCCAGTGACTATGCTATAGGTGCTATTTTGGGCCAAAGGAAGAATAAGTTGCTGCATGTGATTAATTATGCAAGTAGGACATTGACAGATGCACAACTTAATTATGCAACAACTGAGAAAGAGCTTTTGGCAGTAGTGTTTGCATTTGATAAGTTTAGATCTTATTTAATTGGGTCTAAAATCATTGTTTATACTAATCATTATGCTTTTAAGTATTTGCTAGCCAAGAAAGATGCCAAACTGCCATTACTAAGATGGATTCTTCTCTTGCAAGAATTTGACTTAGAAATCTGAGACAAAAAGAGGACCGAAAATTTGGTTGCTGACCATTTGTCCAGGTTGGAGGAAGATTACCTTGAGGTTGAAGGACAAATTAATGAAACATTTCCTGATGAGCAATTGCTTGCTATCTGAATGGCTCCATGGTTTGCTGATTATGCAAATTATTTGGTCAAGAAAATTTTACCTCCTGACATGTCTTATCAACAAAGAAGGAAATTCTTTTCTGATTTGAAACATTATTTTTGGGATGAATCTTACTTGTATAAACATTGTGCAGATCAAATTATTAGAAGATGTGTGCCGGAGGAAGAAATGGAAAGCATTCTTCGTCATTGCCATTCGGAAGAAGTTGGAGGACATTTTGGTGGAACAAAAACTGCAGCAAAACTTTTGCAATCCGGATTCTATTGGCCTTCATTGTTTAAAGATGCTTTCAAGTTTGTTTCAATGTTTGATGATTGGCAAAGGAGCATAAATATTTCACGGAGACATGAAATGCCCTTAAATAATATTTTGATAATTGATTTATTTGATGTTTGGGGTATTGATTTTATGGGGCCTTTTTCTTCATCTCATTCTAATAAATACATTCTTGTTGGTGTAGATTATGTCTCTAAATGGGTGGAAGCAGTTGCCTTTCCTACCAATGATGCTAGGGTTGTGATCAATTTTCTCAGAAGAACATATTTTCCAGATTTGGCACACCTAGAGCAATTATAAGTGATGGAGGTAAGCATTTTTGCAATAACCAATTTGAGGCTTTGTTGCAAAAATATGGAGTAACACACCAGATAGCAACACCTTACCATCCTCAAACTAGTGGACAAGTTGAAGTGTCAAACCGAGAGTTGAAGAGGATCCTTGAAAAGACCGTAAATAACTCACGCAAGGATTGGTCAAAGAAACTAAATAATGCACTTTGGGCCTATAGGATAGCTTTCAAGACACCTATCGACATGTCTTCATACCGATTGGTGTATGGAAAAGCTTGTCACCTTCTAGTTGAATTGGAACATCGGGCATATTGGGCAATTAAAATTATGAATTTTGATCTTAAGGCAGTAGGTGAAAAGAGGGTGTTGCAATTGAATGAGATGGATGAAATGAGGAATGATGCTTATGAGAATGCCCGAATATACAAGGACAAGATGAAGGTTTGGCATGATAAGCACATTTTGAGGTGAAACTTTGAGGTGGGACAGAAAGTGTTGCTTTATAATTCCCGTCTCAGACTTTTTCCAAGAAAGCTAAAATCTCGTTGGTCAGGACCTTTTCTAGTAACCAAGGTGTTTCCTTATAGAGCAGTTGAGATCAGTCATGAAGCAAAGGGAACTTTCAAGGTGAATGGACAATGGTTGAAGCCATATTTTGACGGAGAATTCAACAAGCAAAAAGATTCTCTAGAGTTACAACAACCGCAGTAAAGAATGACAGAAAGTCTAGCTAATGACTATAACTTAAAGCACTTAATGGGAGGCAACCCATCAAATTTGTTTTCTCATCTTTTATCTCATTTTATTTTAGCAATTTTAAATTTTAAATTTTAGCTTAAATTTTAAGTTTTGGTGAATTATTAGTTAGATTTTAAATTCTGCACTTCATTTTATGATAATTTTATTTTTAATTAAATTTTCTTATTTTATTTGTCTTACAGGTAAAAAAACATCTTACATTCGCTGTCGGCGGAAAGGAGATCTCACCGCAGCGAGATTATTTTCATCGCCGGCGACAATTGATTTAAATGGGATTTTTACCTCGGCCAATTTTTCTTTCTTATATTGAGGACAATGTAAGGTTTTGGTTGGGGGTGCGGTAAGCAGTAAATCTTTTTTTCACTTCATTTTTAGTAGTTTTGTTTGTGTGTTTATTTGTGTTTAATTTTGATTTTCCATTTATTTTTTTGCATTCTAATTTAATTTATTTTATTTCTTTATTGTCTTATTTTTATTTTTTATTTTTTATTTTATTTTTTCTCATTTGCATTTTACTTGTTTTAATTTGCACGTTGATGATAATAGTGTGATTGTGATAACAAGTAGCTTTTAGAAGACATTAAATTTTTGCTTCGGTTTAAAGATAATTTCAAATTTTGATTTTATCTAGTTGGTGACTCTTTTGGTATGTGGTATGATTTGGTTGATTAGTCTAAATGCTTAGAGAAGTCTTATGTGTGAATTTTTCATGGACATTTTTGTGATCTCAACAAACTCTAGAACTCATTTGAAAACCCCTTGAGGCAAAATAATTTGGAATTGCACTATTTAGGATATGATGTAGGCTATTTTTGGATCGATTGTGTCATTTTAAGCCTACCTTATATCACTAGTTACCTCTTTGAGCCTATTTAAATATATTATTAGCCTTATTTTTCTTTCTTTATGCCTTCTATATCCTTCCTTTTATTTAGCCAATATATATAATTCCTACCTTATTTGTTAAGAGAACTTAATTTTGAACACAAACTTTTCAAGAGCAATTGGAGTAAGGATGGAATAAAATAAAATAAAAATCTTCCACATATATTGAAAGAAATTGGTTGGGGTTTATGTCTTAAAAAAAGCCTTCACATTCTAGTAAATAAAAGAGTGTTAGTGATGGATGTACTGAGGTGAAAGATTGAGGAAGAATTTTGTTTATCTTTGGAAAAATGGGATATGATCGGAAGAAACAATTTGGGTTTAATGGTGTTACTCTTTTACTCAATTGGTTGTATTTAACCTAACATTACAAGCCTCATAAAGTCCTATTGATCCGAAGTGGTGTATTTTCCTTCATTAGTGGAGAGAGGTTTGAAAAGTGAGCCTATGGAGTTTGAGATTTCACCTTTTTGTTTGTGGATGTTGTGCATAATATTATCCGGGCATTATGGCTATTGGTTTGTGGTTTGATGGATGTTTAAGAGTCAATAACAAAAGTGAAATTGGCATTTGAGATTTCTTAAAGCTTATGTGACATTTAATTATTCTATGTGTTGTGTGTTATTTACAATTTTTGAGACATTTATGCAAATTAATTGTTGTGTGATTTTATTGTTTTGAGTTAGGATAGTTATAGGTAAGATGTTTGTGGGTATCATCACTGGAAGCCCTCACGAGACTACAACTTGTCCTACTAGGGCCGCCTAGGGGTTTAAAGACTTATTGCATACACTTAATGTAATTTTGTAAATAGAATAAATTTTCTTTGAATTTTTCTTTTAATGTCTCCTTTGAATTTATTCATAGATCGTTTTTCTTGCTAGAGACAAACAAGAAGCTGGTTGGGGGTTGTTGATAAGAGTCAAATTATTGCATTTTTGTTATGATTTAAATGTTGATATTTGTGTGAAAATTGTGTTTATTTGATTATTTAATCCACAAATGTCATTTCATGGGTATTTCGTGTTTAAAGTACAATTTTAGGTAAAATCATGATTTTGGAGAAGTTTGGGACAAATTTCAATGATCGAGATTGAGTGAGAATAAAAAAAAGTTTCAAAATTTGGAAATCCTACCGCCGGCGAGAAGATTCTCACCACCGGCGAAAATCTTACAGAGAACACGTGTTTTGGTAGATGCAAATCTTGCCGCCAGCGAGTTTCGTCCGAAAACACATTTTTTATTTTGTTTTGTTCCAAAATTGCCCCCAAAACCCTAGATCTATATATACCATAAGATAGAGCAAGAAGGGACGACAGAGAGGAGGAGGTTTGAGACATTTTTGGAGGAGAGAAATCAATTTTGGAGAGAAAGTTTGGAAAAGCTTGAAGGATTATCACCATTGTTGCTACCAAGTGTTCATCTTCAAGAGTTTTTCATCTCTTCTCCTTAGCTTTCATTTTCTACATTTTATTCCGATTTGTTATTCATGGATTCAATTGAGATAATGTTTGTTCTTATTTCCATTATGAACTAATTCATTTTTGCTAAGGCTATGATGTAGTTGAATTAAGAAAATCTGATTTCTTTTGTTATTATTATATAAGTTCATTGTTTTCAAGTTGAGTATTTATTTCCATGCTTAATGCTTTTAAATTTCTGGCCAAGATTTAGATGATTTGTTGCATTATATTGCGATCGAGAGGAGATGTGTAATGAATGCTTCTTGTGATAAATACCGTATGTTGAATGCGAGTGTGAGACCTAATGCATGATGTATGTGGTTATTCTAGAAATTCCATAAATCGTAATGTTCTTGTTTGTGATTAAATCTTCATAGAAATATAATTGGTTTTCATAGATAAGTAATTCTAATATAACTCGAGAGAGAGTATTAGGTAAATTTGGGTTTTTCAACCATCACTTTTAGCTTTGATTCTCATATAACATGACTTGAAATCGGATTGAATTGATTTAGTGAAATCAAATGCCTTAGCGTTTTTAATCATTTGTGAACAACATTCAATTGTGTTATTTGCGTTTATTTTTTTAGTTAATTTGCTTCTTAAACAATTTTAATAATTGGGTTTTCAAATAAAATTAGGATTAGTCAATTTTGGTACTTAGTAACGCCATTCCTTGTGGGTTCGATATCCATACTTTTGTACACTTTATTACTTGAACGATTCGTATACTTGCGAAAATACGCATCATAAATCAATGTGTATAGCCATTGGTAGTATTGTAACAACTATGGATTCCAAGGGTAAGGTCACGTATATGGGAGTGGTATCATGTGGGATATCATATTGGTAATGTTGGTTACTTTAGGCTTATGAACTTAATGGGGTCGAGTTTGTGTTTGGCGCTTAGTAGGCTACATGTTCTTGGATTTTTCTACCAAAGTATTAACATTGTTTTAAAAATTTATACATAGCATGACCCAGGGATGAGCATAGCTATAGAAGTTAGTAACATTTTCATAGTATATGTCAACAAATATCTTAGGTGAACACATATCCACCATTACTTGTTCCTTTAGCTTACGAGCCAGATCTATATCTATCAAAACTCTAGCATACTAGCCCAGTTCACCATTAAGGGTTGCATTGTTAATTTTTAAGGGCTCTCCAATAGCTCTAACAATCTATGGATGAATTTGTTTATCCCGGAATTCTGAGGCCAAGTTGTAAAAAGGGACTCACACTTAGGTATTGGTTGTTTTTTTTATTATAGGAATTTAAGTTAGAAGTTCATGGTTGAAACAACAAATTCCAAAGTTGACATAGATTAATGCATTAGCTCGGACTCTAGGTTGATCTTCAAAGGAGTGTAATAATATATGGTAGAAACCAAAACCAAGAGCAATGAGTTTCTAATTTGGGGGCAATTTCATATCGAGGTTAGGTGAGATTTTAGATCATGGCTCCAAGGCTTATCTCTTTTAGAAAGGATTAGGCGACCAATAAGTAAGAATTTGCAAATGTCAAGGCGGGATTGATAAACTTGTGGACCTTGGTTGATACAAGTAATGTTGTCGCTTTTCCTTAGGGACATTTTACAAGGTTCAATAAGAAACTTAAAAATGTTGTCCCCAACGACTCGAGCATAGGTTTTCAGTGGTAGTTTTGTGTTGACAAGGTAATTCATTTTCGTGTTTGGGGCCTTTGTACCAAATTATTTTTATTATTTATGAAAATTATCAGTTTAATCCTATTATTTTAAATTGAATTTAATTGATTATATAACTTTTAAGAAAGTCTCAAATAAGTTTAAATTGTAATTGTTTGTTTAAATTATACATAATGAAATATGTGAGAAATGTGTGATCTTCTTTTTAAGGATATTTAATGTTGTCAATTTTTTTCATTAGAATGAAGGACGGTGAAAAAAATTCAAAATTTTAACTCATGGAAAAACATTAAGTGGGGAAAATTCTATTGTGTGGATGAGTTAGAGGATTAAACTCTTTCATCCTATTAAGTGCCATGATCCAAAATTTTATACAATTTTAAATAGATTTTTTATACATTTATTCATGAATTCAATTATTATTAATCAAAAGAAATTTCATTCTCATTAAATGAAATATTTTATTAAGTAAATACAATATTATAATTAAAATATATTTTATTTTAATTATTTCACGATCATTAAAATAGAGAATATAATTATATTTATGATTATTTAACTAATTTAATATCTATTAAACAATTATAAAGTAATTTTATTTTAAAATAAATTTTGTTAATTTAAAATATAAAATATATAAATTTTTATGTGTGAAAAATATCTAAAAACTCACAAATTCTCTCAAATTGTAATAAAGAATCTCCAACCCATTCCCGTAAACATTTAGAGTGGGAATGTAGATGTAAAACACCCCCCCTTGCGACGTATAACACTAGGGGTATTAAATAGATTTTACCTAAAGGAAGCTACAAAATCATTAAAATCTTGTCATTTTTGAATTGAAGTGGCAATATCAATTTGGGTTGTTATTATTAAATTATTGTTGTAATAATAACAATTTAAATTGTGGCATTACCATCCCATATTTCAAATCCTTATTTATTCTTAACAATATCTAAACATTCATATATGCTCCAATCATTTATTCTTGGTGACTATCAACTTATTAACCGATATAAAACGAGAAAATAAAAGAATTGGGAAAAAAGAGAGAGAATATAAGAGAGAAATAGTATTCAATTCATATTTGGGTTGATCTTTAACTTACCATTACAATCTTAATGGCTAATTTAAAACTAAATACATAATTCTAATATATTTAAATATAAAATCCTATCAATATCAAACATTCATATATATATATATATATATATATATATATATACTAAACAACTTAAAACACCCCATTGGCTCAGATGTAGATGATTCTACCATTAAAGTAGAGATTTTTTGCAATGTTTTCTCCTCGAGGTTTAATTCGTGTATATATATATATATACTAGACAACTTAAAACACTACATTGGCTCAGATGTAGATGATTCTACCATTAAAGTAGAGATTTTTTGCAATGTTTCCTTCTCGAGGTTTAATTCGTGGAGTTTTTTAGAAATTTTACAAAAATTTGTAGTATGGCCTTTCTTACCACATTTGAAGCATTTAATGTCTTTTAATTTTGAAAAAAGTTTTTTTTCAAGGTTGTTGTAAGTTTTACTGAAAGGTTGTTTGTATGATTTGTATAAAATTCCTTCTAGGGCTTGTTGTAAGAAGGTTTTTTATATTTTGAAAATTATTTGTAAGGTTTTGAGTATGACTTTGAAACGTGTTTTTTACTACAATTTCCAATGCAGTGTTTTGTCTTAGGAAGAGAGTTATCAAACTGTTTGTAAAATGATCCTAATTCTCTTTGGGAGGTTTTGAGTTCCTGTTTCATTTGTCTTTGGAGCTTCAAATCCTAGCAGACTTGAAGTCCTTATTTTTGCATGAAACTGATCAATTCACCATAGGTTAGTTGATCATAAGGGATGATGTGGTTCCCATATGTTTCACGAATTTTTTTTGAACCTTATCTCCTAGGGGTGGAAGAAGTCCCGCTAAGAATTTTTCCTTCTAGAAGGGTTGGTTTGAATCTTCCCTAAGCATAAGTCTACTAAGAAAAGTGGTTTTGTAATATTGAAAATCACTCATCTTCTCACATTGTAAGTTGGAGAAAAGATCAGCGTTTTTATCTATTAAATGAGAGGAATATTCCATAAATTGATGTTATATTGTAAAGATTAATGTGGAGACTACATCTTGGATAGGTTCTCTGTGAGGATCGATTATAGGTTCTCCACACTCTCTAATCAGAATGGAATTGAAGATCTCTAACTGTTGTTTCTTTAAAAGGTGGAAGTCCTACCATCTTTTTAGTTGGCAAGAGAAGCCAGCTATCAGGAGTTCTACAACTATTTTGTTTGATGTACCAAACTGGGTTTTTTAAGCATTTGACACCATTGTCATTTGCTGTAATGTATTGAGAATTTTATATTCTGTCATACCATCTATGTTCCATATATATAAAGATGAAGCATTATACTTTGGTTGAATGACCTGGTTTAGTTAGTTACCTATATATGGTTGTGAGGACCTAGCATGTACTATGGTTATTGGTTATTGTGAGGCTAATTTTAAAATTTGAGGAGTCTGTTTAGAAGACCATTCCTGAAAATCTTCCTCGTCAAAGGGGTTTGGATCTTGATTTTCCAAGACACAAGCACTCTGAGATGGGTTTTATGGTGTTGAAAGGGTCTTAGTAATAGTTGGGCCCATTTTGAAGTTTAAGCTTTGGGCTTTAACTTGAGACTTATAGAGGTTTCTAAGAGCTTGAAGAAACTCAAACTTAGATGATACTTCTTCTTGGGATGGTTTGGACACCTGAAAGGGTTTGAAGATTGGGTTTTGGAGTTTACTATCTATGGCTTTGTAAGAGGTAGAGGGAATATTAGTCTTTTGATTTTTCTCTATCCTGGTAAGCTTTTTTCCTCTGGAACTTAGGTTGATATTTGTAAAGTTTTGTAAAACAATGTTTTTGAGATTACTAGCTTGGTATTCTTGGGGGTTCTTAAGGGGACAAACTTCAACCTTGTGTTTTACCATATGAGAAATTTATAGGTCTCAATGGAGGATTTTCAACCTCAATTGTACCATTTAGGGTTTCCCATATAGGTTTTTTTCTTTTTGGTGTTAACTATGCCAATTGATTTAACTGGTTTATTGGTTTTGGTTTTGGAAGGGTAAACTATATTTCTTCCAATGATGAAAACTTCTTGAAACTAGTCAAGAAATAATATATTTTATTTTTTTATTTACGTACCTAGAATGTTTTCTGAAAAGGCTTGCTCTTTCTCCCTCAGAAAATCTTTTTAGGAACCATTTTTTGATATAATTATTGTGTGGTGATTCAAGATCTAGATGCAATAGTGTTATGTCTAATATGGGCTTATGGGTAATATTTTTGGTTAGGGCTGAAGGTGTTGGTGATCTTGGAGATGAGTCATTCATCTCCTGGTTTTTCTCCTAGGTATAAATTAGGTATGGTGTAGAAATACCAAAGTCTACTCCCTTAAGTTTTGAATTAGGTATGTTGAAGTAAAATACCAAGGCTGGGTTTTGAATGGTATATTCATAGAGGATAGATCAAAGGTTTTGGTTAACGAAACAAAGGAATACCTAGAGCTAAAGATTATATCAAAGCTAAGCTTGACGCTGCCATCTTTATATTGGGTAATGTTTCTGAGTTGGGTATTTCGCTTAGGTTCTTTTGATCCTGACTCTGGTTGAGTTACTCCTTCAAGGATCCATTCATCCAGTAAGGTGATTTGGTTCCAAGAAATTGGTTTTGGAATAATTCTTAGATCTATAGAGATTCGTTTGTAGGAGAAGTGTTTCTCCTTTTTTTTCTATGGTGAATGTGTCCAGTATTGAACGTAGATACCATTGCTTTGTAATGCACTCTAAAGATTAATGCAACTGGGATAGATCCTTTGATAATATTATAGTTATGTATTTGGATTTTTAATATAAGTGACTTCATGATATTTTGGTCACTTAAAGATATTGTAAGTTGGGGAAACAATCAAATGATATCAGTCCTCGACAGAGGCTCGACTCCTAACAGAGAATCCTGACAGTTTTTGAATCTAGCATCTTGAAGAGCTGTTAGGATGGATGTGTTTATACCTTCTTTGGTCAAGGGTTTTAATCCAACTTGGACTAACCCGATATGAACATAGTTGAAGTGTTTATCAATATGTTTTTGTAATGAATTTTTTGAAAACAATTCAATGGTTTCAAAAGGTGAAGAGAGCTAGATATTTCTCTCCATTGTTTTGATTGTGTAATCAATTTTGAAAAGACTCATCATCTTTGTTTTGTAAATTTGATCCTTATGATTCTAGGGACCTTCTAATTATCGATTTGTTTTGAAAAATCTTTAATAGTGATTTCCTCACTATTGATAATATTTTTGTTCTTCAAAGATGATGATGTTGAAGAAAGGGAAGAAGAAGGTTTTAAATTTAAATTTAAACTAAACATTTTAAAATGAAATTTATAAAACTCACTTTAAAATAACTTCTCATTATAATGTCATTAGCCGTTAATAATGAATTCTTAATATATAATATTACTTTATTTAATCAACTATCAAGATGCTTAATTATACTTTTGAAATTAAGTCAAAGTAATGTCTTAATTAAATTGTTATATAGAAAATAATGCTTATTTTATTACTGTTTTAGCTTCCACTAGCCTTTATCTACCCATTATATTTGTAAATATTACCATCGGCACTTCTTTGCTTTTATTGTCACACTACTTGGGACTTATTACCCTTCATTTGGATCAAAACATTGCTACGAATATATTAGCATACAAGGTTTTAAACAGTTATATAAAATAAGTGCTATAGTTTGTACTAGACAATCTTAAACACCACATTGGCTATGATACCATAAATGCACCAAGGATCTGGGGAGTCAATCAAAATGTAATACTAAAGACTAAGGACACAAGACTAAAGAGAAAGCATATTATATTGATAGATTAGGTGGCTTAGTTGGCCACAAGTATTACAAACAAAATATAGATATTAAAATTAAAACAATAAAAGAAAATGAAAATACAAACTTACTTAATTAATACAGTTTATATGAAGGTTATATAGAGATTACAAAAGGAAAGGATTATTAGAAATGATGCTTGAAAGAGATGGATAAGAGAGCGATATGTGAACGATGGAAGGGATGTCTCTGGACAGAAATCAACTTCTCTTTTATAAGCAAGGTTTTGTATTGTTGGAGATGCTTTTACTATTTGGGAACGGTAACTTGTTGCCAACTTTATACTATAGAAGATGTCGACACTATTGTGAATAGTGCTATGCTAAACACCTTTCATTGTTTTATGAATAGAAACTTATCTCATTGTTTCTTGTTTTGTCATTTTGTGTCGATGTTATAGTACCTACTACAATACTTATTATAGTACTTATGAATAGTACTATTCTATGGTTTGAATGATTTTGATGGGCTGTTTTAATGGGCATTTTACAATTTTTACAATAATTGGGCTTTTAACCATGATATATATAGGTATATGGACCGTTTTACAAAATTTAAATTTAAATGATTAGAGAGAAAATTCCTTTGCGTTCATATTCATTGTCATTCCCCAAATCAACCAGTGGCAAAGATGTTAAGGAGTGTACTGATGAAGTTTTGCTGACGGAGTCTTCTACCTTGCTGCTTGAATTCTTCATTTGTGTTGAACTTAGCTGTCGTATGATTTCCAAGAATTTCTCTTGGGTTTTTACTATTACAAGTAATGAATTAGCTTGTTCCTTTTCAGCCAAGAACAATTGGTGATCTTGAATGTTTTGAATCTCAGTTGTCCTGTGACTTATTTTGATTAACCATTGTTCCATGGCTGGTTTGAGTATTGTCTTGTGGATGTTGAATGACAATCATCATTTTACCTGATACATGCATTTAATATTGACTACCTCTATGACCCATGATGGCATTGGAACACTTTGCTAACAACCATGAGTAAATTTTTTAAAGTAATTGGGATTGGAAGACTAATTATAATATCATTTCTTTTACTCAATTTTGTGTCATAGATATGTTAGAAACAAATTAGGCTTTTCGGTTATCTTTATTTTTCAATCATTTGTAATTAGTAGTTTAGTTTTAATTTAAATTCAATTGGTTATCACTTTATCCTAGTCTAAATTGTATTTGTGTAATCATTGCTCGGTACATGATCACTAGATAATTCAATCCTCATGGGATCGATATATGTACTTCAAGTACACCATATTACATGTACAAATCATATACTTATAAAATTCATGTCACTAACCATAACCCATGGATGGAAACCCTTCGTCTCTAATGGTTCTAATTCAAATCTATGAGTCAAAAAACAACAAAGTTATGGTGATATTTTAAAGGCTCGCTCAATCAAGGCATTCGCTTACCTGACTAAGCAGATAAGGTAGGCATCATTTTTTTTATACTACTTGATTGATCAACCTGGACCTTGATCAATCGAGTACCCTATTCCAGCATTTATAGACCAAAATTCTTAAGCCTTTGGTCAATTAAGGATTGTTACTCGCTTTACTAGACATGCTTAGCCATAATGCTTCATAACCCAACGGTATGCTCGATCAAGCCTTAAGTTTATCTATTTTACCCTTGTTCGAATTCCCTCGTTTTAACTTCGATTTTTTTTCTCCATTTACAAATCTAACAACTAACATAAATAAAGCCTCAATAAAAGTATATAGCACACAAAAAGTTGATAGTAGCCTTAATCATAATTTTAAGTCTTGATAATAGTTTAAGGACATTGCATCTACTGATCAGTATATAAAGTAAAAGTATTTTCATAAGAAAATATTCAAAGGGTAAAATCTACTTATCATATGTAGGTTTCAAACCATTGAACTTTATCACTAGTTCAAAATCATTTTTGTTCTAATTTGAAAACTTTAGTCAATTTTCATTAATATAGAAATTTTTGAAAAATAGGGTATAAAATGAATATATACACATATGTTAAAATGTAATCTTGAAGGATACATTTGACTGAGACCTAATACATGGTGGGTAGTCTCAATTTTTAGGTTCTCCATTATGAGGACTTAAAAATCACATATATGATTAAAATAATATTATGGTGAATGAAAAATTAAGTCTCAAAAATAATCCATTAAGAAAAGAAAATTATTGTTCATGCTAACTTGTCCCATGCATAAAGTTAACCAATAATTGAAGTGTATTTACATTGGTAAACAATTTATAAGGTACCCAAACTTTGGTTCATTATACACAAAAGTTCCTAAACATTTTTTCTCTATAGAAAAGTACATGTACTCTTATTTTGTTTACATAGAAGTACTTTTTTTACTAATTTCTACCACATCAGCTAATTAGTTGTCACATCATCCAATTAATGCCTAATCATAAAAAATACTTATATGTAAATAAAATAAAATCACGTGAGATGAAAGTGATGGAAATTGCTTCTATTGATTGCTTAATAGTTGAGTTATAATCAATGCTATTTATAGAGCAATGCCAAGCTTACAACTAACAAAATCTCTTCTAAAATATGTACTGACTCACTAACCATTAATAACTAACCATAGAATATCCCTCTTTAAGCGAAATGGAGAGGCAAGACTAGAAGCTTGGATCTAAGAGCCAGAAAACAATCAGTGGGAAATGGTTTTGTTAGTAGATCAGCTAGCTGATCACCAATAGGGATGTAGTGCACTTCAAGAGCACTAGCCAACACTTGTTCTTTAACAAAATGGTATTCAATCTCAACATGTTTTGCATGAGAGTGAAACACTGGATTTTTGGCAAGGCAATTGGTACTCATATTATCACATTGTACTACTAGAGGATCAGCATAAGGTACCTAAAGTTCTAGCAATAAATACTTCATCCAAAGAAGCTCAAACATAACAAATGCAAGAGCTCTATATTTGGACTCAGGGGTCAAACGAGAGTAAACTTTATGTTTGCCAGAATACCATGAAATCAAATTATCTTAAAGGAAAATGCAATATTTCCCTATGCTTCTACAATCATTCAAACTCCTTGCCCAATCTGTATTACTATAAGCAACAAGAACAACAAATGGTGACTTAGTGATGGCCAAGCCAAGATGAGAAGGGCCATTCAAGTAATGAACAAGCCTATTTATAGACAACCAGTGGACATCAATAGGTTATGCCATAAACTAGCACAATTTATATACAACAAATGCAATTTTAGGTCAAGTTAAAGTGTAGTATTAGAGATTTCCAACAACACTCCTATACATACTAGGATCCTCAAGAGGTACATCATTATATGTATTAAGATTAGTGCCAAAACACATAGGTGTGGAGATGGATTTGAATCAGTCATTCCAACTCGAGAGAAGAGATATTTGATATATTTTTCCTAATACAAGTGCATACCAATTAATGTGTATGTCACCTCAATGACAAGAAAAAATTACAAATGACCAAGATCCTTAAGAGTAAAATGTAAATGAAACTAATGAATAAGAGACTAAACCTCAGCCATTGAACTACCTATAAGTAGAATATCATCAACATACACCATAATGGTGGTAGTAAAAGTAGGACTATAAACCTTAAAAATAATGAGGAATCTGAATGAGCACTAGTAAAACCAAAGCCTTGCAAGGAATTTTTTAATTTTTCAAACCAAGAACCAGGTGTATGTTTAAGGCCATACAATGCCTTTTTAAGACTGCATACTTGATTAGAGCCAAATAAGTAACATGGTAGAGACTACATATAGAAATTTTCCTATAAGTCACTATGCAAGAATGCATTATTGAAATCAATTTGATGCATAGGTGATAGGGCAGAACCGACATCGTTGATCCTATCGATACTTTGGTTTTATGTATTTATAAAACTCTCGCAAGTACACGAATCATTTCGTAGAAAATGATAAATATACTCCCAAGGTCGATCTAAGGAAGGAATGTATGTGGTTTTTAATTTATTATTCAAACTTTTAAAAATGAAATTAAATCCTAAACATCCTGTCACGATATTTTGGGGTTTTGTGTTTTTAATCTACTTACATAAAAATATACATAGATTCAATAAACATTTATGCAAATTTTATCATTTATAATGGTGGAGTATTTATGGATATAATAATTAAGTTAATTATGTTTGATCGTATTATTTAGGTTATTAAAGATATGAATTAATATTTATTGATTCTCTCTTTTTTATATGAATACCACCTTTGGTGGGGTTAGATATTTTTTGTTAACTAAACAAATCAATTAACACCTATGGGTGGGGTTGATAACTAATTTGGTTAATTAAATTAATTCCTTTTTCTAAGAGATTGAAATTGAACCATTTAAATGCCACCTTTGGTGGGGTTAGACAGTTTAAACTTTATTCAAGGTGTCCAAATTAAACCTAAGAATTTAGTTATCCGCGTACTAACTTTCAAGTTTTAAAACCACTACTGAAAACATGTTGTCAATACATTTTCAAATAATAATTCTTATAAAAAATTTTGAAATAGAGCTTCACTCTAACTACCGGGCGATTGTACCAACAAATAAAAGAGCACTACTCTAAATCAGACCGGATAACTAAAACTTAAAATCTAATTTTCAGATTTAAGTTTGTAATGAAAAATAATATATTTCTCTCTAACATTCTTAATATAAAATCTTGAATAAAAATAAAATCAATTCATTTTAGAGATTTTTACCTATTTAATATTTCGCAAGCATAACAACGTTATTATTATATCATGTTTACAAACAGCCAGCAAAGTTAAATTTAATCACAGACAAATTAAATATAACATATAAGAATAAAGCATAAAAAATAACTATAAAGAAAATAAAATTCTTACAGAACTTCGATGCTATTCCCGTTGCTGAAAAACCTCCAAGCGGAATTTGCACTCCCATTTATTGAATAAAAAAGCTAATAAATTACAAAAACATAACTAGTTCTTCTCAAAAAGAGAAGAACTCTAAAACTAAGAAAAACTAACTAAGGAAAAACTAAAAACTAAGAAAAAACTAAAAAACTAAGAAAGG
Source organism: Hippophae gyantsensis (assembly GCA_030763125.1). NCBI lineage: Eukaryota > Viridiplantae > Streptophyta > Magnoliopsida > Rosales > Elaeagnaceae > Hippophae > Hippophae gyantsensis. The sequence continues at coordinate 31,942,262 of CM061032.1, forward strand.
AGAGAAAGAAAGAGAAGAGAAGATGTGTTTTGAGGTGTGTTTAGAAGTGAAGAGAAGGGGGGGTATTTATAGGTGAGGATGGAGAGAAAAAGTGGGTGAAAAAATGTTAAAAAATGGTAGAAATGTGGAGTAGTGACTGTTGACGTCAACATGACGTGGGGTGGCTGCGCGTGGATTGTGGCGTAGATAAGCGGCCGCGGAAGCGAGGAGCGATGCGGCGGGAATAGAGTAACGCGCTGTGGCGGAGCAAGGCTCGCGCAATTTGACCTTGGCACGCGCGCCGCAGCCAAGACGGCTCGGTAGCACGATTTCCTCCTTTTTGACATTTTTTACCCTTTTGACCCATTTTTGTCCAATTTTTCCATATTTGTTGACCTTTTCTCATTTATTTAGTAATATATTTGTGATGTATTGCTTCCAGTATTCCTGTTTGAGTCTTTAAGTTAGGTTTTTAAGCGAAAATACCTGAAAAACAATAAAAATACCCATGATTCCGAAAAAGACAAATTTATATAAATATATGATATAATCATATAAATATATATATTTTTAATCAATTAATGTGCATAAAATCATGGTAATATTAGTGCTTTTTGAGCACTCATAATCCACACTTTCTACCTGTAGATAACCCCTTGCAACTAATCTTGCTTTATACCTTTCAAACTCCCCATTAGATTGAAGTTTAACTTTGAATACCCATTTATAACTGATTGTTTTTTTATCAGTGGGAAAGTCCATGATCTCCCAAGTGTCATTTTCAACAAAAGCATTGAATTCCTTATCCATTTCTTACTTCCATTATAGAATCTCCAATGCCTCTTTCCAAGACATAAGCTCAAAAAGTATCACAGTGGTAAAAGGTAGTTTTGGTTGAATGATACCTGACATGCTTCTAGTGGCCATCAAGTGTTGGTTGAGAGATATGATAGACAAATCAACACATAAAGGTAAATTATTGCTAGGGTCAAGTTGAACATTACTAACCGAAATGAGTTATACATCACATTCTAACACATAAGAAGGAAGTGTAGGCAATGGAAAACCTAAAAAACTGAACAAGGTGTAGAAACATTAGGTAGAACAGGTGAAGAAGGAACCAAGGTACAAGGTGTAGAGACACCAGGTAGAATAGGTGAAGAAGGAACATTTGGTGGACAAGAAGAAGCCACATGTGACAAGGAAACAAATAACAGAGGTGAGACCGATGAAGACATAGAAGAGCAAGAAGGAATAAGGAACCATACCAATGTAGAAGATACAAGAGAACTAGAAGAATTTGTAGACAAGAAAGGAAATAAACACTCATTGAAAACAACATGACAACTAGTATACATAAGTTTAGTGACAAGATCAAGACACACATAACATTTATGCTTTGAAGCATAACCCCAAAAAAACACAAGACAATGACTTATCTTGCATTTTATTCTTATTGTAAGCTCTTACACAAGGAAAACACTGAGCACTAGAGATTCTAAAAAATTTATAATCAATAAATTTTAAATAAAGAGCCTTATAAGGTGATTTTCCATTTAAGACAAGAGATTTCAATCTATTTAATAGAAAAATTGAAGTAGAAAAGGCATAAGACCAGTAGAACTTAAGTACACCAGAATAAGAAAGCAAAGCCAAGCCTTTCTCAACAATGCGTTTATGACGAGTTTCAATAACTCCATTTTGTTCAGACGTAAGGGGGTATATGGATCTATGAATAATTCCCACCTTTTTAAGGTCCTTAACAAGAGGAATAAATTTCCCACCACTATTTAATTAACACTTTAGTTTGTAATTTATACACGTTCATATTCAGAAAATAATGAAAAACATGAGTTGTTTCATCCTTTGATTTAAGTAGATATAGCTAAACAAAATGTGAACAATCATACACTATAGAAAGAAAGTATCTATATATATCCATAATGAGAGAAAATAAGAGAATTTCATAAATCCAAATATAATAAAATAAAAGGTTGAGGACTAGGAGTATGAACATGAATAAATGGTTGTTTATGTAACTTGCCTATTTGACAATGTGTATATAAACTACAATATTTATCACTAGTAGACAATTGACAGTTTGTAAATACATGTTTTACAATATCATCTTGTGGATGACCAAGTCGATCATTCCAGACACTAAGAGGTATAGAAGAAACAGAAGCATGTATTTCTTCGTAACTTGATCCTTAAAAAAGAAAGAATGAAATGGAATTCAAGAAGAACATCATTATCAACATACAAACTCTGAACAAAAAGTAAATTTATAATGATAGATGGTGTGTAAAGTAGATGAGACAAAGTTAAAGCACATTGTTTATTTGCAAGTAAAGTACTCAATTTAATACTAGAGATAAAAAGTTTATCATCATTTCCAATAACAACACCTTCAGTGCTATTGTAGGGAGTGAAATTTGATACACTAGCAACCTCAAATGTGAAGCATTAAAATCTAAAAGCCAATTACAACCAGATTGAGGGCTAACATCGCTAAAAGCAACATGTATTGTGGGAGAATTGGAAGGAAATTGTGATGGTGCCTTGCCATTGAGTACATCTTTTAACATAAAACAAGTAAAAACACTATGATCTTTCTTGTTACAGATTTGGCATATAGGTTTCTCAAGCCTGTTATTACCAAAGGAAGCATTTAGGCTAGATTGTTGAGCAACAAACTCATTCTTGCCATATGAGTTTTTAGATGTGTGAATACCACCAAAATTATCATTAATTAATTTTTGAATACTCTACGAGGGAGATTTGGGATTAGAACCTCTAAAAGCATTCTTAGAGTTTCTAGAAAAAATGATTTCCATAAGCATAATTGGCATGATATACTTGATTAGAAGACATACAAGATTGCTTGTATAGTATATGATTATAACCTTTCAAATAGCTGTAAATTGCACTAAGAATAGAAAGAGTTTCACATGTGTTCATTGATGCAATAAAGGAAGTATAATTGGAACCTAAGCCTCTAATTACATACAACCGTAGATCATGAGTAGTAACTAGTTGTCCAATAGTAGCTAAGTAATCTGCAATACCTTTTGCATGATTCACATATGAAGATGCAGTAAGATCATCTTTCCTAAGAGTTTGAAGTTGAGATTGTAGATCAAGTATATGAGCATGTGAAACACCAAAAAAATAATCTAATAATTTAGTACATTACTCTTGAGCTATGATGAAGCCAAAAATTCTTTAAAATATAGCTTTAAATATGGAACTCTAAAACCAGCCTTTGATGAGACTGTTTAACCTATTCAAATTCACAAACTATGGATTAAGAGTTATGCAACCTGAATCAAGAAAGTGATGAGGAATAGTAAGGCCTCCAATGATTAGATCTTCAAGTCATATGTTGTTAAATAGCTAAGCATATTCTTTTTCCACAATAGATAATTATGATCATTCAATCTTATTGAAATATGAATAGATCCAGGAGGTGTCAATGATAAATTCTAAGCAAGATTATTTGGCATTGCTGAAGATACATTGCTTTGAGTCTAAGATGAAATATGATTAGGAAATTATGTAGCATTATGAGGAATAGAAAGAACCTCATTGCATGAAAGAGACTTGGAAGACATGAACAAGCCTTCAATGAGCATGAGTGCTTAATAAAAACACAAAATCCACAGGATTTTTATGCTTTGATACCAAGATGAAAGTGATGGAAACTGTGTTCTATTGATTGCTTACCAACTGAGTTACAATGTAATGCTATTTATAAAGCAATACCAAACTTACAACTAACAAGCATAACTAACAAACTACAAACTATCTTCTAAAATATCTACTAACTAACTCACTAATCAATCACTAACCATCAATAACTAACTCTAGAATATTGTGTACCTTTATATAGAGAAAATATTTATAATTTGTATAAAATAAATCAAATTTTAGGTAATTTAAAAATTATTTACCTTATTTATATAGTTACACTTTTTAAGTGTGCTTAGCAAATATAGCATGAAGGTTTACTCAAGTCTTATGGGTATGTGTGCCCAAATTCCTTGGCCTAGTGTTGCTACACATTTTTATTTTTTCAATCAAAATTGATTAGAAAACCTTTGGATTCCTATTAAAATTGAAAAGTTCAATTTAAGTTCCTATTAATAACCAATTTAATTTAGAAACCATTTAGGAAAATACAAATCCCAAACATGAATGTATATATTGGCTCCTAAGCTTTAAGAACTAACAAAAATATTAGAACATAAAAGTTGGCAAAGATAGCTATTAATTATATATAATTCTATAAAAAACTTTCTTCCTCTTATATACTCTATAGTTAGGTTTGGTTATGATAGAGTTTGAACATTTTTAGCTTGTCACAACACCTACCTTAATGTTATTTTGTGCTTGTCTACAGTTATTACAGGTAATAATTTATGCTGATGTTCGATTGTTCAAACCAAATAAAAATTGAATTAAATTTAAGTCAACCTAAATAACAAGAAAAAATTAGGATTAGGTTAGGGCCAACCCAATAACATGAAAATAAAAATAATTATATTTATTGTTATAGACTATTAGTATTATCGTTATTATATCTTAAGTATGTTAGTTCATGTCATAAAAAATTTGCTGAATTTTTCTTACTATTTTTGTTGTAATTTTTTCCATCTTTATATATTGATTATTAATTTATTAATAATAATTATATATTATCATCAATGAGCGTGGCTAGTTATATGAGTATTTTTTAATTTAATTTAAAAATTAGATTTGTCATAATTTCTTTTGAATTCATAAATTATTTCATATAAAGTACTTATGATGAGTTTATTGATTTGTTTCTGGTTTGTCAAATTGACTTATAATTTTTATTCTTATCTACTTTTTCAAATATATTATGTTATCACTAATTACAATTACATGAAGTTAAAATCTAAAATATTTATTTACTTCAATTTTAGGCAATGGTTCATTGAGCTGTTTTATAATATACTTATCGCTTTGAAACTTTACTTTTTACTTTTGTAAAATCTTGTAATAAATTTTTTATTTATATGTTTAATGTTGTTAGAATGCATTGAATTTAAATTTCAAATCAATATCAGATTACACTACTACAAAAAGGGATATTAAATTTGATTAAAAACCGACTTAAAATAAAATGACTTGAAATTTAAAGTCGGTTAAATGAAATGACTTAAAATTTAAATTTGGTTCAACGCGTGAACTGACTTTCAAATTTTTTTTTTACAAAATTTACTCATTTTCTATTATACTCAAATTAAAACTTGTATTCGATCACTAAATAATAGTAGGAAAAAAATTTGTTTAACAGTTTAAATAATACAAATAATTAAAAAATAAAATATTAATTAATAGCAAAAACATTATCATGGTGTTGTTCTATGTTATTCAAGATCATCATATTCTTCTCCTGATGTTATAATACAAACCTATATATATAATACACATAATAACAGGAAAAAATATGAATAATAAGTGCATAGGATTAATAGAAATACTTATAAGAATAAATAAAGTGACAAAATGAAGAAAAAATGGTGTTTTGTAAGTGAGAAATAGGTATAAAAAATTTGAATATTTTGCTCAAAAAATAAGGGATCTAAAAGATTAGTTAGAGAAGAAGAAAACCTACTAACCAGCCCTCGAATTGGTGGTCGTAGGTAGCTAAAAAATGATAAAGAGTGGATGAGGTTTTGGGTTTTTGAGAGTTATACAACGCTTGGAATAGTTTCTGTTTGAGGAAGAAAGAAGAGAAAAGAATTTATCCACGCATGTAGTGTTGGTTCTATGTGTCAACCGACGCTATCCACGTGTGTCGACATTACATCCACGTGTAGCATCGGTTCAACATGTCAACCGACACTACATCCTATGTGGATAGCATCGGTTCGACACGTTAACTAACGCTACATCCTATGTGGATAGCATCGATTTTACATCGAACCGACTTTAAATTCATTATAAGTTGGAGTTTTTCAAAAACCAACTTTACATATCAACTTAAATACCCCTTTTTGTAGTAGTGTTAAATAAGGAAAAACATTAACAATACTCTTGAAGTTTACAATATCTTCGAAAATACCCTTGAACAATATCACAAATTCCTTCCATGTCAATGGTGTTAGCTGACTGTTTGTAAACTACATGGATATTTTTGAAGATATTGTAAATCCTAGGGATATTGTTGATATTTTTCCATATAAAACAATGAAAAAAATATCATTCAAACTTATCAAATTTATCTTCCTTTAACAAATATTTTTAATATTTATAAATATATATTTAATGAAATTAAAGTTCCATGTATTAACATTTTTATTCATTATCTCACATTATTTTTATTTTTTTATTAAATTACTAAAAACTCTTTAAAAATAATAATAAAATAAAAAATAAATTTTCTTATTTATTATATTTGTTATGATTAAAAATAAAAATTTACATTAAATAAATAGATATATAAAAATATAAAATCTTAAATATTTTTTATTTTTTCCACATTTATATTTCTTTCTCTCTCTCTCATTAATTTTTTTTAATATTTTTATTTTTCCTACTCTATCAAAATAAAATCTTACTATTTACATTTATTAAATAGAAAATTAATTAACTAATTAATTAAATTTATTAAAAATATTGTTAAATTTTTGAAGATATTATAAACCACATAGGTTTTCACATCTCCACACAACCCTCTTCAACATTTCTTCGAAACACTTTTCAACTAACCTATCAACTCCTTCAATATTGTTATTCATATTCTTCAATCTTTTTTTATGCGACATTGTTGGTTAGAGAGGTGTGGTTGTGATTTGGGCTGAGAAAGTATGTTGTGGTATAACTTGAGTGAGGTATGGGGCTATGGCTTGAGTGGTGGTATGGTTAGGGTTTTTGGATAAGAAGGTGAAGGAGAGAAATAAGAGGATTACCTAGAGATGCGAAGATTATAGTGGCCTGAGAATAGGGTGGGATGATAGAGTGCACGTGAAAAATGGGTATTATTGAGTGACTTATCACATACACACCAATTACTGGTTATGAAGGAAGATGGAGAGGTGTGAAGAAGATGGTGGAATGTGGTGAAGTAGAGGCATGTGGGAGATAGTGGATGATGGGAAGGTAAAGACATGAGGGAAATGAAAAATTGTGTATGTGAGGGATTCGTGTGTGCCATTAACATGAAGGGAATTTGTGACATTATTCAAACTATAGGGGTATTTTTGAAAATATTATAAACCTCAGGAATATGGTTGATGTTTTTCCATTTTTTAACGTTTGTTGTAACTTCTGTTAGTTATTAGGGATATTTTTTAAGATATCTTAAATTTTAGGAGTATTATAGTTTTTTTTTTTTGTAAATCACATAGGTATTTTTGAAGATATTGTAAACTTCATGAGTATTTTGATATTTTTCAATTAAATAAGGTAAAAAAATCAATTGATATATATAAATAAAATTTTTGAGATAATTCCAACTAATTTGAGTCACCTAATTTTTTTTAATTTGAATTAGGGTTGACAATTCATAACTCAAATTAAATTCGATTAGGGTTAAAGTTGAATCAATTTAAACTGAGACAGTTTAAACTAATTTGTACTAGCCCAAATTAACCCAATTTATATGAATTAACACCCTTAACTGTTATATAATAGAAGATAATCATTCATAATTCTCAAATACTTATAGTAAAATTTATCTTAATAACATTGAGTCAGAGTGACCACAAGGCTCTATATTTATTCCTCTCAAAATTCACATTAGTTTTTAATTCTTATTCTTCTTGTAATTTATAATTTTTATTTTACTGTTTTCAACTATTCTGTAATTTTAATTTGCAACTAATCTATATTAATATAAAAATAAAAATAGCACCATATAACAGACTTAAGTGCTTCTTTATAAAAATATAATAGCATCATATAACTCCTAGTTAGTGATTGACTTATAGTCTAAATAATATGATTTTTCACTCCACCTCACAACCATGGACCCAAGTTTAAATTTCACCCATAAATTTCACTAGTGTAATATTCATTAATTTAATAAAAAAAGAAACTTAAGTGCCCTTTATTTAAAAAAAGAAGATAGAAACATCCTATAACTCCTACCTCACCTTAATTTCATTTATAACCCTTAATCTTCATCCTGTATTTTTCCCATTTTTGAAAACATTTTCCTAAGTTTATTTTTTTTTGTAATTTTTTAAAATTTTCTAAATTATCTTTTTACACTTTTTTTATTTTTTATATCTCATTTTTTTAATAATATTTTGTGAACGAAAATAAATAGTTGTTCAAATTGTTTTAAAAGTTTTGAACCCTAAACCCTAAATCCTATATCTTAATTATGAGTTTCTATAATGTTTATAATAGATAAATATGTAATATGTTTCAAAAACATAGACACACACTTAATTTTTTATTTGAATATGTGTATATAAAAAGAAAAATGTATTTTTTTATAAATATTTTTAAACATATTTCATTCTATCATTTTTAACATGTTTTTTTTAATATATCTCATTCGATTATTTTTAATATGTATTTTTTGAACATATATAGTCAATATTTAAAAAGAAGGGGTCATAGAGGACTCTTGATCAAGTTATTTGTGTTATTTGATCTCTTAGATTATAAATAATGTTATTTAATATTTTATCTTTAGAAAAAAAAATAGATTAATTAAGGATAAATAATATTATTTTTAAAGTAATATTTTAATCTAAAAATCTTAAAACAATGTAGTTTTTTCTTAATTGTCTTATTTTTTTAAAATTAAAGAATTAAATAACATCATTTATAATTTAAAATATTAAATAATATAAAAGATAAAATATTAAAAACTTCAATAATACTTTTCCCAAATTGATGGTTATATTATACTTAATGAAAATATTATCGATTAGTCATATACGATCATGATTTAGTGGTTCAAGGTCAACCATTACAAGGAAGAGAATTTTGAATAAGAGAATTGATCAAGTGGCTGTCTATCTTGGGTAAGTATTAATGAGGAAGACATATAAAAACCCTAATTTTTCATCCTTGTTTCTTATAGATATTTTAATCATGAATAATTAAAATTATGATTATTTATAAAAATTTGACGATTTTTTTCCAAAAATAATCGTAATAAAAAGGATGTAGGATAGGGATGGTAATTACAATACCAAAATTGTAGCTAATCGAAACTGAATATATATTAATATTATTATTTTATATCTGAGATAATTACATAAAAATATATAATTTTAATAATAAAACATATAATACTTTATATAATTAGATTAAATTTTATTATTCTTACTTTATATTTTTTATTTTATTTAAAAACATGTGTTAAATAGTTAAAAAATGAAAATTAATGTTAATATTTTAAATAATGTAGTAAAGTAATAATTAAGTTAACATTTAATTTTTTAAACTAAATATAATTTTAAATAAATGTTAAAAAATAAGAAAAGTGATTAAACATTGTTGAAATTGTTACTAACTCATAACCAATGGTTATTAATTGAATGTACTCGAAACTAGTGTGGGACGGTTATGATTATTAGGATAACTTCTTCTTCCCGTTCCCACGCCCATTCATAATTTCTGCCAATCACTTCTCTCCTTTTTCCTTTCATTTTTCTTCGTCTTTCTTTTTTTATCCTTCACTACGTTTAGTTACTCCCTTTTCCACCAGAGAGGGATCCCTCTAAGGAGGAATTTTCTCATCATTCATTTTTCTTTTTAACTATTATTCTTTTAAATTCTTTTTCTTCTTCGTTTATATTATAGTAGATTTTTCTATACTAAAGATCTCTCACAACATCGATGTCTTGTGGTACTATATTATCTGTGCCATTAGTGCTTTTTTGTATTCGTTATCGCGTGATCTTTCTTATGTGCCATGTGCATGGTGTGTTTGTTGTTTGATGCCTTGATTTAGTTTATACCCATATAGTGGGTCTTCTTGTGCATATATGATGTCTTGTTTAATTTCATGGTTGATCAAATGATTAAAGATCTTTACTTTGGTTGTTTGGTTGGATGGTTCGGATGTTCATAATTTTAAATCTAAAATTGGCTTATTATTTGATTCTTGTGTTTCAAAGAAAGTGAATATTTAATATAGCTATAATGGATAGGTCATTTTCAATAATTAATAATTTTAAAATCGATACTTAATCACAATGGTTAGACATACAATTGCAGACGAGTTCCTACTTTATTTTTATAGTTTTCAAGATTAACATGAACGAATTCTCACAACTATTCTAATTAACACCATAGAAATCATACATGTTTACAGATCAACCTGCAAATAGATTTAGTAGAAAAATACAAGTGTTCCTATATGTTCTGAATAAATTTCAATAAGAAACAAATCATAATCTTAATTTAAAACATAGATCAGTAATTATAGAACTAAGATTTATATAACAAATAATAAGCATTAATCTAGGTAGTGATTTGTAATAAAAAGTATATATTTTGTCTCTTGTTAAAGTGAGCTAAGGTTTGCATATATATATATATATATAGTTTTGATACCATAAACCTAGATCTCAATAAAAAAATAAAATACCCTTGTGAAGTTTTAAAACACTTAATTAAAACAAGGATATATTATGTAATTTCACACACGATTCAAGTTAGAAAAGGATTTTTAAATCACTTTAATTGCTTTCTCGATCGATTGAGTCTCTTGATCGAGCAATTAATGCTCAAGGACTATGCTTAATTGATGAATTTCATGCTATTAGCGAGGTAGCCTTCTTAATTAGGTAAACTATGTTTGTTTACTCTAGAGTTTGAATATATAAAAGAGGTGCACTTTTAACAAGGTAAACTAATTTGCATTTCAAGATATTTAATAGACAAGATATGGAGTCAAGAAATTAGTTGAACATGCATCATATCAATGTGCGTAAAATTACATTCAATGATAGTTAAATGTGTGACCTACAAAGATTAAAAATATTGATTATGTAAACTAAAGCTTAAACAATCTCAAAGTAACTTGTTTTAAAATATGTAAAGCTCATTAGACTCCTTTCCTCCATTTGAACCCTTTAGGTTAGGTTCCTTTGACCTTCTGTTCTTGAACCAGTTTTGATATCCCTTATTTGGTGAATTGTTTTGTTAGTTCATTGTCATAAGGTAATTCTTGAACCTACAAGCAAATAAAATAATAGATTCATCATTCAAACCATTATCACTGTCAAAAATTAAATATTTGGAGTTTTTAAATGCCACGTCCTTGTTCTTCTTAGGTGGCTCAAGAGTAAGCACATAAGTTTGGATAGACTTAACTAGTTCATTAATATTCAAGGTGTCCACATTTTTTATATCCTCTACAACAATGGCCTTCATCTTATAATCTCTTGTCAATAAACTTAGAAGTTTGCTTACAAGTATAGGCTAAGGAATTTTCTCACACTATAGAGCATGCATTAGTAATATGACAAAAAACAAGCATAAAATTGACTAAATGTTTCAATGTTGTTCATTTTATGAGAGTCAAACTGAGCTGTTAACAATCTCAATTTTGTCTACTTTACTTGGGAAGTTCTCTCATAAGAAAGAGAAAATGCATTCAATGCACATTTAGCAATCTCATAGTTGGAGATACGATGGAACTTGTCCATCGACACTATAGCAAAGATAGATCTTAGACTCTTTTTAGTTTACATCACTTAGGGTGCGTTCTTCGATGGTCTACTCTTGTCTTTTCTTAATGATTGTTACACCATCTATAGTTATAAAAGATGATTCCCAACCATCAATAATAGCATCTCAGACTTTTTCATCTTGTTTGAGAAAGCCTTGCATGCAAGCCTTCGAGTAAGGGAGTCTAACAGATGATCTACCTTCTTTCATTAAGTCCATAAGTAAGTGTATGTGTCGTTCTGAATAAAAATCATGACTAAATCCATCTAGGCTTTGATGCTAATTGAAAGTTCTAAAACATACCAAATACATCTAGAGAGGATTAAATAGGTTATTTAAAAAAATTAACAATTTTAAAATCAATATCTAATCATAACGATCAGACATGTAAGCATGTGTAAATAATAAAGTGTAAAAATTAAAAATAAAATATGAGATTTTTAGGTGGAAATAATTTAGGCCACAATAATAACCTAAGAGAAAAACCATCAATCCACCAAACCACATAATCTATCCATTATAAAAAATTTAATGTTTAAGTATAAATTTGGTCTTATACTACCCTTCTTAAATAATACTCAAACATATTTTACTTATGTGCCCGTACTCTATTTTCACAACCTCCAACATTAACGTGAGGAGATTCTGAACAATATTTTGATTAGCTTATCAAAAATCAAACACATTGACAAATCAACCTATACATAAGGTTAGCACAAAAAGAAAAAGTGTCCATGTTTGATCTATATGGATTTCAATAAGAAACAAATCTTAATCTTAGTTCAAAACATAGATAAGCAAACATGAAACAAAGATTTCTATAACAAATACTAAAGTAATAATCTAAGTAGTGATTTGTATCAAATAGCAATTAAGAATACCTAGAATTGAATATGATAAGAACAGTTGTAAAAGTGATGAAGCATGGAGAAAAATTGATGAGTACTTAAAAAGTACTAAAGTTACCATGATTTAATATACTTTAATTGATTAAATAGATTTATATTTGTATGATTTTATCATATTTTTATATAAATTTATCTTTTCAGAATCATGGGTATTTTTTATTGTTTTTAGGTATTTTAGTTCAAAAATAACTTAAAGACTCGAAGAAAAAAATACTGGAGGCAATACATCACAAATATATTGAGAAAATAAATGAGGAAAAGTAAAAAAGATGGAAAAATTGGAAAAAATGGGTCAAAAAGGTCAAAAAGGCAAAAATCGCAAGCGCAACCGCCCAGCCGCATTGAGAAATGCGCACAGCGCGCCCAGTCTCGTGTGTGCTCACACACACAGCCACCCATCGTGCCAAGTTCTAGGTGCACCATCCGATTTGTGCCAAGTCAGACGCCAAGTACCACGCCGTGTCGCACGCGCACCTGCTCATTGCTCGCCGTGTCCTACATGCATCAACCGCCCGTCTGCCGCACTGATAGCCCATCTGGCGAGATTTTCGCACCCTATATGCACGCCAACCTGTCCAAATGTGTCCAAATTCAAATTTTGAAATATTTTCTCCCCTTTTTTGGCCTTTCCCTTATCTGTAAAAGGACCATCTTTCCCCATTCTAAAACACAATTTTTGAGCTCTTTCTCTCTCTATAAAGTTTTTTTTTATTTTGTTTTTATTTTTAAAGTTGTTCTCTTTTTGAGAGGAACTAGTTATGTTTTTATAAATTTTTAGTTTTTTATTCAATAAGCAAATATGCAAATCCGTTTGGAGGTTTTCCAATAACAAAATTAACATAAAACTGTTGTAACATAAAACTGTTGTAAGGATTTTTTTAAGGTACTATTTTAATGGATTCTTTAAAATTATCATTTTATGTTTTATTCTTATATGTTATATATAATTTGTCTGTGATTAAATTTAACATGGTTGGCTGTTTGTAAATATGATATAATTATAACGTTGTTATGCTTGCAAAATATTAATAAGTAAAACACTTTTATGAAATAAATTGATTTTGTTTTTATTCAAGATTTTATATTAAAGATGTTAGAGAGAAATACATTATTTTTCATTATAAACTTAAATCTAAAAATTAGATTTTAAGGTTTAATTATTCAGTCTAATTTAGAGTAGTGTTCTTTTATTTGTTGGTATAATCATCCGGTAGTTAGAGTGAAACTCTATTTCAAAAGTTTTTTTTTTATAAAAACTATTATTCGAAAATGTATTGATGACATATTTTCAGTATTGGTTTTAAAACTTGAAAGTTAGTACTTGAAAAAATAAATTCTTAGGTTTAACTTGAACACCTTGAATAAAGTCTAATTATTTGACTATGTCTAAAGCTGTGATTAGATGATTTGTTATTTTCTTAGAAATAAAGCTAAAATTTAATATTTAATTAATTAATAGGCCTTGCCTAAGAATATTAGTTAAGGACACTTTCATACCAAAAAGAGAAAATCAACAAATATTAATTTATATCTTTAATAACCTAAATAATACGAGCAAACATAATTAACTTAATTATTATATCATTAAATACTCTACTATTATGAATGATAAAATTTGCATTATTGTTTATTGAATTTATATCTATGTTTATATTTATTTTTATGTTATTAGATTAGGAAACAAACAAATCAAAATATCGTGACAGAATGTTTAGGATTTTATTTTATTTTTAAGATTTTAAATAATAAATTAAAAACCACGTAAATTTCTTCCTTAGATCGACCTTGGGAGTATACTTATCATTTTCTATAAAATGATTCGTGTACTTGTGAGAGTTTTACAAATAATAAAACCACAAAAGGATAATTTTTGCAAGATCGGTATTTGCAATGTCGATCTTGCGATTTCATCATCCACCATCAAGAATATGATGGCTCTCAAAAGTATATATTCTATCTCTCATTAAAGTGAGTCAAGACTTACAAATATATAGAGTTTTGATACCCTAAACTTAGATCTCAATGGAAAAGATTAAAATACTTTCACGAGGTTATATAGCATTTAGTTAAAACAAAGGGTTTTATGTAATTTCACATAGGAGTTAGTTTAAAAAAATAATTTTTAAATTACGTTAAAAACTCGCTTAATCGATCAAGTCGATTGATTGAGATGCGTTAAGAAATTTGACCTATGAGTACTTGATTAAAGTCGACTGAAGGCCAAACAATCAAGTAAATGTAGAAACAACTCGAAAAGGACTCGATAAGAGTCAATTAAAGCTCGATCTATTGACAACCTTGATCAATTGATACCCTTGGTTGATCGACAAACACAACTTTTAACACAAAAAATAATTTAAATGTTGTGAACATTTGTTAGTGAATACATGAATGCAATAATAATTATGAAGAATATGCCTTGAATATGGTTATCCATAACTCAAAGGTTTATTCGACTTAATTTGATAGACTTCATAACAAATTTAAAATCTAATTTACAAATAAAAATTTGTTCATAGAAATTACTAATACTCATAATTTTTTATAGAAATTAATAAAGATTTCAAGAGTAAAGGGTTATGGACCAGATTACTTTTTCAATGTAATATTTTTAATTTCAACAAATGAATATCTATTTTAGATGTTTTGGTTGGATTGTTTATTATCCTTAAAAATTTACCTTTTTTTTATCTGGAGTATTGTGTAATTTCAACAAATCAATATCCATTTTAGATGTTTTGGTTGGATTGTTTATTATCCTTAAAAATTGACCATTTTTTTTATGTGGAGTATTGTGTATTTTTTTTAATAAAGGAAATTACGTGTAGTTTGAAAAACTTTAAAAGATATAAATATATAAATTTTATCTCCTTTATGCTTATCAACATTACCCTTATTTTGTTAATTGGTTTAAAATATCTCATCAAATTAGTATAGGATTGATTAAGAAGAATAATAATTTCTCTTCTTTGTCATCAAATTAGTTTAAATTTCATCATTATATCTCTATGTATAAATGCATAAGCATTATTTACAAAAATAATGATTTATACCCTATTGATCCACTACTTTTTAAAATAGAATACTCAGATCAACAATTTTTTGTAAGAATTTATTCTACTAATTTAAAAAATGTGACAACACGTAAAAGAAATTATTAACTTTATGTATTTGTCTATTTTTTTTATTTAAAAAAATTTATTTTAAAAAATTGATCCTAATTATATATATTTAAAAAATATAATATTGATTATTTATTTTTGTGTAAACGAATTATCTCGAAAAAATTGTTTGACTTGGTTGCTGCAAGCCTGCAATAGACTTTGGGGCATTTGACAATGGTCAGTGGAAAAGAAAAGTCAACTTTATGAATTTTCAGACAACCCTGGTTTATTTTGCAATTTAATCAGATTCAAATGACGGACTATTACCCCGCCGTTCCGTCTTGCAATTCTCTCTTTTTAATTTTTTTTTAATATTTTATTTTATTATATTAAAATTTCTTCCATCAATTATTTTAATTAAAAATTAAAAAATTTAATCAAAATATTAAATTCACTTACAGAAAATATAAAATTATAAATTCATTATTTTATTTACTATATATTGACCTAAATTTTTTAATTAAATTAACTCATTATTAATTAAAATAATTAATTAAAAAACATTTAATAATAAAATAATCAATTAAAATAAAAAATAAAAAATTATCATGTAACATTAATATTTAATTCAACGTTTACTATTTTACGAATTACAATCATTTTTCACAACGGAAAAATAAAGGGACGAACAAGGAAAAGTGTAAAATTGTACCAACAAATTAGGAAAGTACAATTAAGAAAAGAAAATCAAATCACTATTATTTGTAAAAACAATAGTGAAAATATTAAACAAAGCAAAAAAGTAAAAAAAGAAAAGAAAAGAAAAAGGACGAATAATGAAAAGTGTAAAATTGTACCCAACAAATTAGAAAAGTATAATTAAGAAAAGAAAATCAAATCAGTATTATTTATACAAAATAAATAATGTAAATAATAAACAGAGCAAATTGTGTCTTTTTTAAATGGTTAAAAATATGCTCCCAACATAATTTGCAGTCAATTTTGTTAATATTTTTTTAATGAAAATTATAGAAGATAAATTTAAATACAGACATCAAGATATTTTAATTATATTTACATCTTTTAACATAATTAATTAACATAATCACAACAATATCAATTCTTTTAACATAGTTAATCAACAAGTATAGTTATATATCACAAAATGTTGTGAATGATGTTGAGTTTGAGTTGTTATATACATTCATATAATTTTTTTATTTACTAATATTAAATATTTATGAAATCATTTGATATATCATAAATTTATAATATAAAATATTTTTCATTCATTTAATTACATATGTACTGTTGAATAAATTAACACTAAATAATTTGTGTAATTATTTTTAAAAAATACTGAATAATACATTAATGATGTATTTTTAAAGATTTTAAAAAATAATTTACTAATGTAAATATATTGTTATGGACACACCATTATCGTCATTTACTCACCATTCAACATATATACTGGACGTTTTGTATGTAGGTAGGAATCAAGAGTAAATAAATAATTCTACCGATATATTTAAATTGAAAATTTTGATTTAATCTTTCGAAATGAACTTCTGATTGATGGTAAAAAATAGCTTTTAAGTAGTGAGTATTAGGAGTAAATAAATAATTTAATTAATATATTTAAATTAAAAAAAATTAATTTGATACCGGAATTTGGATTGAAATAGATTTATAAATTGTATAATCGGATTATATTTGAATTAAAAATTATACAATTATTCGGATTCAGATAGATAAATTTTATATATCATTGTATCTGATTCAGATCAAATTACTATTAAATTATAAATAAATATATATTTTATTTTATGATATGTTATATTTAAATATTATGTATAGAATAATTATATTAGATTATTATTTTAACTTAAAAAATATAAATATTTAATAATTATAAAGATATATTTTTTATTCTTTTGATTTTTTTAATTGTAATTATAAATAGTAATATTTGTTATAAAAATATTAATTTAATATTTAAATTTGTGTATGTCATGTTTATATATGACAACAATTCATAAACAAATTTAAATATAAATTTGATGATCTAAAAAATCTGATATGTATAGATTTAAATTGAAAATCTTTAAATTCGTTCTAATTAAATCGAATTCGAATCGATCAAAAATAAATAATTTCGATCCCCTACTCATCCTTTATAGATGTTTCTGTATTAATATATTTGAAGTAAGGTGTATAATAATTTTTCTAAAAGTGTCCTTACTTGTATAATAACATTAAACTATTTCTATTACATTTTGCATCCAAATATGCTATTAAAGTCGGAAAATAATCCAATTGTATCAGTTTTGTTACTCTTTTATCTTGAAAGATTGCTTCTATAGGTATATAAAAAATGAAAAAGGAGCTAAATGCTGATAGAGAAAAAATGAAAAAAAGAAGAAGAAGGAATAACTGACTCCATGGACTCAACAATTTGGATGCTAACGTGGCATCAATCACTTCCTAGATGGTAAAATTGCAAGTGGAAATAATCCTTTTCTACTCCATCCTAAAGTCTTTTTACTATAAATATTTTTTTATTAAATATAATTATTTAAATTTATTTGTAATTAATAATAAAATCATAGCATCTGAATTAAAATTTACTGTAGATAGACTTTTCTTTTTGATAAAGACAACTCATATCCTCTTCTGTCTTTATGCGTTCCGTTCCCTCTCTTCTAACACCACTTTCTCTTTCTCTTCACCTCGCTCGTTTAGCAAGAGATTGAAAGTAAAAGAAAGAGAAAGTGTTTTCTACCTAAATTTTGGATCTGATACGATTACTTTGAGTGAATGAAGTTGCTTATTCTCCGTTTTTTTGTTCCGACAGATGATCTTATATTATTGAGCTAATGGTATGTTTGAAAATATGATATAGATTTTGTTTATAATTTGGATTTTGATCTCCATGATTTTTAGGCCTATTTTGTGCTGTATTTTGTCGGTTTTATTCTTTTATTGTTATTCGATTCACAATTTGCATGAAATTCTGGTAGGATTTGTCGTTTTCTTGAGCCAGAAAACATTAGAATTGGATTCTTCTCGATCCAACAAGATATTCTTCTTTTATATTAATTTGAATTTGACGATATTTTTCATATTGATCTTCGATGCAGAGGTAAATTGGACTCAAGTTTTATCGCATTGGAGAAAATGCCAGGTAGATTTGCAAATTTTGTATGTAAATGGAGCCTAGTTGTAATTTGATTCTTGTTGTGTTTGATATGTTGTTGATTGGATGTTATAGGAGAGGTAATTTCAGTACAAGAAGATGAGAAATCTCAAAATTTTGATTTGGAGACTTCTGAGGAAGACAGGAGGGGGAGGTTTCGAGGTAGATCTCTTAGAAAAAAGCCCATTAATGCTCCACTGAGTCTAACAAGTACTCTTAAGAAGCGTGGCAAACGAGTTGCTGGTTTTAAATATGCATCTATTTCAATCGAAGATGTTTGGGACGCAAAGGAGGAAGAAGCAGTCAATGCATTTCGGGATGCATTGGTTGCAAAAGATCTTATTCCGACTAGCTTTGATGACTACCATACTATGCTGAGGTAAGTGAGTTATTGTATTTGCATTGTTGATCTCCCCTGTAAATATGCAAGTTTTAATTCTAGTGATAATGAATGCAATGAAGTTCACTATTAGAAAATTGGAATTTGTAAAGCACATTATTTTTCCCCTTCCCCCACTAAACGAGCTTTCATATTCAAATTGGCACACTTGTTTTCTTTAAGGTCTAATGAAGGATTTATCTAGTATGTACTATTGTTACATGCGGAAAAAATAGCACTTTATGTTATTAGAAATATGGCAGTGGACAAACATGAAGTTAACTTTATATACAAAATGAAATGGATCAAAATACAAAATTAACATAAACTATAAATTATAATAAAAGATACACAAACAAAAATAATAAAGAAATATTAAGGCTCGTGTACCACACGATATCCTTGAGATAATGTTTTTTGCTCACTGTAGCACAATATCCTTGAGATAATGTTTTTTGCTCACTGTAGCTGTCTGAGAACTTTGAAAAATTATCTCCATGATACAACGATCTACTAAGCAACAAACTTACACCACCATTGATTGCTTTAATGAATTGTCAAGTGTTGAGAAGAAGCCTAACTCTAGATTGAGAATACGAAAATTGACAATAGTTTGTTTTTTTCCCTGCTTTCTTATCTTTTTCCCCTCCCCTTTGAAGTGAGGTTTCACATCTATATCGATGGAACTCACACCAAAAAGACCAAAAGGAATTAAAAGAAATTAAAGATATAAAACTCTTTTGTAAACACAAACTAGGAAAGGTAGGAATGATTAAATTAAATTAATTAAAAAAAACATTTCTTTCATTTGAGAGAGACCAACCGTCAATTCTTATTTAGTAACACATCAATTTTCATTCAAAAATCCAACAATTTCATCTATGTTGGGATATGCTTTTGGTTCCAATTCTCTGGATGCATAAGATTATACGACTATGCCTTAAGAAAACAAGCAACTGATAAAAATGCCCTCATTTACATACACAATATGTTTTGGTGAGGTTCTCTCTTTATTTTGGAAGTTCCATTATAGGTTTTAGGCTTACTTATAAGTGGGTCTTACTTAGTGCAGATTTCTGAAGGCAAGAAAATTTGACATTGATAAAACTATCTATATGTGGACAGAGATGCTTAACTGGAGGCAAGAGTATGGCATTGATTCTATTGTAAAGGTAAAATAAGAATATAATATTATTATGTGCAGAAGATGCATGCAACCATGGTTGGCATTAGAAGCTTCTCTTTTGTGCAGAATGTGTTAATTGCTACCGAGTTTCAATTTGAAAATTCTTTAAGATGCTTAATACCATAGCCATTCTGTAGGATTTTGTATACGATGAGTATGAGGAAGTGCAGAAGTTTTATCCTCATGGTTACCATGGTGTAGACAAGGAGGGGAGGCCTATTTACATTGAAAGACTTGGAAAGCTTGAACCCAGCAAATTAATGAATGTCACCACAGTAGAACGATTTTTAAAGTACCATGTCCAAGGCTTTGAGAAGGTCTTTTCTCAGAGGTTCCCTGCATGTTCTATTGCAGCAAAAAGGCATATAGATTGTACCATAACCATATTAGATGTCCAGGGACTGGTAATTCTATCATTCTATCAATAGAGTTCATCATGTTATTTCCACTCTGTTGATTAACTATTCTTTTAATTATTATTTCTCATGCAGAACTGGATGAGCTTTGGCAAGGTCGCTCACGATCTTGTTATGCGTATGCAGAAAATTGATGGCGATAACTACCCTGAGGTTCTTTTAATTTTACTTTTTAATAAATAACGGATTAATTCAGAGTTCAGTTGCCAACTCTGATGTCATTTTATTCTCCAGACATTACATCAGATGTTCATAGTCAATGCTGGCAATGGATTTAAACTGCTGTGGAACACAGCAAAGGGCTTTCTTGACCCAAGGACTACGGCAAAGATACATGTATAGAACTTTTGTTTTATTCATTTTAGATCTGGAGCTTTTGTGAGTTATCTAAAACATTATTGCAATGATCTTGAAGGTTTTAGGCAGCAGATATCTAAACAAGCTGCTGGAGTTTATAGACTCAAGGTTGGGATGCATAATTTGACCTAGCTTCAGATTGTTTTGTTATTTAGTTCAATTATTCAGAGCGTGTTTTTCTCAGCTTGTGTCATGGTTTAATTTAGCATCTTTCTTCTGAACAGTCAGCTTCCAGATTTTCTTGGAGGAACCTGCTCATGTCCAAATGAAGGAGGGTGCCTTCGATCTGATAAGGGACCTTGGAATGATCCTGATATTATGAAAGTATGATCTAGTTGGAAGGCAGCATTTTTCATTTACAGAATTTGAAATTCAATTTACTTCAGCTTTGAATTGATTTGTTCACATACCTTCCTCACTTTTGTATACAGCTGGTAAACATTGGAGAAGCAATATATTTGAGGAAATCTAAAGATTCATTTGACAGTGAAAATCTAGGTTTCTATTTGTTGACCTCTAAGGTGATTTTTAAAACTGAACTGGTGGTGCTATCTTTATCATCTTTTGGTCATATAAAATTTTCACTGTTTTTTATTATTTTTTATAATTTTACAGCAGTTTAATGGTAGTGAAATTAAGTGTAACACGACCAGATCAGGATCAGAAACAAGGTCAAATTCTCATGGCTTCAGAGATTCATCATCTCTTTCTGCGACTGTAAAGTTTCTTGTCCTTTCTCCTAACAAAAATTGAATTGTTAGCATAAGTTTCCTGTTGTTACGAACTACTGATTGAATACATTATTTATCAATGACATTAAATAGAAGTCCATAAAACAATTCGATTGAAATTAGGTATAGGAAATCGTGAACCCTTTCATTTTCTTAGTTGTCACTTGCTACATTTCAAGGTAAAAGATATGAATGCTAAACTGATGTGGTATTCTCTCCAATATTCTTGGAGAATATCAACAGTTGGTTCTTTTTCTTTCCTGGCACATGGATTCGTTCCATTCATGATCGTGCTTTCTTCAAATGCCAATTGTTTTCAATTAGATCTGTGTTGCATTTTTGTTCATGAAATAGAGGTTGCTGTTAGTCTTAGATGAAGTGAAAACTAAATGTAACATTTCTTTCCTAGTGCTCATTCTGTGTTGGAAGTAGCTAAAATGCAGAGCAACTCTTATGCAACTATTTGTCTTCTTCTTCTTTTTGTCAGGAAAGCGTGAGGGATACTGCACCTATTAACAGCCTCATAGAACCAGGCAGTGGTTTCAGAAAAACTGAAGCTAGTTCAAGTTCAACAAGTATGTTATCAGTTTTTTATTTCTCTTTGCAATTGAGATGAGATAAATGTGAAAGATAGTGGAGATACTAGTTACCTCAACATGCATTGTGTTCAACGTTTCCATGTTATGCTAATATCACATTCATTACTCATTAGGAAACATATTAAACTGTAGGAATTGTCATTGAAGGAGCTTCTAAAAGGGAATCTTAATGCAGTTGGGTAAATTCCAAGTAGATTATTTTTGTTAGTCTATATCTTCATAGAAAGATTATTATGCATTAATGCATCAGCTTCTGTATCCCAGTAACTCATAGTGTTTTTTTTTTTTTGCTTGCATCCATTTCCTCTTAGTTGCACTAGTATGTCTATGTACGATGCATGGGTGATTTTAATGTGCTTCCTCCGTGATTACAGATGTTATAGATGATTCTTCCATTGATGCTATTCTAGGAAGGCCACTGAAGAGTTTTGCTCCCCACATAGCAAGTTTGGTGTTTCCTTTTATATTGAAAATATTAGCATTTGTAAATTTTCTACTTCTTTGGTTGGGAAGATTTTTTACATCACAAAATCGAAATAACCTTTCAAGAAGTACAAGCGAACCACTCTTTGCTAATTCAAGCTCTCAGGAACAATGCATGTCGCAGAAAATAGAAGTGGATCCACTCTTGCAGAGATTGCAGCACCTAGAATCTATGATTACTGATCTAATTAATAAGCCCACAAAAATACCTCCAGAGAAAGAGAATATGCTTCATGAATCTCTTAGTCGTATCAAATCTATAGAATATGACTTGCAAAAGACGAAGAAAGTGAGAAACTTTCTTTCTTATCATTGTGATAATTACGGCTATATTATACAAATTTTCCTTTTGTTTTCGATTGTTGATTGTGTTCTAAAAGAACTTACATTTTGTTCTTGTAGGCACTTCTTGCAACTGCATCAAAGCAAGTAGAACTTGCCGAGTCACTTGAAGGTTTGACGGAGAACACCTTAGTAGTAAGTCCCTCTTATTGTGATCAAGCCATGCATCCTTAAAATACAGGCATAAATATAGGATTTTGAGTTATGCTATTTTTAGTGTTTGAAAAAAGGGAATATCAAGGCCTCATTAACGAGTAATATTTTTAAGATTCGGTTTTTTGAAACTAGTTTTATGTTTTCTAATTCACTTTTTAATCTTCTGGTAATGAGTTGTGTTTTTTATTTTTAATATGAACATGTGACACAGAAAACTTGTTTGATAAAATTGTTTTTGTTTTCTATTTTTCTATCTAATACTAGTTTTTGCTTTTTATACTTCAAATTTTACTCTTTTTTTTTTTAATTGAGAACTTCTGATAGAATAAAGGTGGAATTTCTATATTTGTTCACAAGCTTTATCCATAAATATTTCTTATGTCCCTTTGTCAAAAATATTAAATTGACTTAGTTATTTTATATGTTGTTTAAATTTCTTCATAAATTTCATATTCATTAATGACAAGTAAAAATAATTTTCACTAGTAGTTTACATTGTGTCCTTTTTGAACAAATTTTCTAGCTCCGTCGTTGTCTCTACCTATTTTGATTTATCAACATCCTTTTTTTATACAATGTGAAGATACTGAAAATATTTGCACTCATGTGGCAGGGGACGAGTTCTTGTTGGCGAAAACGGGTCCCATAACCCAGGAAAAGGGGTAGAATTATCTTGATATTGAAGTTTATCATAACTGCCAGTTCATAGTACCTCTCGACTCAATACTACGCTATAATACCCGCTCCAAAAGTCATCGGGTGCATCAGAAGCTTCATTCTAGATATATTTTCTTTTCATACTATACAGATGATAAGATCATTCTTGTTATCTTTTTACTCTGATGGAGGCATTCTCTCCTCAGGTTTAGTAGGCAGCTGAGAATAGTTACTTACGGAGCAATTGAAAGACCAACTACTTTGGATAGATATCGGTAGAGTGAAAAAAAATTGTACTAAACTTCCAATTACTCGTGTACATACAATAATTTTTGCTGTTGCCTTTTCAGAAAAGAAATATAACATTATGCTATTAAACTTGAATTTATTTTGGTAGGAAAAAAAATTACATACTATGAATCATATATATAGAAGCAATTCACCTATCCTATTTTTAGTGTCAAAGTGGATTGTCTTATTTTATTTCATATTTTATTTAGTGTTTTTAATGGACTTATGATGCAATAATGTCTCATTTTTTTAAATACTATCTCATCTTATTTTATTTCATTTAAATCGTAACTCTAATGGATCTAATTTTAAACATATGTTATCATTTTTCATATTACTTACATTATAAATTATTATTTATTATATTATTTATTATTTTTATATTATCACTTGTCTCATTTAATCTCATTAGGGATAAAGGAGATATCTTAATTAATATTATTTTGTTACTATCTCATCTCATTAAAAATGAAATGAAACAAGATGAGATTGGTTTTAAAAATTAATGGATTGTCTCATGAATCTCGTTAATAATTCATCTTAATTTATACCTTTACGTGATATTATTGGTCGGCAAATATGTGGACAAAAAGTTCACATTTTATGCAACAAGGGCATACACTACTAGTCACTTTTGTTCACGTGTTTGCTATACATTGGTGGTACATGTAACAACATATCAAAAATAACACAAGATAATTAAACTCATATATATTAGATTAAAACAACAGGATATATTAGATGAAAACAACATGAGATCACGAATGTTAGAGTTTTAAGATATCATGTGTAGTTATAGAAGTTGAACCTTTTTTTGTTTTGATAAAAGAAGTTACGAACACATGGATTAGTAGTATCTAGATGTGTCAAATGAGAGAAGTTGAGCTAACTAGCTCATTTAGGTTAAGCTTAGTTTATTTAAATTATATGTGATTTGAATTCCATTCATATAATTTTTAAATTAAAGCTATCTCATTTATATTTTTGAAATATAATAAAATGTTTATAATTTTTTAAAGATAAAAAAATGTTAATATAAATATTAGATTTTGATTATTATAAATAGTTAAAGAAGAATTGTGAAGAAGTAGCTTGAAAGGTTTTTTTGAAAAAAATACTTGTATTATATTATTAATTATCATTGAAAATCGTGAAAACAAAAGTTAATGAAATCATGTCTAATATGCCTTATATGTGACAATAACACTATTAGTATTTGTAGTTGAATTGCAACTATCATTTCACATGTCATAAGCACATGTGTATACTAGCAAAATAGTTTTAAACAACAACAAAAAAAACCAGCTCTAACCAACCTCTTAATACCTTCCCTCAAACTAATGGTTTTGGTAAAACCATTAATTTGGGCCTAAGAAAAAGAAAAGATATGGCAACCAATGGTTTTGTGAGGCAATCAATAATTTGGTCATATGAGCTAACATGCTAAACAACAAATAAACCCTTATGACTTAATCTCTAAAAAAGTGATGATCAATCTTAATATGTTTAGACTTAACATGGAAAACAAAATTATGGGAAAGAGCTTCTGCACTTATGTTGCTTGTATACAATACAGGAGCACGTGTAAAGTTAATTTGAAAATCAACTAACAAGGACATTAGCCAGATCAACTCATTGGATGTGAGAGCCATCGCACGGTATTCATTCTGGATTGCTCCTACTTACAACCTTTTGCTTAGAAGAATACCATGACACCATATTCAAAACAAGATAAACACAATAGGCATTAGTACTTCAACGATCATCTAGGCTACTAGCATAATCAGCATTACAATATCCCTCTAAATCCAACATATCGGACTTGAACGAAGACAAACCAAGGTTTAGAGTACCATTGAGGTACTTGAGAAGACATTTTACAACAATATGTATATCAATTGGAGATGTAACAAACTGGCACAACTTGTTTACTCCAAAGGAGATATCAGGTACGGTAAGGGTAAAGTATTGTAAAGATACAACAATGCTTTGTATGTAGATGAATCTTGCAAAACATTATCATCAAACTTGCTAATGATCTTCCTTAAAGTCATTGGAGTGCTGACAGCTTTAGCATCATTAAAACCAACTCCATCAAGTAGTTCTTACGAATTTTTGTTGGGACATGTGCATATCATCATTACTATTTATAACTTCAACCCCTAAGAAGTAATGAAGCAAACCAAGTCCTTAAGTGCAAAATTGAGATGAAGATCTAATACCAATTTTTCAATCACAGAATTGTTAGAATCAGTGATTAAAATGTCATCCACGTACACTAAAATTAATACCACATATGCACCAGTGAACTTGAGAAATAAAGATTTATCAACTTTAGAATTAATGAAACCCATTTCGGCCAAACAACCACACAACTTATTATAACAATCTCTAGGGACTTATTTAAGGCCATAAAGAGCTTTTCACAATTTCCAAACCAGATTTGGATCACCTTGGGCAAATCCTGGTGGTTAAGACAGATAAACATCCTCAATCAAATCACCATGTAAGAAGGCATTATTCACATCTACTTACCTACTAGTTGTGGTTTTAACAAATGGGTTATCCTAAACTCATGCAAGAAGCCATAAGTAACAAGTCTTGCCTTGTATTTGTCAAAGGATCCATATGGTAAGAATTTCACCCTAAAAACCCATTTATAGGTAATATGCATGTGTCCAACAAGAAAAGGAACCAATATCCAGGTACTATTTGCATTTAAAGCATAAATCTCTTTTTGCATAGCCAACTTCCAATCAGGATGTTTCAAGTCTTCTTTATAATTTTGAGGATCAGGCAATATATAGATAGAAAGACTAGTTGCAGAAAAAAAAATTTATTTGAGAATGCCAGTTTTTACTTGAATAACCAATGGATGTTGGTCTACTTGTATAGGGGATGAATTTAAATTAATAGGATGAGACATTGGTATAGAAGATGAAGGTAAATCAATATAGTTAGATGTTATATGTAACAACACTTTTAATGACAAGTTATTGGATGGTGATGGTGACACTTGAATAGAAATAGGTTCAAACAAAACCATAAGCTAATTTCTAGGACTATGATCAGATAAGGTATCATTAACTGATACTAGTACAGATGATTCGTGGCTAATGTTAGAATCAGAAGAAATTGAAACATTATGTACAGGAGCAAGTATAAAGAAAGGAGAAGAGATAAGACTACTAGGTTCAAGATGCATTGCCAAAATCATATGTGTAGGAATAGATATCAAGGCAGGTGACTCAAATTTTGAAAAAGACAAAGAATGAGTAGAGAAAGGAAACACACCTCCATTGAAAACTAAATGGCGACTGATAATAATCTTGCATGCATCTTTACCAAAACACACATGGACCTTTTGACTAGTTCCATATCCAAGAAACACACATTCTATAGACCTTGGTTGTATCTTATCACTGTTATAAGCTCTCATAAATGGAAAGCATTAGCACACAAATACCTTGATAGCATCATAGGAAAAATCTTTTTTATACAACTGATACCATCCCCGGCAACGGCGCCAAAAACTTGATCGGGGCAGAACCGACGTCGCCGATCCTGCCCGTACAATTGGTTTTAATATTTATAAAACTCTCGCAAGTGCACGAATCATTTCGTAGAAAATGATAAGTATACTCCCAAGGTCGATCTAAGGAAGGAATGTATGTGGTTTTTAATTTATTATTCAAACTTTTAAAAACGAAATTAAATCCTAAACATCCTGTCACGATATTTTGGGTTTTGTGTTTTTAATCTAATTACATAAAAATAAACATAGATTCAATAAACATTTATGCAAATTTTATCATTTATAATGGTGGAGTATTTATGGATATAATAATTAAGTTAATTATGCTTGCTCATATTATTTAGGTTATTAAAGATATGAATTGATATTTATTGATTCTCTCTTTTTTGTATGAATACCACCTTTGGTGGGGTTAGATATTCTTTGTTAACTAAACAAATCAATTAACACCTATGGGTGGGGTTGATAACTAATTTGGTTAATTAAATTAATTTCTTTTTCTAAGAGATTGAAAATGAACCATTTAAATGCCACCTTTGGTGGGGTTAGACAGTTTAAACTTTATTCAAGGTGTCCAAATTAAACCTAAGAATTTAGTTATCCGAGTACTAACTTTCAAGTTTTAAAACCACTACTGAAAACATGTTGTCAATACATTTTCAGATAATAATTCTTATAAAAACTTTTGAAATAGAGCTTCACTCTAACTACCGGGCGATTGTACCATCAAATAAAAGAGCACTACTCTAAATCAGACCGGATAACTAAACCTTAAAATCTAATTTTCAGATTTAAGTTTGTAATGAAAAATAATATATTTCTCTCTAACATTCTTAATATAAAATCTTGAATAAAAACAAAATCAATTTATTTTAGAGATTTTTACCTATTTAATATTTCGCAAGCATAACAACGTTATTATTACATCATATTTACTAAACAGCCAGCATAGTTAAATTTAACCACAGACAAGTTGAATATAACATGTAAGAATAAAGCATAAAAATAACTGTAAAGAAAATAAAATCCTTACAGAACTTCGACGCTATTCCCGTAGCTGGAAAACCTCCAAGCGGAATTTGCACTCCCATTTATTGAATCAAAAAGCTAATAAATTACAAAAACATAACTAGTTCTTCCCAAAAAGGGAAGAACTCTAAAACTAAGAGAAATTAACTAAGAAAAGCTAAAAACTAAGAAAAACTAAAAAAACCTAAAAATCTAATAAAAGAGAGAAAGAAAGAAGAGAGAAGTGTGTTTTGAAGGTGTTTTTTGAAGTGAAGGGAAGGGGGGTATTTATAGGTGAGGATGGAGAGAAAAAATGAGTAAAAAAATGTTAAAAAAATATTTAAAAATGTAAAAACGCGTATTGGAATTGCTGATGTCATTAATGACGTCAGCATGACGTCACAGGGGCGGCTGCACGTGAAAAATGGGGCGAAAAGGGGTGGGGCGCGCGGAGGAGGCAGTGGCGCGCAGGGCGCGCGTGAGGTGGAGTGGCGCGCAGAGGCGCGTGCGGAAAGAGAGCGCGCGCTGCGCGAGGGAGAGGCGCGCGGATCGGCATGCCGCGCGATCTGGGCGTTGCCGCGCGTCTTCCTGGCGGGCCGCGCGGGCTTCGGCGATGACACATGCAGCGGCGCGATTTTCTCCTTTTTGACATTTTTGACCCTTTTGACCCATTTTGTCCAATTTTTTCATATTTGTTGACCTTTCCCCATTTATTTATTAATATATTTGTGATGTATTGCTTCCAGTATTCCTCTTTGTGTCTTTAAGTTGCGTTTTTAAGCCAAAATACCTGAAAAACAATAAAAATACCCGTGATTCCGAAAAAGACAAATATATATAAATATATGATAAAACATATAAATATATATATATATTAATCAATTAATGTGCATAAAATCATGGTTATTTTAGTGCTTTTTGAGCACTCATCACAACCCCCAACCAGCTTCTTGCTAGTCCCTTAGCAAGAGAAGCGATAAAAACTAAAAATTAAACTATCCTAAATCACTTCCGTAGATTGACACGGTTGCATTTAGCCTATGCAACAAGCCTTTAAACCCCTAGGTTGCCCTAGTGGACGAGTTTGAGTCTCGTGAGGGTTTTCAGTAATGATACCCACAAACATTGAACTAAATAAAAAGAAACTATAAAAACAATCACAACATAATCAAAAATTAATTTAAGAATAAAAGAAAACAACATATCACAAAAATATCTCATACTTTTTAATCTCCTTTAAGATCATAATTAAAATCTCAAGCATAAGTTATTTTAATCTCTTTAAACAATCATGATTTTATTATAATAATTAGTCGAAAATCATTTTCATATTTCATATCAAAAATGTATCAATTTAATTTCACCCAATTTTAGTGTCATGAATCCGAATTCGCTTAGACTCTATTCCTCACAAGTCAATACTCTCAAAACACTGAATCCTATGGGTTCAAACACTCATACTAATTTATATGCGAAAGAGTTGATGTATAGAAATGAACTAATATGTTCGCATATGTATAAAGAAGAAAGGCTCAAAGTGTTATTTTGACGTTGATCTCATGGAAGGAATCAAATGTATAAATTATAAAGATATCATATATAAAAATTATTTTCATGCATAAATCAAACTCATTAAGAAAAAATTTCAAGATATATGCCTTTTACAAATGAAGAAAGTGCAATGACTTTTTAGGGAATTACTTCCTATATCTTTCTTTTGTAATTAGCCTTTACTCACAACTTTGTAGGCAATGTGGGTTATAGTATGTAGATTATACTATATATTCTTTCTCTCTATATTTTTTTGAAGATATTTTTCAATATATATCATTTTTAGAGAGTCAACCCATGTACAGATTGTACATATTTTTGGGTAATATGGGTCATAGTATGTAGATTATACTATATATTCTTTATCTCTCTATATTTTTCTGAAGATACTTTTCAATATATATCATTTGTTTAGAGAGTCAACCCATGTACAAATTGTACATTTTTTTTAAGCATTTTGTTGAGTGGTTAATTTTGTGGCTTTTTGTTTGATATTGGTTTAGGTAACCCAGATATGTCTCTTTTTTTTTGTAACACGTACACGAATGAGATAAAAGCATATACTATCAATTTCTACTCAAATCATTTAATCTAAGCAAAAATAATAATAAAAATATACGATACTCTATTAAGATGAGAAAAAATTCATACATTCAATATTAATGCCTATAGAGATCATCTAAGAATTTGAAGAAATAAGAAATGTGTTTGGAGTAGAAAAAATATATATTGCACTCTCAATAAGGGAAATTAGGCTCAAATTATATCTCACAAAGGTAGTCTCCACTAAAACAAATTCATAAATACCGATTTTGGGTTTAATATAATTTCTACATCTTATCAAGAAATACTAGTTATGACAAAAATTAACTAATTATCAAAAATAATTACATAATATTTCATGATATGTTTTCAAAAATTAATCTAACAGTACAAAAGACTTAACTATTTACTTAAATTTGATTTAAAGAAATGATAAATTTTTGTGAGAACTTTTTTTTTTTTGTTTAATTCCAAAATTACTAAATCACACAAAAAAAAAAAACCAAACACAAAAAATGAAGATGTGAACATAAAAAAGAAAAAATTAATAATTGTTTTTTTTTTTAAAGTTTTAAATTGTTAAATCTTTTTTTTCTTTTCTGATTAAGCATGGTAACTTTTCACCACCCCCAACCTAGAACTTACATTGTCCTCAATGTAACAACTGTAAATTAAAGATAAAGAGAAAAGAGAAGAAAGATTACCTATTTCTTGAGAATGTGTAAGTAGTAATGGAGAAATGCAGGTGCATTCATCATATTCATCATGAAAGTGTATACACACAGATTGCTTTGTGAACTTCTAACAACTCAACAAATATTTTTAGTTTTAACAATTTAAAAATTATTCACATATAATTAAACTAAAATAAACAATAAAATTAAGTATATAAAACAAATAACAAAAAATTACCTAAAATGATGGGGCGCCTCCCATCAGTAGCTTAGTTTAACGTCTTAGCAAGGCGTAACTTGGGATTGCATTTTAAGTAAACTCAATGTCCCCTCATCATTGAGTCAATCAAACCTATAGGTAAGACAAGATTGTCTACCTATACTTTTTCGATCATGCCTATTGATTTTCAAATTTTTACGTACTTAAAACTAGGGACATGCTTGTGAGTTTCAGATCATCCACATCTAGGTACAAATCAAATAATTAAAGGCATCAAAACACAATTGTACCTAGATCAATCAAAACAACTAACTCCTTAGATTGTAATTAAAATTTTTAAAATTTTGGAGATAGTTTCAAATTTTTTTTTTTTTTTTGGTTTTTTTAAGTATAATATCTAAGTTAAAATAACATAATCAGTATTAACCAAGAGTGCTCCCAGGAAAGAATGGTGGTGCAAAGGGTCCTTAAAAACCATCCTCCTGCAGAACAACGTTCCCGGGAAAGATTAGTGGTACAAAGGCTTCCAAGAACTAGTCTCCTAGACAGAACTCCCTTAGATCTTTACTTTTCATGCTATTAAAATTAAGTTAATTAAGTTAAGTTAAGTTAAAATTTAAGTTAATTAAGTTAATAAAAAGGTAGGTTAATTAAGTTAATGAAAATCTAAGTGAATTAAGTTAGTAAATTAAATTAATATAAGTTAGTAAATTAAGTTACTAAAAACCTAAGTTAATTAACTTAAACGAAAATTAAAAAAAAGTAGTTAAAAAAAAAAATTTAAAAAAAAAAAAAAACAAAAATTAAACCAAAAATAAACTAAATTGAAGAAGTAAAAAAAAATTCAAAAAAGAAAAGAGAAAAAAAAAAAAAATAGAAATTAAGACAAAAAAATAAAATAAAATAAATTGAAAAAAAATAATTGAAAAAGGTAAAAGAAAAAAAAAAGAAAAAGAAAAAACAACAAAAATAAAATAAAAAATAAAAATAAAAAAAATTGAAAATAAAGTTTTTGATTTTTTTTATTTTTGTTGTTTTTTCTTTTTGTTGTTTTTTTTTTTTCTTTTTTTTTTCTTTTTTTATTTTTATTATTTTTATTATTTTTATTATTTTTATTATTTTTTTTATTTTTTTATTTTTTTTATTTTTTTTATTTTTTTTATTTTTATTTTTTTATTTTTTTTTATTTTTTTATTTTTTTTATTTTTTTATTTTTATTTTTATTTTTTTATTTTTTTATTTTTTATTCTTATTTATTTATTAATTTAATTTAAAATTTATTTACTTTTTTACTTCAAATTTCAAAATGCAAAATTATTTTATTATTCATGCTATATTTTTATTTATTACGAAATTGAAATTTGAATTTTTTTACTTTTCACAAACAACAAATTTTTTTATTTTTTTTAATTTTTTAATAAAAAAATCACAATTATTTACAACACAAAAGTTTTTAAAATTTTGATAAATAATTTAAAAACGCTATTCCTTCAAGAAGCGGTGCCAAAAACTTGATACCATCCACGTAAGAGCGCCAAAAACTTGATCAGGCGTAACCGACATCGCTGATCCCGTTACTTTGGTTTTATCTATTTATAAAACTCTCAAGAAGTGCACGAATCATTTCGTAGAAAATGATAAGTATACTCGAGTCGATCTAAGGAAGGAATGTATGTGGTTTTTAATTTATTATTCAAACTTTTAAAAACGAAATTAAATCCTAAAAATCCTGTCACGATATTTTGGGGTTTTGTGTTTTTAATCTACTTACATAAAAATAAACATAGATTCAATAAACATTTATGCAAATTTTATCATTTATAATGGTGGAGTATTTATGGATATAATAATTAAGTTAATTATGCTTGCTCATATTATTTAGGTTATTAAAGATATGAATTGATATTAATTGATTC
Organism: Hippophae gyantsensis; assembly: GCA_030763125.1. NCBI lineage: Eukaryota > Viridiplantae > Streptophyta > Magnoliopsida > Rosales > Elaeagnaceae > Hippophae > Hippophae gyantsensis. The sequence continues at coordinate 31,976,166 of CM061032.1, forward strand.
TCTCTTTTTTATATGAATACCACCTTTGGTGGGGTTAGATATTCTTTGTTAACTAAACAAATCAATTAACACCTATGGGTGGGGTTGATAACTAATTTGGTTAATTAAATTAATTCCTTTTTCTAAGAGATTGAAAATGAACCATTTAAATGCCACCTTTGGTGGGGTTAGATGATTTAAACTTTATTCAAGGTGTCCAAATTAAACCTAAGAATTTAGTTATCCGAGTACTAACTTTCAAGTTTTAAAACCACTATTGAAAACATGTTGTCAATACATTTTCAGATAATAATTCTTATAAAAACTTTTGAAATAGAGCTTCACTCTAACTACCGGGCGATTGTACCAACAAATAAAAGAGCACTACTCTAAATCGATCAGGATAACTAAACCTTAAAATCTAATTTTCAGATTTAAGTTTGTAATGAAAAATAATATATTTCTCTCTAACATTCTTAATATAAAATCTTGAATAAAAACAAAATCAATTCATTTTAGAGATTTTTACCTATTTAATATTTCGCAAGCATAACAACGTTATTATTACATCATATTTACTAAACAGCCAGCATAGTTAAATTTAACCACAGACAAGTTGAATATAACATGTAAGAATAAAGCATAAAAATAACTGTAAAGAAAATAAAATCCTTACAGAACTTCGACGCTATTCCCGTAGCTGGAAAACCTCCAAGCGGAATTTGCACTCCCATTTATTGAATCAAAAAGCTAATAAATTACAAAAACATAACTAGTTCTTCCCAAAAAGGGAAGAACTCTAAAACTAAGAGAAATTAACTAAGAAAAGCTAAAAACTAAGAAAAACTAAAAAAACCTAAAAATCTAATAAAAGAGAGAAAGAAAGAAGAGAGAAGTGTGTTTTTAAGGTGTGTTTGAAGTGAAGGGAAGGGGGGTATTTATAGGTGAGGATGGAGAGAAAAAATGAGTAAAAAAATGTTAAAAAAATATTTAAAAATGTAAAAACGCGTATTGGAATTGCTGATGTCATTAATGACGTCCACATGACGTCACAGGCCGCCTGCACGTGAAAAATGGGGCGAAAAGGCGTTGGGCGCTGGGAGGAGAGGGTGGCGCGGCAGGGCGCGCGTGAAAGGAGTGGCGCGCAGAGGCGCGCGAAAGAGGCAAGTGCGCGGCGCGCGCGACCGGGAGTAGCCGCGCGCGGACCAGTATTGCGCGCGATCTGGCGCGTGCGCGCGATCTGGGCGTGCCGCGCGGGCTCGGCTAAGGCGCGGCGGCGCGATTTTCTCCTTTTTGACATTTTTGACCCTTTTGACCCATTTTGTCCAATTTTTTCATATTTGTTGACCTTTCCCCATTTATTTATTAATATATTTGTGATGTATTGCTTCCAGTATTCCTCTTTGTGTCTTTAAGTTGCGTTTTTAAGCCAAAATACCTGAAAAACAATAAAAATACCCGTGATTCCGAAAAAGACAAATATATATAAATATATGATAAAACATATAAATATATATATATATTAATCAATTAATGTGCATAAAATCATGGTTATTTTAGTGCTTTTTGAGCACTCATCAACAACATTTCACTAGGAGACAAGCCTAAAATCACTTTCATAAGTAGTATGTTTAGCAAATATGTGGCAATTTTAACTGAGTAAGGCCAGAATGAAATGGAAGACTTTCATTGAGCAACAAAGCTAGTTCTCTCTCAATTATTCTTCTATGCCTACAATCTACCATAACATTTTACTTAAAGGTGTAGGGACATGTGATTCTATGCATGATTCCTTCTTGCTTTAACTAAATCATAACTGGATTGAACTCACATCCTCCATCTATTTGCACAACTTTTATCCTCTCATCAAATTGTCTTTCCACCATATTTTTAAAAGGCATGAAGACATGGGTAGTTTGATCCTTAGAATTGAGAATAAAAATCCAAGTGAATATTGAATAGTCATCTACTATTGAAAAAATACTTCTCAATTGTACTAATAGACTTAGGTACATCCATAAATCTATGTAGATCAAGACAAAGGCTGGGTAACCCTTTCATGGGAGGAGGAAAATGTAGTTTGTGTGATTTGGCTAGTTGACAAAACTTACAAAACAATGATTTATTACTATCATTGGAGGATTTGGTACTCAAAATACCATGTTTATTCAGAGCTATCTTTACTATCGAAAAAGATAGATACCCTAACCTACTATGCCATTGCTAAAGAGAAGCAAGAAATGCCATAGAGGAATTAGAAGACAAACTCTACAATTTATTTAGCCCATGATGGCTAAGGCCTTGAAGCTTGACCTTCTTAGAGTGCAAGTCCTTGACACAAAAACCATAAGGATCAAACTCAACTAAAAATTCATTAGTACTACATTGTTTATTGAAAAAAATTAAGTTTTTTGCAACACTAGGTGTATGTTAAAAATCATTAAAAGAAAAATCATAATTTATCGAGACATAAACTTTAGTTTTACCAATATGAGATATGGAAATTTTATTACCACTTCCTAAGGTTATACCTTCCAAACTCAAATAAGTAATGAAATCTGAAAGAGGAACTAAATTGGATGTAACATGATGGATATCACTATTATCAAGAATCTAAGAATTTTCAAAGCATGATCGACTAGGAGTATCATTACCATCTCAAATAGCTACCATTGGTGATGGAGAAGGAGTCTTTCTAGTAATAACATCTATCAAAACAAAACAAGATTGAGTAGTATACCCAGTCTTTTCACACAATTGATATACAACCCTATCAATTCCAATATTCTTGACATTCTTTAAAAAATATTCGGGGTTTATTTTACTATTCTATGCACTTTGAGAGCTTTGTCATAAGAGCTATTTAAAAGTCCATTTGAACTTGTCATCCTCATTCTTACTTCCCTTTTTGTTGTGAAATTTAGCAATATTCGACTGAAAGCATATTGTCACTACTAGATTGCTTTTGAATCATTTTCTTGTGGCCATCAAGATAGCTATGTATTGTGTTCATAAGAGATCACATCTCTCATCTTGATATTTGATAAAAAATTATTATAACAAGGCCTAAGACCTTTTAACATATAAAACAACAAATCTCTATCACTAATTGGATCACCAATAGTGGCTAAGATACTAGCAATGGTCTTAGCTTTTAGCATGTACTAAGAGACTATGCGTCCTTTTATCAAAGTTTGAAGTTACTCCTACAACTCCATTGACTTTGATTGAACATCAACAATATAGGATTCCTCCAAGGCAATCCACTACTATCTAGCAATCATCTCACTGCTCAAATAATCAAGCATTCCAACAGAAATAGATCCATAGATCCATCTTTAACAATCGAGTTTAATATTTTCCAATTCAAGAAAGTTGAATTTGACATAAAAAGATTTCCAAGAACACTTGAAGGCATGCATATAGGTCCATCTGGTATACCTTCAAGACCATAGGCTATAACATATGTTAATAGTTGATCTCTCCAAATGGTGTAATTGTTTTCATCAAATAGCAAATTAACACTGACAAGAGGAGACTAGTAAAGATTTTGAGTAAGCACATCAATTGCATTCATTCCAAAGTTGTTAACACCAAGACCTAACATTAGAAGACAAGTTTTATGAAGATGATTCTGATCTAGTAACTGCTTTTATTTAGTTACAATTTACAGGTCCCTTGTTTGCCATCAAAGAGCTTTGAAGCTCTGGCTTTGATACCATATAAATAGTTCAAGAAGAAAGTGAAGAAGAAAAAGCTTGAAATTTTTTCTTAAAAAGAATACTTGTACTATATTATTGATGATTATTGAAAATTGTAAAAACAAAGCTAATGAAATCATATATCTAGTGTGCCTTATATATGACAACAACACTAACAATATTTGTGACTAAATTGCAACTATCATTCCATATGACACAAGCACGTGTGTATGGACTATGATGCAAACTAGCACACCAAAAAAACAATTTTAAACAATAAGAGGAAAACCAGCTCTAACCAACCTTCTAATAGTTATATATTTGTAGAATGCATTTTTTCCAAAATGATATTATAGTACTTATTTTTGACAAAATTCTTTTATTAAATGAAATTGTGAACTTCTCAGTTTGATAAGCTATCTCGTTTGAGATTATGAGTGAAAGTTTATAAATTATGGTCCTAATTAATCTAGAGGAGGTGAATAGGTTATTTTTAATTTTTATCAATTTATAATTTAATAACCTAAACAAAGCAACTAGGCATGTAGTCATGTGTAAGAACAAAGTGCGGAAATAAAAGAATAACACACGATATTTTTAGGTGGAAACAACCTAGGCCACAATCATGACTTAAAAGAAAAACAATGGTCCATCGGACCATCTAACTTTTCACTATGAAAAACAAATGTTCAAATACAAACTCGGTCTTATGCTACCCTCCCTAGGATACTGCCCCAATTTATCTTACTTACGAGTCACTACTCTATTTTCACAGTTTCCAATATTATCGTGAGCGATTTCTAGACTAATGTTCCAATAAGCTTCCCGCCAATCAGATACGTTCCCGAATTGATTGCAAAATGGTTAGCACAAAAATACAAGTACCCGTGTGTGTTCTAGAATGAATTTAATAATGAATAATCATAACTAAATGATTTAAAACATATGTCACTTAAATCAAATCAACTAGAAAATCCTAGAGCAAAAAGATCAAGCACAAGTTCAATAAAAATAGCTTCTTTAAAGATTAATAATTAAATCAAATAATTATGATATGACAAACACAATTATTTAATCTAACAATTCAAAAACAAAAATAAAGAAGAAGCTATAAGAACATATGATCAAAATGTCATAAACTAATTGGGCTTATTAATCAATCAAACATAACTACTAATGTTTGATAGATTAACTAAATAAAGAAGCCTAAAGAATTGTGATCTTATATTTGCAAAACAAGAGAGAAATTAAGAAGAAGAAAAACAATGCTCTTGTGTGATTGATTGAAACAATGTGCAATGAGGTTTATTTATAGGAAAAACTAAAAACCTTAATCCTATGTAATTGATAAATATCTTTTCTATTACAAATAGAATTAATAATACTCATTATTTATTGATAATTTTCATGCATTCTATTCAAAAATCAACAGTCATGTTTCCAGAAATAAACACATAATTCAAAAAAAGAGGAAAGGTTGGGTTATAAAATATGATTTAAATTATTTTGTAGCCTACATTGCATTGTAATCTAATTCTATTACTACTTGGGATTTTGATAGTGGTTGTTCTAGACACATGACTGGTGACCTTTTACTTTTCAAAAATTTTGAAAAATATAATGAAAGAATAGTTACTTTTGGTGATGGAAATAAATCAAAGATTGTTGGTGAAGAAAAAATTTATATTGAAGGTATGCCTTGGTTGGATGATGTACTTTATGTCGATCCATTTAAATCCATCCTATCAAATTTGTGACAAAAACTACAATTTACAATTTACCAATAATCATTGTGTTATATCCAAAAGATAATTGTGTGATTAGAGGAACTAGGTCTCGTGATCATTGCTATTGCATTGATATAGGTCCTAGTACTACTAGTAATTTAGCAAATGATTATTTTGTTTCATTTTAGCATTAAAATATGGAACACATCAATTTTAAAGATATTATTAATTTGAACAAAAAAAGAAATTGTGCTTGGTCTGCCTACAATTTCTTAAATTGAAAAAAACTTTTTTAGACCATGTTAACTTGAAAAACAAACTCGCTCTTCTCATAAGAAAATTAAAGGAGTTAACATAAGCAGAACACTTGAGTTAATTCACATTGGCCTAATGGGTTATATGAGAAATGGGAAGTTGGGTGACAAGAAATATATCATAGTTATTGTTGTTGATTTTTTTTGTTTTACATGGTTAGATTTCTGAAAGAAAAATCTAATGCATTTGACTTCTTTTCCTTTTGTCTTGAAGTGAAAATTGAAATAGGTAACAAAATTATCAACATTATGAGACTAAGGACTGATCATGAGAAGGAATTTGAGAACTCAAGATATGCTAAATTTTGTATGCAACATGGAATAGCCCATGAGTTCTTTGTACCAATCTTCCCACAACAAAATAGGATAGTTGAAAGGAAGAATTAGGTCTTATATGATATGGTATGAGTTTTGCTACATGCAAAAGACCTTCCTAAGAAGTTTTGGGTTGAAGGAGTAAGTACTTTATGCTATATTGTGAACCATGTTTACTTACGTTCAGGTACAAACCAAACTCCCTATGAGTTATGGAAAGGTAAAAAACCTAATCTTAAACATCTACAAGTGTTTGAAAGTAAATGTTATATCCTTAGAGATCATGAAAATATAGGCAAATTTGATTCGAGAAGTGATGAAGGTATTTTTCTAGGTTACTCATTAACAAGTCATGTTTTTAAAGTGTTCAACTTAAGAACTAATAATGTGATAGAGTCTATCAATGTTGTTGTAGATGATACAAGTACTAGTACTCTAACGACTAATGATAAAGATGAATCCTTAAGCACAAGCTTGCCAACTGAGAAACATAATGATGAAATACCTAAGACTAAAAAGATAGAAATTGAGATAGATGAAAATTCAACCTTGGGTGATGAAGACAACTTGCACAACACTAAAATTAGAGACCAACTTGGACTTCCAACAACCATCCAATTGAAAACATCATTAGTAATCCAAATACTAGCATGGTAACTGGAAGGAGATAGGTAAGTGAGGCAACCCATCTCCGTTATTTCTCTCATATAAAACCAAAAAAAGTTAATGAAGCATTAAAAGATGAATTCTGGATAAATGCTATACATGATGGGTTAACTCAATTAATTAGGAATGATGTTTGGACATTATTACCTAAGTCTAATGACAAAAATATTGTAGGAACTAAATGGATGTTCAAAAATAAATCCAATGAAAATGATGTTGTAATTATAAACAAGGCTAAACTAGTTACCCAAGGATATAAATAAGTTGAAGGAATTGGTTTTGATGAAATTTTTGCTCTTGTAGTAAGGTTAGAATCAATTAAGATTTCATTTGCAATTACATGCTTTATGAAATTCAAACTCTTTTAAATGAATATAAAGTTTGCCTTCTGAATGGGTTACTTAGTGAGGAAGTCAACATAACAACATAAAGAAAAAAGAAGTCAAGTAGACTCAGAAAGAAAAGAAATGGTGAAACTCTATCCCACATTTTCTATCTATCCTTGTTGAACAACCAAAAGGTTTTGTTGACCCACAATTTTCCAAGCATGTTTATAAACTAAATAAGGCCCTTTATGGTTATCTCTTAGATAAGCAAGATTTCAGTGGATGAGTCATGTAAGAGCATTAATCAGACGCTATATAGAAGCACGATAGGTAGCTTGCTATACCTCATAGCAAGTAGTTTCAATATTCATCTCACTCTTGATAAATGTTAGTATATCACTATATGTGTTGATGTGTTTGTGTGTCTTGCTTACATATGTTTATAGTGTTAATAATTAATCACACCCTAAACAAAAATTAACTTATGCATTTATGTGCTCTATTCTAGTCATATTTAGTTCAATCTACTACCCTCTTCTAATACGAAACTGTTTACACTACTACTTATTGATATTTTCTTGAATTTAAATTTAGATTTTATATTCATCTTAAATGAAAATGCAACATGCATGCTTGTACTTATTTTGAGTTGTTTATTTATACAACAAAAATAGGAGAATAAATGTTCTATCAGATGATTACTTACTCTTATGAATATTCTTCGCTTTTTCTATTGCTGTATAAATTGAACTAATGAATAATTAATCTTTCGAAACAAGTTGAATGGTTCTTTGAATTTCTATTTTCAATGTACATATGAGTTGTTAAGATTCAAGTAAATATGATTTTAGCAGATCATAGGATAGTTCCACTATGTAAAATATATTTTCCTATGAGCACTACGTAGTGAGAGAGAGGTTTTGTCACACGAATATGACAAAAGGGAAGATTGTAAGGTTTATGATGTTAGCGATATTCATGAACAAAACATCTAAATATAATTTTAGTTTCTAGATGTATCTTTCAAGAATATTTTCAAGCCAAGGAAACTATCGAGTTCTAAACGAGCACATCTTAGGTATAATTCTATTCTTATGTACATTAGATTTCATATGAGATATATAGGAAAATTTTGCATTTAGATTACTAGATTGATCGAAAAATGTCTAGATTGATCAAGGTATGTAGATGATCAAGAATCGATCTATCCTGATTAAAAAATCCTTGAACTAATTTTTAAATGAGGTAGATCAATTGAAGTTTAATGTTTAATTGATTGAGGACTAAATCCATTAACAATCGATCCCATTCAATTTATTTGATCTTGGGATTTATTTTTTAATATCCTAAATCTATCGAGAATTAACTAGATCAATCGATTGTCTTTTGATAGTTCTTTAGATCAATCGAAAAGGTTTTTATTGATCAACATTTAAGGCTCAATCGATTGAGCTCGACTTAGATCGATCGAGCGAGCGACTAGAGGTTTAAATTTAACTTAATTTTTACTCAAGGCAAATTATTTTATTATTTTATTATCTTTACGTTTTAAAGCTCTTTTAAATGATTTTATGAATAGAATAGTAATAGGCCTTTCACCTTGGTCTTCAACATATCATATTTAAACAAACCTAAGCATACATTTTTCTTAAACACAATTAAATTAACTTTTGTAATTTATGCTTTCTATCTAAATTTGTTTTGTAAAAAATCTTTGTGTTTGATTTTTTTCATTAGTTAATCTATTAAACGTTTTGTGGTTGTGTTGGATTGATTAATAAGCCTACAATAATTGTGTTATTATGCTTTAACATCTGATCTAGGGTTGTTATCTATTTTGATTTATCTATTATTTTGTTAAATAATCTATCTTGGGTTTTTTATTATTTAATCCTCTCTATGATACACATTGTATATCTGTTTTTGTGCTAACGTTTCAAGCACTAACTGAACGAGTTCGATAAATTGTGTCTTTATCCGAATGTTGGTCTGGATCTAAATACCTTGCTTATAGAGGTTGTGAAAGAAAGCAAGAGGCTTGTAAGTAGGTTACTTGGAAGCATTGTCTTGGTAGGTAGTTTGAGTCCTAACCTTGTAAACGGATATTATTTTCACAATGAATAGTTACGCAATCCGATGAACTAGTGAATTTTCTCTTAGGTCATTGTTATGCCCTAGGTTGTTTTTACCTAAACATTATGCGTGTTATTATATTTTCACTTTATTTTATTATATACGTGATTGCATGTCTAACTATTCTACAAAATTTTAATTTAGTATATTTTTGTTAATTATCTATTCACCCTCTCTAGTTATTTTGATCGTAACATAAAAACTTTTAAGCCCAACACCTAATAAGCAACTAGGGAAAGGAGATACAAACATCTTGGGACTTGCCCATTGATCACCACACACGAAGTGTGTGCAATGAATACACAAGTATATGTATCGTAACAAGTAATATAATGATAAGAAAAGATCGTTCCCATGGAGTTATTTTATTAGAAACTAATTTTTAAAACTAAAAATAATAAAAATCAAATTTTTTGGTGTTTTTATATTTTATGGAAGCAAAATTAAAATAACTAAAAGTAAATAGCAATAATTAATTAAATAAGATTTTATGACTAAAAAGATATATGAGAAAATATCTAGGAATACTTAATTCCCCAATTTACTAAACATGCGAATTGCTAAAATCCTCCCAATATAATTATCAATTAATTACATGATCAATTGAATTTAACCTAGCATGTATTCCTCTCTCAAGTAAACTACACACCATATAGTAATTAATTTAATCACACTCTCGTGCAAATTAAATTGCATACTACTCATTAAGTTTATCAATTATGGATCACATACATGGGAGAATCATAAATCTCTACCTAGAAACTATGCATGTTATTTAATAAAGACAAACAATTAAATAATTCTCTCAAATATATTTAATTGTCTCTATAGATAAATTGTTGCTAAAACAATTAATAACATAAAAATCAGATTAAATAATATAATTAAATTATAATTATAATTGGAATAAAATATTAAATCATCACATGGTGAAAATTGGGTTCATAAGATCATTAGATTAATAAATTAATTACACATAATTGTGTTCATAAAGCTCATATTTTCATAAAAAAAAGACATAAAATTGATAAAAAAAAGAGTAGAAAAGGAAATACAATCAATCTCTTAAATTGTAGTATTAATTTTCTCATGAATCTCCATCAAAATTGTGTCTTCTCTTGAATTTTTTCCATATTTTTCTCTCTTTTTACCTCCAAAAATGACCAAAATTATGCTAATGAAGGCAAATTAGGGTTTATGGAGTTATTAGAGGCTTAAATAAAGCTCAGGTGTGATCTGGACCGTCAAATAAGCTTCAGATCAAGGGCTATGATCAAAATAAGCAACACTGACAATTGTAGCCAATCACAACGTGACACGTGGCAGGGGAAATTCATTGGTCGAATCAGGGAGCGACGTGTGGCAGGGGAGATCCATCAGAGTCAATGCTCGCTGAGTCATTAACACGTGGCGTGACGTGATTAACATAAATGGATGGCATGGCGCACAGTTGGAACGTGTTGAGCAATGGCATAGCGACATATGGCATGTCACGTTGACTGATTTTTGAACTCAAATTGAACGTCGTGCTGACATGTGGTGCGTGTTTCATCCTCCTCACACGCAGCGCGATGTGATTCGATCTTCGTGCTTACGTGGCGTCTACGTGGCTTTCCTTGTCAGCTCCTCTGCCTATGTGGCATGTCACGTGGTAGCTCCTGATTGGTCATGCGTTAAAAATTCATAAAAAATACAAAAAAATTCCCAAAAATTATTTTTTCACTCATTTTCATTAAAAAGTTTATATTTTAATATTTTTGACCCAAAAAATACTATTTATTAAATAAAACAAGTAAATATTAAGTAAAAAGTGCGCTAATGACTCTATTTTCATAGAGTCATCACCCATGAACTCATAAGTAGCAAAAACAGAAAAATATAAATAAAGGCAACAAGTACATAACCAATAGTGTAGCACAGAACAGGTAGGAATCAACTAACTATTAACAATTTATTCTACAACATGCATGACAGAAAGAGATACATGATAACTGTATTTTATATAGTTATTTTCACCTATTTTATTAATCATAATTGCTATGTTCTCTCTATTTTTAGTTAATTTTAGTTTAATAAATTAGTATTTACTGTTTTTTATATATTATAAGAAAAATAAATAAATTGTATCGAAAACGTTCTTAATTTCAAATTTTTGTCCACAAATGTAATTTCAAATATTAGAGTTCTTAATTACAATTTATAAAAGTTGAAAATATAAATTAAATTTAAATTTGGGCTTAATTGTAATTATTAAAAGTTGAAAAATTTAATTTAAAATTAGCAAAGGGCTTGACTGTAATTAAAGAAAGTTTAAAATGTAATTTGAATTAAATTTGTGGGTCAAAATATAATTAAATAAAGTTTAATATTCGTGCAGGAGAGAAGAATACACGCGTCATCATCCACGCGTGCAACGTGGACCGTTCGATCAAATCATAAACGGCTAGGATTGGCGCGTGTATATCAAACCCACCAAAGCGAGTGGATGCAGGGAAGATTCCTTCACGCGGCTCGGCGCCCGAGTGGGGCCCACCTGCCGCGCAGGCCGGCGTGCAGAGTGGGACCCACCCGTCTGACGCCGCGCAGACGCTGTCCCCCACGTTCGCGCGCCTCTGATCCCGTGCGCTGATCTCTGCGTGCAACCCGATTTTCCTCCAATGAAGATATGACACGTGTCCCACTCAACTTTTCAGCTAATCATGTTGTGACACGTGGCATGTTACAATGAGCGCGACCGCGCTGGATCAAGCCCGTGTTGTAGCCGTTGGCTCCCGTGCGACCATTCATCGTGCGCCCGTTTCCCCTCAACCAATGATACGCTGCCACGTGTCCCACTAATTGTGTCCGCGAATCAGAACGCGACACGTGGCAGCGTGGAAGAAAATTAAAACAGAACGCGCAGCGTTCCACCCACTCCTTCGATCCCATTTTCGATACACTTTTTGTCCCCCCACGCGTTTAATTTAATATTTTCGCCACACCATTTTGTCCCCCGCGTAGATTTTAAATTAATATTTTATTGATGTATTTTTTTCTATAAATAGGAGATAGTTTTTAGTTGTAAAAAAGTTTTAGTTGGAGTAGTTTTTGGAGTAGAGATTTAGTTTTAATTTTCGAAAGTTTTTAGAGTGTTTTATTTTTTTTCAGTTTGTAATTTTCGTGTGTTGCTCGGTTTTGTGCGGCAAAACACTTGGCTCATTTTTGGCTTTTGTTGTGTTTGGGGGGTGCCAAATATATGTTTTAAATTATGTTTTAATTTTATTTCTGCTTCATCTTAATTTTCTGTAGTTGTTATAATTTTTATTTTTATTTTATGAAGTAATTTAATTTTTGTTAGGGTTGCATTTAATCTAAAATTATGAAGCTTTAATTTTAATTATTTTTGTTAGATTTATAAGACGTTCGATTTGTTTGTTCTATTTTGTGCGTAATGCTTTTTGATTATTTACGAATCTTATCAAAACGATCCGTGGCACATGAATAAACTTGAGAAAGGCATTTGTGTGTATATTGCTCGTAAATAGAATGACATGTATGATGAAGGATAGAGATATACCCTAATTGTATGTGTGGCCATTTGAAAATTTAGAACGTAATGAATCTCGGTAAATTTAATTTTCATAGAGATATAGTAAATTAATTTAACGAGGTGTGTTTATACGGAGCTCGAAAGAGATGTATGAATAATAAAAAAAGAAGTTTTCGGTTGACAAATTAAATGTACTAAAATATAAATCAAAAGAAAAATAAATGGTTTGAGTGGATTAATTTGGTGAAAAATTGCAATCCTAGATTTCTTTTATTTTCTTATTTTACTTTTTTATTAACCAACGATTGTTTTGAATAAAATCAGAGAGATACAATTTTAGTATTCGACAAACTATGGTAACAAATCCTCGTGGGATCGATACTTTACTTATAAATCTTTATTACTTGTGACCGTGTATGCTTGCACGAGTTCGTGTGTTGAAAAACACCCAACAAGTTTTTGGCGCCGTTGCCGGGGATTTGTTTTACTATTTTCATTGTTGATACTAATACCAATCAATTTGATTTTAATTCAAAAAAAAAAAAATTTTAAAAATAATAAAAAAAATTATGCTTACCAGTTCTTGTTTATTTTATTTTAAAAATTTTCTCGTAAGTTGAGATTTTGTTTGACACACAAATCTTAACTTACAAAAAGAAAAAAAAATTTATTTGTTGTTTTATTTTATTTTTCAATTTTCTCGTGGGTTGAGATTTTGTTTGACACACAAATCTTAACTCACAACAAGAAAAATAAATCTTTTTTTTTATTTTTGGTTGTGTAATTTATTTTTCAATTTTCTCGTGGGTTGAGATTTTGTTTGACACACAAATCTTAACTCACAACAAGAAAAATAATTTTTTTTTTTTTTTTTTTTTTTGTTTTTTTTATTTATGCTTATTGTCGTTGTTTATTTTATTTTGCAATTTTCTCGTGCGTTGAGATTTTGTTTTACACACAAATCTTAACACACAAAAAGAAAAACAAAAAAAAAACAAAAACAAAAAAAACAGAAAACAGAAAAAATATTTATTCGCTTATTGTTAGTTTATTTTTATTTTTATTTTTATTTTTTTTTTTAATTTTCTCGTGGGTTGAGATTTTGTTTGACACACAAATCTTAACTCATAAAAAGAAAAAAAAATTTATTTATGGTTCTTGTTTCTTGCTTAATTTATTTTTCAATTTTCTCGTAAGTTGAGATTTTGTTACGTACAAATCTTAACTTACAACAAGAAAAACAAATTGAGAAGTCAAGCTAAAGACTATAAATCAAGCGCTTCTTGGGAGGCAACCCATGTGTTTTATTTTATTTAATGTTTATGTTATTTTATTTTAATTTATTTTCGCATGTATTAGTTTTTATATTTTGTTATGTTGTTGTTTTTTTTTTCTTTCGTAGGTGCAAATTGGAGGTAATGAAGCAATTTTGGCTTAACCAATCAAACAAACCAGGAAGTTTCTTTAATCCCATCTCACATGTTCTTTAACTTTTACACATTGAGGACAATGTGTATATTAAGTTTGGGGGTGGTGGATATATTAAACCTAATTGAAATACTTTCTGGATGTTATTGCTTGTGAAAATTTTTTTTTTGTTTTGATTGGTTTATTGAAGATATTTTGCTATGAATAGTGATTTATTTTTATTTCTTCGATTTAAATGATGCATAATTCTTTGAAAAATTTGAATATTGTCTAAGTGATGAATAATTTTTACGTATGTTTCGTTTTTACAAGAATAAATATTCATGAGCACCAGTCTTGATTTTTGAGTTGCTATGATAATTTAGAGAAGGTTTATATGAGTATGAAATTCGATTGATTTTTGTGGTGTCACAATTTTTAGAATTTGTTTGATTTTCTCTCGAGGCGAAATTATAGATGACATGTAACTAAGAAAATGATTTAGGCCATCTTTGGATCGTTTGAGCCTTTCTATCTACCTTCACATGCTTTATCCATAGTATACCCCTTTTGAGCCTCAAAGTTTACATATATATTTTTCTCAATTTAAAAGCCTATCTAAAAATATATATATGTGTAGATATACCTATTGTTCTTATCTCACTAACATGTGACAATTGTTAGTAAATATTTAAAGTTATATCCGAAAAAAAGGGATACTGTGAAAAGAAAAAAAAAAGAAAAAAAAAAAAAGAGTATTGTATGTTACGATAAATCCCAAATTGGGAAGTAATTATTGTGATGATAGAATTATCTTTTTCAATCCTGAAATGTTATGCTCGGGAAAAGTTAAGCTAAATATTATCCTTTATCCTACCCTTACCCAAGCCATACATTACAAGCTTTATAAAGTCCTATTGATTTTGTGTTTTGTGTTTGTCTACATTAGTGGAGAGAGAAATGAAAAATAAACTTATGAGATTTGTGATTTCATGACAAATTGTTTGATTTTATATTTGTATAAACTGATCCGGATTTCATGTGATGAAATATGAAAAGACTTCACACACGTACTAAAATTCATTGTGAAAATGTGATATACTTTTAAATTGATTTTGATACTTAGATAAAATTCTTTTATTTCTTTGAGTTATGTAATTTCAAAAGAGAAAAGAAATATTTTGAAAATCACTATTTTAAATGCAGTTATCTTTGTTTTATTTCCTTCCTTTTGCTCGAGGACTAGCAAAAACTTAAGTTTGGGGGTGTTGATAACTGTATTTTATATAGTTATTTTCACCTATTTTATTAATCATAATTGCTATGTTCTCTCTATTTTTAGTTAATTTTAGTTTAATAAATTAGTATTCTTGTTTTTTATATATTATAAGAAAAATAAATAAATTGTATCGAAAACGTTCTTAATTTCAAATTTTTGTCCACAAATGTAATTTCAAATATTAGAGTTCTTAATTACAATTTATAAAAGTTGAAAATATAAATTAAATTTAAATTTGGGCTTAATTGTAATTATTAAAAGTTGAAAAATTTAATTTAAAATTAGCAAAGGGCTTGACTGTAATTAAAGAAAGTTTAAAATGTAATTTGAATTAAATTTGTGGGTCAAAATATAATTAAATAAAGTTTAATATTCGTGCGGGAGAGAGAAGAATACACGCGTCATCATCCACGCGTGCAACGTGGACCGTTCGATCAAATCATAAACGGCTAGGATTGGCGCGTGTATATCAAACCCACCTGGCGAGTGGATGCGGGAAGATTCCTTCACGCGGCTCGGCGCCGAGTGGGGCCCACTGCCGCGCGAGCCGGCGTGCGAGTGGGACCCACCCGTCGACGCCGCGCAGACGCTGTCCCCACGTTCGCGCGCCTCGATCCGTGCGGCCCGATCTCTGCGTGCAACCCGATTTTCCTCCAATGAAGATATGACACGTGTCCCACTCAACTTTTCAGCTAATCATGTTGTGACACGTGGCATGTTACAATGAGCGCGAACGGGCTGGATCAAGCCCGAGGTGTAGGCGTTGGCTCCCGCGCGAGCATTCATCGTGGGCCCGTTTCCTCAACCAATGATACGTGCCACGTGTCCCACTAATTGTGTCCGCGAATCGGAACGCGACACGTGGCGGCGTGGAAGAAAATTAAAACAGAACGCGCAGCGTTCCACCCACTCCTTCGATCCCATTTTCGATACACTTTTTGTCCCCCCACGCGTTTAATTTAATATTTTCGCCACACCATTTTGTCCCCCGCGTAGATTTTAAATTAATATTTTATTGATGTATTTTTTTCTATAAATAGGAGATAGTTTTTAGTTGTAAAAAAGTTTTAGTTGGAGTAGTTTTTGGAGTAGAGATTTAGTTTTAATTTTCGAAAGTTTTTAGAGTGTTTTATTTTTTTTCAGTTTGTAATTTTCGTGTGTTGCTCGGTTTTGGACGGCAAAACACGCAGAAGCCATTTTTGGCTTTTGTTGTGTTTTGCGTGTGCCAAATATATGTTTTAAATTATGTTTTAATTTTATTTCTGCTTCATCTTAATTTTCTGTAGTTGTTATAATTTTTATTTTTATTTTATGAAGTAATTTAATTTTTTTTAGGGTTGCATTTAATCTAAAATTATGAAGCTTTAATTTTAATTATTTTTGTTAGATTTATAAGACGTTCGATTTGTTTGTTCTATTTTGTGCGTAATGCTTTTTGATTATTTACGAATCTTATCAAAACGATCCGTGGCACATGAATAAACTTGAGAAAGGCATTTGTGTGTATATTGCTCGTAAATAGAATGACATGTATGATGAAGGATAGAGATATACCCTAATTGTATGTGTGGCCATTTGAAAATTTAGAACGTAATGAATCTCGGTAAATTTAATTTTCATAGAGATATAGTAAATTAAATTGACGAGGTGTGTTTATACGGAGCTCGAAAGAGATGTATGAATAATAAAAAAAGAAGTTTTCGGTTGACAAATTAAATGTACTAAAATATAAATCAAAAGAAAAATAAATGGTTTGAGTGGATTAATTTGGTGAAAAATTGCAATCCTAGATTTCTTTTATTTTCTTATTTTACTTTTTTATTAACCAACGATTGTTTTGAATAAAATCAGAGAGATACAATTTTAGTATTCGACAAACTATGGTAACAAATCCTCGTGGGATCGATACTTTACTTATAAATCTTTATTACTTGTGACCGTGTATGCTTGCACGAGTTCGTGTGTTGAAAAACACGCAACAATACACAAGAAGATAGACATGGCATAAGAAGATAGACAGGAAGTATGGCATAATAGAAGGAAAACAAGCAATATATAATAAGGAAGGTTTTTCAATCAAAATTATATCCTCTTATGCACAAGCATATTCAGATCAAATTATGATTGTACTAACAAAATAGTAAAGCATACGAACACAACAATCTAATAAGTAAACCTATATAGAAACCTATCTATGTACTAACATCCTCGTGTTGCTTATGGTAACTAATAAGTAATAAAAATTCACTATTGAGTTATAGACAAATACAACTCAATAAAAGTATAAATGTAAATATCTCTATCAGTTAGAACACTGGCCCTAACTGCCCTATGATGAGCTCGCTTACTATCTCCACAATACCTTTGATCCAATCTGAATCTAGCTCTCCTCCAGTGCCCTACCACCATATGTTGTGAACAATCACAATGGCCAATGTGGTGTAATCCTAAAGGTATGGAAAATCCATACACATAAACCTAACATGCAATCTAAATCATGGATGTTAATCTAATTTTAATTAACTCATCCCGGAAAATATTTTTGCAACTACAATCACGAATCATTAATGCTAAAGAACTCTTAAAGTAATAGTAACTCGAAATAAGAAAATAATTTTATATTTTGAAAGATCAAGTTTCAAAACCACAAGGGTTTCCCCATATTTTTAATTAACAAAAACATTTGCAAATGGTTTATAGAAATTTCTGACTGTCATGCTTCTCATTGAACACCTTATCTACCACATTGGTGAGGGTAATAGCTATCCCTAATGAGGATAATAGCTATTATAATACTCATCAACCATGCCAATGAGGGCTTGACGCGAACCTTTGCAAGCACACAAAAAGTTATGTTTTTTGTTTCAAAAATTGTTAACTAATTTTTCACAAATACTTGCAATACACACGAAGCAAAACAACAAAAAAGAAACTTGAAATACATACTATATGAACCAACTCAGGTGGTCTGTGTAAACATGCAAACATATATAGTGTTTTAAACTAAGTGAGTGTGTGTAGTATTGAACTTTAAGTTATTTTTTTACAACAAGAAAGATGCAAAATTAAGTAAAGAAAATAAAGCAAGTAATTTGCACATTTGAATGATAACAAAGACTCGAAGGACTTACAAGGCTTACTTTCTTATTATTGTTAGTTGAACAAAAAAGAGAAAATATTTCATTGAAATCAATACCTTCTTTCTAAGCATATCCATTTACCACCAATTTAACATGGTAATGCTCCACTTGGTCATTGACATCTCTTTAATCTTATAGACCCATTTGTTTTCAATGACCTTTCTCTCATGTGTTAATTGACATGGTAATGCTCCATATACAATACATTTTCACTTTATGAGCATATCCTAAGAAGATGCATTACCAAGATTTTGGATCTACTTTCATTCTTTCTTAGGTGTTGTAAAGTATGTACTCAAAACATCCAAAAGCTTATAAAGAAGAATAACCAGCTATTCTATTCCACTATCTTTATTTTCATTTTCATGTCAATTGTTATTGATGTAGATCTATTATTAATGTAACTGCTTGTTCTCATTACTTATAACCAAAATGACTTTGGCAAACATATAACTTAAGATTCATGGGTCTATCTACCATAGATCAACGGATGGGGCCAACCATCACTAAGCTCATATTTTATCAAATAAATGTATATGCATTTACATAAGCCCATGTCGAGATCTATAATGGATGCACATATGACTTCTTACTAATTACATATGCAAAATTCCAAACTCCAAAGGCTTCTCTCTTGGATTATTCAATCGCGATGACTTACCTATTATCACCCCACAACTACAACTCCTTATATGAGTCTTATTTACAACTCTAGTTGTCAATAGAATCAATTCTCGAGTCAAGTTAACCATGACTATATGTACCTAAAATTTAATTGATCTCTTTGTGCACTCTAAAATTTCTCATATCTCCTATACTAATCCACGGATAGGGTAAACCATCACTGAGCTTAGATTTTACCTAGTAGACATATATGCACTCACACACATAAAATAAGATTCATAGAGGAAATTGTCACAAAGCATACTCGATGGATACCCAAACCACAAAGGTATAAGAAACAATGTCATACGTGCGAGTGAATCAAAGTAATTAGCTAGCATACTCTTGACTACACTCTCCCACAATTAAGAATTATCGTCAATTATTTTGTATAGATTATATGATAGTCATTTAGTGATATTGTGTAACTAACCAATGATCTCGTCTAATGCTTTACTGCATTATCTCTAACTATGCATTATCTCTAACTGTGTAACACCTCATTCACTTACGATTGGACTAAGCCATTACCTCACAGTGTAGTTAGAAGATACACATTATTAGCTATTGCTAACTAGATATTACTCAATATGTGGACACCTATTTTAAAGAGAAAGAAATAAACATACATAAACCCATATATCAAGGAATATGCCACCTACAAATCTTGCTATGAAACCACTAATGCCAAATAACATTAGAATGATACATAAATGTTTAAATAAATGTTTATTTTATTAATTAAGTACAGATATTACACATATGTCTAACTACGTGAATTTTACAACATATCACATAATAAGTATAGTTATGTACACATGTACATTACTTATAAAAAAACAATGTAATTTACACATACATTACCATAGAATAGCAATGTACACATGCATGTACAATACTTTAGGAAAAAAATGCAATATATGAATACATTACTGCAAAATAGCAACGTACACTTGTACATTACTTTAGAAGAAAGCAATGTATATGTATATAACGTGCGTATAAAACATACATATCCAATTAAGTTACAAAAACCAATGTATACATATACATTACTTTAGAAGAATATATGCATGTACTGTACATAATTATAGAAAATTTATCATACTTTCTGGTTGTTTTCAACCATGACCATTGATGACATCACTCTTCAAGGTTGATCATCGTTGTTGGCCACTAGATCGTAGCTAGACACTAATGAACGTCCATCAATGGCCATCAAACCTTTTCTAGCAACAACTAAAACATCACTGTAGGTCATGGAATCACTATAGCTAATCACCAAACCACCATCGTTGGCCATCATACCCTCATTGTCAACGATCACCATGCATTTAACTTTCATTATCGGTCCAAGCATTTAACTTTCATTGTTGACCATCTCCAACCGCCAAATCTTGAAGACAACCTTAAAAATGACTAGGGTAAAAAAGTAACTTAAGGGTCAAAAGTACATAATTTTTGGCAAAAAAGGAGCAAGATGTATCAATCAATCCTACTTTCACATGTACTAGCATAATGCACGTGATGTGTATGTGTTGAATATTAGTTTTGATATTCGTATACCGAAGCACATGTTGATTAGTTTTACTTTTGATATTTGAAGACCAATAATAATTATTCTAGTTAAAATATTTTATTATAATATATATATTTATAGGCCATAATAGAAATTTGATATTCAATATTTTCTTATATAAACTGGAATTATTTATCTTTTAATCTAGCTAATTTGGAAACTACTTTTCTTAGTTAACCAACTTAATCTTATATTTTCCCGATATGAAAATAAAATAATGTGTCATGCACGTAATCTTTTCATTAATTATATGTAACCAAAAATAACAAATAATTTAATGTGGTAAATTATAAAAGATATAGTAAGAATTTAGTCAAATTAAAAAATTAAATTTAAAATTTATTTTCTAATTTTTTATCATTTTGTAAAATAATGACGAATATATTTTATAACAATTTTTACTAAATGATTTATAAAAAAAATCAAATATTACTTTTAAATTGTTTGGTTAAGGTTTCTTAATTTTATTTCATAATACAATAAAATTAAAGAATTATTTATGATGAATTTATATTTATAATAATTATCTTCTAAAATTTATACATAGCAAGACTTAAAATTGTAAGACTTAATTTAGTGAAAAAAGAAGTTATAAAACATAATTTACTTTATAAGAAAAAAAACTGTAGTGAAAATAAAAAATTCT
This sequence comes from Hippophae gyantsensis, assembly GCA_030763125.1. Lineage (NCBI taxonomy): Eukaryota > Viridiplantae > Streptophyta > Magnoliopsida > Rosales > Elaeagnaceae > Hippophae > Hippophae gyantsensis. The sequence continues at coordinate 31,997,570 of CM061032.1, forward strand.
AAAATCTAAAATATGATTAAAAATATTATTTTTGTATCGATAATCAAGATATGCAATTAACACAAGATGAATAATTGTTATTATAAGTGACTAAATAAATCAAATTAAAAAAACTTGATACCAAACTAATATTGTACGTAACCGATTGTATATTTAACAATTTTATGCACTGTACTAAAAGACTCTTCTACTTCGCTCAAAAAAGCCAATCTCTAGCTAGCTCCCTCTTCGTTAACTGAAATGAAATGTGGGGTTTGGTGCTTGCTATTCTATGCGCAGCTAGCTCTTAGTTATACGAATTCATTGGGAAAACTTGATGGAAATAAAACGCATCATTCTTGTTTAATGGAAAACTTGATGACCCATTTTTTAAAATGTCTAGCTTTAATGGGTTACAATTTACAACTTGCTTCGTTACTTGTGGATGACATTGTAACATGCACCCTCTTTCATATTCAAAAACTATATCAAACCGATTAACAGAGGAAGAGATTTTAATTAGGAAAAACTTTTATAAATACATTAGTACTTGATTAAGTGTCCCGTCCCATTATTTAAAAATAAAAAATAATTATTAAAAACATTATTAATCCACTTATTTTGAATCATAAAGACCAATTAATCTTAATCTTCTATATTGGTAGTTGAATGTGTGAGAATTTGAAAGCTAAGCGACTAATAAGTCACACAATTAAAATTAAGAAGGAATATTGTTACCTCGAAGCTAAGTGAGGATATGAGAGCATGTTGTGTTCTTAAAGTGATTACCAATAGATTTTAAATCTTGATCGAAGAAATGATAAGAAGACCAAATTGTTGTAAAAATTTGGAGATGGAGGGATACTCCATAGTGAATCTACCACACTGATCACATGATGTTGTTGAGCAGCCCAAACAATATTGAGGAGCAACCAAAAGAGCTATAACCATCAAAAAGTTGTAACAATGAAATGATTGCATCTCTGTTGCAGTGTAGCCATTGAAGAAGCATGCATAGATCTCAGATGTTAGTAGAAAGAAATTTCAAATCAGTTTTGTTTTGAATTGCTGAAACTTAGAACTAAAGGGAAAACTCAAAGTTATGGAGGTTTAAAGTGTGTAACGTTTAATAAATGATTCCATTCTTAAATGTGGAAATAATATAATCTTTATTTTGGGTTTTATTACAAGATGTAACTAACCAATCAAGAGCTTGGAAGGCGTAAAAAATATCATTTTTTACTTTAATAATTATTACCGTGGAAAATACATTAATCAATATTATAATTTTTTATTTTTTAAGAGTATAATTAATTGAAAATAATTCTATTTGAGAAGTTTACTTAGTATGTGCATATGACAATCTTCTTTTTTGAAAAAACAAAATTTGTAATGTACAAAGTTTCTTCCCATGATCCAGCCAAGTGTCATTTTATAATTATGATTTCACATTTTGGCAAAAATTTAGTCAAAACAACAAAAATAGTATACTTTTAATAATAAAAAACTTATCATTTCATATTAAATGTATTTCAATTGAACGATATTTAAATTTAACTATATATATTTATATCGTATTCAATAATATTAAATGTTATTTTTCTAATTATAAATTTTGGGGTATTATATTATATAATTTCTCAAAAAATTATTTCCATCAGAGTCCATATATTTGAGCTTTTTAAATTAAAAAATGTCATTTTTTTATTATTATTGGGGATGAAGAATCGCCCAATTTCGTTATTTTTAATAAAATTATACTTTAAACTCATACCTATTAAGTAGACAATACAAATCCATCATCTTTACAAAAGGATTACAAAAGTCCATTTTGTAAAATAATAAATTTATGACCTTATTTTTACCTATAACTTTATTTTTTTAGGCCTTGTTGTACTTGCGTGAAATTTTCCTAAGATGGGAGTGATTTGTTGATCCAAGTGTTATTTGGCTAAGCCCACGGTCTATGAGCCCCTTGCTTTGAGTGCTTTAATTTGTTAAAGTGCTCCAAGCATGAGATGTTTCTCTAACTTAAAAAAATATTTTCCTTTTGATTTGATGAACTTTCCTCTCTTATAGGAATGTTTATGCGATCCATGTCTTCCCACATTTTGTAATCATCATTGTGTCGAAGACTTGTGGCATCATTGTTGAAATACCAAAAATCTAAGTTTTCATTTTTAACGTGGCATGAATTAGAAACGTTCCTAAACCTAGAATGATATGGTGTCTAAGTCATGGCCCCTTTTTCAAAATCTATGGATAATTAAGGAAAGATAGGAACCCAATTAAGTTGTTCTCTATGTTAATTGTAGTTTAGAGTGCAAAGCCTATAGTTAGAGTGTGTCGTATTTGTAACTTAACACGCCCATCTTTTTTAGACTGTTTGATGGCCTAAGCTTTTAAAGCACACAACTCACCTATCATGATGCTTTTTATTCATTGTATTAGTATAGATGCATGCCTTACTGAGGCATTGAGGATTTTATTGCGCTTAATTCCAAGATGGATATGGCCAATTAAGGGGCATTAGAAACCAAATTAAGTTATTATCTGCTTTAGTTGTAGCTTGGAGCACAAAGCTTATGATTAGGGTGTAACATATTTGTAACTTAACGTGCCTAGCTTATTTGGAAAATTCAGTGGTTTATCCCTAAAGCACAAAGTTACACCTATCGAGATGTTTCTTATTCACTACTTTAGAAAGGGCACATGCCCTAGTAGGGAACTGAGGGCCTCATACTGCTTAGTCCCTAATGGTGTCACAAAAGAGCCTAGACTTACAAGAGTCGAGGCATCTCAGACCTGCTTATTGATTTGATTTTGTACTTTTATCCTGTCAAAATATGTATCCTAAGTTATCCATTTATTAATAATGAATCCAAACTACAAAATAGTTAAAAACAACCTAGGAACATAAATTATAATATAGCCAACTAAGTGTCACGTCCCGCTCAAAACGTCCCTAAAAATCCAAAATAAATGATGGTTGCCTAAAAGATCTAGACTATTCTACATGGGAAGTTCTAGAGTTTGCCTAGAGAAGTCTAGAAAGGGTTAGAGTTGGACGGACTCAACTCAAGCTTGAAGACCCTAGAATGTTCTAGAGCACGCTGGAGAGTGCTAGAATGGGCTGGAATATTCTAGAGCATGCCGGATGGTTCATGAAGGATGTAGAAGCCGCTGGAAGCTTACGGAACATCCCGAAACGTGCATGAATGAGCTAGACAAACCTAGAAGACTCTAGAGTTGGCTAGAAGGTCCTAGAGCCTTGTGGCACATTGTACATAAACCTAGAACACTCTTGTATATTCTAGGCTTAGAATGATCTAGAAAGTTATGGCATAGCCTTAAGCTTAAGAGCCACACTATAAATAGACCCATTGGTCTCCATTTGTATTCAACTTGGAAAACTTGGAAATTCCTAACCAACTTGGGAAATCTTGGGAATTCTTAGCATCTTGTAACATAAACTCTCTCTAGAGCAATACAAAGCATTCTTTACAAACTCTCTTTCTAATCTCTTTGGAGAATTCGTTTGGGGAAAGGCAGGCTTAGTGCAACGGACCGTGCTAAGTGCTGCACGATCACTATCTGAAATTTAAGGTCATGACAGTTGGTATCAGAGCTTTCGGTTGAAGCATTTCTACCTTTGGCATAATGAAGAATGTTGCTCCATCTACACCAAGCGTTGATGTTCCACCTATGGAACGTGGGCGTGAGGAAACCCGGAAACCATCAAAGGAATCTCGAGCCAAGTCGAAAGAAATGCTCTCTAGCTTAGAGGCACGTGTTGGGAGTGCACAGGATAGCTTAGGGGAGCTGTTCGACCGAGTGGACAACTTAGAGGAGCGTTGCAATGGCTTGGAGGCCGAGGATGTGGAGATCCATGCAGCGGTTTAGATGTCCCTCAACGAGCTAGACGGTGGGCTAAGGCAAGAGATTGAAGGGTTAAAGGTCGAACTTGCCAAGGTATGAGATCTTGTCCAAAGAGAACTCGCTAATGTGTTGCATAGAGTTGAGGATATGAGTGGTGATCTAGCTCTATGTAAGCGTACTATGGCTGCGAGAACTAGCACAGCCACTGTTATTAAGGCTAAGAGGGTGAATGTTCCCAAGCTTAAGACCTTCAACGGTGTTAGGAATGCTAGGGAAGTGGAGAACTTCCTATGGGGGCTGGAATAATATTTTGAGGCTACTGGCATAACGGACCATGCCAGCAAGATCCGAACTACTGCCATGTACTTGAGTGACACTGCTATGTTATGGTGGAGAAGGAGGCATGGTGATGTGCAAAGAGGGGTTTGCACAATTGACACCTTTGAAGATTTCAAAAGGGAGTTCAAAATGCAATTCTTCCCCGTAAATGTTGAGGAGGAGGCAAGGGGCCGATTGCGACGATTGAAGAAAACGGGTAGCATAAGGGATTATGTGAAGGAGTTCACAACCTTATTGCTTGAAGTTTCTGACACATCAGACAAGGATGCCCTATTCTTATTCATGGATGGTCTCCAACCGTGGGCTAACCTCGAGCTTAAGCGACGTGGTGTCCAAGACTTATCTTTGGCAATCGCGACTGTGGAAAGCTTTATTGACTACTCCACAAACAAGGTGAGCTCAAAAGCCACAGATAAAAAGTTTAGTGGAGGAAAGAGTGGGGGAGGCCATGCCAAAAGTCAGGGTTCCAAAAATCATAAAGATAGCTCTTCATTCAAGCCAAGAGATAAGGGGAAGGAGAAGGAGGATCGTAGTGCCTCGAAGCCCCGTGCGACGTGCTTGATTTGCGACGGACCGTATTGGGCACGTGAATGTCCGAAAAGGAAGGCCTTGAGTGCCTTAGTTGCTTCCACTCGTGATCAGGATGGAGGTGAGTCGGACGAAGGTGCAAAGATGGGTTCTTTGTGCCTACTTAGTGCATTGCAGAGTGCCCCAAAGACCCCTAATGGCTTGATGTATATAGATGCAGCCATCAACGGAAAGGTCGCCAAGGCTTTGGTCAACATAGGTGCATCTCACAACTTTGTTACAATAGAGGAAGCAAAGCGACTCGGCCTTAAGGTAGTCCATGGAGGGGGATCTCTCAAAGCAGTTAATTCTGCAGCACTACCATTGCATGAAGTTGCTCGTGGAGTTAAGGTCAGTCTTGGTGCTTGGACTAGCCAAGTGGACTTATCAGTGGCGCCCATGGATGACTTCTCGGTTGTATTCGGGTAGGATTTATTGGACCAGGTTAGAGCTTTCTTAGTGCCATGCTCAAACTTTATGTGCATCATGGATGGTTCGAAGGCGTGTGTGGTACCGGCGGAAAGGACCACCAGACCTACTACCCAAGCTCTTTCAGTGCTTCAATTCAAGAAGGGATTGAAGAGGGACGAAGAGAGTTACTTGGCCATCTTAAAAGAATATGACGATGAAGAGGCGTCACCAAAGCCAAGCTTGCCAACGGAAGTGCAAGCTGTCCTAGATAAGTTTCCAAAGCGGTTACCTCTAAGGAGGGAGGTAGACCATGAAATAAAGTTGGAACCTGGCACTAGGCCACCAGCAATGAGCCCCTATCGAATGGCGAACTCAGAGTTGGCAGAATTGCGGAATCAACTCGATGAATTGCTGGATGTTGGCTTCATAAGGCCCTCTAAAGCCTCATTTGGTGCCCCAGTTCTCTTTCAAAAGAAGAAGGATGGCTCGCTACGGATGTGCATCGACTATCGGGCTCTAAACATGATAACGGTAAAGAACAAGTATCCTATCCTTCTCATTGCCGACCTTTTCGATCAATTGGGGAATGCTAGATACTTCACAAAATTGGACTTGCGATCGGGTTACTACCAGGTACACATAGTCAAGGGAGATGAGCCCAAGACCACATGTGTGTCCAGGTACGGTGCCTATGAGTTCCTTGTCATGCCATTTGGTCTCACTAATACACCTGCCACCTTCTGCACTCTTATGAACAAGATTTTCCATCCCTACCTCATTGGTTCGTGGTAGTATATCTTGACGACATTGTGATATATAGTCGTACTTTGGAAGAACATCTAGAGCATTTGAAGAAGGTGTTCGAGGTCCTAAGGGAAAATGAGTTATACGTCAAGAAGGAGAAATTTTCCTTTGCCCAAGATGAGGTGATGTTCTTGGGACATATGATAAAGGATGGGAAACTGATGATGGATGGAGCTAAGGTGAAAGCCATCCAAGAATGGGAACCTCCTGCCAAGGTTCTCGAGTTGAGATCTTTCCTTGGACTGGTGAACTATTACCGAAGGTTTATAAAGTCCTACTCAGCGAGAGCAACCTCGCTCACTAACCTTCTCAAAAGGAACAAGGGTTGGGAATGGACAAGTGAATGCCAAGCCTCATTCGAAGACTTAAAGAAGGCCGTTAGTGAAGAACCGGTGCTTTGTCTACCAGACCCATCCAAGACATACGAGCTGCACACAGATGCCTCAGACTTTGCCATTGGTGGAGTATTGATGCAAGAAGGGCATCCGATAGCTTATGAGAGCCGCAAACTGAATGACACTGAACGCTACTACACAGTGCAAGAAAAAGAAATGACAGCTATCATTCATTGCCTAAGGGTGTGGCGACACTACTTATTGGGTTCTCATTTTGTTATCATGACGGACAATGTTGCAACAAGCTACTTCTAGACTCAAAATAAGTTGAGTCCCAAGCAAGCTTGGTAGCAAGATTTCTTGGCGGAGTTTGACTACAGGTTGGAGTACAAGCCCGATAAGGCCAATGTGGTGGCTGATGAGTTGAGCCGAAAGACGGAACTAGCATCCTTGAGTAGGCCAAGTAGCCCTTTGTTGGAAAGGATCAAATAAGGGTTGAAACATGATGTCCTTGCTCAAAAACTCCTTGCCCTCATCCAGGAAGGAAAGACTAGGCGATTTTGGTTGAGTGACGGACTACTCTACGTCAAGCAGAATCGCATCTTTGTGCCGAAGTGGGGGAACTTAAGGAAGGAGCTGATCAAGGAGTGTCATGACTCATTATAGGCTGGACACCCAGGGATGAGGCACACCCTTGCTTTGATCAAATCAATCTACTATTGGCCTCAGTTACGGGATGACGTTGAAGCTTATGTGACGACTTGTCTTGTATGCCAACAGGACAAGATTGAGCAACATACGCCCGGAGGTTTGCTAGAGCCTCTACCTATTCCAGATAGACCGTGGGAAAGTGTCTCAATGGATTTCATCACTTGTCTGCCAAAATCAACGGACTGCACGGTAGATGAGACGGCACGTTTGTTCCTCAAGAATGTTGTGAAGCATTGGGGAATTCCTTCCAATATCGTGAGTGACTGTTGTGTGTTTTACAACACACAAAAACGTGCAAGTATACACGATCACAAGTAATAATATTTGTAAGTAAAGATTGTTCCCACAGAGATTTGTTACTATAGTTTGTCGAGTATTAAAATTGTATCTTTCTGATTTTATCCAAAACAATCGTTGTTTAAGAAAAAAGTAACATAAGAAAATAAAAGAAATCTAGGATTGCAATTTTTCACCAAACTAATCCACTCAAATCATGTTATTTTCTTTTGATTTATATTTTTTAGTACATTTAATTTGTCAACTGAAAACTTCTTTTTTATTCATACATCTCTTCCGAGCTCCGTATAAACACACCTCGTTAAATTAATTCACTATATCTCTATGAGAATTAAATTTAATAAGATTCATTAAGTTCTAAGTTTTCAAATGGTCACACATACAATTAGGGTATATTCCTATCCTTCATCATACATGTCATTCTATTTACGAGCAATATACACACAAATGTCTCTTCCAAGTTTATTTATGTGCCACAGATCGTTTTGATAAGATTCGTAAATAATCAAAAAGCATTAAGCACAAAATAGAACGAACAAATCAAACGTCTTATAAATTTATCAAAAATAATTAAAATCAAAGCTTCATAAATTTAGATCAAATGCAACCCTAGAAAAATTAAATTACTTCATAAAATTAAAATAAAAATTACAACAACTACAGAAAAATTAGAAGAAGCAGAAAGAAAAATTAAAACATTTTGTATCATTAATATTTGGCACACGCAGAACACAACAAAAGCCAAAAATGGCTTCTGCGTGTTCCACAACCAACACACAAACACTACTAAAAATTACAAACTCTAAATTCTCTAAAAACCTCCTCTAAAAACTTTCGAAAACTAAAACTACAAAAAACTCCAACTAAAAAAAACTCTTTAACTCTATCATCTTATCTCCTATTTATAACACAAAATTTCTAAAAAAATACATTTAAAAATATATATTTTTATACACGCGGGGAGACAAATAATGATGGAGAAAATAATTTAAAATTACGAGTGGGGGACAAAAATGTATCAAAAATGAAATCGAAAAAGTGAGTGGAGATGCTGTGCGTTTCTGTTTTTATTTTCCTTCCACGCTGCCACGTGTCGCATTCTGATTCGCAGAAACAATTAGTGGGACACGTGGCAGCATTTCATTCTCCACAAGCTTTCACTCACAAAGTGATGGACAAATAGAGTATGCCAATGCGTTGCTGGAGTTGTATCTTAGGCACTTTGTGAGTGCTAATCAACGGGATTGGGCGAAGCTATTGGATGTAGCCCAATTTTCATATAATCTGTAGAGGAGCGAGTCCACCGCAAAGAGTCCCTTTGAGATCGTCATGGGTCAGCAACCCATGACTCCTCATGCCTTGGTCACGAGTTACGAAGGAAAGAGTCCTGCTGCCTTCAAGTTTGCCAAGGCATGGCATGAACAGGAGGAGTTGGCCCGAGCTTATCTGAATAAGGCCTTTAAGAAGATGAAGAAATGGGCTGACAAGAAAAGGAGGATGGTGGAATTTCAGGAAGGAGATTTGGTCCTAGTTAAACTATTACCCCAACAATTCAAGTCCTTACAAAAGGTTCACAAGGGGTTGGTGTGGAAATATGAGGGACCATTTCCTGTCCTCAAGAAAGTTGGTAAGGTGTCGTATAGGCTGCAACTCCCTCCCAAGCTTAAGATCTATCTGATCTTTCATGTAAGTATGCTAAAACCTTTTCATGGAGACAAGGAAGACATAAGTCGAGGAGAATCTAAGAGGGCACCTATCGCAGTGGTAACCTCCTTCGACAAAGAAGTGGACTTAATTTTTGTGGACCGCTTGATCCGACGTAGGGGCGTACCAAGTTATAGGGAATACTTGGTCAAATGGAAGAATGCCTCGGATGTAGAGACAAGTTGGGAACCTGAGGATTCTTTATGGCAATTCAAAGATGTCATAGAGAGGTTTCAGCTTGAAGGCGCGACGAGGGCGTCGCGAACTTGAGTGGGGGAGGGTGTCACGTCCCGCTCAAAACGTCCCTAAAAATCCAAAATAAATGATGGTTGCCTAAAGGATCTAGAATATTCTACATGGGAAGTTCTAGAGTTGCCTAGAGAAGTCTAGAAAGGGCTAGAGTTGGACGGACTCAACTCAAGCTTGAAGACCCTAGAATGTTCTAGAGCACGCTGGAGAGTGCTAGAATGGGCTGGAATATTCTAGAGCATGCTGGATGGTTCATGAAGGATTTAGAAGCCGCTGGAAGCTTACGAAACATCTCGAAACGTGCATGAAGGAGCTAGACAAACCTAGAAGACTCTAGAGTTGGCTAGAAGGTCCTAGAGCCTTGTGGCACATTGTACATAAACCGAAAACACTCTTGTATATTCTAGGCTTAGAATGTTCTAGAAAGTTGTGGTATAGCCTTGAGCTTAAGAGCTTACGATGGACAAAAGCCTCGCAATTCCGAGGGAATGAGCCCACTTGATTGACAAGCATGGCTTTGATAGCTACTTTATTTGCCTGTGAACCAAGAATTGATTAAAAGGAAGCGAGCCATAAGAAGTGATAGCCTTCCTCCCATCTCTTTCTTTTCGTCTCCCTCCAACTTTATTCACTTCGTCGTAAATAGAGACTTTCTAGGTAAAAGCCTTTTTCTTGGGTTGGCCCCAACTGATCCAAGATGGATGGTCGATGGGACTATGTCCTGGCATCTATGGATGGATGGTTATGATTAGTATGGGCACACAAAATCTGGCCAACCATTGGACTCTGGTCCCATTGTGGACGGTCATCTCGTTGACTGGAGGTCGAGCCTCATGCATTCTAAGCATTGGAAGATTCTATAGGGACATTTTCTAGAGTGAGAACTAGTCCAGGAACTGGTGTCTCTAGTAGGCAATTTGGGATGCCCTAGAGTTTTTTCTTCATCAACATTAGATAGACTTTCACTTGGGCTCTCTTCCTCTTGACCTTTTGGGGCTATTATGAGAAAACATGTGCAAGTGTAGAATCTATGTTCCTGGCAAGTCATGGCAGAGTTAGAAGGACTAGTGGACCTCATCATTGTTAGTATGGGTTTGAGCTGTGGAGCTAGTTGATTGGTCCATGAGTCCTCTTAAAATTTCAAAAGGTCAAGTTAGTATGTGTGATGGACCAAATAAATATGAGGCATTCCCTTGGAAAACCTTGCTACTTCTAGATCACTTTTCAACCTATAGAGAAATAGATACTTAATTTAAAGTGAGTAAGTAGAATTCAATACTCAATCTTATAGATACATATAGAATTCTATGAAAATCCAACATACGATACCAAACGTTGATGGTTATTTTTGTCAATACTAAGTAAGACTATTCTTCATAGATTTGGAAGATTAAACAAACTATTACAACCTCAGACCATAGTGTAAGAGGTGATGGTCTTTGATCCTTTAATGCTTAAATTAGTAACAAAATGATGAAGATTAGATAAGATATAGGCATCCATCTATGATTAAGAGGAAAGAGAATGTTTGAGTGTAATTATCTGTTATGTGATTTAAGATATGATGAGATATATATGATTCCTTACAAATGTATTATTGACCTTTTATAACATCGTAAACATGTATTCGTAATTATCTCTTTAGATATCTCTTTAAGATAATTAGGGAATAGTTATTAACTCTTATCTCTTCATTGAGATTATCCTACTATCATATTTATTTGATGACTTAATACTTATTATATTTGACCTATAAAACATTATGCTAATTGAGAGCACTTTTAACTTGATACGTGGGATTTACTAAGACTCAAGATGCTCGTTCTCGTAGGTTGGATGGTGTAATTTAGTCTATTTCTTCTCCAAAATTTTACAAAACTTTTTTCTATATTTTGCTTCTAAAAGGGCAAACATAATATAAACAATCACAAGGAGTGAATCACATAATTCAAGTTTGTAAAGACTTACACTTCATTTTTTAATTCTTTTAAAAAACAAGGGCTAGAAAAATTTGAAATGAAAAAAAGAATATACAATATAACGAAGTATAACGAAAAATATTGTAAAATATAAATAACTTAAATTAAATTATGAATGTTAATATAAATGAAACTTATTTTGTGAGTTTGTCATTAAAAGTTGTCACCTCCTCAAAAATTCAAAATATTCGCTGACGATTAAAAAAAATATTAAGAATTTTGGCCTTCTCTTTCTATTTCTTTTGTAGATCACAAAAGTCATGGAAGGTGAATAAGCGTATTGATATGGAATGCTATTCAATTTCACAGGTTAAAAAACACATAATTAGGAAATGATGACAATTACAATCCAACCGTTCAGCATTTTATCCCCTTTGTATAACCATTTTTAATTTTTAATTTTTTAATTTTAATTTTTAAACTTTTTAAATTTTTAAACTATGTAATCTTGATACTCATTTCTAATTTCAATTTCCTTAATCAAATTTTAAAATTTTAAAAATATGCCAAAAATTAAATTTCTATTTTTTATTTCTTGACCTTAAAAATTAATAACTTAACCCAATCATACTCATTATTAAAAAGTCAATATTTATTGAAAATTAAATTTCAAAGCTTAAAAAATTAAAATTTAAGAATTGGTTATCAAATAAACAATATTTAAATTCAAATTTTTATTTTTCAAAATTAAAATTAAAAATTAATCATCAAATAATTTTTATTTTTTTCCCAAAAAAATTCAAATTGAAAATTCAATTTCAAAACTAAAAAATTAAAAATTAAAATATTTATAATTACAGAATCCTAATTTCAAATTAATTCTCTATTTTGCTACAAAAACCCAACAATCTTTGGCTGTGAGTGATTGAAATTGATTTTGCTCAACAACCAGTCCTTATAATCAGTTACATGAATGGTGGTGGTGTCTTGTGAAAGATGGCAAAGGCAAGACTAGCTGGAGAAAATAAAATATCTATTCAGTCAATTTGCAAAGGGAATTACAAAATAGAAAAAGTGACCCTTTTAATGTTGGAAAGATAGATTGGTGATAGCATAACTATTATGATAAAGTCATAAACACCCTGAGCAATAAATCGATGAAATAAATATTATTTAAAAAAAATCTATCATGCAAGAATTCAAAGAAGGGTCCTATTATTTTTTTCAAAAAATAACACAAATCTTATTTTGACAATTAATTGAAAAATTAGAATAAATTTTACCACGTAATGATCAGCTGATCAAATTTGTGAATATATTTCTGATCATTTACTTTTTATATCTATTTTCATATAACATAACTCTAATTTTAAAAATAGTCACAAATTTGATCACATGACAATCAAATAACATAATCTATTTCAATTTCTCAATTAACTATCAAAATATAACTTTAATGTTAATTTTATATAAATAACAAGATTTATATATGCTCTACTCATATAAGCTATCGGCTACCTTCACCATTATATATATAGTCTCCCGAGTAAATCCTCCTGTTAAATTATAATCATTAAACTAAAAAAGCTGAGAATATCAAGAAAAAGCATTTGTTCCCGAGCAAATCCTTCTGTTAAATTGTAAATATTAAACTAAAAGAGAGATTAATCCTTGGTACTGATCCTTCAGACTATTACTGGGACACTATACCCAACTAGTATACAGAGTACGCAATTGTGAATTACCAAAAAAAAAAATGCAAACTAATATACATTAAATGATGCGTCATATAGGTACTTTTTTTTTTCTAAGGGTAGGGGGCTCGAACAGTAAACTTCCTGAAAAAAATGTCAAGCATTTACCAATTATACTGGAAGACAACTGATGCACACGGTTTTTGACCAAGTAAGCATACCGAATTCCTAAAGGTTTGCTATTCAACCACAATATGGGTTGGTTAATCCTTAAATGAGAAACCAGCTATAAATAAAAGAATGAAATAAAGAAAGCAGTACTTAATTGGAATGGAACTAAATAGAATTTCATTTTGAAGGAAGTGCTAATCAAATAGGGAAGTATGCATGCCCGTGAATTATAAAGCTGCTACCAATGAAACAAAAGCAAAAGATGGCTCGACTATGATGGCTCGTTGCATTATAGAACTGAGAAATCCTTAGCAAAATAAAAAGCTTCCACGGGCGAACATGACCGTAACAGATGGTTGGCCTAACTCTGTTAACCAGTGTTATACACCAAAAACTTGTATTCACAAAATTTGCAAAGGCTTCGTGCCCTTAAAAATGATTACTACCCCTAAACCTGAAAGGGAAACTAAAACAAGCACTAATCTACAAGAGTGAAAAAATAGGATCCCACTGCAGAGAAGCAGCAAGACCAGGAAAATAAAAATAAAAAATAGAAAAGGTATATGAAAAGGAGAGATGAGACCCCTACTGTACAAATACCTCTGAGTCTCTATCTTCCCGATCACTAGATCAGTGGTAATTTACATGACTTCCAAACACAGGAAGAAAGTTCCTCGTCAATATTAGCTTTAACTACTTCAGTTAAAATTTTCTAACAAAACCAGCAAATAATGATCACCACGTCGTATCAGTGCTCTTGTGGAATAAACAGCTTCATCTGCAAAAACTCCCATTCCCAATTAGCTCCTTTGTCTACTTGCAATCTCAAAATAATCATCCCCAAAAAAGTACAAATCAACATAGAACATAGTAAAATAATCATCCCCAAAAAAGTACAAAATCAACATAGAACATAGTAGTAAAATCTAATGCATCAAATCTGAACAGCCGTGCAACACAAGGAAGACTTCAAGAAATTCAATTTGAGAGGAGAACCACATAAAAATCAAGCATTGCAGGAGTAGGTTTAGGGTAGTTTTTAGGTTAGCAATTCCACCACCACATAAGATAGAGAGGAAACCCTCCAATTATAAAGATGATCCAAAGATTTGAAGAAGTTAGTGACAGCCTATTCAGAGACATAGAGTGTTTATCAAAAAGGGGTAATTTTATTGTTATATTTTTTATTTCTCTTCGTAATCTATGTGTGATTTTAATCCCTACATCCAATGATTGGAAGAACGGTTTTATAATTTAAATAAATAAAGTTTTAGATTCTTACTCAGGATTTTGGATCTTTAATTATAAATTAATGAACCAAATATTGATTTATAATTAAAGAAAATATTTTAAAAATTAGGTATTAGAAACGCCATATGTGCTTAATTGTGCATAAACAAATAAGAGTTTAATTTAATTTCATTTATCAATTTCAAACCCGATCAAAGAAGTTATTGATAAAAAGATTAAATTCGATGTTTGAAAAAGATCTTTAATTATGAATTAAAAATGGACCAAATCTTTAATTTTAATTAAAGAATATATCTACCTTAGTTTTATCAATTTTTAATCTCAAGCCTCATCAAAAAAAGTTATCAATTAATTGAAGATTTTGGTACATATATATATTTCTTTAGTTTATAAATTAATCAATTACAACATCGACCAATAAAGACTTGATTAACTAATTATTTTTAGAAACTTACTATGATTATAGGGAACTTAATTTTAAAAGAAATTAAATCAATAAATCTAACTTATATTTAATTCATTTAATTTGTTCTGTCTATGAAGGGACATGCTTGCTAAAATCCCATATACATCCATCATCTTAGGTTCGACATAGTTTTATTGCTTTCATTTATCTCTTTAATTTAGCTACTTTTATTTATTTGTTTTCTTTATATGTTAATTTAATTTAAAATTTACATTTGTGTTCTTTCAAACCGACAATTTTTTCGACTGTTTAGAATTTATTTTTCTTAACTGAATTAGAAAATAATTTAACTTTTTTAAAACTACCGCAATTCCTTGGTAGACGATCTCAAGAATATAATTGTCGCTTATTACAAGTGATTCGTACACTTAAAAGCTATTTATAAATATAAAATTTGATTATCAAGTTTTGTGCATCAAGCGTACATCCCTAAAAGTACGTCTTTCCTTTACTTTTGTGGATGTGGGGATTAGATGGGTTGAGGTAAGATTCATAGTTGAAACTATTGTTAGGAATAGTGGTTCAAAAGCCAAATAAAAAAAAAGGAATATGGAAAGATGAAACATGGGACGTGGGTCGTGGGTTGTTAAGTTTGAAACATTTTTAATATTAATTATTAACTCAATGGCATTGCTAGCCAAATGGTTTTTAATACTCCATACTTTTTTGGTATATGAAGTGAAATTTAAATAAGTTTTTTCTCTATGCTTTATATATTTTAGGTTTTGCATGGCTTTAAGAGTAGCACCATGGCAAATAAGCAAGGGAAAATCGATTTGCTCTTTTTACATGTGGGAGATGATCTGAAGCTAAAAGGGTGAGTGTCACAGTAGTTTGGAATTTTGTGGTTGCATGCTATTTGTGATGTTGTATTCAAGAATTGATATTAATAAATTTATTTAGGATTTGGGTGTGAATTAGGAAAATTGCCAAACCACATTAATTTATCACATCTTATTTTATTTTTGATTTTTCAATTCTACGTTCACTTATGTTGCATTTGGTGTTTTTGTGTTTCCACTATGTCCAATAAGTAATATCAGAACGAATAGTTGGGAAGCCCTAGTTTAAGGAAGATTTGAGACTCAGAACGACGTCAAAAGTATATGGGTGCAAAAAGGGCTTTTTAAGGTGTACTTGAAGCAATTATACATCCCGAAAAAGGATGAAGATAGTGACATTAAATGCAATGTAAATAGGTTCAAACAATGTGTTCTTAAATTAATACGAGGTGATGTGAAGATACAAGATGAAGATTAGGAAATGATATTATCTTTGTTAACTGAGACATGATTTATTAGTTCTTCACTACTTGAGGGAAATACTACATCAACGATAGATAAAGTGATAACTTTATTGAAAACTGGTAATAAGAAGCAACTTGCTAGTTCTGCACATAGAGATTGTCTAGCTACATATGATGATTTAGGAGCAAGCTTTAATACTAAAGAAACAGATCTAGAAGAAGATATCTAAGTAGAGATGGAAATTGGTTTAAGCCTCATTAAAAATTTGTTTTTGTGTGTTTCTAATGTTACAAAAAATAGCGCATTAAAAGGTATTGCAAAGAAAGAAAGAATGTCATAAGAGACCTTGAGGAGTAAAAAAAAAGTGATATAGTGGCAAAGTTGATTGGAGCTTATCATATCAAAAATGATGTAATTTATGTGACTACTAGTGAAGATTTTCGAGATGATTGGATTATGGATTATGCTTACTCCTTTCACATGTGTGCAAACAAGGAGTTGTTTGATAGATACAAGCCTTGTAATGCTAGTTATATTGTGATGGCTAATGGTTCTATGAACAAGATTATTGGCATGAGTACTATGGAGATAATTTTTGATGAAGCTGTCTGGAGATTAATGATGTAAGACACGTACCATTTTTTAAAAAAAATTTGGTTTTGCTGAGTAATTGAAAACCTTGGGTTATGGTTTTTTTAGAAGGAACGATCATATGAAGGTTGATAAAGTTGGTTATTATAAAAGGAAAACAGGAAATAACTTGTACAAGTTTATTGGGGATCCAGTTCAAGGGGAAGCTGCAACCATCGCTAATGGTAAGGTGACTATTGATGAAAAGTTACACTTGAAATTTTGCATGAATGGTAGAAATGTGAAGTAAAAGAAATCAAGCTCAATGAAAAAATTATGGTTCGAGGTACTAATATGGTATTCAAGAATTGCTCTCAAGTTGGAGCAAGTTGAAGTAAAATTGTATTTGGTTTAAGATGAAATGGTGGGTGCACCCAATCCATAAAAGGGTGCAACAAAGGTGTATATGAACATGCCATGATACGGTACTTGATGTTGGTAGCTTTTGAGCCAAGGTAAAGATTGTTAAGAAAAGTGATTCAAAAGCCAAATAAAAAAAAGGACTACGGAAGATGAAACGTGGGATGTGGGTTGTTAAGTTTGACACATGACTAATATTAATAACTAGATGGCATGGTGAGCTAGCTGAATGGTTTTTAATACTCCATGCGTTTTTGGTGTATGAAGAGAAATTTAAAAAACAATCTTGGTTTTAT
This sequence comes from Hippophae gyantsensis, assembly GCA_030763125.1. Lineage (NCBI taxonomy): Eukaryota > Viridiplantae > Streptophyta > Magnoliopsida > Rosales > Elaeagnaceae > Hippophae > Hippophae gyantsensis. The sequence goes on from CM061032.1 coordinate 32,014,879, forward strand.
ATATTTTTCGTATTGAGTGGCTTTGAGAGGAATAGCACCAAGACAATAAGCAAGGCAAAATTGGTTTGCTCTTTTTATGTGTGTGAGATGATCCGAAGCCAAAAGGGTGAGTCCCACAGTTTCATGTGGCCATGTCAAATTTGTCCAAGTCTATTGTTTGTGGTGTCAAAAAAATAAAGAAAAAGTCATGTGAGAAATTTTGGGTGTAACGGGGTTTCGAGTTTAAGTGTTATTTCAAGTTCCTAATATTACTCTTGGAATACATGGTATATTGAATATTGAGTTAAGACTTGAACAAGAATTGATATTAGTGCATATATTTGGGATTTTGGTGTGTATTAGGCAAATTGCCAAATCACATTCATTTCTCGTGTCTTGTTTTCTTGTTAATTTTTTTCGCTTCCGAGTTCACTTTTGTTGTTTCTTTTGGTATTTTTTCATTTCCTTTGTGCCCCACAACTACTAATAAATTTTGATTTTCTAATCAAATTAGCACTAGTGAAAGATTTGAAAGTTTAAATTACTAAAGGACAAATATTTTATCCAAGTAAACCCTCCACTTTCACAAGCACACCAAGTAGAACTTTCCATTATTCTTTTTAATCTATGGAGACATCATCATGCACATGTCGAAGTTGATGTGAAAGAAGTCGAAATGAAACTAAGTCAAGAGTTACCTGTACACTGCTGTAACAAGGGCCCAGTGGCCTGATATTAGAACGACCCATTGCTTTTGGAACTGTGTAATTGCTTTGTTTCTTCATTCTGGTTTAGAAGTTGAGGATTGCAAATACAAACTTCCTTGTGTGGCTTGCACATGCTGCATTTGCTGTTGAGGTTGCTGGTGCAGCGGCAATTGATGTCGCTGTGATTTTTGATCTGGCAGCTGTTCTTGTTGCAGGTACTGTTGGGACTGGGATTGAAGGGGGAGAGGCTGTTTTGGAGGTAGCTGCTTTTGCTGCCACTGTCTCCCAACACTATGACCACATGAGGGCAGGCTACCAGATAACTGTCTTGAGCCTAGCCCTTGACTAATAGGTGGTATTGATTCAGTCCCAGCAGAATTTGATTGAGTGGTTGAATTTGGTGTGTTAGAGTCATATGCAGGTTCTGATGATTCCAATTGAGCAGTGACAGCGGATGATGCTGATACTGCATGAGCTGAATCAAAAGAAGATTGAGGCATTGCCAAGCTCGCAACTACCTGAGAAGTATTTTTTGAATGCAGGTCAACTTGAGTTATTTCAGTTTGAGACTTATTACGCAGTTCAGGGTTCACTTGACGGTTTTGTTGAAGCATTCTCTGAGAACTTGTTTGAGTTTGATTAACTTGCTTTTGAGGCGTCTGTAAGTATGGCTGGATCTGTTGGTGGGTTGAAGCCATAGTGGCAGAAACAGCTTGACGTGAAGTTGATAGTGCAGGACTAGGAAAAGATGGTGAAACCTGTTCCCCAGTACTGTTATCAGAATGAGGAATTTGGAGTTGCTTTGGTGAAGCTAGGCTTGTATTCAGCTTTTGTTGCAGCTGAGAATGGTTTGAAGATTGAGAAATCGGTAACTTTGTTGGTTGGATTGGGTTTAGACCAGACCCAGAATATACACCTTGACCCTGCTTCAACTGCATAATTTGCTCGCCTTTCTCCAGTTGTTGACTTCCAGGGGGCAGAGAGAGGCCATTTAGATGACAAAGATCCACAGGAAGATTCGGGTGAACCAAGCTTCTTCCTACTCCCTTCATAAGTTTAGCTTGCTGCTGAGGTTGTGCAAGTTGCCGCTGCTGAGGTTGTGCAAGTTGCCGCTGCTGAGGATGATGCCTACCAGTTTGCTGATGTTGCTGCTGTTGTGGCTGCCGCCATTGCTTTCCCATCGAACTGGCTAATCCACCAGAACCAGGATTCTGGTTGAGCCCATGATGAGGTAGTTGATGGTTCTGCTGGTGTTGTGCTGGTATGGGAATCATCCCAGAAGATGGCGTCAGCAGGGACAGAGATAACGGTTGAGATGTTTGTGATTGAATCTGGGAACTATTTTGCAGTGTTGATGACATAGGAATGTGAGGCTGTGGCTGCACATGCGACGTCATAGCACTAGACACAGCAAACTGTTGTTGCTGCTGCATATAGCGCTGCTGCTGCTGTCTTTCTTTCGCAAGACGAATTGCAAAGGCTTGTGAACCTGAGGTGTGATTGGGGCCTTTAATATGAGGATGAGGAGAGCTTCCAAGTGCTTGGGACTGTTGAGTTGACATCTGATGTTGCTGCTGAGGATGGCCTTGATGTGACTGAACAAGGGGTGGAGTTGTCTGACCAGAAAATGCAGCACTCATACCATTAAAGGGGGCAATACCTTGGCTGTTCGCTTGGGAGACCTGCATCTGAAGCTCTGGAACCATAATTTGCCTTTGATGCTCAGGATTATGGATAGGCTATAATAGAAATACTATATTGTCAAATAAAAAAAATTAAAAAAAAACATTTAGACAAATATTAAAAAATATTTTAGTGTCATCCATCTAATAAAAACTTCCATTATAAAAGAATCAGCAAGCAGTTAGGAGATCATTGAAATCTTACACTAGAGAAACCTCAAGAAATTTACAGAAAGAAGCTTAATTATCCAACATGCCAAAACAAACAAAACTACACACACCTATCAGTATATGGTGGGGTTATGGTATCAAAGATGTGTAACCAATCAGCTTCAAATTGAATTCACCAATCACAAGGTCAAATATTAATTGGGCCACTCGGAAGTACTGCTTGTTAAGTTGGTAAAAGTTATGGCTAAAGCTACAAAACAAAAAAAATTGGGATATGGGTCACTGATAAGCATTTACACTTGTTCAAAACTAGGCTTTCAAACAGCTTTCTTTCTTACCTATTAGAATTTTGGACTACTTCAGAATCCTACTATTATCGATATAAGAGCAAGGAAAAATTAGGCCACAGGCGCACAACATTGGGTTTGGCTGAAATCAGATAACTTTCCTCTGCAAAAACCAGAAACATCAAGACCAATCTTTTTGAATATGAACATGATTTCCAGAATAAATTATAACTTTTTGGATAGGATTGGCATCTCAAAAGACACTTAGAAAATACCTACTCAAAAGACACTTAGAAAATACCTAATCAATAGGTTTGGTACATTAGTGGTACCTCTTTTAACCAAAAGGTACCCATATGAACTAATATTCTCATAGTACAATATTAGTCCCCCATTTATTTTATGGTACACAAATAGTTTAATTTCATATTTTAAATTGGGAATTTTATCACATGCTTGACACATGATATATAAATTAAGGGTAGTTGTGTCATTCTAAGGGGTTTGGTATTTTAGTACCATCTCTAAACAAAATGTACAAATGTGGACCCAGATTTTCGTAACAATACACTTGTAGTTCGTACATTTAATTTCAGTTACACCAAATAGTCCACAATTAAGGGGAAACTCATCTTTAAAGTTGTTTATAGCCAATGAATCATCTCTCATCCTTTGACCCACCATTTATTCTACAACTTTTTGTATGAGTATCACGTCACATGATTTCATTATGTAGTGTTAAAATATTAAAATCTTTCTTTTTTTACAATCATGTCATTCATATGCCATATCATATAAACATCTCTTTTGATTTACTAAGTTGCTCTATCTGCTACCTAGTATGTCTAATGTTAGTTCTCAATTTGACTCTTCTGTACATTTCTTGTATGCTCTTCCTTGTTTTTTACTTAAGATGCTTTCTGAAAATACTGAGGTATGTTTTTCATGCATAAATACTTGAGTGTTGTCTCCTCTTTCCTCTGTACTCCTTACTTGTTATAGTTTTCAATGTACATTTTTGTTGAAATCCTTAACAAAGTCGTAAATCCCTAATTCCTAACAATTATAATTATGGAAATGATTCTAGCAAATAGGAAATAATTAGGTATTAATTGATAGAGATCATTGTATTGAATTAGCTTCTGAAGTTTTATGTATTTTATAGAAAAATTGCTTCATTTATTTCTTAATATCATATCCCTTTATATATACAATTGTTGTGCCTAACATACTAGTATACAACTGTAAATCACCCTGAAAATCAAGAAACTAACATCTTGAAACCAGGGGTTAGTTCCACCCTAAAAATCAAGAAACTAACCTCCTGAAATCAGGGGTTGGTTCCATCCTGAAAATCAGGAAACTGACCATACTCCTAGGTTGATTTCCTACACTCCCCCTCGAGCTAAACGATATATGTTTTCCAAACCAAGTGTTGCACTTAATTATGTGAAATTAGGTCGAAACAAAACTTTGGTTAAGATGTATGCTACTTATTGTCTAGATGGAACATAGTTGAGGGAGATCATCTTGCCTTTAATTTTCTCACTGATGAAATGTCTATCAATTTCTACATGTTTAGTTTGATCGTGGTGAACTGGATTTTTGGCAATTGTAATTGCTGACTGGTTGTCACACATGATTCTAATAGATTCTGAATGTTCAACATTGAGTTCGTATAGCAATCGTTTTAGCCAAATTCCTTCACAGATGCCCAAAGACAATGCACGGAACTCAACCTCGGTACTGCTACGTGCTACCACTGCTTCTTTTTTGCTACGCCATGTCACCAAATTTTCCCAAATAAATGAGCAATATCCAGATGTGGATTTTCGGTCACTAGGAGATCCAACCCAATCAACATCAGTATAAATTTACAATCTCTTATTAATTGTTTTCTTGAACATGAGTCCCTTTCTAGGATCCTTCTTCGAATATCTTAGAATACGGTTTACTGCTTCCAAGTGATCTATTGATAGGTTGCCAACAAACTGACTGAAAAACTTATATATGGACGTGTATGGGTCAAATAAATTAACTTACCTACCAAATGTTGATATTGCCCCTTGTCAGTTGCTAATTCATCAATTCGAGGCATTAGTTTGGTGTTAGGGTCCATGGGTGTTTCAACAGGCTTACACCCACACATGCCAGTCTCACGCAAGAGATCTAGAACATATTTGCGTTGAGAAATTGAGATTCCTTTGGTACTACGTGCCACCTCCATCTCTAAGAAATATTTTAAATATCCCAAGTCTTTAATCTCGAATTCCTTGGATAATAGCATCTTAAGCCTCTTCATTTCTCCTACATGATTTCTTGTAAGAACTATATCAACATATACAATCAAAGTTGTGATTCTCCCATCTGTGAAGTGTTTGACAAACAGAGTGTGGTCTGCATGTGTCTGAGAGTATCCATCTTGTTTAAGGACTTTAGTGAATTTTTCGAACCATGCTTTAGGTGATTGTTTATGTCCATATAGTGCCTTTCTCAACTTGCATACTTTCCCTTGTGTATATTTAGTCTCAAAGACAGGAAGCACATCCATGTAAACTTCTTCGATCAAATCTCTATTTAAGATTGCGTTATTGACATCGAGTTGAAACAATGGCCAATCCTCATTAACTATAATAGACAATAAGACACAAACTGTGTTAAGTTTTGCTACAAGAGCAAAAATCTCTTAATAATCAATTCCATATAATTAGGTGAACCCTTTAGCCACTAATCGAGCTTTATATCTGTCGATATTTCCATCTACCTTCTGTTTAACTGAGAATATTCATTTACAGCCCACTGTCTTCTTTCCATGTGATAGCTCTATTAACATCCATGTACCATTCTTTTCAAGTGCAGCGTATTCTTCTAAGGTTGCCTTGTGCCATTCAGGAACTTTTAGAGCCTCATTGACAGAATTAGGAATCTTGATGTTGTCTAGGGATGTCACAAATGCCTGAAATTTTAGGGACAGATTTGCATAGAAAATGTAACTTCGAAAGGGATGTTGAGTGCATGATCGAGCACCTTTTCTCTGCACAATAGGAAGATCAAACTCAGAGTCAGAACCTAATGTTGGACTAGATCCTGCTTCATCTTGTAATCTCTCAGATTCAGCCTGGCACGAGAGAGATTCTTGGCTTTGCTGATTTCATGTGGGCAAGTCAAAGTTCCTCTTTCTTCCATAGACTTTTATGGCATCATTAGGAAGGAAAAGATGTCTAGGATAGACAATGGGAGATTGATCAAGTTTGGTGTTTAAAGGAGAATCTGGAATAGGAACCAAGTTGGAAGGAGAATCTGGAATGGGAACCATGTTGGAAGAGGACAAGGTAGTCGAAGATAACCGAGATGGTAAATTCGATTTAATGAGTGATGACCAATCCCAATTCTGCAATTCATTAGTGTGATTCTCCCCCTGAATTGCAAAATTAGAATAGAAGGGAGTTTCTTCAAAGAAAGTAACATCCATGGAATTGTAAAATTTATGGGTGATGGGAGAGAAACATTTGTAGCCTTTTTGATTGACCGAGTAACCAAGGAAGATGCATTTAAGGGAACGAGGATCAAATTTACCACAATATTGTGAATATTCATGGACAAAAACAATGCAACCAAAAATCTTGAAAGGAATTTGTGACACAAGTTATAAGGTAGAATATTGACCTTGAAACACTTGTAAAGGTGAGTGAAATTTGAGAACTCGAGAAGGCATTCGATTGATCAAGTGTGTTGCAGTAAGAATGGCTTCATCCCAAAAAATTTTAGGAACATTGGTTTGAAAGAGCAAAGTTCGACCAAACTTAAGTATATGACGGTTTTTACGTTCAGCTACACCGTTTTGTTATGGTGTGTCAATGCAGGAGCTTTGTTGGACAATACCATGTGATTTGAGATATCTACTAAAATCGAAATTAAAGAAATCCTTAGCATTATCAGTTTTTAGGATTTAAACATGGGCATTAAACTGAGTTTGGATAATGGCATGAAAAAGTGAAAATATGTGCTTGGTTTCAGATTTGTCTTTCATAAGAAATGTTCAACACAATCGAGTATGATCATCAACTAACAGTAAAAACCATCTAGCACTAGTAATACTGGGAACACAACATAGTCCCTAAATGTCACCGTGAATGAGAGAAAAATGGTGACTTGGTTTGTGCGTGGGTGGTGACAAAGTGTTTCAAGTATTTTTACCAACTGACAAACTTCACAACGAAATAAATTTGGATTTATATTGATGAATAAGGATGGAAACAAACGTTTTAAGTACAAAAAATTCGGATGACCTAGGCGAAAGTACCACCGCATGATTTTACTTTCTTTATTAGTACGACTATTAGACTTAAGATTATGACTCAATTGACATTGATGACTAATAGAATGGATTGAAGGAGTGTTGACGTCAAGAACATAGAGGCCCGCACACAAATCAGCACTACCAATCATCTTCCCCGAGCTCAAGTCTTGAAAAACACAAGATTTATCCAAGAATTTAGTTTCACAATCAAGGTTATGATTAAGTCTACTAACTGATATGAGATCGCAGTCAAAATCAAGCAAAAATAACACAAATTTGAGGGTGAGGTTGTTCGAGAGATAGATGGTTCATGTTCCAACCATTGTGGTACGAGTACCATTGGCGACACGCACTGTTTGAAGTCTGTTACAAGGTGAGTAGGTTGTGAAAAGTGATTGATCACTTATCATGTGATTGGAAGCACCTGAGTCTCCTATCCAAGATGAAAGGGGAATTTGCCTGCATACATTGTTAAATTACTGGAGCTATGAGTGGGATTAATGTTTACTTTCTATATAAGTTGTTGGAGGAGATCCAACTGATCCTTAGTGAATGAGACATGATTATTAGATTGAGATATTTCAGTAATTGTAGCATTTCCCTTTGCCTCTCAGTCTCGATTTGTTTTCTAGTCAGCAGGCTTTCCATGCAATTTCCAACATATCTCCTTAAAATGCCCAGGCTTTCGACAATGATCACACCATGTGCAACTTTTCCTTATTCGATTAGTATTGATATGTTGAGTATTGCTTCGTGCAACATATGCACCAGAATCTAGTGAATTGCCTTTAATTGCTGCAAATGTTAGGACTTTAGGAATCATGAAAGGATTTGATTGTCCCAACATGACACGTTTTCGGCTCTCCTCTCTACGCACCTCAGAGAATGCCTTTTGTAGACTTGGTAATGGTTTTGTTCCAAGAATTCTACCCCTTACTTTATCAAGGGATTTATCGAGTCCCATCAAGAATTTGAAGAAACGCTTAGTCTCCACAATTTTTCTAAAATATGCTTGATCTTCTAGACATTTCTATTCATGTATCTCAAACAAGTCCAGTTGTTGCCAATGACGAGTAAGAGTTGTGAAATAAATAGTCACAGAGTTGTCGCCTTGGCGAAAATCCTGGAGAGAAATCTCCACATAAAAGAGCTCGAAAGTGTTCTCACTACTGGAGAACGTTTCTAGTGCAGCTTCCCATATTTTTTTTGTTGTGATGTACAACAAGAAATTTTCTCCTATTTCAATTGTCATAGAACTGATTAACAAGGACATGACCAGATTGTTTTCTACTTTCCAGATTCTAAAATCAGCAATATTCGGATCTAGTTTTGGAATATTTCTAATGAGATATTCATCCTTGCTTCGCCTGCTTATGAACATCATTATTGATTGAGACCATTGAAAATAGTTTCGACCATTAAGTTTGTGTGTGGTGATAGGAACGAGATTATTATTTGTGTTGTCTGATGTTAACCGAAGAGCAGTGGGGGTATTAAAAGAGGGATTAGATGAGGAGGAATGCTCTTCCATGGTGAGATGTTATTTGGAAATAAAAGAGATAGATAAGAGCAGTCGTTTTTCTGCCCAGAGCTCTGATACCATGAAGTTTTATGTATTTTACAGAAAAATTGCTTCATTTATTTCTTAATATCAAATCCCTTTATATATACAATTGTTGTGCCTAACATACTAGTATACAACTATAAATCACCCTGAAAATCAGGAAACTAACATCCTGAAATCAGGGCTAATTCCACCCTGAAAATTAGGAAACTAACCTCCTGAAATTAAAGGTTGGTTCCACCCTGAAAATCAAGAAACTACCATACTCCTAGGTTGATTTCCTACAGCTTCCTTTTCTAGTCATACTTGAACTATAAATTAGATCACTTTCTACAGCTTCTCATATTTCTTTAGGGCTCTTGCCTTACATGCATTGTTGTAACTATACTAGTATGTTTACTCAACGTTACGTTGTTCACTTTTTCTAAGCATGTCTCTTGTATCTGGTTTTGGAATCTGAGTCTTCTTAGATGTTTTAGTATCAAATAAAAGCTTTAAGTTTTGATTGCAAAGTCATCCATCATTTCTCTAATTTTTCTCGCAAAACCATCGTCTTCAACATGATTTGATTCCTTTAAGGTTTTTCAAGACTCTTAGTTTTTCGTGATTTCGTTTGATTTTGGGATTAAACTATTTTTTTTTGTTTATAATGTTTTAATGCATTTCTTTTTATTTTTTCATTATTTTAAAGGTGAGTTCTCCCTTAAGTTTTGTCCACATATGTAGCAATGTTGAAATTCTCAATTAAATCTTAAGTTTAGACCACCAATGTACCTAAAATTAAATAAAGGTAATATTAATGTACTACTATGAAAATATGAATCAACATGCATACCTTTTATTAAATAGAGATACTATTAAAATACCAAACCCTTTGAATGAAACAATTACTCTTCATTTATATCACATATGTCAAGCATGTGATGAAATCCCCAATTTAAAATATGAAGTTGATTTATTTATATACTTTAAAGTAAACGGAGGAACTACTATTGTATTTACTTTAAGAATATGGGTCCATATGTGTCTTTTGGTTAAAATGGGTACCGATAACCTATCAAACCCCCTAATCAATTATGCAAGTGCAGAACCTACTAAAACTTCTTCCAACATGCATTTTCTCTTTTAATATCCATTAATTTAGGAGGTATTATCCATTGGAGTGTCTAGACAACAACAGAGTATTCCGCCAGTAAATCAGACAACCAACTAACTAAAAGACATCTTATACACTTGCAATATTTTCAGCCAAATGTTCTGAATAATTTTTCTATAAGCCAGGAATGAACAGAACGCTTGCCAAGTGAAAGATAAACCGACTAACCCTCATCTTATGCAAAGCCTCACGAGTTCTCAACATGGAGTTTCCTTGACTAGAGCCAGCTACAGGATTCAACATTCCTGACATACTTGATGAGAGTATGCTACCTGAATTCAGCATAGGGGATGAAACCATTCCTTGAAACCCTGCCCTTGAGATTGGCATATTTCTATTCATTCCACACATCATGCCCATACCACGTGCACCAGATAGTACACGAACTCCGCGATCAGTTCCTGAAACACCACTAGGCACAGACAAGCTAGACTGCTGAATACCTCTGTTGGATAACATTTGATTATAGTGTAGCATTCTTTTCTGCTCTTCAACAGAGGCAGACGATGTTCTTGGGACACTGCACCTACCATCTCTGCAAACAAAATAAAAGGAGGGAAAAAAATCAGTCACTAATAAACAGATCAAATAATATGACCATAATAATAATAAAAAAAACTATAACTGCAATATCACATCACCTGATGAAAATGTTATGTGAAGCAGATGGTGATGACAAGTTCCCACCAAGAACCATACCAGAAGATCCTTGCAATGAAGAATTTGCCCCAGAAGTACCCTGGTTTGACAATGCTAAACCACTAGCATGAGAACCTTGATGCCCAAGGGAGAGAACATCAGGGCTGGACACATTTGCATCACAAAGATCAAGGGGCCTACATAGACCATTCAAATAAAAAATATAATAAAATTTCCAGCAAAACTAGCTAAAATTCAGAAACAAAACATCCGTTTACAAAATCAAATTTATGAGCATTGATAAATCACTAATATGGAAAACAGCTTATCATCTCATTGATTAAAGAGGGTACACTGATATTTGAAAAGTACTGTGACACTGAAACCCTGATAGGACTGCTAAACTAATATGGAAACTCAAATATAAAATAGGCTAAATTGCATTACTGATACCCAAACTTTAACTAAATTCACACATAAGTCCGTAAACTTTTAAAACGTACAATTTGGTCTACAAACTTTTAAAACATATAATTTGGTCTGTAAACTTTTAAAACTTCACACATAAGTCCCTAAACTTTTATACCATACGATTTAGTCCCCAAACTTTTAAAATTTCACACATAGATCTTAAATTTTTGATTCATAAATATGTATTTTAATAGCCAAGTTAGGACCCATATGTGAAGTTTTAAAAATTTGGGGACTAAATTATAGGATTTAAAAGTTTAAGGACTTATGTGTGAAGTTTTAAAAATTTAGGGACCAAATCGTACGTTTTAAAAGTTGAAGACCAATGTGTGAATTTAGTTAAAGTTTAGGGACCAATAGTACACTTTAACCTAAGGGTGAGCAAATAATCCAATCAATCCACTTAAATTTAAAAATCTGATCCGATCTGTCGGATTCGAATCAAATTGGATTAATAAATTTTGCAATCGGATCGAATTGGGATTGAAAATTATACAATTTATTCAGATTCGGATCGAATTCGGATTAATAGATTTTATAATCTGTTGTAGCAAACCCAAACCGAATTACAATTAACTTATAAATAAATACATATTTTATTTTATAATATATTATATTTAAATATTATACATCCCATAATTATATTAACTTATTATTTTAACTTAAAAATAAATATAAATGTTTATAATAATTTAATAATTATACAGATATATTTCTTATTTTTTTAGTTGAAAATATAAATAATAATATTTATTACAAAAGTATCAATTTAAAATTTTAATTTGTGTATGTTGTGTTTTATATATGACAATAATTTATAAATAAATTTCAATATCAATCTGACTAAAAATGAGATAACACACTAAAAACAAAATAAACTACGTACAAAGATCCAGGCTCAACTAATGTTTAGTAGAACCACTTGCAAGTATAATTGAGTTAAACCATGTGTAGCTTATTCACAGTTCACATAATGTATTTTTCTTCCCTTGTTGAGGATATACATGGTAGATAATAAGAGTGGGATCAATTCAAAGTCACAAAGACTTCAATTTTTCTTGTGGGATTATTACTGAAGTATAATCTTTTTCCTGGTGTCATCTTGAGATACCTGAGTATACGATAGACTGCTTCCATGTGTTCTTCAATGGGACTGTTCATTACAACACTTACTGAAAAACCAATATCTGGTCTAGTGTGGGATAGGTAAATGAGTTTTCCCACTAATCTTTGGTAACGGCCTTTATCCACAAGTGTACTATTTTCTTTGATTCCGAGTTTTACTGTAGATCAGAGTTTCTGCCAGTTTACATCCGATCATTCCAGTTTCTTTGAGAAGATCAAGTACATATTTTCTTTGAGATATAGATATACCCCTTTTTATTCGTGTTACTTCCATTACTAGGAAATATTTGAGATTGCCCAAATCTTTGATCTCAAATTCCTTGGCAAGGAATTCCTTGAGTTTATTCATCTCAATTGTAGAATTACTTGTTAGAACAATATCCTCTACGTATACAATTAGGATAACCATTCTGTCATTGGAGAAATGTTTGACGAATAGTGTGTGATCTGATTGACATTGAGTGTACCCATATCTCTTTAGAACTTTGAAGAACCTATCAAACCAGGCACGTGGAGACTATTTCAATCCATATAAGGATTTTTTAAGTTTGTAGACTCTATTGGTTAGAACTGGAGATTCAATTCCAGTAGGAATGTCCATGTAGACTTCTTCTTCGAGATCACCATTAAGGAATGCATTCTTGACATCTAATTGGTAAAGAGGCCAATCCAAGTTAGATGCTAAGGAAAAAAGAATACAAATAGTGTTGAGTTTTGCTACAGGTGCAAAAGTCTCCTGATAGTCAAGCTCATATATTTGAGTGAACCCCCTAGCCACAAGGCGAGCTTTGAGTCTTTCTACACTGTCGTCTGCTTTGTGTTTGATTGTAAAGATCTATTTACACCCAACAACTTGTTTTCTCGATGGTAGTTTTATGATCTCCCAAGTCTTGTTTTTCTCTAAGGCACTGAGTTCTTCACGAATAGCTGTCTTCCATTCAAGTATCTGAAATGCTTAATGAATAGAATTTGGAACCATTATCTGATCAATGGTTGCTGATAAATGCCTTATAACCTGGTGAGAGATTTTTATAGGAAACAAAGTTGTAGATAGGGTGGTTTGTGCACGATCTTACACCTTTCCTAATAGCAATTAGAAAATTCAAATCATTAGGAGGTAATTCAATAATATGAGGTTCAGTGATGTTACCTTGTGAATTGTCGGAATGGCTTGTACTCGGGTTGGATTCCTAGAATGGCTCAAGATATGCTCGATTCTCTACTCTTTCTTGAGTTGTTTTCCTTCTAGAGTAGACAAGAAGATCATTGTTCGAGACAAGGAAGTTTGGATCTGTTCTTAGAAAAGTTGAGGGTTCATTGGGATTAATAAGAGGATTTATTTGACACATTGATTCACTCTCTGGAATTTGCGGGATAGGATTTGTGGGAGAATGAGTGGTTATGATATTCGAAACCTGGTATTCATTGCCTATGTTCTCCCCCTGAATGACAGATTTGGAATAGTATGGATATTGTTCAAATAATGTGACATCCATTGTATTATAGAATCGTTTTGTGATACGAGAAAAACATTTGTATCCTTTTTGGTATGATGAATACCCTAGGAATATGCATTTGATGGCTCGAGGATCAAGTTTACCACTATGATGTACATGGACATAAGCAGAACATCCGAAAATTTTAAAGGGAACCGTGGGACACGATTTTGGTGTGTGGATATGACTCAAGTAGAGTATTGATAGGTGTTTTAAACAAGAGGACACGAGATGGCATCCTATTGATAAGATGGGTAGCTGTAAGAACAACATTCCCCCAAAAATGTTGAAGGACATGAGTTGTGAACATGAGGAATCTAGCTACCTCGAGAAGATGCCTATTCTTTCTTTCAGTCACCTCGTTTTGTTGAGGTGTGTCAACACATGAGCTTAGATGCACAATCCCTTGACTTAACAGATAATCAATAAGGGTGGAAGCGAATTATTCTTTAGCATTGTCAGATTTCAATACTTGGATTTTTGTTTGAAATTGGGTTTGAATCATGGTATTAAAATTTTAAAAAATTTAACCTACTTCAGATTTTTCTTTCATTAGGAATAACCAAGTGATTCGAGTATAATCATCCACAAATGAAATGAACCAACGTGTCCTTGTGATGTTTTTGATTCGAGAAGGTCCCCAAATATCAGTGTGAATTAATGAGAAAGGATGTGATTTTTTTACGTGGAAGATGAGGATATGAAGTTCTAACATGTTTTGAAAATTGACATACTTCACACTGAAAAACTTCTGAATTTTTATTTCTAAATGATAAAGGAAAAAATTTCTGTAAATACTTGAAATTAGGATGACCTAAACGATAGTGATTCAACATGATTTCACCATCTTTATTGGACTTAAGGTTTAACAAAGCTTTATTCTGATTAGAAACTTCGGATACAACTTGGTGGGCTTGTCTTGTTGAAGGTTCTTCAACTTGAGAGATAGAGTCCCGAGCATTCCTTAGCACTGCCAATCATCTTCCCCGAATGCAGGTCCTGAAATTCACATAGGTTATGAACAAATTTAGCCATACAATTTTTATCACGGGTGAGTTTAGTAATTGATACAAGATTACAATCAAGTGTAGGAACAAGAAGGATAGAATCTAGAATAAAGGAGTTTGAAATTTTAGCTGAACCAATTCCTGTTACTTTGGATACTGAACCGTCGACAATTCAGACCGTGTGTCTATTTTGGTAGAATTTAAGATTCATGAGAAGAGAAGCATCACCCGTCATGTGGTCTGAAGCACCAGAATCAACAATCCACGGTCTCATAACCTGTTTCACATTAAGAGCATTGAGGGTGTTACCTGATTGAACTATAGTGGCAGATGATGTGGTCAAGGATTGTCCAAATAACTTTCTTTGTTGATGTGTTGTGCGAACGGTGGTTTCCAATCAGCTGGTTTGCCATGAATTTTCCATCAGGTTTCCTTAGTGTGACCAGGTTTACGACAATGATCACACCAAGGTCTTCCACGGCGAGGACGGTTGTCTGTATTATGAGAGTGTTGATGGCCTCGAATAGCAAGTGTAGAACCATCTCCAATCACAAAAATGGTAGATTGAGGACTCATCATTACTTTCTTCCGACTCTCCTCTTGACGAACTTCGAAGAAGGCTTCACGAATGCTGGACAAGGGTTTTGCTCCTAGAATTCTACCGCGCACATCATCAAGATCTTTATGGAGCCCCAGTAAAAATTTGAAAACCCACTTCTTATCAATAATCTGTTTGTACAAGATGCTGTCTGCTGGACATGTCCATTCGTGAACCTCAAAGAGGTCTAATTGCTACCAACATCGAGTGAGAGAGTTAAAGTATTGTGTAACTGACAACTCTCCTTGACGAAGATCATGGAGGATGCCTTCGATCTCAAATAGTTCAGACATATTATCAGAACTGGAATAAGTGTCTCTAGCAGTATCCTATATTCCTTTGGCAGTTTTGTAGAGAAGAAAGTTCTCTCCAATTTTGTTTGTCATGGAATTGATCAACTAAGACATCACCATATTATTTTCAGATTTCCATGTTCTGTATTGCAGATCGTCCTTTTTCGGAGCTGCTGCATCGCCAATAAAGTAATCATCTTTCATCTTTCCGCATATAAACATCATGACAGATTGGGACCATTGAAGGTAATTATGCCCATTTAATTTGTGACTGGTGAAGGGCATAAGACTGTTTTCTGTAGAACCAATAGTTACAGGTTTTCCCGTGACCATTGTTGTTATTTCACTTGTAGATTATATGTAGGCTGAAATTGGCGAATGGGCTGGTTTTTTTTTAGACAATCTACTGGGTCGGGTTGCACTGGGTCGAGTTGTACCGGGTCGGGTTAGGTTATAAAAAATGCAGCTTACGGATATTGGAAACAAAAAAAAACAGAATGTAAATGTTACTAACTTGCGGGACTGAAGCAGACGACAATGATGATCGGCGACAACAATGATGATCGGTGACGACGATGATGAATGGAAACGACAATGATGATCGGTGACGACGATGATGATCGGCAACGACGACTGGTCTGAGATGAGATTATATCATCGGCGATGACGATTAACAGATGGCTGATGGTGGCGATGATAACAGCTCAGGATGATGACTATTCAGACGTATTTCCAGAAATCAATATGGTTTTCAACAATGGAAAAAAATTTCTCACTGTCTCCCGAGAACTACTTATTTCGGGTAAAAAAAATTCTTCCTTGGACAAAATTGGTGAAAAAAACAAAATTGGATTTCAAAAATGCTCTAATACCATGAAGATTATATTACAAGAGATATGATGGAGATAATCTGGAGTATATATTTATTTTCACTTCATTCTCTGATCTTCTTTAATGTATATATAATACTATAAATAAGAATGAGAACTTTAGATTAGTGGTCACTAAGCTAGGAATATAACAGTTGATATCAACAATAATTACAGCTTGTTTTATACTTAATAATGCAGCCTGTTCAACACTGATAAAGCAGATTCTCAGAAAAGTCTACAGAAAACTATGAACATCAATTGTGAGAAAGAGATCAAACAAGTATGAAACAACACGCCGGCACATGAGGAACACATTAGTGATGCCTGTGAACTTGTCGAGGATTAGTAGTGCCAGAACAAAAAAAGATGGCAGAAAATGTGTCATGTAACATCCCATAGCTTTTCAGCAAAGGTAGGAAGAGATGAAGCCACAGTTGACTAGAAACTAAGTCTCTGAACACAATGGTCTCGGCAATTACAATAAATTGTTGCTGGTACTGCCAGCAATGAGTGACATAGAGAAAGAAAACCATGATCTCTCAACAAAAATGTGGACGCATACATCACCACTTATGGCTCCTCCAGTGAAGCTGTGGTTGCCGGTATGTTATGAAGTAACAATAATGGATAACAAGGGCTAGAGGTGTATGGGTGTAAATAGTGATGGAAATAGTGACAGTATTAGAAAATGTTAGGGCTTTTTAATAAATAGGAGAAAGCACAAGAAACAAGAGCAGGAGAGGAAAGAGAGCACAATAAAATTGCAGTTTGGGCTACCTACTCTGATACCAGAGAAAATGTTATACGTGTAGAAGAGAAAAGAAAGCAGATAAATGTCATTATGATCTCATTGATTAATGAGCTCAGACTACGGAGAAGTACTGACACACTGAAACTTATTGACACACAAACCTTAATAGGACTCCTAGACTGATGAGAAAATGCTAATATAAGATATCTTATTTTTCAACAATGAGTGATATAGTAGCAGTTAACAAACTTTACATATAATACAAATGAACAAAAGAATCAGAACTTACGTTAGAACACCTCCAGTTAAGTTATTTGGGCAGACTTGGGAGAGTGCAATAATATGGGAATTATGGGTTGGTGGTATTTGCTTTGGATCCTGGTTGTCAATCTTCACAAAAAAAAACATGATCAGAGGAGAAACCAAAACTGAAGCAAAAAGGAATTAAGTATGAGTATATTATGAAAGTATGGTATGTGCCCACACAACAAATACAGAAATAAAGTCCTCAAAGTCAACCACAATGTCTAGAATTTTAAAACTAAACCCTACCAAATAAAATTAAGACATTTTCTGTGTGGGAAAGGGGAACAACTTGTTCTTTTTTTCTTTCTTTTGTTTTGGAAGAGAGAGAAGAAGGGGGGGACAGGGGCTCGCGTTCAAGAATCTGGAAACTGACCCTTACCTTTGGCTGCACAAGATGTCAACTTGTAATAACTAAACAAAAAATTATATAAATTACTTTTCATCACACGTTAAGAACTTTAAGGAAAATGGAGTGAAGAAAGTTGATTGATCAAAGGAAAAATGTCAACAGTCAACAATATTATACATTCCCTACAGCAAGAAACAGCTGGCAGGAGCCAACAAACTAAAACACAGCTGGCAGGAACCAACAAACTCTTTAATGGCCACATTAGTTTCTAGAAGTACAAATACTCATATAAGACATCTTAATTTTGCGCCAAATATAACCATAAAACAAATAATACAAACTAAAAGTAAAAAGTTTCAGAAATGCAAGTCTTGGACCACAGGTAATGAGTACGAACAATATTACATCATAACAACGTTTTGACTTGGGAAATAGTAATGCACAAATACGGCAGTCAATAAAAAAAAGTTGGCCACAGGCTTCTCAATTTTGATATCATGAGCTACATACACTTTGGTATGCATTTTGATCACAAACCTGGCTCCTGCAGTAATGCAGCTTCTGCCCAATCTTAATGATTTTTTCAAAATGAGATTTGATCATATCCTCCTCCATGGGTTCCTGTAAACGCTGAAATAACTGTCTAGCACTGCCCTGCTGTCACAGAAAGACCGGTCAATAAAAGTAACTTAATTGCGATCAGGGTGGTGCAAGCACATGCCCAAAATGAGATAAAAGTTTAATTTTCAAAGAGGATAAAGCATCATTCCTTGCCTTTGGAATGCCTGGTAATGTAGATGGATAAGGCTGAGAAGAGCCTGAATCTTCAGCACTGTCACCCCCATCACCAGCGCTCTTATCCATTAATATTTTATGACGCTCCTTGCATTCATTAGGCTTACGAAAGATACACTACATGGGTTGGACAAGCAAAGAACATAGAGAGTGAGAACCAGAAAACAGAAACTCAAAGTAGAAAAACTCTGAGAAGATTAGGTAGATACTGCTAAAACTGAAAAAGATAAAAGATGAGGCACACACTTATTGTACAGAAGTATGGAAGTCTTTCAGATAATATGAGAAATGTGTTCAGCACATGTATACTTACTTTGAAATGCAGAGCACTGTTGATAGCATCGCTTATGAGCTCCCAATTAGGATCCATGTCATGTACGAGAACAACAAGTGCCTAGAGGTACCAACGATATAATTTACAATTAATTCTAAAACAACCATCAAAAGAATGATACGTTAGAATAACAAAAGCATACTAACCTGGTCCTCAAATAGCGACCAGGGACTTCCAGATTCTGGCTGTCCAACAGGCGTCTGTAGAAATGACTAATCATCAATGCCATATATTTCAAACGGTTTAAAGAAAATAAAATACCAATACAAATGAAGAACAAGTTCAATAAGGCTGGCATCAAAGTTTACCTTTAATGATTTGGCTTTTTGGCCCCTATCCTGACCACGAAACAACTTCAAAATTTTATTTGTATGAGGCATATTATTTTGGGATGCCACTGGAGAAGGAACAGACCCAGTCACTGCTGCCATATTATCAAAAGTATTCTCAAATGGTGGTTTTGATATCTTGGGCTTCTTGCCACCATGTTGCAAGTGCAAACCTACAGATTGAAGTAGGTCAAATATACAGAATATGGAAAGCAATACCAGGACACATGTTGCACAAATAATGTCTACCATGTGTACTATTAGATTCAAAATGGTGACTCTCCATTCTCCTTTTAGAATTCTCCCTCTGCACATTGAAAAGAATAATGAAAAATTACTACTTCAGAACCTAACAGGAAAATTAATGCCGGGAGAAAACTTAGGGAAATAGATAGAACTTATGGGTAGAAAACATAGTGCTTCAGCTTAACCCCTCCTGAAGTGTGAGCGGAAAAATCCTCTGACAGAAAAAGATGCATGCAAACACATGCACTATGGAACTATAATTGAACTTTTAAGTTCGTTAACCAAAACTTCTCTGAATGTCTATGACATTCACCTGACTTTCAATATGGTAACAATAATTCCTAGTTATCAAAGAACCTCACCTCCACTAGGTAAATATATCTTCACCATAAATGCATGCTCCCATTCATCCACAATATGCTCACTTTGCAGACCCAATTATACATAAGCTTGTAAAGATATATGAATCAACATCACCCCTATAATATTTATGCACATGGCTCCATAGACGTGCTAAAAGCTGTGCATATGGCTCAGATAGACCATATTACACAGAAATAGCATCAACAATACATCATACAATCCATAACTCGTTCATTATGTGCTTGCACAATATAAATTATGAATTCACAATCAAAAGCCTTGACAAAGTTTTATGAAATGAAGATCAAAGATCAAACCCAACAACCCATTTCATATAGTATCATTTGCCTATGAAGAAACTGAACAATTACGTTGTGTTACCAGAATAAAAATGGTGAGGAAAACATGTGGAAGAAAAAGGAAGAAAATAAATTTTTTTTTTTAATTCGGAAAAAAATAATGCAAAAATTCAATAAATAATATATAGCATTATTCCATTCTCTCTCCTATTTTTTCCCTCATGCTTTCCTTATCATTTTTTCTCATGCAAATCCAAGTTCTAAACATAGCCTTACAGGACCCAAAGATGTTATATGTGATACCGTACTTTTGCCAAACGATTCAAACTTTCATGCAGAAAACCAGTTTGCTTTCTCAGAAATTAAAAATCAAACAAAATTTAAAAATAAGAGGATGACTCCATCATATATAGCAACTTTAAGCGCTTACCTGATCATTAAACATAGCTGAATGTATCTGCCATCCCCGGTCATAGGTGGAACCCTGTAACCACATAAAACTCAACTGACATAGAGCACAGAGTAGAGAAACATAGAACCATTGATATATATATATATATATATTCATATCATTGTAACAGGAGTTTGTAATTTGCATATACCAGATGTTTTGCCTTCTTCTTTTTGGGTTTTACTGATGTTTCTGCCGAGTCATAAGACAACTGCTTGTCAAAGTCCCCAGCAGATTCAACCTCCACACTTTTTTGGATCTGGGATCCACCATGCAAAGTACCTTGGTCATCTTGAAAAGAGCTAGTATCTCCACTTGAAGCATCCGTCTTTATTTGAACCTGTACACTTCCAGTAACTGCGGCACTAAAAGGAGTAATAACTCTAGGCCTAGAAGCAGTACGCATCCGTTTCGTAGGAATTGGACCAACACTCAGACTAGCATGTCTGTTTCCCATCAACATGGACTGTTGAGTTGTAGCATTGCAGTGCCCATAAGGAAAATCAGTTCCTGGTTCGTAGGATCGCGGTGTGTATGACTTCATCAAGTTCTTCCACTTTTTATGGTTTAATTTTGAAGACTTGCAACCCTCAGTTGTACCATTCAAGAAATAATCGTACATCACTCCTTCATCCTTGATGTGTGCATTCTCTGGAAGACCATATTCTGAAATTTGAAAAATTAAATAGCAAAAAGAAAAAAAATAATAAATAAGCATCATAGACCAAAATAGTTTAAGTTATACCTGCCACAGCATCGTAAGATGTCTCCACTTCCTCCTGCACGCTCCTTCCAGTTTTCTGAAAAAGTAAGCAAAAAAATAAATAAATAAATTAGAAAGTCTGTCCCAGAAAAGGGGAAACATTTTAAAATAGTCACCGCAGAAATAATGTTGATGAAAAAAATAATATATCAATACCCCTCTGAAACAGTAAGCACATTTAAAGATAAAGAAAAGTGCCGTCCCTTATATTATATATGGTGTCATTTAGTTCTTCAACTTTAGAAAAAATGGACCAATTAAGAACAAAATACATTATTTTAATGATTTTTTACTTGAAAATAATAGATTCAATTAAAGACAAACTACGTTATTTTAATATTTTTATATTAAAATATTACTATAAAAATAATATTTTAATTAAAAAATCATTAAGATAATGTATTTTTCTTTAATTGGCCTTTTTTTTCTAAAACTAACGGACTAAGTGACATCACTTATAATCTATGAAACCAAATGACCTAAGGACTTCTACGCCTCACTCCCTTAAAAACACAGTGGGAGCAAGCAAACATTACCTCACGCTGCATCACATGAGATTCAATTGATTTTCTATAGACTTCCATTGCACCAGAAGGAACTGTGTAAAACAATTTTTCCTGCCATGCCAAGAGTTCAACAAGTCGTATGTGATTTGTATGGACAGTTATAAATATGGTAGGACAAACACGAAACTATAAAATCAAAGTTTTCCCCTAAGATAGTAGTAATATAAATCTGAAGTAGTTGTTAACAAGAGTGATAAAGAGATGAAAGGCTAGATGCAATTTTTTTATAAGAAACAAAATTTCATTGGAAATATGAAAAGTTGCATCAAAAGAGTTGGACCAGCCGTCCAACTTGGGAAGGAAAACCTGAGAAAATGAGCTAGCTATTAAAGCGATCAACACAAAACAATTATCTGCCCTTCTCCAATACAAAGTATATAGAATTTCTAGGTATTCCTTGAAACATAGAGGAATCAGATGACAAGAAACAACATTATATATAACTAGCTTCCACAACTCTACCAAAGTTTCCTCTTTTATCTTCAAATATTATATATTTCCTCTCCGTCCAAGCTACCCAAAGAAAAGACAAGACTGACTTTCTCCAGATGCCAATCGATAAGTTACTAAAAATAAACGGACCAAGGAAATTTGGCTTTACCTCTGTGAGATCCGAGAAATTTTCATCCCAGGAGTTCTTCAAAATGCCACAATCGGATATCCTGTCAGGTGTTGCAGGGGCTTCTGTTTGGAGCAGACGACCAAGAGAACTGTTATATTTCAAACATCTCAATGCATAATCCTGCACAGAAAGTGCAAGATTCTTTCTAGGATGCTGAGGATCTACCTCTTTGCTTAGCTCCTGCTCATTACCATGATATTCATCAATAACACACAATTTTCAGAGAAAAAGAAACATATAAAAATGATATGGTATGGTACAAACTTTAATATTTCAAAGCAAGTTCCTTTTTATCTCCTACATATTATCTAACATATAATTACAGTATCAAGGTAATGCAGTATATCCGAACTTAATCAAAATAAAAAAATTACGAAGCACTGAAATGAAAACAAAAGCAAAACAAATGAACACCTTCAATAATTAAATTATAGCTTTGAACACCATGCAAGGCACCATAGCTGGTGAGAGTTTATTTATCTTGTTCACCTCCAGCTCCCATGTGTGTACATGTGTGTGGCTTCCAGTCCATGCACGCATGAACTATAGTACTAAACTCGACTTGCCCAACTTACCCAAAAAGGAAACAGTCCAAAACATCATAAATTATAAGTGGTCCATCCACATCTCTAAGGTTATATTTAGTAAGAGAAATAGCAAGATCTATGAAACTTAAGCATCATATAGAATCAACAGTCTGCAAATTGCAGTACTAATCCAATGATCTGTCTTGAAGCATAATTTCTACATCAAGTACCATTATAAAAAATACATCTCACGCAAACCCCACCCATATGTGTGTCCATACTAAGTTGACACTGCATTAATTGAAGAACTTCTAATAAAGTGAACCCTTCACCAATGGTCAAGAAGCCTCCCAAAGTAACTAGAATGAAGAACATAAAGTAAGCCCGAGTAAAAGAGCAGTACCATGTTAGGTCCAATATTGGTGTGCTTGGAAACTTCACTCTTGTCAGTCCCTGTGGATGGAAGAAAAGTGTATTCACATTTTTCGGGACAAGATTTCAGATCATCACTATTTAAATTTTGCTCAGCTAAATGCCAAAACTGAATCACAGCCTTAGCCATGGCATGAGCCTTTGCCCTAAGCTTCCCACTTTGGTATTTTTGCTCCAATCTCAGCCTAGAATCTAAAGCAACCCTTCTACATATTTGAGAAGCAGCAGCTATCTTCCACAAGCGCTCCTATAAACAAATATAAAGGTAAAAATAGGAAAGCACAATGGCAGGAAACTGTATTATGTAGCCACAAATTCAGACCTGAGCAAAGTCCTTCGCCATCCATGCCATTTCCTCAAGGACCAAATCCCAATGAGATTTCCGTCGGTTCTCCGGGGTTAAAGAAGGAACAGATAATTCAGTAATTCTCCTACGTTTCACCTGTTTGATAGATTATTCCATCTACTTTAACCTCAAATTTGAAAATTAGTAATAAAAAAGGCCACGGGCAGTGAGAAAACTGAGGATTAATGGAAGGAGGAAATAATGAATAAAAACCTCTATAGTCTGAGCCTCTTCTAAAATAGAGTCTTCATGAGCTTTATCTACCACTTTCAAGACATTGTCAAATACAGATTGGTGCTCAGACACTGCCGTAGGATCTATAGCAGATAATTCAGCCACAGAAAGGTTGCCCCTGGAGATATCTTGAGGGTCCTGAAGTTTATCTGTGCAAATTACTTCCTTCTTGATGCTGGAATTATCATCCAGGACGTCTATTTTTCTACCATTAAAAGATACGGTATGGCCACTCTGTTGCACCTGCTTAGTGTTGGAATGAGACTTAATTTTATTATGCAATTCAGATCTATTTGAATTTATATCTTCCTCCCCTATGAAAATAGGAAAGTCATTCTGACAAACAGATGAGTGGTTGTTATTAATAACACCACCACCATCAAGTGATTTATCACGTTTTTCTTGCACTATTTCCTCACGAACTTGTTTTGCTATCCCTTCAACCTCTAAAGTACGCTCCATGATATTTCCATCAGAATTGGTGTTTCTTAGGAAGTCACTGTCATTATGTACATCTAATCCTAGGCAAGGTTTGGTGCAGGAAGATTCGGAATCTAAATCTTTTGTGCCTACAGCTGCACAGCTCTTTTGAACTTCATTTAATACAGTTTTATTTACTCTTTTTAAATCGTTAAATCCCTTCTTCTGAACAGAGGCAGTTTCATTTTCAGAATTTTTCGTAGCTGCAGATGGTAGACATTCTTGACTGCCTGATACTAGCTGTTCCTTCTGCAAAACATCAGCTTCCGCAGAGAGGGTAAAAATAGGAATTGGCAGAGGATCAATTTGACATGGCTTACTAAGTTGGTCCTCTTCCAAATTTTCGGGAGTCACAACATCCAATTGGGTTCCAGGCAGGCTACCATTGACTGATTCAGCCTTTATTTCTAGCTCCCATGCACTATCCAAGTCCTTAGTCAACTGCTTATCAGAAGCAAAAACTTTCAAAATCGTACCCCATTTGAATTCGTAGACTTCAGATTAGTAACAGAGGATACATTCAAGTCCTTTTTGCTATTTATCACAGATTTCATCTCATTAGTATCCTTTGGACAACCACAGATGGGTAAGGAGGATCCCTGAACAACACAATTCTGAGCAGCACCAGCAGAATTTGACCGAGCACCCTCATGGATTGGTCTGGACCTGTTCCTACGAGCATAAGGGCGGACAATAGCTGAGTCTTCTGGTTCCTTGGTATCATGAGTCTCATACATATGTGAAGACTGTTTCAATGGAGCAACACTATTTCTTTTCGTAAAACGTAAAGATCTTTCTCCTTCAGGTAAATCATTGTCCCCATAAAAGAGTGTGAGGTTATCACCACTATTGGGTTCACATCCAGTAGGAACCCCTGGCTTACCGATACTCTCAACCGAGTCCCCATGCGGTGATGCAGCAAGAGCAAAACTACCTTTTTGTTCACTGAGATGGTAAATAAAATAGGAGATAGGATAATAGAAAAATGATCAGCAACCGTGTTTGATAAATTAAAATTATCTTAATCAAGGACTCACAATAAACATACATACATAAAAACACACACATATAAGAAGAAAGAATTAGGAACCTTGTCACAAAGTGTTCTGGATTATGATTAGTGAGTGAAGTAGACTGGACACTGATGGATGCTGCAATACCAAATTTGAAGTCCAAGGGATTGCCACCCTAATAGTGAGAAGCATTTAAAATGATCACAAGTTACCTAAAGAAGTTTAAAAGAAAACATCTGAAATGTTAAGTTTCCACACCTTCTCAAGAAATTCCAGCTCCCTTCTCCTTTCCTCACGTACATCATTCTCCTGTCTGTTATCAAATACATTACATTTCACAATATACTTAACAAAGTATGAATTATATTTCCCCAAAAGTAGATACTAGAAAGGAAAATCATAATGGAGACCACCAGACCTAAGTTCGGCTTGCGCCATCTCAATCGCTGCTCGGCATGGAGAGGTCTTCAAACCAATACCACCCCCGCCGTCAACAACTCCTCCCATGGAATCAACTTCACCATTTACTAAGAAAGCAGATCTTGAGCTACATCCATGCATTCCTACTTAATACCATAAAGTAATTTTTCCTTCCATCTAATTTGAAGAATAAAATAAAAGGAGGAATATCAGAAATACTAATACAAGGATCAAAAATTAATAAATAAAACTACAAATACTTATTAAAGTCTAATGCATAATGGGCCAAATAGAAAAAGTAGTGTGTCATAAACAGCATGATAGTAGATCTCATCTCACCCCATTAAAAGGGAGCAAATGCCAACTTGAATAAATAACACAAAGGATAAGTTGTTTGACATAGTGAAATATTAACTGATCATACAAAGCATAGAAACTGAAGAGGAAAAACATGAAGATCTTATGAAGATAGTAGAAAAATGAATGCCCCAGTGTTAGATTGGTAGGCACACCATCACCATAGAAACTGAAAAGGAAAAACTAGAAGATCTCATGAAGATAGCAGCAAAATGAATGCCCTGGTGTTAGATTGGTAGGCACACCATTTCACCAGTCTCAGCCCTGACTTCAATTTGTCACAGTCACTAATCAAACGCCAAAGGTAATTGGACAAGCTATCCCAATAGATTGAAATCCTCGTCTGAAATACATTACTTTGAGACTGACACGTAGCCATAATATAGAAAGATTTCCCCAAAGTAATGCGGTAAAAGGTGGCTATTTTAGATACCGAGACATTTTCTTCTAGCGAGATGGTCTAAGGTGTAAGCGTCAAACTTTACCTTTAAAAAACTTTGAAAACTGAATAAAAACAATTATTAATCCAATAAATAAATAAACATGGAAATAATAGCACACACAAAGATATGGGATTGTAGCTCTATTCCTCAAATATCGATTTAGACCTATCATATGCATCAACTATAATGGGAGCAGTGCACAAAACTAAAGAAAAAAATGTTGAGCTGTAAAGATGAAGCTATAGACTTAAAATAAAAAGGATGAAATAGAAATATAAATAGTCAAATACAAGGAAAATGTTTCTTGCAAGCAACTTAATAATTGCTAAAATTTTGTGGTGCAAAGGCAATAGAAAAGTAAGGTGAGTGGTGGAGGAAGACTGAAAAATGTAAAGGAAACAACCATAACTAAGTTCATAAAATTATGGGATTCTTCCTTTTGTTTATTTTTTTTTAATTTCCAACTTTCTAACTTTTAAAATCTTAATGAAATTGAATCAAGAATTTTTAGGCAACCCATGAAACAAAGCGATTGAGGCTATAGCCTCTATGGCCTCGAGGAGTGAAAGCCTTAAGGCGTGCGCCTCATACCGAAAATGGGTAGGCCTTAATTTACCACATGAGACTATAGTCTCAGAAATAAATTTTTTAAGCTTCATAAGCTTCAAAATAGCCTTTTACATCAATGTCCCAAAATAACCAAAATGCATTTAAGCCATTGCAAAACTAAGGTCTGATATGAAATAAAATAAATATAATATAATATCAATTTCAACAGGTTCCTTGGAATGTCAAAAGAGCCTATAGATCCCTAGGCGGTTACAAAAGATGGAAGGAGTCCATTAATCTAGTGATCTATCAATAAAACAGGATAGTATCTAAAATAACAAGTAGCATTAGCAGGACTTACATTTAGGATGTGGGGAAAAGGAACGATGTTAAATAAAATATTGGAATACAAAAGGTACCCTCAAAAAAATGCAAGTCCACTTAATGTCCTCCACAGAAAAAGCATAACATAAACAATAAAAAATACTTTTGCATAATAGCATTTCCCAAATGTTTAAATACTGAATCCTTTGGGATTTTTTTCTATTATTTAGAGATTGCATAGTTAAAATAGAGATTAGTTGTATATTCAGTCCCTGATTATTAGGGATATTTTTTTGATTTTATTTGATTTCCTTAGTATCAATATTGTACTATAAAAGAATAGGCCACGTATAATTTTATATACAAGAAATAAAAAATATTTTTCTCATTCATTCAGTTTATATGGTATCAAAGCCAGATTGCTCTAATCCTACCACCAATAGCTGAAGTCAATAATAAAAGCACAGAATCTATTTTATCTAAGAAAGAAACAGAAGAAATATTCACTATGAGTTCAGGACTCAATAATTCGTCCATTCAACTCACAGTTGAAAAATTCAACAAAAATTACAATGAATATGCACAGTCTATTAAGTTGGTAATCGATGGCAAAGGAAAATTGGGTAACCACAATAAGCCAGCGTCTATCCAACCCATCAACCATCGAAAGTGAAAATCATAAAATTCAATGTTAATGGCTTGGCTTGTACGCTCCATGTGGCATCCAATTGGGAAAACATCTCTTTCTGTCCATAATGAAGGATATTTGGGACACTGTTCGTGATACATACTCCGATACCAAAAACATTTCTTAGATATTTAAAATCAAAACCCAACTATAGCAGATGAAACAAGGGAAGAAAGATGTGGCTAAGTACTATATGTAGATGGTGACACAATGGCAAGAGCTTAATTCAAGCTCAGACGAAAACTGGGAATGCCAAGGTGATGCTATTCGGTACAAATTGAAGCTAGAGTGAAAAAGTCTTCGAGTTCCTCACTGGGCTTAACCGCAAACTCGACAACATGGGAGGTCAAATCCTTGACCAACGACCGCTACCATCCACTAGCGAGGTATTTTCAGAAGTCCATCGCAAAGAAGGACGACAAACTGTGATGATGAGAGAAATAGGGGATTCACCTATTGGATCAGCCCTTAATACCCGTGGGTCTATTAAGCCTGAGTGTGGGCTTTTCTGTGGATTTGGTATGTTTTAATGGGTCTAGACCTGTTGGGCCGATTGATGTTGTTGGATCTGGACCTAAAATTTTTGGATTTATATCACATGGGCCTCAAACTAGTAATAATCAAATTCCACATAAAAGACACCCTTGGTGTGAACATTGTCAAAAAAATGGACACAAAATATATATGTTGGGAAATACACAGAAAACCTGTGTATTGAAAACCAAGATAGTACAACAATAATAAAAGTCGTGGTTATCAGGCCACTACTAACTATCAAACCTACAAATTACACGGAGAAAAGCTCACCTCGAGTGGAACTTTCAACTCATAACAAATGAAACAACTCTATAAAATGTTCTCTTGCTTCCGAAAATCAAGTCAATCTTTCACATATGTTCCTTCTGGTTCACTAGCACATAAATGTAATTTTCCAAAAACCTTGAGTACCACCTCTCGGATTCAAACTCTTTAAATTATTAATTATTGTGCTTCAAATCACATGACTGATGCGTATAATCTTTTTTCATCGTATTTTCCTTGTCCTAGAAATCTTAAAGTATAAATTATGGATGGGACTCTCTCACCTATTCCAAGAAAAGGGAGTATAATATTTTTAATTCTATAACTCTTGAATATGTACTTCATGTTCCTAAGTTGTCGTACAATTTATTGTCTGTTAGTCAATTGAAAAAAAATTCCAATTCCTTCGCTAAATTTCCCCCCTCGTCGTGTATTTTTCAGGACCTATCATCGAGTAAGACAATTGAAAGTGCTAAAGAATGTGAGGGACTCTACTACTTTAAGGAATCCAATGTGAATGGACCGTGTCAAATTGTAAATTGTGGTTCTACATCTTTTCCTAGGGATAGTGAAATTTTGCTATGACATTTTAGAATGGGTCATCCCAATTTTTAATATTTGAGACAATTATTTCCTTCTATTATTTTGAATAAAAAATTATCTTATTTACAGTGTAAAACTTGTGAACTTACAAAACATCAACGTACCTGTTTCTCGAAACACAAACATATACCATCTAAACCATTTACCGTAATTCACAATGATTTATAGGATCCTTCTTGTACTCTGAATTGTACCCACACAAAGTGGTTTGTAACCTTTATTGACGACCATAACCAAGTATGTTGGGTTTATTTATTAAAAGCAAAACTAATGTTCGTACTGTGTTTATCAATTTTCACTCCATAATTCCAAACACAAATTCAAATTTTACGTACTGATAATGATATCGAATATTTCAATGCCACATTGGGAAACTATCTCCGCAACCATAGGATAATTCACAAAAGTTCTTGTGTCGACACTCCTCAACAAGATGGAGTTACTAAACAGAGAAATACACCTTGTGGAAGTTGCACGTGCCATAATGTTTACCACTGATGTGCCAAAAATGTTTTGGGACGATGCAATTTTGACATCTATCTATCTTATAAATAGAATGCCTAGCCGTGTTCTGTCCTTTGAAACACCTCTTAACAAACTAAAACATTAATTTCCTGCTTCTCATGTTATGTCTGAGTTATCCCTCAAAGTGGTTTGGTTGCACCACATTTATGCATATTAACCTTCATAATCGAAGTAAACTTGAACCTAGAGCACTCAAGTGTTTGTTTCTTGGATATTCTCCAACTTAAAAAAGATATAAGTGTTATGACCCCATCTACAAAAAGAATCTACACTAATTTTGATGTCACATTTTTTTAAAACAGATTTTTTTTCACAAACCTTCTCTTCAAGAGAAGAATGTCAGTGAAAAAGTTCAGTTGTTTACCCTTGGTCTTTCCTTTCCTAAGGATGAGAATGTTTCAAACACTAACCCTTAATCGACCACATCATATCATTTTAATGTGCCATTTACATAAAGAAACTTGAACTCAAAGAAAGATGCTAGTGCACGAGAAAATACTTACTCATTCGCAAAGGCCAAATTCAAAGTACAAGGAGAATCTCATACTTGAAACACTAAGAAAGTCTAACCTAGTGATAACTCCAAGTATTCTTGGGACTCCATCAAACATAGGTAATCTTGAAACTAATGATTTACCTATTGAAATAAAAAAACAATGTTAATCTTGTACTCTCCACTCTATATCAAAATTTGCATCTTCAATACTTTGTCTCCTATATTCCATGCTTTTACTCCTAACCTTGATAGGGTAACAATTCCAAAGAACATTGAAAAGGCATGGGAAATTCCCAAGTGAAGAGAAGCAGTAATGGAAGAATTGCGGGTTTGAAAAAGAATGAAACATGGGATGTGGTGAGTTTGCCACAAGGAAAACAACTTTTCGATTGTAAATGGGTATTTATAGTGAGATATAATGCCCATGGGATAGTTGAATGTTACAATGCTTGTCTAATGGTCAAAGGGTTTACTCAAACCAAAGGAAATTCGTTTAGATGCTTCAAAAAAAGGATTATTCTTTAAGAAAATTGAAGTTTATAAGATAGAAATATATACAGATGCAGATTGGGCAAGCTCAATTGAGAATCAAAGGTCTACTACCGTATATTGCACCTTTCTCCTAATAACCTGGAGTAGTAAAAAACAAACTGTGATAGCTGGAAGCAGCGCCAAAGCTGATTTTTTAGTAGTTGCGCAAGGGATATATGAAGGATTATGATTAAGGAAACTCTTGGAAGAACTACAAATGCAAATAAAGTTCCCATTCAAGATCTATTATGACAACAAAGCCACCATTATTATTTCTCTCAATTCATTTCAACATGACCAAACCAAACATATAGAAGTGAATAGACACTTTATCAAAGAAAAGTTGAAGACGGAATTATTTGCATGAACTACGTCCCCACAAAAGAGTAAACAGTAGATATCTTCACCAAAGGACTTCCTCGATAAGGTTTCGACGATTTCATTTACAAGTTGGACATTATCGATATTTACGATCCAACTTGAGTGGGAGTATTGAAATCTCGAATCCTTTGGGATTTTTTTCCCTATGATTTAGAGATTAAGTTGCATGGTTAAAATAGAGATTAGCTGTATAATCAGTTCTTGATTATTAGAGATATGTTTCTGATTTTCTTTGATTTCCTTAGTATCAATATTGCACTATAAAAGCAGAGGCCTTATATAGTTTTATATACAAGAAATAAGAAATATTTTTCTCATTCAATCAGTTTACACACTTTTTAACCTTCTAGTAAGAAATTATTTTCGTTTTGCTGTCATCTAATGCAAAAAAAAAAACTATATTCTTCAACTCAATCTAAAAAGCCAAAGGGTACTGATTAAATATGCGCCCAAAGGGTTTTTCAGGTGCAGCAAAGCAGCCACCTAATAGGCACATTATATACCTTTGAGTAAGATCAGATTGAAATAGAAAGCCAAGAATTTTAGACCACTAGTATAAAAAGTTTGAGTTTGTGTGGTGGGATATTCAAGAATCAAAAAGTAAATTAAATAAAAGGAAGTATAGTCTGTCCAAAAGCAAAGAGCAATAACAGTGCGCATGTGAATTAATAATTTATATCAGAATCAATGAATAAGTACTCCATATTATTTCAGGTAACGTGGTAATAAGCAAAAATTGCATGCAAAATCTTGGCGCCAATATAACACTATGAATTTTGCATGGGAAAATTTAAACGAAGGGGCTAGAGTTCATGAATCACTGGCATACTGACGCAACAACACACTACTCGAAGATACCAACTCGGTGCCATGATTAATTAATGCACTAAAATCCCATTAAAACAATATGCCTTCATAATTACCAGCGCATAAACCCGCAAGAATTCAATAACAATGTATGATATAAAATCACTGAACCAAAAAAAAACTAATGCCCCAATGAATTAGGCCCGAATTCCATCGAACATGGAACGAATGACAGAGTTGCAATTTCTAGGGTTTCGAATCTCCCCAACATAAACAATAGAAACAACGAATCACCTGAAATTAAGAGCACAATTTTAAATTAGGAGCTAGTGCATGACAGTGAGGCCACTAAAAACTTCAAGTTAACCCAAATTCCGGTCAGCTAGGATTTTGAATGATGAATACGTTCTTCAACGGAACAAGACCAAATTTGCCCTAGAACACAACACTTCTCCCCAAATGTGAGCCATGAAAACGTTATTAAGCGTCCATTTGAAACTGTATCAACTTATATATACTTGTCTCTGTAATTTATGTTTCTAGGTTTTGGTATTTTTCGCTAGATTGAGGGACTATGCGACCTCTGCGAGTAGTGGGCTGGGCATGGAAAAGAAGATGCAGAAGAGGACTTTGAGAAAAATGGACGTTCTATTTGTTTTTTGTTTTTTTGTTTTTTTTTTCTTCAATTCCTTAAAAATTTTCAGGTTTTTTTGTATTTTGTTTCATTTTATTTCACTTCAGTCTTACAAGATTTAAAATGTAAATGTAGATTAAAATGGAAAGAATTAAATTTTATGAAAAATATTTACTTTGTCGCGTTTATCAATGAAAATTTTGTCTACCAAACAAAAAAAAAATCAATCGATGGGAATTTTGAAACATCTATAAAAAAATTTAAAAAAATTCATCAACTTTATGAAAATAATTATTATATATATATTATTAATAAATCTATCGATTCATCAAAATTTGTAAGAAAGTAAATACAAAATATTTTATATAAAAAATATGAAAGAAAAAAATTACAAAATATTATCTTAAAGTTTAAAAAATAATATCTTAATTTAACATACAAAAATTATAATTAAATAAAATTAAAAGTAAATCTGCTTAGAAAAGACAAAATATATAATTTAATAAAAAAAGACTATGTAAATATTTAACAACAATGTTATAACAAAATTTATAATATTTATAATACTTTGATTAAAAAATGACATTTTTTTATATTATTAAAATATTTTTAATATTTTTATCAAATAAAACAATGTGTTTAGAACCAAGACGTACATGTCCTGGCTTAAATGATTAAAGTTTGCTAAAAAAAATATACATGTCATAAAAATAGTAAATCTAGAAATGGACACACAAGATTCACCCAATGGTTATTTTGGGTTTGAATCACTTTTCTTATTTCAAATCTCTCTCCTGTGACATTTTATTCATAAAAAAATTAAAAATTTATTTATTATAAATTATAATATTATTATAATTAATATATTAATTAATTATAAATTTAAAAATATATCTAACTAATTAAATTACTATCCAAAAATAAATAAAATTGTACAGAGAAATTGTATTATACTTTTTGTAATAACCTTTAATTTTATTTGTATTCTATATTTTAGTTTTCTTATCATTATTTTTATGAATTTTATCCATTTATTTTTAAATTTTAAACTTTTATATTCTTAATTTTTTATCTTATAATTTAATATATTTATTTTTTAATATTCACACATTTAATTCAAAATTTAAGATAAATTAAACTTCAAAAATATAAATAAAAAATATTGAAATCAAAATGAAAAATTAAAAAATAAATTAACTAAAGAAAAAAAACATATCAAATAATAAGAAAAATAATAATAATCAATATATAATGTATAAAAACTCAGGTACTATTTGTATAACTCATCCGACTTTTTATTAATTAATATAAATCTATATATATATCTATAACGTAATAAAAGTCAAAATAATACTTAAAATAATTTTAAATGAAAATGTTATTATGCTTTAAAATAATTACATATTTGATAATTTTTAGTAAATGGTTGAATAACTTCTAAGAATCATTTTCATTAAATAAGAATTTCAATATAATCTATTTTAAGTAAAAATATATACAATATTCTATTATCGAAATATATAATATTCTATTACCTAAATATATAATTTTTTGTTTATATATTTTAAATAATAACATATAATATTCTATTCCATAAGTATACAATATTTTGTTTATCTATTTTAGATAATAATATATATATATAATTAATATATTAATTATGGTCAAATAAATCTTGTAATCTTGTCAATAATCTCTAACATTGAAATCCTCCTTAAATTGATACTAGACGATCAAAAAGCATCAATTTGTCAATAAGAACTTGATGTCGATGTCGAGAGAGAGCCTTAATAAACATATCAGCAGTTTGAACATCAGTGATAATATTAGGCAGAGAGATAACGTGAGCATCACATGCTTCACGAATAGAGTGACAATTCACTTCAATGTGCTTGGTGCGCTTATGAAATATTGGGTTAGCAGCAATTTGAATAGCAAATAGACTCAGGTTGTGGAAACCCAAGCTCAACCAACAATCCCTGAAGCCAAACAATCTCATAACATAAAGAAGACATAGCACGATACTCAGACTCAGTAGAAGACTTCAAAACACAATCTTGCTTCTTGCTTTTCCAAGAAACAAGATAGGCACCAAGAAATATACATCAACTAGTAATTGATCGTCAAGTATCAAAACCACCAGCCCAATCAACATCATTATTTGCAACTAGACGAATAGAAGAGTCCATAAGGAAGAAAAGACCACAGGTGGAAGTGCCTTGCAAATAGCAAACAATGTGACGGACAGTAGCCAGGTGGAGGTGCTTAGATTCCTGAATAAAATGACTAACTTGTTGAAAAACAAAGGAAATATCAAGCTGAGTGATAGTCAGATAGTTTAGGCTCCTCACCAGTTGTCTATATAAAGAAGGATCAGAGACAAAATCTCCCTCATCACGATGATATTTAACATTGACTTTTAAGGAAGTATCAACAGAATGACCGTCCTAAAAGCCAACCAAAGTAATTAATTCTTGAGTGTACTTAATGTTAGTGTAAGAAAATACCAATTAAGGTAGAGTGCACCTTAAGGCCTAAAAAATATTATAACGGACCCAAGTCCTTTATATGAAAGGAACCTTAAAGGAGTTCATGAAACTAAGAAATCAATGCAGAGTCAGTCCCTATAATAATAATATCATCAACATATACCAGAAGCAAGATGATTCCCTTAGTAGTCTTGCAAAGAAACAAAGAGGAATGATATTGACTCTGAACAAAGGAGAAGCTAAGAAGCGTAGATTAAAACTTATCAAACCAAGCACGTGGAACCTGTTTTAAACCATAGAGTGATCATTTTAAGTTACAAACATTGGTAAAGGGTGTAGAAAACAACCCTAATGGTGGAATCATAAAAATTTCTTGCTTAAGGTCCCCATGCAAAAAGGCATTCTTAACATTCATTTGTCACAATGGCCAGCCCTTGGATGTAGCAATAGCACGAATAAGTCACACCGTCATCATATTTGCTACAAGGGTAAATGTCTCATCATAATTGACCACATACTCCTATTAATTACCGAGTGCCACCAATCGTGCCTTATATATGTCAAGTGAGCCATCAGACCACATATTAATGGATTATACCCATTTACAACCAATGGGCTTAACACCAGTAAGACAGGGAATAATATCCCAAGTATGATTCTCCTGAAAAGCTTGAAGTTCTTCTTACATAGCTTTCACCCAACATGCATGTTTAGCTGCTTGAGAACAAGAGGTAGGAACTGTAGTATTAGCTAAAGTGGCAAAAAACCATTCATATCGGGAGGACGACTAGTATGGGAAGATCTCTGAGGAGCCACTAAAGCAGGCACCAGATCAGGGTTGGGAAGGATTTGTGATAATTGGGGTCGTCATCATTGATAGACAATATTAGGTTTAAAATGCTCAATTGATAAAGAGATATCATTAAAGCTAGGAAGAATGACACCGTGAAAAAGGGAAACATGTTGCTAAAAATAGTACTCATGTTCAAAGAAAATCACATTTTTAAAAGTATGCAGACGATTAGTAACAACATCATAACATAAAAATCCCTTATGAGTTGTGCTATAACCCATAAAATCACACCATACTGATTGAGTTGTAAGCTTGAAGTTCTTCTTACATAGCTTTCACCCAACATGCATGTTTAGCTGCCTGAGAACAAGAGGTAGGAACTGTAGTATTAGCTAAAGTGGCAAAAAACCATACCTATCGAGAGGACGACTAGTACAGGAAGATCTCCGAGGAGCCACTAAAGCAGGCACCAGATCAAGGTTGGGAATGATTTGTGATAATCAGGGTCGTCGTCATTGATAGACAATATTAGGTTTAAAATGCTCAATTGATAAAGAGATATCATTAAAGCTAGGAAGAATGACACCCTAAAAAGGGAAACATGTTGCTGAAAATAGTACTCTTGTTCAAAGAAAATCACATTTCTAAAAGTATGCAGACGATTAGTAACAACATCATAACATAAAAATCCCTTATGAGTTGTGCTATAACCCATAAAATCACACCGTACTGATTGAGTTGTAAGCTTGTGACACTTATGAGGAGGCAAGTGAACAAAGCAAACACATCCAAACGTGTATAGCATATGATAATCTGGATGCATACCAAAAAGATGATAGTAATGAGTATCAAAATTCAATTGTTGAGAAGGTAGACGATTAATCAAATAGACTATAGTGGAAAAAGCTTCCACCCAAAATTTAGGCGAAACTGAAGACTCCAAGAGTAACGTTCAAACCATATCCAACAAGTGATAGTTTTTACGTTCAGCCACCTCATTCTATTGAGGTGTATAAGGATAGGATCGTTGAGATACAATGCTTTTCTATTGCAAAAAGACTTCAAAGTCATACAACATATATTCGCCACCGTTATCAGATCATAAAACCTTAATATAAATGGAAAATTGTGTCTCGATATAAGCTACAAAAAGTTTGGAAAACAGTGAACACCTCAGATTTTGAACGTAGAAAATATATCTATATGAAATGACTATAGTCATCAATTAACGTTACAAAATATTTATACTACGCTGAGTAATACCCCAAACATCACTGTGTATAATCTTAAAACATGTATCAGCACGACCACCATAAGTAGAGAAAGGTAAAGTTTTACTTTTTCCTAGTTTACAAGTAGAGCAATCAAAAAGCAACCGATGAGTATAACACTGATCTTTATTGCCAAAAAAACCATGTTTCATCAAATTAGACAAAATCACATTATTTGGATGGCCTATTAGTCTATGCCAAATGTCAGCCATATTTTCAACAGTAATAGAAGCTAAAGACAAAGTTCGAGGAATAGTAAATTGCAACGGAAATAATCTTCACACTTTAGGCCCCTTCGCGACTACCTTCCCTAACACCCGATCCTACACAACACAACCACCACAAGAGAAATGTATATCATAGCTATTATCTATGATTTGAACAATAGAAATTAAACTAGTAGATATCCCAAGAGAGACAAATACATGATGAAAAGAAGGTCAAATATCACCAATGGTTGTGATTGGAAGATTACTTCCATTAGTAACCTGAATATTTTCTATACTAGTATACTTTTGTAGATTATGTAACAAATTAGGGGAGCTAATCATATGGTTGGATGATCCAGAATCAAAAAACCAAGGAGGAGAAATAGTCTTACCTTGGCCTTGAAGTCTAAGGGTAGAAAATGTTGAGATAATCATCTATTGGACCATTTATGGAGTAACAATAGGCTCATTTGTGTTAGCAGTTGTAGATATAGGATCAATAATGTTAGGAACTGGAATAGCAGCTTGAAAATCTTGTACTCGTCGATTTTCTAGACGTGTATGACATTCCATGATAATGTGTCCATTTTGCTTATAATAATTGCAAAATTTCTTACCATAATTGTGGGAAATATGACCAAACTCCTTGCAACTATAGCACCACATTTGTACCTTTCCTCGATTCCTCCCTTGAGTGGCATAAGCAACATTGACAACTTCATATATTTCCCTAGACGTACCTATAATAGCTTGTGTAGTCATTCTCTGTTCCTCGAGCAAGAATTCGCCAAGATATACATCTAAATAAGGAACTAGATTTCTATTCAGTAATATAGCTCTAGCAACTTCAAATTCTGGTCTCAGTTTCAACAAAAACTAATCACGTCTACTAACTTTATGAATTTCTTTAAGGCTATCTAAGGCCTCTTTAGGTACCTTTGTGTAGATAATACCAGAATATTCGGTCCATAGATTAAGAAATCCAGAATAATACTACTCAATGAAGAGATTACCATGGCTGAAGGTACTAATCTCGAGTTCTAGTTGAAATCATCTCGTATATATACTTTAGATAATCTCACATCTCTTTAGCTGTACCAAAAGAGCGTAAATTGTTCACCATATAAACTTCAATAGATCCTAAAATCCAAGAGATAATTTGAGCATTATTTGCCTCTCATTGGCTAATTTCCTTACTATCTCTAGGCATAAGAGAAGACCCATCAATGTGATCCCAAAGCTCATTTCCTTTCAAAAACATTTTGAATTGGAATTCCCATGTCGTATAATTATGTCTTGTAAATTTGATAGCCAAGATTTCTGTAGACATTCTTCCCAAAAAAAAGGTAAGCTTTGATACCATGATAATTTTTAGTAAATGGCTGAATCACCTCTTCTTGAGAATCCTTTTGATTAAATAAGAATTCATGTACAATCCATTTTAGGTAAGAATATATACAATATTCTATTACCTAAATATATAATATTTTGTTTATATATTTTAAGTAAGAATATACAATATTCTATTACCTAAATATACAATATTCTATTTATTTATTTTAGGTAATAATATATACACAGTTAATACACTAATTATGATAAAGTAAATCTTGTAATCTTGTCAATAATCTCTGCCATTAATATTATTTTTTATATTTTAAAGTAACACTTAAAAAAAATTTAGATAAAAATACCCTTATACCTTAAATAATAACATAACTTATCCTTTATA
This sequence comes from Hippophae gyantsensis, assembly GCA_030763125.1. Lineage (NCBI taxonomy): Eukaryota > Viridiplantae > Streptophyta > Magnoliopsida > Rosales > Elaeagnaceae > Hippophae > Hippophae gyantsensis. Next base: position 32,054,485 of record CM061032.1, read on the forward strand.
TTTTATTTTAAAATTTTGGAAAAATATTTAAGCTAAACACCTTCCATAAAAAAATTAAAAAAATAAACACTTTTATATTATTAAGATGTTTAAATTTAATTAACAATATTTATAACTATATGGACTATAATTGATTAAAAAAATTATGATTGTTTTTTATTCTTTATTTACTAGTTATTTTGTAGAATTTTTTTTTCTTTGTTTCACTTTTAATATAATTTAGGTGTGATGGTCCAGTTAGTATATTATTTAAAGTTAAAAACAATAAGAGCTAAATTAACCGTTAAATTGAACTATTCTATTATAAATGTATTATTGATGGTTTTGTTTGGTTCTTCATTCCAAATATCAAATATTATCAATGATTGGATCATTTTACCATCATAAAAATCAATAAAACAAATTTAATTTATTGCTAATAAACATTTTATATTTTATTTATTCCTAATTTTTAGTTTGTATTTTTGCACATTATACTCATATTATACCGTATGAATTAATGAAAAATATTTATGTTTTTTAAATAATTTTCAAACCTAGGTAAACATAGTCATACTTATCTTATTTATGTAAATATTTTGTAATATTCTTTAATTTGTGATATTTTATAATATTTGTAGTATTATTATATTTACTACTTGATTTTGAAATAATACTTGTTTATTAGGCAAGATTGTAATCTTTATATACTTCCTATTTATGAGGTGAATAAACATTTATTTATTCAGTCAAAATTATCTCTTGTTTTTTATTATAATTAACTCATTGTTCTTTGATTCTTATTCTTTGTATTTGGGTTTGTCCCTTTCTTTTTTTATCATTTCATTACTATTGTCTTCTTATATTTCCAAACACTTTGTTGATTTTATTTCCACTACATATTCATCATGATAAAGATCAAGAAGTTTTGACCATGGTCAAGCAAGATAGAGATGGTGAGACTTCTCATGGTTCCAACCAAATTTCTATCTCCATTAAAGATGATTTAATTGGAAGTCAAAGAGATGTCAAGCCCAATGGCTTTAATTACCGAACTTGGAAGAAGATGATTGAGGTTCACCTCTATAGAATTCATAAGGTAGGCTATGTTGATGGTTTAATTACTAAACCATCAATTGAAGCCAACAATTGTTCAAAATGGAAGACTGTGAATGGCTCGACAACCTTTATTCTTTACAAATATGTGATTGAAGATGTTTCATAGATGATTATAGAATGTAATACAGTTGAAGAAATCTGAGAAAGCCTCAAGCAGATCTACTTTAAAGGAATGGATTTTGCCGAGGTTTATGAGTTAAGTACTCAAGCCTTCCATATGACTCCATATGGGAAACCAATTGCCATATATTTTCAAAATTAAAGGAGATTTGGTAAGAAATTGATCAAATGCGTCGCATCCATGTCACATGAAATGCCTAGATAATGTCAAGATCTATAAAGAGAAGTAGGATTTCATGATGTTCATGTTTTTTTTATTATCCTAGATCCAACATTTGAGAATGCAAGGAGCAAATTGCTTCATCAGAGTACTACACCAACCTTGCAGCAAGCCTTTACTTATATTTGCAAAGCTGAGACTCAGAAGTCTAGAACTAGAGCAGTTACTTCAGAAGTTATAGGCATTGTAATAAAATCAAAGCCATCAAATCCCTTAAGCAATCAACTTCCTTCTTCTTTACATCCCTCTCTACAAGGTCCTCCTCCCAGATTCTTCTTAAATCTAAACTATATCTATTACAAGAATCTAGGCCATATCAAAGCAAATTGTTATAGGTTGGTCGTTTTTCCAATAGGCTACTTTGATAGGTCCTAACATCAGGACAACAAATCCAAGGGAAAGGTTGTTGTTCATCTTATTCATGACCAAAAATACTATGCTGTGACAGAACCCAATCAAAATAAATTGTTACTGCATCAATAAGTCGTGATATTAATGGTAAGATTGGATTTGCTATAAAAACTTATAGCTTTATTGGTGGCAATACTTGGATAATTGATTCTAAAGAATCTAACTATATAACCTATGATCTTAGTTTCTTTCTTTTTCTCAATCCACCTTTTATTTTATGAGTTGTGAATGCCAATGGTGATTTTTTCCTATTTTAGTCATAGCATATGCTCATCTCACCCCTTTTATGATACTACATAATGTTCTTTATGTCCCTGATCTTTCCTATTATCTCATATCTGTGCCTTAAATTAACATTTAATCTCAATGTTTTGTAATAGTTTTTCCTTTATATGTGATTTTTTAGGACCCTCTCACTAGGTAAATAATCGACAAGAGTTATCTCAGGGGTCAACTATTTCATTTGGATTCCATATTTGTCAGAATGAAGTAAGAGAAAATGGTCCAAATAGCCTTGATTTAGTCTAGGGTTACTAATAAAGTTAAAGAATTATGGCTATGGAATTGGAGATTTGATTTTGAAAAAAAATATTGCCTAGATCATTTCTCTAATATTTGGTATTAATTAGGATTTTTCCTCAAGGATCCATCAATAGATTCTAGAGCAAAGTAAGATTGAACTTTCCTAACCTAGTTAATTCAACTTCTTCTCTTCATAGGCAAAATGGAGTAGAGAAAAATTTACTATGTGCTCAATTATTTTCAAGGATAAAGATTTAAATCAAAGTACCCACAAAACTTTAACTAACAAAATAGCAGAGTTTGAAAAAAATTTCTTAAAACCATCCTCAATCATAAATTTCATAATCATAGTGAATTTAATCATACTCAAATACATGCTTGATAAGATAATTCAACAACTCAAGAATATAGGAGCTAACACCCCCAAACTTAAACTAAACAATATCCTCATTGTAAATTTAAAAGTGAGACAAATTGAAAAAATGAAAGGAACTTCCCTAGTTTTATGGTGGATCCACATTAATTAGTAATTTTTAGCTCTTTATTACTACAAAATAAATCAACATTAAAATCCAAATTATTCAAATAGTTAATAATAAAATAAAAGAACAAAAGAAAGTTTTATGGGCTGCCTCCTATAAGTGCTTATTTTATAGTCTACATCCAAACTTTTCAATCTTCATCAATTAGGATTTCAAAGAGGAATAAATGCACAATTTCTCTCCACTTGTTCTCCATAATAATGCTTCAATCTTTGACCATTAACTCTGAATATATTCCATACCTTATCCTTCAAGTCTATTGCTCCAAAAGTGGAAACTTTGTCAATTGTATAAGGACTTGTCCATCTTGATCTTAACTTGTCCGAGAAGAGTTTTAGTCATGAATTGAAAAGCAAAACTTATTGTCCTAGAGCAAACTCACATCCAAGAATCTGTTTGTCATGCCACTTCTTTGTTCGTTCTTTGTAGATCTTTGCATTTTCATAAGCATCATTTCAAAACTTATCCATCTCATTCAATTGAAGAAGTCGTTTTTCCCCTACTGCCTTCAAATTAAAATTAAACTTTTTTACAACCCAATAAGCTTTATGCTCTAACTCAACAGAGAGATGACATGCTTTCCAAACACTAATTGATAAGGAGATATCCTGATAGGTGTTTTAAAAGCTGTACGGTATGCCCACAAAGCATTATTAAGCTTCTTTGCCCAATCCTTTCTATTGGTGTTGATCGTCTTCTCGAGGATATTCTTGATTTCTTGATTTGAAATCTTAGCTTGGAAATTAGTTTAAGGATGATAGGCAAGTTCTATCTTGTCTTTCACACCATATTTAGAGAAAAGGTTATCGAACAACTTGTTGCAAAAATGAGTCCATTCCTTACTAATAATAGCTCATGGAGTGCCAAGTCTTGTGAATATGTTCTTATGTAGAAATTTGAGCACTACCTTTGCATCATTTGTTGTTATAGAAATTGCTCCACCCACTTTGACACATAATCAACTGCTAACAAGATATAAACAAAGCCAAAATAAGGATAAAAATAACCCATAAAATCAATTCCCCAAACATCAAATAACTCAACCTCTAAGAGATAGAGGCATTGGAGAAGAGCTATAAGTGTTTACATCCATCTACACTAAGGTTTATATTACAATAATGTCACCTTTTTATAAGGATGCTTGTTATTTTCTGCCATCAATCTTACACTTTAGGAGGAGAAAAACACTTTTTTGGAAGAGAAGTCTTGTGGGATTAAAATTCAACAAATGAAAGATGATGTTTGTGTAATCTTAGGTCCAATAATCGGTCAAAAGAATGCTAGTAATCAATCGCCAGACAATTTGAAAGAAGAAGTATCCAAATGATCGATCGTTCCCTTCCTGACAATGATTGCCAACAGATTAGAGCACAATGTTCAAAATTTAGATGTCCAAGAAGGCCAAGCTCCTCCATCTCTCTTAGATATAGATAACCCTTATCAACCAATCCTTGAGCATTCCAATCTTAAGGTAAGTGGTGTTTCTTCTAACTCAGATAATGGTAATAGTGTGTGTTTTGTCTCTTAGGTCTATCTGTGGTAAACCACCTTATCGATATGAACCAAGTTTAAATGTTAAGTCTAAGTATGTTATAGTTAACTTTATGTCCATCTATCAGTTATCCAAATCACATGCTTCTTTTGTGAATCAAATATCCTCCATATGTCTCCCTAATAAAGTACAGGATGCTCTTAAGGTTCCCAAATGGTCTCAAGCCATATATGAAGAGATAGAGGCATTGGAGAAGAATAATACTTGGGAGTTAGTGCCACCTATACAGGAAAAGAGAGATGTTGGATGTAGATAGGTGTTCATTGTTAAACATAATGTAGATGGTTTAGTAAATAGATAAAAGGAAAGCCTTGTTACAAAGGGATATACTCAAACATATGGAATGGATTACTAGAAGACCTTTTCTCTAGCAGTAAATATCAATACCATTCAAGTGTTAATGTCCCTAATAGCTAATCTAGATTGGCCTTTGCAATAGTTTAATGTAAAGAATGTCTTTTTATATAGAGAGATATCTCAAGAAGTCTTTAGGAATCTACCACCAGGATATGAAGCAAGAACAGGATGAAAATTTGTCTGTAAGTTGAATAAGTTCTTATATGGACTCAAACAATCACCATGAGCTTGGTTTAGAAGATTCTCTCAAGCTATGTGTCATTTTGGGTACAAAAAGAGAAACTCTAACCATACATTGTTTTCTGAAAATGTTATGAAGGTAAATTGACAATCTTGATTATAATGTTAATGATATGATAATTTCTGGTTATGATTTAGAAGAGGTTTAAAGATTAAAATATTTGCTAGCCTCAAAATTTGAGATGAAAGATTTTGGTTCTCTTAAATAGTTTTTGGGGATTGAGGTTGTTAGGGAGAGTTTAGGAATTTTCTATACCAAAGAAAATATGTGCTTGACTTATTGACAGATATAAGAATGCTAGATTGTAGACCCTTTTATACCTCTATTAAGCATAATAATAAACTGGCTGAATAACCTAATCAAACTCTTACAGAGAAGGCTCGTTATCAGAGGTTAGTTAGTAGATTAATCTATCTCTCACATACTTGACCAGATATTGCATATGTAGTTAGTGTTATTAGTCAATTCATGCATAATCCAAGTAAAGTTCACATGGAAGATGTAATATATATTTTGAGGTATTTAAAGTCAAGACCTGGAAAAAGCTTGTGTTTTCAAAGCATAATCATTTGGATAGTAGTGGTTGTACATATGCATATTGGGCAAGTTGTGTTATGGATAAAAAATCCACTTCTGGTTACTTCATTTTTGTGGGTGATAATCTTGTTAATTGGATAAGTAAGAAATAGAAGATTGTGGCCAAATCAAGTGTCGAAGCAAAGTATAGAGGTATGGCTCATGGAGTTTGTAAATTACTTTGGTTGAGAAATTTCCTTTATGATTTGGGATTTAAATCCAAACGAGCTATGAATTTGTATTGTGATAATAAGACTATGATGGATATTACTCACAATCGAGTACAACATTATATAACTAAGTATGTTGAGATTGACATATATTTCATTAAAGAAAAACTTGATACTAAGCTTATCTCTTTTTCTTTTGTCCCCTCGGAAGAATAGTTAGTTAATGTTCTCACTAAGGCAATATCGAGTAAGACATTTTATAACTCACTTGACAAGTTAGACAATCGTGATCTATATGAACCAACTTGAGAAAGAATGTTAGTATAAGTCATATTTACCTTATTTATGTAGATATTTTGTAATATTCTATTATTTGTAATATTATGTGATATTTATAGAATTATTTTATTTACTACTTGCATTAAGAATAGTGGCACGATTTTAATTTTTATATAATTTTTTGTTATGAGGTGAATAAATATTGAGTTATTTCATCAAAATTGTTTATTATTTTTTTGTTATATTTTATTCTTTTAAACTAAAATGTATATTATATAGGAGTAATATTTTCTCTTATAATGAAAAATGAAAATGTTTTTTCAAGCAATAAATTTATATTATTAAATATGTTGTAACTACTATTTCTTTTACCTTGTGATAACATATAACTTAAGTAATGACAAAATATATTTAATTTATAGTGTTTTCTAGTTTATGAAATATTAAGATTTTAATTTCTTCATTCATATAAATAAATTATAATAATTGATTCTAAATCTATAAATTAATTATTTATTAATTATAAAACAAATAATAAAATAAAATGAAATTAAAAATGAATTTGTAAGATCAAATTATAGTACTTAAATGTAGTTCAAATTTGTGATGGGAAGTGTTATATGTCATATTCATAAGAAAATCACACAAAATAAAATGAATTAAATATATTATTAGTGGCTAATTTATCTTGAAGTGTTAAGCATATATTAAATATATTATTAATATTTTATATTATTACAAAAAATTAATTAATATATTAACATTTATGTTAAAATATATATATCATTATCATATTTTTGTAACATATTTTTTAAAATTAAACAAATTATACTTATATTTATATATTTTTATGTTTTTTAACCATGTTTGTATTTTATAACGAATTTTTACCATATTTTTATATTAAAAAATATATTACATTTATACATATTTTTATCCAAATTATACCTACTTTGTATTTTGTTAGCTATATTTATTAGTCAATTTAACATCTAATGGCGTTAGATGTTAAATAGTATTATTATTTAATTCAAATATATAAAACTTTATAAATAATATCTACGTGCCCTTTTCTATTAGCACTGAGATATTTCTCACTTTTCAATTTTATTGGCTTTTGGTCATGTATCGTTTTTGTAATGAAAATGTAATGGGGATAAAAATAGTATTTAGGAATAAAATTTAATGAAAATGATATAATTATTATTATATTTATTTAAACAGTATAATCAAAATAATAGTAAATAAAATAAATTTATAAAATTATAAATGAAATAAAATTAAAAATAAATATTTTTCTTATTATTAAATGAGATGAAATGAAAAATATATATAATAATTGATAATACAAATATGTGAGAAAAATATAACATTTGTGGGAATGAATTACATTTTATTCTAAAATAACACTAAAATAAAACACAAAAATACCCTGAATCATTTTCATTTATATTATTGTTATTGTGAACCAAAGATAACCTATATGTATCTTTATCATTTGATTGTTTTTAAACTTATGATTTAAAATACAAAAAAAAAATGATTTACTACCAAATATCATCGAAAAGCCTTACAAATTTATAATTCAAAAATAATCTTCCTTCGTCCCTACTCTCATGCAACTACTAGCAAAAAAGGAAAAATATACAACAATATCTTATAACAATTATATTCTTATTATTGGGAATTAAAGATAACTAATATGTAACTTGATTGTTTTTAAACTTATGATTTGAAATTAAAAAAAATGATTTATCACCAAAAACAATCGAAAAGCCTTACAAATTTATAATTCAAAAATAACCTTTCTTCATCCCTTACTCTCGTGCAGCTACTATTAAAAAGGAAAAGATATACAACATCTTAGTAACAAATAAATCAATTTTCTTCCAAATTTTTAGGGGATTATTGGTGACAGTAAATTCATAAAATGAAGTTATTAGCGCATGTGATTTAGTGAATTTATTTTCAACATCAAACAAGCATTTATAATTCAAAAGTTAAAAAAAATCAAACAAATTCACTATAATTAATAAAAATTTCATAACCAAAACAATAACTAATCTACCCGTTTCAATCGTAACAAATCCACAGAAATAACCACTCTCACTATTGATGCATGCCATATTGAAAATTATAACTATATCTTTTCTACATGTTACTACCATTGGAGTGGTTATTTTTGTGCATAAAACGGAATTTCAATTAAAAAGTTATGGTAGGTCAAAATTTTCAGTGGAAACATCAACGCATGTCATGTGAATTTTGACTCTCAAATCTTTATTGTTATCTAATTAGATTCTTAATCATCTTCCTCAATTTAAACTTTTGGATAGATTAGATGAATAGCAAAGATTAAACTTGTGAAATTGTATATAAGTCAATAATCTATCAATCTCATATATTTAAAGTTCATTCAATCAATTGTTAGAGATTTCACGGAAAGAATATATTGTAAATAACTGTTAACTTGACAATCCTTTAATAAGTGGATCAAAACTCTTTTCTTATTTATTTTCTTCTTCCATTTTTCTAAAATTCTATAAGAACTTTAAGAGCACAAAGAACACAATTTTTTTTACTTCTATACCACACTCGTGGGACCCCATTTGTAGGCTAAAATTATGTCGTAGGGTGTGCTCCCCACAGGTGCAATTTCTCACTATGATAAGTTTGATGATTTTTCTCGTATGCACTCCAAACCTCCAAACCTAACAGTAGAAAACACAACCATAGCATAAAACACAGAGAGAAATCTACCAAAAGGCCCATAGTGGAGAGTATAAATTTATAGGGATCTAACCGCATGGACGGATACAAAGATGGAGACCAGACAAGAAGGGTATCATCACATGGAGGCTTTGACAAAAGGGACCCATATAAGTATAGAGTCGGTTGATCAATGGACAACAAACCAAACTAGTCGAGCTGATCGAGAGCCCATGCCAACCACACAGCTAGAAGTCTGTACTGACCAGTTAACCAGTCATATTGGAGCATGACCCCCAAGTGACGCATAGTCTAGCTAGTCATTATCGTCCAACCGACCAAGTCTATAAAACCAATTTCTAACTAGTGATCACATATATGGCGGTGGCAGTACCAGCAGTGTTAGCCTCATCATTTCTTTTGGGCTTTTCTCATCGTAATCCTACCACTTTCGTTCATACTTCCAATTCTGTAACCATTCCTATGGGCATTTTGATGCATGATTTTGACACAAGTCTATGCTATAAAGTTGACTCCTTGATCCTATTTTTGACTAAGTCTGTCATCGATGTTGATAACTATGTTTGAAATCCTAGATAAGATTGGTATTATACTTCCTAATGATCATATGGTTCCCTACAATCCTCATCGTGGGGGCATCTTTATTTATGCCGATCAGATTTTTGCTGAAACTTGTTCCCACCTCTGGTGCAGGAGTTCTTATGTAGAGTGGGGACACCTTCTGGACAATTTTCAAACATAGTTATGGAATATTCTAGTCTTTTTTTTCATTCTTTTGGCACCACTATTATTGAATAAGGTTAATCCTTTTTTTTCTTTTCTTTCTTTCGACACCACCCACTATTATTTCTTCAATTTGTTGGCCCACATAGTTGGACCAACAAACTAGACCCTTCATCTGTAAATCCTAAGACTTTAAACTCTCCTCCTACCAGTGGTATGTTGGTGGTGACCCAGAATACACTTGTAACATTTTTTTTATTTTTCTTTGTTCTGATCCTTTAGATTTTATTCGTAGATATGTTTCCACAACATCCTACTTCCTAGAAAAATTCGTCTTTCAATTCCTTTAGATTCATTTCTCAACATTTGATAGACAATCCAAGGAGTCATGCGAGTGGTAGCTACATGCTAAAGAGGAAAGGAATGTGCTAGGAAACAACTTGTCAGGTTGAGATGACTGTGGCAAGTATGGCACCTAGCATTGCCCAAGTTCTGCACCCATATAAGGTGTTACAGTAATAAGGGTCTCGCTAGCTAAGAGTGATTCGTGTGTGTAATGAATACGTAAGTATACGCATCGTAACAAGTAATATAATGATAAGTAAAAATCGTTCCACAGAGATTATTTTATTAGAAATTAATTTTTAAAACTAAAAATAATGAAAATCAATTTTTTTGTGTTTTTATATTTTAAGGTAGCAAAATTAAAATAACTAAAAGTAAATAACAATAATTAATTAAATCAAATTTGGTAACTAAAAAGATATATGAGAAAATATCTAGAAATATTTAATCCCCTAATTTTCTAAACACGCGAATCGCTAAAATCCTCCAAATATAATATCAATTAATTACATGATCAATTGAATTTAACCTAGCATGTATTCCTCTCTCAAGTAAACTACACACCATATAATAATTAATTTAATCACACTCTCATGCCAATTAAATTCCATACTACTCATTAAGTTCATCAATTATGGATCACATACATAATAATCATACATCTCTGCCTAGAAACTATGCATGTTATTTAATCAAGACAAATAATTAAATAATTCTCTCAAATTTTATTTAATTGCCTATATAGATAAATAGTTGGCTAAACAAATAATAACATAAAAATCAAATTAAATAATATAATTAAATTAATATTATAATTTGAAAAAAATATTAGATCATCAGATGGCTAAAATTAGGTTCATAAGATCCCTAGATTAATAAATTAATTACACATAATTGTGTTCATAAAACTCATATTTTTCATAAAGAAAGACATAAAAATGATAAAGAAACTAGTAGAAAAAGAAATACAATCAATATCTTGAATTGTAGTATTAATTTTTTCTTGAATCTCTACCAAAATTGTATTATCTCTTGAATTTTTCTATATTTTTCTCTCTTTTTAGCTCCAAAATTATGCTAATGGAGACAGATTAGGGTTTATAGAGTGATTAAGGGCTAAAATAAAGCTCAGGTGCGATCTGGACCATCCGATCAGCTTTAGATCAAGGGCTATGATCAAAACAAACAAAACTGACAATTTTAGCCAATCATAGCGCGACACATGGCATCAAAATTCATTCGGCGAATTAGGGAGCGACGTGTAGCAGGGGAGACCGGTCAGAGTCAACACTGTCTGAGCCAGCAACACGTGGCGTGACCTGATTTACGGGAATGAATGGTATGGAGAACGGGTGGAACGCATAGAGTAATGACGTGGTTACACGTGGCATGGCACGTTGACCAATTTCTGAACTTGGATTGAACGTCGTGCATCATAATTTTTGAACTTGGTTTAAAGCTACTATTGAGGACTTTTGTAATAAGGCCTTAGCCTACATTCAACCTTTGGAAGCTATTATGAGACTTTCCAAACAAGAAAATGATAGTGTCATTGACTTACTAGATCAAGCTCAAGAAGAAAAGCGATGACTAAGTCATACCTTAGAAAGGATCAATGCAACCTATAAGGCCAATGAAAAACCTTGGAAGCTATTGTGGTGATGAAGAGACAGTTGGAGGGAAGCTTGTCTTAAGGGCTATCTTGGGTCAAGAACTTGAAAGTTAAGGGTTAGATATTGGTGTCTCAACTTGAGGTTTTTGCTAAGAATGTCATTAATGGATATCTTGACTCTAAGAAATTTGCAACTTTCATTGATGTGTCTTAATTTCATGAGTTTAAGTCTGGTAGGAAAAAAAGTCTAGAAAGTGCATCTGAGACTTGTCCTCTCACTTCATCATCTACTAAACTTCTCAAGAGTAATAATTAAGCACAATGGGTATGATGATGGCTTAGACGTCGAGGAGGGTAAGATTCCAATTGAGGTGGTACCTTAGGCTCTCATATAAGTTGAGAATAGTATAGATCCATATCCCCGATCAACTTGTTAGAATCAAGAGGTGAACCCCATTACTATGGTAATCCTAAATGATGTCAAGGAAGTTGATTCTATTGTTGTAAATTTGCAAGTCCTCTTGGGACAATGGAACATTTATTTTTGTTGTTCAATGAGAATATGGCTATCGCTCTCGAATATTATGTGATAGGAAACCTCGAGATTGTATAGATTGATGTGATGTAGTTTTGGCCCTATGGTGTAACAAGTGAAGATGCACTATTATGGGATCCATGGAAAATAATGGTGACCTGGATTACAAGGTTGGATGGACATAATCTTGGCAGTCAAATCTTGATATATGTCATCTATCATATAGGATAGTGCAACCTATTTGATAGAACACTATCCTATCCAGTGTGGCTTGGTAGGCAACATCCTAAGCTACACTCCTGTAGGGGATGTGACTTTTACTATGCAACCAAAAAGGTGGTGCTCAACACGTTTTACTATGAAATGATATATTAGGTTATAAGGGGATGATGTGGCCTTGAGGGTGGAAAGCTATCCTTCCAAGCTCTGCTTGGAGATGCATTATGGAATATTTTGATTGAAATGTTGAAGTGTAAATTACGTAGCCTGTGAAGTGGTAGTAATGAAGCAATCATAGCATGTAGGGAAAAAATCTAAACTAAAAGACGTCATTGTACATCATATAGGAAGTCTAAAGTAGCAACCTATAGGGTGGCCTGTTCAACTATAAGTGGCATATCGCGCTCCGGGCATTGGAAAATATCGTAAGGAGTCATTGTTGAAGAAAAATGGTTCTAGATCTTATTACTCGAGAAGATGCTCCATAATGATCAAGAGTATATTCTTCATTATGTTAAAGTGGATATATAGTTCCATTCCTTGAAGTTTTCCATATGCTCTAAGGGATATTTAGTACTGCAACTCAAGATTGAAAAGAATTCATTCTCTTATTTTCCATTCAAAGATACTACATATTTATATACAAAGCTAGGGACACTATTTGGGACACTATTAGTGATAGACACCTAATACACAACTAAGACACCTATTATACAACTCAACTAGTGATAGACACCTAATACACAACTAATATATCTAACACTCCCCCTCAAGTTGGAGCTCAAATATTAATCATGCCCAACTTGTTACAAAGATAATCAACCTGAACCCTATTTAAAGCTTTCGTGAAGATATTTCCTAGTTTTTTTCAAGTCTTCACATATCCTGTAGAAATCAAACCTTGCTAAATTTTCTCACGAACAAAATAACAATCAATTTCAATGTGTTTAGTTCGCTCATGAAACATAGGATTAGAAGCAATATGAAGAGCAGCTTGGTTATCACACCACAATTTTGCTAGTACTAAATTTTTAAGACCTACTTCATTCAAGAGCTGATATATCCACATTATCTCAGACGCAGATTGTGTCATAGCCCTATATTCTGACTCTACACTCAATCGTGACACAACATTCTACTTCTATCTTTTCCATGAGACCAAATTTCCTCCAATGAAAATATAATAGCCTGATGTGAATCTTCTATCCACTTTAGAACCTACCCAATCTGCATTTGAAAAACATTTAATATGAGTGTGTCCATGATTTGCATACAAGATACCACGTCTAGGTGCTCCTTTCAAGTAACACAAAATTTGCTCTAACGCTGCCCAATGATGAACTGTTGGGGATGACATAAATTGGCTAACAATATTGACTGAATATGTAATATTTGGATGAGTCACGGTAAGGTAATTCAGCTTTCCAACCAACCTTCGATATCCCTCATAATCTTTAAAGAGTTCCTCATCTCCTATAAGGTGGATCTTCGGAGTTATTGGAGCACTATAAGGCTTTACTCCCAATTTTCTTGTCTCAATTAATAAGTCCAGGATATATTTTCTCTAAGATAGAAAGATATATTTTTTACTCCTTGTGATTTCAACACCCAAGAAATACTTTAGCATCCCCAAATCCTTCGTGTGAAACTGAGTATGTAGGAAAAACTTAAGAGATGAAATTCCCTTAGTACCATTTCCAGTAATAACAATGTCATCTACATACACAACTAAAAGAATGATACCAGCTTCTGATTATTTGTAGAACACATAATGGTAAGACTTGTTTTTCATCATACCAAACGTTTCTAAAACTTGACTAAATTTTCCAAACCAAGCACAAGGACTATGTTTCAAACCATACAAAGATTTACGGAGACGACAAACTTGACTAGACTCTCCCTGAGCAACAAAACTAGGAGGTTGCTCCATAAAAACCTCCTCTTGAAGATCACCATGAAGAAAAGCATTCTTGATATCTAGTTGATGCAGAGGCTAATGGTGAGTAGGTGCCATAGAAATAAACAACTGAACATAGGTCAATTTAGCAACAGGAGAGAAAGTGTCAGAATAGTCCACTATATAGGCTTGAGTATATCCCTTAGCAACAAGACGGGCCTTTAATCGAGCAACTGACCCATCTGGATTAAACCTTAATTATGAACACCCATTTGCATCTGATATCCCGTTTCCCCGAAGGTAAATCAACCAAGTCCCAAGTCCCAAGTACCAAGTACCATTATCATCCAAGGATTCATTTCCTCTATCATTGCATGATGCTAACTAGGATGAGATATGGCTTCGTGAACAATTTTAGGGATAGAAATAGAATCAAGAGAGGCAATAAAAGAGCAAGAGGAAGATGATAAGTAGTTATAAGAAACAAAAGAAGAAATAGGATAAGTATATTGATGTTTACCTTTGCGTAATGCAATAGGAAAATCATCATTCAGGATAGGATCTGATGACGAAGGAGTAGGTGCAGGACATGAATCAGAAGACCTATGTTTGGAGTAGACTTGAGTAATAGGAGGCCTGATAGGAACTGGATCTGAGACAGGTTCAAATGATGTGATATAATAGATTAACAAATCATCATCCTCCCTCTAACGTGCAGGAGGAGAAGAAGATGAAAAGTAGGGTGTGTCTTCCATGAAAGTAACATCAATTGAGACAAGATATTTGTTAAGACTAGGACAATAACATCTATAACCTTTCTGAAGACGAGAATATCCAAGGAAGATACACTTTAAAGACTTGGGATCTAATTTAGTAACATATCGACGGACATCGTGAACAAAACAAGTGCTATCAAATATTCTAGGGTTAATCAGAAATAATGACTTATTAGGGAACAAGATTTTGTAAGGAATCTCACCATAAAGAATAGATGAGGGCATACGATTAATAAGAAAACATGCTATTGAAACTACATCGGCCCAAAAAGGTTTAGAAACATTCATTTGAAATAATAAGACACGTGTAGTTTCAAGAAAATATCTGTTCTTACGTTTTGCCACTCCATTTTGAGATGGAGTATCAACACACGAAGTTTCATGAAGCATGCCATTTTGAACCATATAAGATTGAAACAAAGATGATGTATATTCTTTGGCATTATCACCTCTCAAAGTATGAATTGAAACATTAAATTGAGTTTTAATCTCAGCATAAAATATGCAAAAAATAGAAAACAATTCAGAACGACTCTTCATTAAATATAACCAAGTTACACAAGAATAATCATCCACAAAAGTAACAAAATACTTAAATCCAGGTTTAGAAAAAATAGGACAAGGATCCCAAACATCAGAATGAACTAATTCAAAAGGAACACTAGCATGTTTATTAACTCTTGGATTTGAACTAAGATGATGGTGTTTTGAAAATTGACAAGACTCACAATCTAATGAAGACACCTTACTAAACAAAGGAAAAAGTTTCTTAAGTAAAGGAAGAGATGGATGACTCAGTCTACAATGTGCCTCGAAAGGAGAGGTTACACCAGAGCAAGCAACAAATTTCAGTATTGGTGTGTTAAGAATATATAGGCCTCCAAACTCATGTCCTTTACTAATAGTCTTCTTCGTCATAAGATCCTGAAATAAGAAATGATTAGGAAAAAATGAGATGTAATAGTTAAGATTGGGAGTAAGCTAACTTACAGAGATCAAATTAAAGGATAAGCTAGGTAAATATAAGACAGACGATAAATAAAGCAAAGGAGTGGGAATAATTTGCCAGACCCAAGAACAGGAGATGGTGGCCCATCAGCTAAGGTAACAGTAGAGGTGGAAGTGTATGACTGAAGAGTAGAAAAAAGACTAGAATTACCTATCGTATGATCTGTGGTACCAAAATCAATAACACATTTGGAAGATGAGGAAAGAAGACACACATTTGGTTTACCTGAATCAATAATAGCAGTGATAGAAGGTGATGAAGACTTTAGTGATTCTTGATACTGTGAGAACTTGGTAAATTCATCTACAGAGATAAGAATCAATTTTTTAGAAGTATCATAAGTGAATACAATATGGGCCAAGTGACCTTTTTGATTCTTATACTGAAGCTTTATGCAGTCACGTTTCGTATGTCTTGGTTGCGACAATAATAACACACAATACCTCATAGGTCCTGTGGTCGAGTTTCAAATCCTTGTGAGGCACCTCCTTTATTTCCACTCATATAAGTTGACCAACCAGGCTAATAATTATTATTTTGTCTGACCAAAACACCATTTAATTGAGTAGGTGGAGGTGGAGTGCCTTCTGTACGAAGTACCCGACTAAATACTTCTTGTAAAGAGGAGATCTGAGAACGAGAAAGAACCTGTGATTTAATAGTCTCAAAATTAGAGGGAAGATCGACAAGAAAACTCATGACTGCCATTTGTTCCCGTTGGCTTTGCTGAACCTTCACATTAGGGCTAAAATACATCATACTATTGAGCTCCTCATAAGTCTTTTTAAATTCCATAAAATAATTCGTGAGGGACTAATCTTGTTTGTCTGCACGGTAAAATGCTTTGCATACCTCATACATGCGAGAAAGGTTTCCTTTACCAGAATATAAGAAATCTAAATAATCCATCAATTCCTTAACGAATTCACAATGATTGATCAAGCCAATTACATCACTCTCAATTCTGAATCTGTAGAAATAGGCGGGCATCTTCTCTAAGCCATGTCTACTTTGAATCATCTTTAGGAGGATCATTAGTCAAATGAGTATCTTTGTCGATACTTCTCAAATAAATTCGAATGGTCTTGCTCCAAGCCAAATAATTCGATCCATTGAGCTTATGGTCCGTGATTTTAGACATCACAGGCACCATATCCATCACAACATTCAATCTCTTTTCAACCATAACTCCTACAAACTACAAGGTAGCGAACAAGCCAACAAACAAAATCCAACAAGGGTAGCGACCAAACACGTAGCGAACAAGAACACAAAATTGGCCAAAAAACCCAAATTGGAAGTACCCAAACTTGAACAATCACAAAACGATGAGTGCCAAACCACCACAGATGATGCATGATAATGCTGGAGAGCAACATGAGGACGATTGGAGAATTTGGCCGGTCGGTGGTTGGGCTTCCTCCTTGTGCTGGTGGTGAGAATAAATTTGCACTCCAAAAGGATGTTCCAAGTTGGAACCTAAAAATGCACTAAACCCTAATTTGTGTTTACCCAAAATCAAACCCTAATTTGAACGAAAAAAAATCCCAATTTCGTAACGAAAATGCTCTGATACCATGTAACTTAAGATTGAAAAGAATTCATTCTCTTATTTTCCATTCAAAGATACTACATATTTATATACAAAGCTAGGGACACTATTTGAGACACTATTAGTGATAAACACCTAATACACAACTAAGACACCTAATATACAAATCAATAAGTGATAGACACTTAATACACAACTAATATATCTAACAAGTACCATCATAGATGCCTATATTGGGCATCTTAAACTTGTAGAAGAGTGGAGTAACCATGACTTCTAGTGTGAAATGGAACTTGATCAAGATAGTTAAGTATTGGGGTCTACATTGGTTCAACCTTTGTTTTATTTCTTGCATTTGCATAATAAGTCAGTCCATCATTGGAATAAAACCATCGATACATTCTCTTAGAAATTCTCCATTGGATAGCCATTGGTCGTTGAGGTTGTATGTTTAACCATAATTTATATGGACAAAGCAATCTTATCTATAATACTTGATATGCTTGCACTGACCATGTTGGAAAAAAACCATTAGGGTTGGCCCAAATTGGTCCAAGATAAGTGGATGAAGATATGATTTTTAGGCATCCATGGAAGGATGACTTTATAGTTTATGGAAAGACTTTATCTAACTGGATTGGAGGTTTAGTTCCTATAATGATACGTTACATTGTCAATCAAACCTTGTTTAGATAAAGGTTAAACCATGTACACTGTAGGAATTGGAAGTTGCTAAAAGGATGTTCTTAGTTACAAAAGTAGCTCGGGAGCCTATGGCTTTGGGAGGCATTGTAGGATGGCCAGGAATGTTATCTTCATCATGTTGATACAGGTATTGGTATCTAATTAGGTTCCTTGTCTATGAGCCAATTAAGCTTATTATAGGCAAAGTAGTATAGATGTGGCCTCTACCATTTAGGCAAGCTACGAGAGCCTTATAATTCTCATTCGAGTGTTGGAATTTATTAATTATTTAGTTCTTTTTGGAAGAACATGTAGTGTCTTTTTAAAAATTCATTAAATGATGGTATTTTTGATAATTTTCAATTCACATATGAAAATAGGTGTATAGAAATGGTTAGACATTAAGATTGAGGACTCCAATTCATTACCTATTCTAGTTACGAGGAACAAATTTTACTTTTTCAAGAACCAGATTGAAAGATGGTGAATTGGAGTCAAACTTGTTTTATGTTTTTCAAGCAAACTAGACCAGCTTTTTATCCAATTTCTACACATTATGAAACTTTTTGGCACCCACTCATCCCTTAGGTTGTTCATATAGTATATTTTTAAGCCTAATTTGAGTTGAAATGGGATTTGCTTGATCCAATAGTTAAGATTAAAAGTTGGTGCTAAAAAAGCCAGATTTGAGTATTGACTAATGTCTTAATCAATCTAGACCCTTTCTCGATCATTCTAACCATTATGATTTCCAACCTAAGAGCTCTCAATCGATCCTTAATCAGAGCTTGATCAATCGACCAAGTGCTCGATCGATCTTAGAAGAAAGCTTGATCAATCAATCTAGTGCTCAATCGACCAAGTCCTATTTGGATCAAATAAGCCTTGATTGCCATTCTTGCCCCAAATCTTCGATCAATCTTGATCGAAGCTCGATCAATTAAATGCCCTATTTTTTCTTTAAATACATATTTTTGACCATTTTTGCTGATTGAGTCCCATCATGCTTGTATAACATAAAATAAGCAAATAAAACATATAAAGAACAATAATTTATTATAAATACATGAGAATTGATGCAAAAATGTGTGTAAAAAATGAAATTGATCATCCAGCAGAGAAGCCTCACTTGCTAGAAGTACCGATAATGGAGCCTCATTTTGTCTGGAGTGACTCGATGCACATATATTCAACTCGTTGAATGAGGGATTACATATTATGATCTTTTATGACCTCTATTGGGACTAGTGTCTCGAAATATATAGATTTATTTGTTGTTTTCTTGGTTGAAGCAAATGAGGCCGGTCTTATAAAGACTGTGTACAATTCTAGTTGTTATGCTAGCCTATTTCTAAAGACCGTGGAACTTTTTTAGATGAAAATTTGGAGAACACTTATGAATATTATACTTAAAGATTTAATTTTTCAACTTGGCAGAACACACTCATTTCCCACATACAATGCCAAATGTTGATATCGATTTTTTTCAACACTTAGTTAGAGCTGCTCTCCATGGATCTACGAGATAGAGAAACTTGTTAGGACCTCGAATCACAAAAAAGAGATCAAGATTTCATTATGTGATGACTAGGAAAGAGAGTGTTTGTTGGTACTCGTAGATATTAAATCTTGTGTGAATGTGTACAATGCTAAATATATGTAAAAGTACAAGTAACCTGATACCTATCACTTACCTATGTAAATAAACTTGTTGTAGCATCATAGTTATTTGTTTATAATTATCTCTTTTGAACAATTAGGGGATAATTGCTCTTCATGGATATACATGACAGAGAAAACTCATTAGGACCTCGGACCATTATGGGGGTGGTAGCCTTTAAACCTATGATGTTTAAGTTAGTAATAAAATTGTGGAAGAAAGAGGTTATGAAGATCTCTTTTTGTAATGACTAGGAAAGAGAGTATTTATGGCTACTCTTGGATCTCAAGTCATGTGTGAATATGTATAATGGTGAATATATATAGGGAGTATAAGTAGCCTGATATCTATCACTTCTACATGTAATAATACTTGTTATAGCATCGTAATTATCTCTTTTGAAAAATTAAGGAATAATTATTCATTATTTATCATTTTATTGATATTATCCAATAATCTTAATAATTAATTAATGCTTACCAAGTTGGCTAGTAAGTTTTACTAGGCTTATAAAGTTTTCTAGAAACTACTCATTATTTATAATGTGACATGTAATAAATTACACCTAATACCTTTTATTAATTATGTAAGGTAGCTTCAAGAAAAACAACTTTACAAAACCTTGTTGCACCATAATTGACATTAACCAAGAAACCAGCTTACACATGAAGCATCAAAATTAATCTTAATAGCTCCTAAGGGAAGAGGTTGCTAATTTGAAGGAACTGTGGTAGTAATTTCGGTAATACTTTCAAACACAACCTCTTTTTGATTATCGCCCAAAAAATTTAAGTCGATCCAAAAGCATTCTTGATTTTATAGTATTTTTAATAAAGCTGAACAATCACAATGTGCTACCATTAATTCCATCTAATTACAAACCTATTTGTGAACATTCTGGTAAAGTAATTAATTTGCATAATAATAGATATATCTTAATATATAAAAGTCTCTTAACTTTTCAATAAAGCATTATAAATCTACTAAGTATTAAAAGTATATCAAAAGTCTAAAACTTTAAAAAAAAAGTCAAAAATAGAATACGTAAACACATATGTGCGTATTTTTTTAAAATTGTTATATGTTCTCTAAATCAATTGTTACTCAAAAATATGAACTTGAATATTTTGAACACATAACAATTGATTTAAAAAATATATAACAACTAAAAAAAGAACACAGGGTTGTCCAAGTCTGTGTTTGGATTTCATATGTATGCCTATATAGTGAAAATTTAAAATTTTCTTATGACTACTTGGCTCAATACACAAAGAACCTCATTTGTATGACAATTGTAAGCAAAGTTTTTTCTTAAATATTTCAACAAACACCTAATGTGCACTAAATAAAATAAACAAATCTCATCTACTTAATTACTAGAGATGAAGAGGATTACCTTTACCTAAAGAGATTGTCAAATCTCTTGAGTAGAGGGAAGTCGGTTCACCTTCTAGATCTCTTGGAAACCACATTTCTTTCGGGAGCACCTATTGGTTCACCTTGAACCTAAACAACAAACTACCACACCTCTTAGATAGATGGATGTAGACTTCAAGGCTTAGATCCAAAAACCTAGCAAGAAGAGATGAGAGAAGAGGCCTTCGATCTAGGGTTGAACCACCTAGGTTTTTCCCTTAAGCAAGTCTTTCCAAGTTTTCGCCTAGGAAAAGAAAAAATGTGGCTACTGAAAATGACAGATTTTGGCTAGGGTTAGAGAAAAGCTCAACTGTCACCAATTTTCCTTAATTATGCCTCCTTAAATAGATAAGGGTTAGGGCAAATCTTTGTGTAAGGTTTGAATCAATTACACAAATGCCACTAGCCTTGTTTAGCCATCCTATGCTCTCTTTAATCTTAACTTGTGATTGGTTTAAAAAATTAATTTATGAACAAATAATATTATTCATATTATTCTATTATACAATGTCTCTATTATTCTAATAATGCATTCAAACATTATACCAAATAATATTTGCATAACTTCACAAATTTATTTATGGTCTAAGCATGTCATATTATGACATTTTATTTTAGCATTTCATCTCATGTATTTTATCTTATACATCATCATGAAATGTAAAATACTCTTTGTTTCTCTTCAGTTGGTGTGACCATACAGAGGATCTATATCATCTTGACAATAACATAAAACTTTATATTATTGACTATAAGAGGTTTTATCATTACATTATAGTTTTCCAAATGACATACTAACAATTTACTCGATCCCCTAATTTTGTGTCTATCCTTGTTACATGATATCATGAATAATATGAAAAATAGGATCGCGTCACTTTTGTATTATATTCATTTTCTTGGTCTTTCAAGTGAATTATAATTATAACTACATTGGTTATATTGCATGCGATATAATTCCACTTTACCAAGAGGCCAAGTAATATCATAACTCAAAATCGAGGGACAATGATAATATTAACATATAGATTTCTCCCGCACAAGTTGTACACAACGAATTACTATTTCATTCCTATCATAAGATAGTATTTAAATAGCAATCACATTATATAAATCTCATGTGAAAAACCTACACATCTCATATCTAAGATTTTAAAGACATAATGGAAACATTAATGACACAAAATACAATCCATATAATGTTCCATCTAGTTAGGTCATGTTCAATATATAAAATACACATTTTATATACTCATGTCATTAAATGATAATCCTTTATCAACATTTATAGAACTACAATATACTTTTAATCGATATGAAAATCTTTCACGGTAATTAATGTTTCTCCTTAATTACCACAATTGTGAACATATTTAGGATTACATGTTTCTCATTTTAAGAGTTCTATGGTTCAAGACCAAGTGCATTTTCTTAAACACTTCCAAAATATAACATGTTTATCTCAAGGAACAAGAATAAATAATATTCAAAATCATGAACAATACATAAATCTTTATCAAAAAGAATAACTTTTAAAACACATATCCTTCAGTCTCCCACTTGTTTTTAAAGTTTCTCATATACATAACAAATGCATAAACTCTAAAACTAGAATTCTCTTTTAGTCTTCAAGCCATTCCTCATGGTCTTGTAGACCAATGAACTCGAAATGAATTTTGCTTTTGGTTTGCGATAAGGGTTTAGATAAAGGATCGGTTGTGTTACTGTTGGTGTCAACCCATAACAATGAAATTTTGCCTTCTTCGATGAAGTCACAAGTTACAAAGTACTTTCTATCCATGTACTTTGTCTTGTGATGTGACTTTTGGATCCTTAATTTGCGAAATAGATGCACTATTATCACAAAATAGCTCCAAGGGACCTTTACTAGATGAAACGATGCCCAGTTCCTCAAGGAACTTCTTTATCTAGACTCCATCTTTGCTTGCCTCTATGGCTACCATGACTTCTACTACGGTGGTTGAGTTAGTCGTAGTTGATTGCTTCTAACTACGCCAGTTCACAACTCTACCATTTAGAAGAAAGACGTACCCAGACTGAGATCTTCTGTCGTCTGGGTCTATCATAAAACTAGCATCAGTGTAGCTCTTTATAATGAGCTCTTTTTGACCACCATAGACAAGAAATTTGTTCTTGGTCCTTTTCAAATACCTAAGAATATTCTTTACTGTAGTCCAATGATCAGGACCAAGTGAAGCTTGATGACGACTTGTCATGCTCAGAGCATACGCGACATCAGGTCTCATGTTAGTCATAGCATACATGATGGAGCCTATGGCTGAGGCATAGGGAAAATTCTTCATGTATTCAATGTCTTTGTATGTTAGGGCACACTACGAGTTGTTAAGTTACATAAACACACTCATTGGTACATTTCCTTTCTTGGAATTTTCCATATGTAACCTTTCCAAGACTTTGTCAATATACACATTCTAACTTAGACCAATAAGCCTACGAGACCTATCTCTATATATCTTAATCCCTAAGACATATTGAGCCTCTCCTATGTCTTTCATTGAAAAGATTGCTTTCAATGATTTCTTCGTTTGCTTCATCAAAGATTTTTTTACCAATTAGAAATATGTAATCGACATATAAGACCAAGAACATAATATGGCTCCCATTTAACTTCTTGTATACACAAGGTTCTTCCTTGCTTGGAATGAATCCAATGGTTTTAACCTCTTCATCAAAGCGCTTGTTCCAACTCCTTGATGCTTACTTCAAGCCATAAATGGCTCTCTGAAGCTTGCATACGTTGCCGCTATTTTTTGGATCTTCAAAACCTTGAGGTTGTACCATGTATACACCCTCATCCAACTTTCCGTTTAGGAAAGTTGTTTTGACATCCCATTGCCATATTTCATAATCATGAAATGCAGCAATAGTTAGCATAATCCGAATAGATTTAAACATAGCAACTAGTGAAAAGGTTTCATCATAGTCAATCCCTTGGATTTGACTAAAACCTTTTGCTATAAGTCTTGCCTTGTAGGTTGTCATGTTACCATTCATGTCCATCTTTATCTTGAAAACCCATTTGTTTCGAATAGATTTTGATCCTTTAGGAAGATCTACCAAGTTCTGTACTTGGTTGTCATATAGGGATTGTATTTCAGATCCCATGGCTTCCTACCATGCTTTGGAGTCTTTTCTTTCCATTGCTTCTTTGTAGGTCAAGGGGTCACCGGTATCCATTACCAAGACCTCATGAAGACCCATGTAAAATTCGGGTCTTCTCTTTTCCCTTGTTAATCTTCTAAGCTTTCTTTGTTCTTGTGACTCATTTTAAGCTTCCTGAACTTCTTCCACAATTTCTTACGGAATAGATTCATGCTCAATTTGAGTTAGACGAACACTAGGTGGAGAAGTCTGAGTCTCTTCAACAATTCTTTGTGAAGTTTAACTAATTGTACTCCCACTGATTAAAGGAGATTTGTGTGGTATTTCACGATCACCTTGAATGTCTTCATTCATCTCATAATCACTTGCTATTAGGTCCTCTTTAGTTTCCTCAAGTATTACCCTACTCCTACTACTTTTGATTCTTTCAAGAAACTCCTTCTCTAAGAATACTACACCCTTCTTAACGAATATAGTATTTGTTGACTTGTGCCAAAAGTTATACCCTTTTGTTTCTCTTGGGTATCCAATGAAGAAGCACTTATCCACTTTGGGTTCAAGTTTTGTTGACATCATACACTTGACATATGCCTCACAATCCCAAACTTTAAGGAAAGATATATTGGGTGGTTTGTCCATCCATAACTCATGTGGAGTTTTCTCAACGGATTTTGATGGAATGATGTTTAGTATGTGAGCTGCAGTTTGGAGTGCATGACCCTAAAAATATAAAGGCAGTTCCGTTTGACACATAATTGAATGAACCATATCAAGCAAGGTTCGATTTATCCTCTCGGAAACACCATTCCATTATGGTGTCCCGGGTGGAGTGAGTTATGGTATGATGCCACACTCATTCAAGTATGTGTTAAACTCATTGCTCAAGTATTCTCCTCCATGATCAGTTCGTAGAGCCTTAATTCTCTTGTCAAGTTGGTTCTCTACTTCATTCTTGTATTCTTTGAATTTCTCAAAAGAATCACTCTTGTTCTTCATAAGATACACATAGCCATATCGACTATAATCATCTATGAAGGTAATGAAGTATCTATGACCATCTCTTGTACTCGTACTCATTAGAACACATACATTAGAATGTATCAATTCCAATAAGCCACTCCCGCTTTCACCTTTCTTCTTGAATGGTGATTTGGTCATCTTTCCAGTTAAACAAGATTCACATGTTTCAATTTCTTCACCATTAAGCTAATCTAGAATATTTACTTGCTGCAATTTCTTTATGCATTTCTCGTTTATGTGACTAAGGGGATAGTGCCACAAAAGTGTCTCATTTGTATGATACATCCTGAGTCTCTTGTTACTGATATTTAATACATGTTTATCCTCATCTAAATTAAGCAAATATAATCCATTTGAAATGATAGCATTTGCATAAAATAGATCATCCTTCTTAATAACCATACGTGAGTTATCTATTACAAAACAAAAGCCTTCTGCATCCAAGCATGATACAGAAATAATGTTTCAAAATACAAAAGGAACATGATAAACATCCTTTAAACTTAAACATAAAAAATGAATATTAGTGGTGCCAACAGCGACCGCAAGGACACTTGCACCATTTCCAACTTTCAACACAACTTCACCTTTCGAGAGAGGTCTCCTATCCTTTAATGCCTGCACATTAGAGACTAAGTGAGCGCATGATCTGGTATCCATTACCCAATCTTGGATAGTTTTGGCTAAATTTAAATTTAATTCAATAACAAGTATACCTTTAGGGCACCTGCGTTCAACCTTGCCTTCATCCAAGTCACGCTTATACTTGAGGAAATTCATTTTGAAATTTCCCTTCTCGTGGCAATAGAAGCACTCTATGTTGAAGTTAGGATCATTTCCTTTCTTACTTCCCTTGGAGGTGCTCGTATGACCCCCTCTACTCTTATCGTTGAGCGAGGAATGCCTTACTTGTCTTGCTCTTTGCCTTGCCTTTATTCTTGGCAATCTTCTTGCTATTTGGTGCGATGTCAAGGATAGATTTCTCTTTTGTCTTTCCCATGTCAACCTCAATAGTCTTGAGCGTATTGTGGAGCTCATTTAATGTCATCTTATTTTCACACATGTGATAATGTATGATAAAATCCTTGTAGGAATATGGACGAAACCCAAGAATGATATCCTCAACAATGTCCTCGGGTATTAAGGAATTCAATTTCTCCAATTTCTCCAGATAACCCTGTACTTTGAGACATTGAGACAGATTCACCCGCCATCATCTTGCACCTTGTGAGTGTGATGGTAGTCTTATAGCGCTACTTACAAGCACTATTAGTGAACATCTTTTCCAATTGTGCTACAATTTCCTTGGCTGGAGTATCAAGAAACTTTTGTTGCAACTGATCACCAATAGTGGCCAAGATCAATGTCTGCACAACTCGCTGCTAATCTTTCCATTTCTTTTGTCCCTCCTTTTCTACATCCATTGGCTTGCCTTTTTCTTTCTCTTCTGGAAACTGCCATCTAGAATGTGTGTGAGATCCTCTAAGCGCAACACAATGTTCAGTTTGAGGATCCAATTGGAATAGTTTGACCCATCATTAGCAAAGGGTGTTTTTCGACCATAGAACTAGAAAATTAGGAAGTGTAGACATAACTACAAAATTCATTTAGGGATATATCAGTGTTCATGTATTTAAAATTTGTACAAATAAAAAATTAAAGTTTGTGCATTTTGTTAGTCACACAAGACCCTTTTCAAATAAATAGACTTATTTAAAATATTTGTTCAAGTATGTATCATTTACCAATCATAACCTTTAAGTAAAACTTAACTTTATGACTCTTGTCGTTTTCATTAAGAAAGAATAATCCAATTTCTTAATAAAACTCTCTTTCCCAAAACCCAAGCCTAGATCTTGGTGATTTGTATAAGAAAACACATTTTATTGGTCAATAAGTATGAATTAGTCATTCCCACATAATGAGTAAGAATATGTGCCACACACAACTCCCACTCACTTATGGCTTAACAACGAATTCATGCAAGTTCCACAATTTCTAGTAATTTAGTTCACACTCATGCTTATTCCTAGTTACTAGCTTAAAGTGGATAAAATGAGAAGGAAAGATACTCTTAAATTTTTCATGGACATAGCAAATATATGATGACTGATAATTTTGGCAATTTTGGTAGGTCATGCATTCATACAATAATACCTTATCCTAACCATTAAAATTATCTTATATATTCTTAAGCTTTGTGGGTTGTATGACTCCCGCTTGCATTCTTGTAGCTCTATCAATCACCTTCATAAAAGATATAATTCTAAGCTACAAGCAACCACCCAATTCTCATTCTATCTTTAAAACTATGCTAAAATAAAATGAAAATTACATTTAGAATTACCCAATCCTAAATCCTATATGGCATGCAAGCCATGAATTAATACATGAATGGCAACCTAACATTTTTACCATAATTTAATTATTCTAATTAATTTTCAGTGGCACCTTAGGCCTCATTACAAACATTCATGCACATCATTCATTACAACACAAGGCATTGATAATCTTGAGCCATACTAATCCACAAATCTCCTGTATAGCAAAATTAGTATACATATGCAATCTTGTTACACTATTCAATCTTATTTAGTTAAGCCTATATCTCTCAAGTTTTCAATCCATCTAAATCATTTTAAATCCCAAAAATGATTTCTATTTTTAATATTCATATACCCCATTTCAAATTTTTGAAACTTATATGAAACTCTTAGAAAACATAAAATTATTTCTTAATTGTCATTATACCTAATTAAAATTAACATTCCCATAGGTAAAATAATCTTAACTGCTTATCACTTTTAAAATATTTGGATGAGCTCCTTTTACAATAGATTTTACAAAAACAATTTCTTTTGCAAAAATTAATTTTTATTGTGGTGAGACCAAAAAATGGTTCACTGTCCAGTTTTGGTTTGCTGTGCACTAGTCATTGTTCCCTCTACTCAAGAGTTTTTATTCGGAATAAAAATTAAAGCCATATATTTCTAACAACTAGAATTTAACACCTTTATGGATATATAAAGAAATCACGAAAATATTCATCAGTTTGTGAGAAAATTACATTTGAATTGCTGGTTCCAAAGACCTGATTGTAGTACTTCTGTAATTTTAATTTTCACACAAAATCTGTAATATTTTTATATTGCAAAATATAGTTTTTCAAAAACTAGACTTCATTATCTTTCCAATTTTAGGTGGCTCACAAAAATCCATTCATGCAAACTCAAGTTATGCTATTTTGAATCTCAGTAAAACAGAAAACTGGACACATGTAGCAATTTCCAATGTTGTACCCGTTTTTTTCATTTTTGGCTTACCTTAATAAAACTTCCGAAACTCCTTGTTTTATTTTATAATTTTCATCCACACATCATAAAATAATGTAGGAATTTTTAGATCCACAAAAATCGTGATTTAAAAATTACTAAAGTGATCAAATGCCTTAAGGACCCAAAATGATAGATTTATGATTCATGACCTTGAGAGATAGTTAACCAAACATTTAAGCACTTAATCGAGCATAAGTTAAATAGTCTAATTGTCACAAAATCAAGCCATAGTTATGATAACATTGTTGGGATTTCATGTGTAGGCCTATATGGTGAGAATTTAAAATTTTCCAATCACTACTTGGCTCAATACACAAAAGACCTTATTTGTATGACAATTGCAAGCAAGATTTCCTCTTAAGCATTTCAACAAACACTTAATGTGCACTAAATAAAATAAATAAGTCTCATCTACCTTATTTCTAGAGATGAAGAAGATTACCTTTACCTAAAGAGATTGTCAAATCTCTTGAGTAGAGGGAAGTCGATTTCCTTTCTAGATCTCTTGGAAACCACCTTTCTTTCGAGAGCACCTCTTGGTTCATGTTGAACCTAAACAACAAATTACCACACCTCTTAGATATAGGGATGTAGAGTTCAAGGCTTAGATCCAACCACCTAGCAAGAATAGATGACATAAGAGACTTTCGATCTAGGGTTGAACCACCTAGGCTTTACCCTTAAGCAAGCCTTTCCAAGTTTTGGCCTAGGAGAAGGAAAAACGTGGTTGTTAAAAATGGCAGATTTTGGCTAAGGTTAGAGGCAGCTCAATTATCACCAATTTTCCTTAATTATGCCTCCTGAAATAGACAAGGGTTAGGGCAACTTTTTGTGTAAGGTTTGAATCAATTACACAAATGTCACTAGCCTTGTTTATCCATCTTATGCTCTCTTTAATCTCAACTTGTGATTGGTTTAATAAATTAATTTATGAACAAATAATATTATTCATATTATTCTATTATACAATGTATATATTATTCTTATAATGCATTCAAGCATTATACCAAATAATATTTGCATAACTTCACAAATTTATTTATGGTCTAAGCATGTCATATTATGACAATTTATTTTTGCATTTCATCTCATGTATTTTATCTTATACATCATCATGAAATGTAAAATATTCGTTGTTTCTCGTCAATTGGTGTGACCATATAGAGGATCTATATCATCTTGGAAATAACATAAAACTTTATATTATTGACTATACAAGGTTTTATCATTACATTATAGTTTTTCAAATGATATACTAACTATTTACTCGATCCACTAATTTTGTGTCTATCCTTGTCACACGATATTATAAATAATATGAAAAATAGGATCGTGTCACTTTGGCATTATATTCATTTTCTTGGTTTCTCAAGTGAATTATAATTATAACTACATTGGTTATATTGCATGCAATATAATTCCACTTTACCAAGAGGCCTAGTAATATTATAACTCAAAATCGAGGGACAATGATAATATTAACATATATATTTCTCCTACACAAGTTGTACACAACGAACTACTATTTCATTCCTATCATAAGATAGTATTTAAATAGCAATCACATTATATACTTCTCATGTGAAAAACCTACACATCTCATATCTAAGATTCTAAAGACACAATGGAAACATTAATGACACAAAACACAATCCATATAATGTTTCATCTAGTTAGGTCATGTTCAATATATAAAGTACACATTTTATATACTCATGTCATTGAATGATAATCCCTTATCAATATTTATAGAACTACGATATACTTTTAATCGACATGACAATCTTTCACGGTAATTAATGTTCTTCCTCAATTACCACAATTGTGAATATATTTAGGATTACATGTTTCTCATTTGAAGAGTTCTATGGTTCAAGACCAAGTGCATTTTCTTGAACACTTTCAAAATATAACATGTTAATCTCAAGGAACAAGAATACGTAATATTCAAAATCATGAACAATACATAAATCTTTATAAAAAAGAATAACTTTTTAAACACACATCCTTCAGTCTACTACTATTAACAAATATGCACTTTAGACCCATAGTTATTAAGTTAGACAGCACAAGTTCACTACTTTTATAAAAAGACTTGTAGAATTTTATTTTGGAAAATAATGGACTCGTATTGTCCCACTTGTCCACTTCGAATCTAGGATAGTACAAGTCAATTACTTTACAAAATAGATTTTTGTTATCTTTTTTATAAAGATAGCATACCTGTGTTGTCCCATCTAATTGGTAAGAGACTAAAATGCACTTTCGTTAAAGATAGTAGACTTTGGATACCATTTTTCCTAAAAAAATACGCATATGTCTATTCACATACTTCATTTCTAACATTTTATTTTTTATTTTTTATTTTTGAACTTCTTGTATTTATTTTCATAGTAAGTAGACTTGTAGTTTCCTACAAAAAAATTAATAATTTTTTGTATATAATTAGTATACTTTGTTAACCTTCATCCATTAAAATTCATTCCCTCTATTTAGGGATAATATTGAAAATATGTTTTATTAAGAATACTCCATGAAAACCTAGGATATAGGAAATTAAAATTCATAATATACTCTAAGTTTGTCATTAATATTAATAATAAGAACTTAAACTAAGTTTTGTATTTAGTCTATAAATTTAAAAGAGGATATTTAATAGAAAAAGAAAATCATCTATTTTTAATGCATTACATAGTAGGATATTCATTAACAAATAGTCATAATAGTTTAATATATGGACAAAATGAATTCATAAAAATAGATAAAACTTTTCAAGAAATTGGATAAATAATAAAACCAAAAATATTAATAGATTTTGAAATACTAGAATAATAGAACTTAGATGTTAAAGAAAAATCTCTAATACTAGGAAGAAAAATAACGTAGCAAGAAATAGTAATGTGTTAAGGTTTAAGTTTATAGATCTTGAAGGAGAAACATTTAAAAAAGAAAGAGAAGTGATAGATCTAAAACAAGAAGTTAAGAAAATGAAAGCATTAGTCCATGACATAATACTGGGAAGATAATGATATCATTATTATCCTAACAATGTTCAAAAATAAACTATAGGATATAGAATTACATTTTACTGGAAGCCTAGCAAGAATTTCAAAAAATTAAATAACAAAGATGAAAGTTTCAATTCTTTTAGTAGAAGAAATGAATATAGTATAAGAATCAAACATCAATTCCTTACAAGATATAAATGAAACACAAAAGGAATTCCTAAATGAAATAAAAGAATATGGTTATAATAAGAAGTTACAACAAAACATACATAATGAGTTTACAAAATTAAGAAGGGATATAAATAACATACCTAGAAACAATAAAATTATATGTTATAAGTTTGATCCATTTGTATGATTAACAGAATAACCATGTAGGATATCAAATGTATTGATACTTAAGAATGAGAAAAAACCCAAAGATTAAGAAGAAGCTATAATCACAGTTTAATGAAATATAGAAAAGAATTAGAAGAAAATTTTATGGACTCTGATAATAATAACATAGAAAAATTAATTAGTTTGTTAACCATAACAGATTAAGAACTAGGAAGATATTATAATGACAAACTTTATACAAACAAAGAGAAAGATGATACGACAATAATTAGTAAAACTAATTCTGAACCAGAGAATATGATCTCAAAAATTCATACAAAACTAATTTTATTAATAATTTCTTATCAAGAAGGAACATTTGATCTATATAGAGAAGAAAGAAATATGCAAAGGCTAGAAGAAACCTGACCTTTCTTATTGAAGAAAATAATAACTCAAAATGAAAGAAGGTTTACATTGGAGAAATAGAGGTAGTATTCCACTACAATTCAAACTTCGTAAAATTATAAATCTGATCTTTTATATGTAGATTGTATAAGAGAAAGAAAAAAGTTTAAATGAATGGTATAATGGTATGAGTGTAATCATATAAACTTCTTCAACCACCCAATCAAACCCTTTAACTTGTAAAATCTTAGTAGCTCACAAAATGATAGAAAATATTAAAATTTGGTTTACAATAAATACATGGGAATGCTCTCACATGTAAGAAATACTTACTACTATAGTAAATGAAATATACAAGAAATTTATTAGAAAAGACAAAGGTATAGATATCACTGAATCCAGTGAAAATGAAATTAAAGAAGCTAAATGACATTTAATAAATATGAAAATATACGATATGTTATATAGATTTTTTTATTTGTAAATATAAAATGTTTTATCATAAGTTACTACCTTCTATGCAAAAAACTTATAAGGAAATATTTTTTCAGATATTACCTAAATATATTACATAAAACTGTAACATAAAGATATGATAAAAGAAATAGGAAAACTATACCAAATATCGTAAAAGGAAAAATAAGAAGTTTTAAAAATTGAATAATCATTAAATGTCAAGAAAGACAAGAATATAAGCAAATAAGAGGAAGTGATAAAAAAAATTGTGATAAAAGAGATTTTAAAATGCTAAGAAGATATAGATGTAACATAAAATCTTACAAGTAAATTATAAAAATATAAAAAATACAGAACATTCAAAAGATATAAATTTAAAAAAAGAATTTTTATAAATATAGGAGATGTTTATTCAAAAGGACTAGATAGACAACTTTACATTCTAAGTTCTTGACAATTACCTCATGTTAGAGGTGTGTATTGATATAATATAGTTTTTTTTAATTAATTTTCCTAAACTAACAAAAACTTATATCAAAACTCATAACTTTATACCTATAAATACCAAAATATTTTTACTATATAAATTTAATAAAATAAAAAATAAGATTAGATCCTACAAATCTCCCGTAGCCATCACTGATAGAGTTATGATGACCGTCATTGGTAACCCATCAATTATCGATCAATTGTCACTAGCAACTCACAGGAGTTATGGTGATAGTTGCCAGTGACCCACCATATGTAATCTCTTATATCAACATATATCTTTATATGTAACATGTTATATTAATATGTATATTTATATGTAATATGCTACATCGTCCATATCTTTGTAGATAACTTGTGACATTCATTATATCACTATATGTAACATGTTACATTTACTATATATTTGTATGTAACCCACCATAGTCCCTATATCATTGTTGGCAACCCACCATATGTAACATGTTATACCTACCTTTACTTTTCTACGTAACATATTATATGCACCTCCTATAGGGTAACCAACATGGTTGTTGGAGCACCAATGAGATTGCTAGTCGAGATCTAATAAGGTCGTTAATGGTGATGACTAAGTACGTGATTGGATCTAAATTAGATATTTTTAGATACTTTTTTAAACCTAATGTCTATACTACGTAGCAATCAAAAATGTGTATCTATTTTTCATGATGTTATACATGTATTAGATATATCATGGTGAATTCTTTATAAAAATTATGAAAAGAAAATGAGAATTTTTTGGTCTTTTTATTAAATAATTTAATAAAGAATTATGAATTTTAGAACGAGTTGTTAGAAAAATTTACATATTTATAAAAAATCGCTGTATTTATACCAAAAGTTATCAATTATAGCTTTAAAATTAATTTCGAGGTAACTTGGAATAGGGAGAGTGCACTAGTTGGATTTGTAATGATGGATCTTGGAAATTTTTGCTATGGCTTGTCGAAATTAATGCAGGTTCCTTCACCGAAAGTTGTAGAAGCTCACGCATTCTTTTATGCCTTTCAAGAAGCTTTGAAATGAAAGCACAAATCAGTATATTTAAAAGCTTTGCATCCCTTATCTGATGGTCTTCTCCTATCTATGGCTCAAGATTTGAATCTTCTTTCCATGTTTTCAGCTAAATGGATTCCTAGGGATGCTAATAGTTTTAACTCATGTAATTGTGTTTAACGAAAAAAATGCAAGTCACTTGTACAAATAAAACATATTAATTAATATATTTTAAATTGATACAAACTTTAATTATTTTAAACAAATTTTGTTAATTTTAGTTACTTTTATTTTCTAATTTTTTCAATTTTTTGAGATATTATTTTCTTTAAATATTTACCAATTATCTGTAAATAAAATTAATTTCAATCCAACTTAAATTTTTCTAACAAAACAAATCCAAATATACAAAATTGATAAGAAATAATTAAAATATCCAAAACTATAACAATAATGTAACAAAAATGCATTAATTTTAAGAAAAGTGATTAATGTATCTAAATTTGTAAAAACAAAAAAAACAAAAAAAAAAGTGATGACCATGTGAACTTTCAGCCTTTGTAAATTATTTTTCATGCAAGTAAACAGCAGTAGAAACTGCCTATGTTCCCAGTTAATCTCTTGGCCAAGAACAACACAAGAAGAAAGGCAAAGAGTACAAGGTATGCTCTAAAGATTAGAAATATTTCTTTTCATAGGAAACCAGTCCATGGACTCCACCGTCTACTTGAGCAGCTCCAGTCCGCGTCTGTAAAATAAAAAGCAAAACGTTTTCAGAGAATTATTAACTGATAATTCCATAACCCAAGCAAAAGCTCAACCTATTAGATTCATCAAAGGTACAAAACTGCTTCTTCTTTTTCAATTTTGTTCTCTGAGAACTAGCAATTTTACAAATGCAAAGATCGTATAATGTTTATTGATCTCTCTCTTTGTATACAACCAAATAACTGCAGTAGACAAGATAATTATCTTACTTTGTGGAATAGAATAGAAGTAAACATAGCCAACTAGAGGTTAGAGCCCTTCATTGTCGAAGACGACTAGAAAACACGGTAGATCAGTCTATTTTTTAAAGGGTTATAAACACTGCATTTCACACTTCAGAGCCAGTCTGTGCACTTTATAAGTTTTACATAAGTACCGAACTAGTTCCCACTCAAAAGCACTTCTCAGCACAATGCTATAGAAGAGTTTTTTTTAGTCTTTATACAATGACCATAAATTTTGAATCCAATGTAAGGATGTACACCATATGTTAGAATGATAAATTAAGCTCAAATCATATATAACATATGAAAATGATAGCAGCAGTACCTCTAGCCTCGAAACTTTTGATCTTGAAAGGTCGTGAGCTGATTGGAGAGAGGAAGCACCATGATCTTGGAAGCCTTGTTTCACAGCTTGCATAGTGTAAGGGATAAACTTCAGAACTGAACCTTTGTCTGCAACTGCCCCAACAACCCCCTGGGCAATTTTTAGCTTAGCTTTGTTGCCCAAATACGGAGCATCACTGCCTTTGGTCATTGCTTCAAGTGAGCCCATGCCTCGATAAATTTTGATACGGCGACCATTCTAGCAAAAGAATGAGGATAGGAAAAAAAGAAGAAGAAAGAAAGAAAGAACGAGGATAGGAAAAAAAGAAGAAGAAAGAAAGAAAGAATGAGGATAGGAAAAAAAGAAGAAAGAAAGAAAGAATAAAAAGGAGCCTAAAAAGTTCAAGTTAACAAATTTAATAAACAAATTTTAATGTAGTTAATATGAAATTATTCATGATACCAAATATCATTAAATAAATACGATGATGATTTACTGTAAAGGAAATAATTACAGTAAAATTACATAATTGTGATAAAAATAGCACACGTGTTTTTAAAGTTCAAGACATAGCTAAATGATAAGTAAGTATCAAAAGTCATTTATAGTAAAGCAAACATTGAAAACGATGCCCATACAAGATCATGAATGAAAATAAAAAAAGGGATTAAAGTCTTCAAACTTTAATTAAATTTACAAATATGTTTCCAAACTGTAATTAAATTTAAAAATAAGTTCCAAAGATACACTTGAGTCCAAAAAAACAAATACAGGAACACTATCACTTTATAAAAAAAAACAAAAATGCCTCTACCATTGTCATACCAAATATTCATAAGCTCCAGGAGCCTCAGTGCTACCAGCTAAGAAACTCCCATCATGACTGTGGATGCCCCTAGCACTAAGCCTTAAAAATATGTCCAGAGTTTGAAATGCCACCGTCCGCAGTAACAGGTTGATAACTGTATTTTATATAGTTATTTTCACCTATTTTATTAATTATAATTGCTATATTCTCGATATTTTTGGTTAATTTTAGTTAAATAAATTAATATTTTTCGTTTATTTGTTAAGGAATATATTTTTTAAGAAAATTAAATATTTTGAATCGAAAACGTACTTAATTACATATTTGTTTCCAAAAATATAATTTCAAATAAAAGAGTACTTAATTGTAATTTATAAAAATCGAAAATATAATTTAAATTAAAATCGGGCTTAATTTTAATTATTAAAAATTTAAAAATTTAATTTAAATTAGAAAAAGGCTTAGAAAGTTTAAAAAATGTAATTTGAATTAAATTTGTGGGTCAAAATGCAATTAAGAAAATTTATTTTCTGCGCAGGAAAAAGAGGCCACGGGCTCAATCACAATCGCGCATCACCAACCGTGCGATCAGGTAACGAACGGTTGCGATGAGCCACGTGAGATCAGACACGACAAAAGAGATTGGACGTGGGATTTCAGGTGCACCACTCGACGCGCCAGTGGGGCCCACCTGCCGTGCAAGCCGGCGTGCAGGGTGGGACCCACGTGTCTCTTACGCATCTGCCAAAGGTTGTGATCGCGTGCGGCGGAACCACGTGCAATCGTTCCCTCCAGCCATTTAAAGTATGCCACGTATCCCACTTTCCCCTTCAACGAATCGTGAGCGGATGCGTGGCACGTTTCGATGAACGCAAAAGCGTAGAATCCCGCACGCGTCTCAGGAGCTATCCCCCACTTCTCGGTGCCGCTTATCCCGTGCCACAATCTCTCGTGCGCCCTTTCTTGGTTTCCAATTATATGTTGCCACGTGTCCCACCAATACTTGCAGCGAATCAGACGCTGACACGTGGCACGCAGATTGAATTAAAAAAAATCAGAAACGGCGCCATCTGCTTTGTCTCTCACGTGTGAATTAAAATAACATTTTCGATATCAAATATCGATACACGTGTTTCTATTTTTCGATGAAAATGTTCCCACGTGTCCAAAAAAAAATGTATTATTGTAGTGTATTTTTTAGCTATAAATAGGGGGTTTATTGCTGAAAAATGGAGTTTTTTGGAGTTTAGAATTTTGGAATTTTTTGAGAGATTAGGGGTTGGCTGTGGAACACGCAGAAACCATTTTTGGCTTCTGTTGTGTTCTGCGTGTGCCAAATATTTTGGAGAAGATGAAGTTTTAATTTTCTTTGTGTTCTTGAACGAAATTCCTTAACTTATGTAATTTTTATTTTAATTAATGAAGTAATTTAATTTTTCTAGGGTTGCATTTTATCTAAATTTATGAAGGTTTGATTTTAATTATTTTTGAAAGATTTATAAGACGTTCGATTTGTTTATTATATCTGTGCTTAATGTTTTTTGATTATTTACGAATTTTATCAAATTGATCCGTGGCACATAAATAAACTTAGAAGAGGTATTTTTGTGTATATTGCTCATGAATAGAATGACATGTATGATGAATGATAGGAATATACCCTAATTGTATGTGTGGTCATTTGAGAACTTAGAACTTAATGAATCTTGGTAAATTTAATTCTTATAGAAATATAGTGAATTAATTTAACAAGGTGTGTCTATACGAAGCTCGGAAGAGATGTATGGATAAAATTTGAAGTTTTCGGTTGACAAATTAAATGTACTAAAAAATATAAATCAAGAGAAAATAATATGATAAGAGTATATTAATTTGGTGAAAAACTACAATCCTAGATTTCTTTTATTTTGTTATTAAACTCTTTTCTTTAACTTGTTCCAATCAACGATCGTTTTGGATAAAATCAAAGAGAAATAATTTTAGTACTCAACAAACTATAGTGATAAATCTCCGTGGGAACGATTCTTTACTTACAAATCTTATTACTTGTGACCGTGTATGTTTGCACGTTTTATGTTCTCTAAAAGAGACAACACAGGTACATCACTCTGTGAAGCTATTGAAGCAACCTTATAAACAACAGTTGCCTGAAAGTTCCAAAAAAGGAAAAACAAATATGAGACTGTGGTGGCGCAAACAGCCATTATACAGCACAAAAGAAACATATGGCATAAATAAATTACACTTGATTCAGTGAGAAGCTTAGACTAATGAAGCCTTATGGAAAAAATCATGCATAACTTGTTTAGACTTCTACAATCTAAAGGACCAATTAGAATAGTAAAATAGAAAAAGGGCGAATATTGTAGTACCTGGCCCCTTCCAACAGCACAAACTTCTTGGGTCATACATATAGAACCTGAGCCAATTCCAACCCGCAAGCCATCAACACCGTACTGAATGAGATTCTGAGCCTGGCTGATGGTAACAACATTTCCACCAATAACATCAAGTTTGGGATACCTCAACTTGATATATTTAATCATCTCAATTTGGTAAATAGAGTTTCCCTGAGGGCTATCCAAGACCACAGCATTGACCCCAGCCTTTACAAAAAGTTCCAACCTCTCTTTTATCCTGCTCCCTTGTTCCCATAGCAGCGCCCGCCACCCATTCCCCATCTTCTCCCACAGTTTCAGCACCCACCAACTTGGGATATCCTTTTATCCTCTCCACTTCCTCCTTGGTCACCAAATCCACCACTTCACCATCTTTAACAATAGCCGCTGCATTCTATCCATTCTCCTCCAAATATGATCCAATTCACTCCAAATCCTAGTCCCAATTTAAGGAATCAGACGAGTTAACCATGAAATCATAAATCTTGACTTCCTTGTCTGGCAACTTTTCCCAGTTTGCCTTTGCCACATACCCTAGAAGTTTAGACCTACAGTGTCCAGTATCAGTAACCAACACATAGGATGACTCAGAATCGAAGTTATCATCAGAGTTAATACTATCAGAAGTGG
Source organism: Hippophae gyantsensis (assembly GCA_030763125.1). Classification (NCBI taxonomy): domain Eukaryota; kingdom Viridiplantae; phylum Streptophyta; class Magnoliopsida; order Rosales; family Elaeagnaceae; genus Hippophae; species Hippophae gyantsensis. The sequence goes on from CM061032.1 coordinate 32,094,080, forward strand.
ATTTGAAGGTAGGATTAGAGAAGATGGAGACACGTCAGGATTTAGCAGGTCGGATGCAGGAGGCTTGAACAGAGGGGGAAAGATTGGAGTGAACAATGCCAATGCCACCAAGAGCAGTCATGGCTGCAGCCAAGTGGGATTTAGTGACAGTATCCATTGGGGATGAGACACAAGGGATGGAAAGCTTAATATTGTGGCTGAGTCTGGTGACCAATGAGACTGCATCTGTGGGAAAGTCAATGTAATGAGGAAGGAAGAGAAACTCGTCATAAGTGTAGGAGTAGCCCTGACAAAACAGACTCTCGCTGCAAATCCATCCTCATAAATGATGGTCATTGTGATGAAGACTACACAACAGAGTGTAAATCTTGATCAAAAAACGATTTTTTTTTTTGTTCTCTCTTTCAACAAAGGAATTAACATATTCCGAAAATGCAGAGCCGAACTAATGCAACAATAAGCTCCCTACAACTTAGAAGCAAGGAAAACCATTAATTTCATAATTATGCTTGAAAACAAGCTGCACGAGGTACTAGGCAGGGGTGAAAATACCTTTGAATGATTCAAAGGTACATAAAGTATTATATCAGATCAATACACTAAGCTAACATCCAGTATCATACCAGGTCGGCAATTCTAAGCATAAAGAATAAAACTGAAATCATTATGAACAACTTTGAACACACCAAATAATAGAAACAAAGCAAAGTCAAAGGAACAATTTATTTTGATGAAAAATAGTGTTATATGTGTGAGAGAGTGATAGAAAATATTTTAGAAAAATATTTGGGATATTTTTCTAAAAATACAGTAGTGACAAAAACATATGTGTATCACTATTTTAGTTTTATTTTAATTTATTGTATTATCTCTCATTTTTTACATTTTTTAACTATTCATTTTATTATTAAAAAAAATATTTTTGAGAATTTCTCCGGACCTAGCCACTTAGTACCAACACATTACCTATCACTAAAAGCCAACTGAGCAGAATATCGTAAAACAACAACCCAATGACCCAAATGTAACATTTTAAGCAAAATGGAAATGGATATATGTTTCCCTTGATTCATAAGGATCATGAAACTAACATATCTTCAGAGCACGACGAAGAAATGATTTCAAACGACCAGAAAATAATCCAAATTTGAGAATGAAAAAGTTAGAGAGAGAGAGAGAGGAGGAATTTTACATATTACAGAAGAGTTAGTTGGATTGATGGATAACGCAGAAAGACAATAGAGTGGGAGAGTGAACTGTGGAGAATATTGGTTTAGAGAATGGCGGCAATTGAGCTTACCGTACTGCAATAGTGGAGGATTCTTCACCGGCGGCGTTGGCGTTTGGCGTTTGGAAGTGGAAGGGAATGAAATTAGGCTTTGGGGGCTTCGGAAATTGCAGTGCCACTGAAACTTTTTGTCAGTGGCAGATTCTATACGGGAGGGAAAAAATTTATAAGACATTATTAATTTTTATATTAAATATTATCTTTATTTAAAAATAAATATATCTATATTAAATAATAAATAAAAATTATCCGCATGATTTCATGTAAAAATTTCTCATTTGAGAGGGCAATAGAAATGCGAGTTAAGTTGTTTAATCTTTTAGATGTCAAAAGGATGTTTTGTAATCACGAAATAGATTAATTAAAGAAAATAATATTATTTTAATAATTTTTTATTAAAATAATAATATTTATTAAAAAATTATTAAAATAATATTATTTATTATTAATTAATCAAATTTTAAAAAATTGAGAGATTAAAAAATATTTTTAAAAAAATCTAAGTGATTAAAAGCACATTAATTCTTAATGGTGGGATTTGATGATATTTTTTCTATTATTTAAAAAAAATAATGGTATTAGTATTTGATATAATATTTTTTTATTTTTATAATAAAAATACCAAATATTTATTTTATATTTAATATTAATTATATTTTGATATAATTATCTTTAATAAAATATTTTTATAATAAAAAAATTAAGACAATGCAAAATAGCTACATATTATAAAATTTTAATTGAAGTAAATTTAAATAAAAATAAATTTTTAATATTTATATTAATCAATTTTTTGTTAATATTAAAAAACTTGATATTTTAACCTTTATAATGTCTATTATATATATATAAAAAGTGAATTATTTATATTTATTACTTGTTAATGTATATCTATTAACAGATTAATATATATCATATATGTTATTATACATATCTACTAATGTATATCTATTTACTTTAATCATATCTAGTTTACTTGTAATTTCTATATAAAGTCACCATGTATATTCCTTAATAGATAGAATATAATATAGTCATTAAGTATTTCTAATTTGGTATCAGAGTCACTGCTCTCACATTTCTCTTACTTGATCTTGTCTCTTACGGTGTTACTACTACTTTATCGCTTGGTATGACAATATGACTACTATGACAGCTCACGCAGATTGAACCTCCGACATCTTTCAACTGTTGTCCTTAGGTTTTGCGCCTACAGTTGCCATTGTTGAAGAGTCCCACACCATATAGACCATTGCAATCCCTATCTCCATCGTGCATCTTGCTCCGATAACATTTTTACAGGTACTACAGTGATTGGCTCGCCCCGATCTACACAACCGTGAAAGTCCTGTAACCATCGGAGTCCGCATCCGCCCTCACGCGCTGCCTTGCATATTGCTCTGAGAACCTTTCTACAGATACCACTATGATCGGCTCGACTAGATCTATACATTCGTGGAAGTCTCGCAAGTATCGAAGCCTGTATGCGTCGCCAACAGAAACGACACGTCAGATTCACTCACCTCACACACGATCTATGAAATATCAGTTAGTAGTTGAATTGCATCAACTTCGATAAGAACCAGAACAATCCATCAATGACTACTATGACCAGCTTCTCTTTCTTTGGGACCAAATTGACCTTTGTGATCCAATTTGGGAATGCTCAAAGGATGCTCAGCAATATGCTGTAGTGAGAGATGAGTTTCGTCTCTATGAGTTCCTGATGTCACTTCATAAGGACTTTGAGCACATCCGGGGTCAGCTTCTCAATCGTAGTCCTCATCCCTCTCTTGATACTACCGTAAACGGGTTAGTTGGAGAAGAAGCTCGGCTTGCAACCCTACAAGCCCAGAACAAGTTCAATGTTTTGGTTATTACTCCTTCTACTTCTGTTCTTGCCATTGAGCAACCTTAGTAGCCAGGTGATTCCTCTTGCTCTAGCAATCGTTGTTGGTAGACCAATAAGAAGTTATGCAATTATTGCAAGCGTTATGGCCACATCATTAAGACTTGTTACCGTTGTAGCAAATCTATTGCTACTGTTGCTAATACTGAGCCTACTCCGCTAATGCCTTCCATTTTAACTGAGTCCCAGTCTTCTAAATCCATTATCAACCTCTCCCCTACTAAACTACAAAAGATCATAACTAAGGCTGTTCAAATGGTTGGTAATGCATCTCTTTCCACTACTTTCTCAGTTCTGCCCGGTAAGTCTCAAACTTGGCTTTTTTGGTTCTGCATGTTGTAATCACATGACACCTCACTCATCTTTATTCTCCAAACTTGACTCTGCACCACATCCTCTTAATATTCATATAGTTGATGGTTCCACCATGCATGGGAATAGTCTAGGTTTTGTTTCGACCTCTAACCTCTTTATTCCTAGGGTCTTACATATACTTGACCTATCCTATTATTTATGCTCTATGGGACAATTAGTTGAACTAGGATATCATCTTATTTTTTACTATTCTGGGTGTATTGTGTAGGATCCAAGGACAGGGCAAGAGCTTGGAACCGGTCCTAGGGTCGGGCGTATGTTTCATATGAACAATCTTTATCTTCCACCTGTTGCTCCTGTCTCACTGTAGTTTCTTCCTTACCTTCTCTCGCACTTTGACATTCTCGTCTTGGTCATGCCCCATCCACTTGGGTACAATAGTTAGCTTCTAAAGGTTTGTTGGTTTTTGTATCCAAAGACAATTTTGATTACACTTCATGCCAATTAGGAAAACAACCAACTTTACCTTTCAATAATAGTGGATCTATCTCTAATAGTATTTTTGAGTTAATTTATTCTGATGTTTGAGGACCTTCTCCTGTTACTAGTATTGGTGGATTTTGTTATTTTGTTGTTTTTATTGATGATTATTCTCATTATAGTTGGATCTTTCCTATGAAATCCCCTTCTAAAATTTTACCAATATACAGTAACTTTGCAAAAATGGTTGAAACACAATTCTCCAAACATATCAAAACTTTTCGATCTGATAATGCTCTTGAATATACTCAATATGTTTTTCAAGCTTTGTTACATTGCTATGGCATTGTACATCATCTAACCTATCCAGACACCTTTCAACAAAATGGTCGAGCCGAAAGAAAACTTCGTCATATTCTTGACACTGTCATGCCCTTCTTCTTTCTGCCAAAGTTCCTACCCCATTTTCTGGTGAAGTCACGCTTCATTCGGTTCATGCCATTAATTGCATTCCAAGTGTTGTCATTCATAATCAGACTCCGTATGAGCACCTTTTTATGTCATCCCTTGACTATCATTACCTTCGCTCATTCAGATCTACCTATTTCATTCTTCTTCAGCCTCGTGAACACAACAAACTTGAGCCTCGATCTAGACTTTGTTGTTTTCTTGGTTATGGTGAAATGCAAAAAGAGTATCGATGCTATAATCTTGTCTCGCATCATCTTCGTGTTTCCCATAATGTTGTCTTTTGGGAACACCGCTTATTTGTTGAACTCTCTCACTTTCGTTCTTCCTTAACTAACTCAAATGTTTTAGAAATCTTTCCAGATGAGTCTCATGTTCCTTCTACAGATACTCTTGATCCTTCTTTAGACTTATCTATTCAATCTTGAGATATTTTTGATGATTCTCCTAGACATGTTGTAGAATAATAGGTTGATGATGAGCTACCCCACCTTGAGCATAAATGCCTTACTCTTGCTCTACTTGAAGATCCTCCACAAGACATTCCACCTCACCACTCAACCCAGGTAAGATCCATTCCTTTACATTTACTTAACTATCATTATTACATTTCCCTTGCTACACTTCATGAGCCTTACACCTATTGTGAGGTATCTACTAACCCTTTATGGCATATTTCAATGAAAGAATAAATTAATGAATTAACCAAAAACCATACTTAGGATCTGGTTACTCTCCCTCATGGTCAGTTTGTGGTTAGTTGTAAGTGGATCTATAAGATCAAGACTCACTCTGATGGGTCCATCGAGCATTACAAGGCTCATCTTGTTGCAAAAGGTTTTACACAAGAGTATGAGATTGATTATGAAGAGACTTTTTCTCTAGTTGCCCGTATCTCCTCTATTTGTACCCTCTTAGTTGTTGCCGCTGCTAGTAAATGAGATCTTTTTCATATGGATGTTAAAAATGCATTCCCTAATGGGGATATGCGTGAAGAAGTCTATATGCAACCTCCTTCTGGTCTTTTTATTGAAACAAACAAGATTTTTTGCCTTCGACGTACACTTTATGGCCTTAAACAATCTCCACGAGCATGGTTTGCCAAGTTTAGCTCCACCATCCTTCGCTTGGGTTACACTGCCAATCCTTATGATTCCACCTTATTTCTTCATCGTAATGATAAAGGCACCATTTTTCTTCTTCTATTTGTGGATGATATGATCATAATTGGTGATGACCTTAGTGGCATTCAAGAACTCAAAGATTTTCTTAGTCAGTAGTTTGAGATGAAAGACCTTGGACATCTCAACTATTTCTGGGGTCTTGTGATCACTAGTTCCACAGATGGTCGTTATATTACTCAAGCCAAGTATGCATCTGATCTTTTATCTTAAGCTGGACTCACTAATAGCAAGACTGTTGACACTCTAGTTGAACTTAATGCACATGTGACACCCTCGAGGGGGAACCATTGTCTAATCCATCTCTTTACAGAAGATTGGTTGGCAACCTGGTTTATCTTATAATTAGAAATCTAGAAATTTCTAATGTTGTTCATCAGGTGAGCCAGTATCTGTCTACTCCACGATTGACTCACTATGTTGTTGTTCTATGCATTCTACGATACTTGAAGGGCACTCTCTTCCATGGTCTTTTCTACTCAACTCAGTCTCCTCTTGTACTTCGTGCATTCTCTAATGTTGATTGGGCAGGAGATCCTACTGATCGCAGGTCCACTACATGTGTATTGCTTTCTTCTTGGTTCTTCTTTGATTTCTTGGGGAAGTAAGAAACAAACTTTTATGGCCCGCTCTAGTAGTGAAGCAGAATATCGTGCTCTTGTTAATACCACATCTGAGCTCCTTTATCTACGATGGATTCTTAAGGATTTTGGCGTGTCCACATCCTCTACTACTCTCCTTTATTGTGACAATCAGAGTGTCATTCATATTGCTCACAATGGTGTCTTCCATGATCGAACTAAATACATCAAGATTGATTGTCACTTTATTCGTTCTCATCTTGTCCATGGTTTTTTCTCCGTCTCCTCCAACGATCAACTTGTAGATATCTTCACTAAGGTACTTCCTAAAGGATATAGTCGTAATTTGGATGACAACCTCAAGTTGGTCTCACATCCACCTTGAGTTTGAGGGGGGCTATTAATGTATATCTATTAACAGATTAATGTATATCTGTTAATTTATATCATATATGTTATTATACATATAATGTATATCTAATTTACTTGTAACTCTTATATAAAAATATCATATATATATTCCTTAATAAATAGAATACAATATAAGTATTTCTAACTTTACTTAAACTTTTTCTTCTTAATTTATCATTTTTATCTTTTACGTTTTAATTTATTATTTTTATTATACCACTCTATTTTTTTTGTTAGTTTAATATTTAATATTTTAACTTATTATAATTTATTAGCTTGTATCATCAAAATATATATATTAAATATTCATCTCTATTCTTGAATTCTTAGAATATATATTAAATTTTCTATGTATGTATTCTTGAATTCTTATCATGGGAGAATATTTATAAAATATTTATTAAAATTTTGAATTCTTAATAAGTATAATTAGAATAAAACATTCATAATAAAAATACTTACTATCTACTTGTAATAGAATACATTTTTACTATAATATTTGGATGATTAATGTTACGTTCTCGTGAATCCTAAATATATATAGACGATATAGTTTAACATTTTAAGATAATATTATTTTTCTATAATGAAAATGTATTATTTACATGCAAATAATTCAAGTAACGAAAAAAATGATTCTTCTTGTTACTTATAAAATTTGCTCACGTAAAATTTTATTATACAAATTAATATAATATGTTTAAATTTAGTTTGCTAAATATTTAATTAAAATAAAAAATATAAATTATTAAAATAAAAAAATAAAAAATGATAAATACCAAAATAGTTAGAAATTTTAGTTATGGAAATACACACCCTCAAAATAAATTATACATGTTAAATAAGCGTCATAACCACACTGTACCCTTATTTTACTTATCTATTTATATTTTAAAAATAATAAACTGTTGCATTAAATTCATTCCTATTATTTAACACACTTGTATCTATTTATGCTATTTTATTTTAGCTCTCTTCTTGCTCACATAAGGATGTGATTATTGCCACAATCTTAAGCTTTTACTTCGTATTTATAATTTTTTAAATTGATAAAAATATCATTTTATTTTTAATATATTTTTTATGTTAATTAAATATTTTTAAAGATTTTTTTCCTTAATTTTTAAATTTATATAAATTATAGTCTATAACAAACAAAATAAGATATAACAGTAACTCTTTTTTTAATACTCATACAATATTGAAAAGTAAATATTGGTAAAAAAGATATAGACTTATAATTTTATATATGCAAAGAAAACCACAATATTTTATATAATATAAAAAATATGATAGAAATTAAACCTCCCATACAAATAAAAATAAAACTATTATCAAAACTTAATGCTAAAATCCACGTTATTAACGAATACATGATTTTAAAGAAATTGAAAAGTTATGTAATAGTAAGGGTTTGCAGCTATGCATGTACTCTAACTTTCAGAAAGGTACCGTTTAGTATACAAATTTTTGATACAAACAGAATAAGTATATTAATTATAATAAAGTTATATACAAGTATAAAATATTTTAAAAATTGTATTTTTTAAATATGTGTCGGTCTATGACATGCTTTTAGGATTATTTTTGATAATAACATTTTTTGATGGGTTATTTTTGGAATATCACGTAACAATTATTTTTTCTTCCAAAAAGTCCTCTCTTTCTTTGGTACCCACCACCTACCTCTCAATTTCTTCTTATCTCTAAAATTTTCCCTTATTTTTTCCATAAATTTTCTTTCTTTCATATCCTTTATCCATTTTTATTTCTTCTCGTTAATTATTTCTTTTTCTTTCTTTTCCATTTTCTTTGAGCTTGAACTTCAAAATCTGAGTTTTGAAGAAATAAACAAGACGCAAGTTCCATGGTTGTGAGCGTGTTTTTATTTTGTTAAATGGGTTTTATTCTCTATTGATTTTTTTAAAATTTTTCATGCTGATTTTCTATAGAACTTTCATGGTGATTTTTTGAAATTTTTGTTTCTTGCTGATTTTCTACAGTTTTTTTATGGTGATATTTTGGGGAAAAAAATTCATGTTGATTTTCTGTAGTTTTTGTAAATCAAAGTGGTGCAACGTTAGTGAGCCGTGGTAACGGTTCGGTTTCGTCGGAACCGTACGTCGATTCCGAAACCGAACGAGGTTCTTGATGGAAGAACCTTAATAAAGTATCGGGTCCTCTCACTATTAACTGCATAACAATTCAGATACACCATCAATACGCAGAGAATAAGTGTGAGAAACCAGTGAAAGCATCGAACAGAAAATCCATTGGAATTCCCGTGTAAGTGCTGAAAATTGATCAATGGCAGGAGGTATGTTTTCAATCCAATTTTGTTTCCGCTGCATTTAAATTATGAGTTCATATGGTTTTATGAACGTTTCTGGATTGAATTGAGACTCTAACATTTGGTATCACAGCCATTTGAAAACAACTCTGTTTTGCTATGCTTCACGAGAACTGAAATTTTGGGTTTTTTATATCGATTGTTTTTGATGCATATGGAAATTATAAAGTGTTTCAATATTGATTTTTGAATGATTCTGTAAAATTAAACTAGAAAAACAATGAAGAAAATAAATTCAATTTGCCGTGGGTATTTATTTTCTTCATTAATTAACATTTTGTTTAAAATAAAGTTTTTACTTAAAATTAAGATCATGAATCACTTGGAAATTGAATTCGAGAATTTTGATAAAAAGAATCTTGGATTCCGTCATGGAATAGAAAGATCTGGTAGGGTATCCGTTAGTGTAAGCGAATTGGATCGACCCGGCTAGAGGTTGAAGATGAAGTTTTATTTAAACAAAAAAAAAAAAAAAATCAAAACAAATGCTTTGTCTGGGGACTCGAACACGGATCCTACGTGTAATTTTGATTAGTCTCATCCAATTGAAATTTGCAACATATATTTAGCTTATTGTGTATCAAACTTATATTTATATATATTCCGAGTTTGATTTTTAAATAAAAAAAAAAATACAAATAAATTCCGAATATAATTTTAATTTATGTTTATCATATGTATAATATTTATTATACATGTTATATTTATTTAAATAATTTTTGGACACATTAAAATTTTATTTAAATACATTATGCTTAAATTATTTGTTTTGTATATTTATATGTATAAATTTTGCAATTAATTATACATATAAAATTTAGTTAAATAATTTATGTATAATTAAATTAATTTTTTTTTAATAGCTCTTATAGATTTAATTAGTGCTTATATTATTTAATTTTGCTTGTATAATTTATTGTCATATATGCAATTTAAGATAAATAATATTTGCACATTTGATATTAAATTAATATTGCTTATGGTTTTATGCAATAATTGAGCATAAGAATTTAATTAATATTTAAGTGATTCATATAGTTTGATTAATTAGGGAGTACACACAACATCTTTAATTAATTAAAACTATAATAAAGTTTATTTAGGATCACGTTTAGAAAATAAATATTAATTATAATTAATCATATGTGATATAATAAATCTTATCCCACAGGAATTTTTATTATATTTTTGTGTGATTAATTAGGATATAATATCAAATTATATTTTCTAATTTACCCACAGGAATTAGGAAAAAGAACATAATTTGATAGTTTTATTATAAAATTAGGATGAATTTAATTGAATTAAAACTTTAGCCCACAGGCAAGTTTTATGTCACTAGATTCATATTATTCATGATTTACATTGGTAAAGAATGACTATAGTTTAGGCCTCAAATTTTAATAAGCATATAATCTTTAATTGCAGCTTCTCAACCTGTAAATTTTTCTGATATCCGCTGTGATATTCCCGATCTGAAAGGGGATAACTATAAAATATGGAAGGAAAGAATTCTCCTTCAATTAGGGTGGATGGATATTGATTATGCTATTAGGAAAGACGAACCACCTAAAATTACTCAAACCAGTACTCCAGAGAATATCATGCTTTATGAACAATGGGAACGATCTAATCGCCTTAGTATGATGTTCATTAAGACTAAAATCTCTGCTGGTATTCGTGGTTCCGTTGATCAACATACCAATGTTCAAGACTTGCTAAAAGCCATTGATGATCAATTCGTCACTTCAGATAAGGCTTTAGCAAGCACCCTTATTATGAAGTTCTCTTCGTAAGACTCACGGTGTGAAAGGTGTGCGCGAGCACATTATGCAAATGAGGGACATTGCGGCTCAACTTAAGCATCTCGAGGTTGAAATGTCGGAATCCTTCCTGGTGCACTATATTCTTAACACTCTCCCACATCAAGACGGGCTATTCAAAATCTCGTACAATACACATAAAGATAAATGGTCAATCAATGAACTAATGACCATGTGTGTTCAAGAAGGAAGGGAGGCTTGTTATGGAATTTGGTGAAAGTGCAATGTTGGCTACAACGTGCCGAGAAAGGAAAATCTCAATACAAGCATAAAGGAAAAGGGATAATTCCACCTCAAGTGATATTAAGAAAGAATCCAAGTGTTTCTTTTGTAAAAGAAGGGACACATGAAGAAGGATTGTATCGAGATTCCAAAAATGGCTTGAGAATAAAGGTAATCCAACCTCGTTTGTTTGTTATGAATCTAATATGGTTAATGTTAATATTAACACCTGGTGGATTGATTACGGATCTACAATCCATGTTGCAAACTCTTACAGGGTATGCAAAATCTAAGGAAGTCAAGTGGGAAGTGAGCAATACATCTTATCCCAGAACAAGATGGGCTCACATGTGGAGCTTTGTAGGGACATGTAGTTTGATTTTAAGTAGTGGTTTTATTTTAAAATTAGAAAAGACCTTTTATGTTCCAAGTTTCTCTAGAAACTTGATTTCAATTTCAAGACTTGTACCTTATGGTTATTCCTTTCACTTTTCGAAACATCTTTCAATTTATTTAATAAATACGATTGTGTTGGGAATGGTATTTTGTCGATGGTCTTTCTTGCATTAATTTACGAAATAATGCCACTCATAACGCTTACGCATGTTCAATTTGGCACTAAAAGGTGTATTATTGACGATGACTCTTCTACGTTATGGCATAGGAGATTAGGACATATCTCCATAGAAAGAATTAAAAGATTAGTGAAAGATGGGGTACTTAGTACTCTAGATTTTCTTGATTTTGAGACATGTGTGGTGCATTATGGAAAGCGGACTAACAAGTCAAAGAAAGGTGCCAATAGGAGTTCAAACATATTAGAAATCATACATACGGATATATGTTGTCCAGGCATGGACATTCAAGGTCGAAATATTTTATCACCTTTATTGATGATTTTTCTCGATATATGTATCTCTATATGCTTCATAATAAGAGCGAAGCATTGGATGCCTTCAAAAGCTTTAAGGTTGAAGTAGAGAAACAATGTGGAAAGCAAATAAAGATTGTGAGATCGGATAGAGGTGGTGAATATTATGGTAGATACACCGAGAATGGACAAGCGCTGGTCCGTTTGCTAAGTTTCTTCAAGAACACGTGGGATAGTTGCCCAATATACTATGCCTGGTTCACGGACGAGAATGGTATAGCGTAAAGAAGAAACCGAACACTTTTGGACATGGTGCGGAGTATGCTTAGCAACTCCAATCTTCCTAAATCCTTGTGGATTGAAGCTTTAAAGGCAATTTGTGTATATATTAAACCGAGTTCCAACCAAGGCTGTCTCAAAGACACCATTTGAATTATGGAAAGGTTGGAAACCGAGTTTGCAACATATCTTGGCGTTTGGGGATGCCCGTCTGGAAGTCGTGGATTTATAATCCACAAGAGAAAAAAACATGGACCCAAGGACCATTAGTGGGTATTTCATTGGATATGCCGAACGGTCTAAAGGTTATAGATTTTACTGTCCATCTCACAACACTAGGTTTGTGGAATCAAGAAATGCAAAATTTCTTGAGAATTACTTGATTAGTGGGAGCGATCGATCCCAGAGCATTGGTTCTGAGAAAGATCATTCAGATGCTCAATATGCCACTTCAAGTAATGGACTGATCGTTATTGTTAACAACATGCCTCGAGTACAAATGCATGTTGAAGAACCAGTCTTAGAAGTACCACAAGCTGTTGATCCTGATCCAGTAGATGTTGAAGTTCAACAGATGCCTACAACTGTTGAACAACCAGTTGAACAACATGATCTTGCTCCTCAGGAGAATGTTGATGCAACATTAAGAAGATCTACTAGAGTAAGGAAATCAGCGATTCCTAATGATTATGTTGTGTATCTACAAGAATGTGACTATAATGTTGGAGCCGAAAATGATCCTGAGACGTTTTCCACGGTGCCACGAGTTACGAGGTTTCGAACTTATGGTACAATGCCATGAAAGAAGAGATGGATTCTATGGCGTCTAACCGAGTCTGGGATCTTGTCAAGTTGCCTGATGGTGTGAAAGCCATTGGATGTAAATGGGTCTTCAAAACAAAGAAAGACTCAAAAGGCAACATTGAGAGACATAAGGCAAGACTCGTTGCCAAATGATTCACTCAAAAGGAAGGAATCGACTACACGGAGACATTTTCTCCTGTATCTAAGAAAGATTCACTTCGTGTGGTCATGGCATTGGTTGCCCATTTTGATTTGGATTTGCAACAAATGGATGTGAAAACGGCTTTCCTTAATGGTAACCTAGATGTAGAGGTTTACATGAAACAACCCTAAGGATGCTTCTCTAGTGATGGGGAGCATTTGATTTGTAAGCTTAATAAATCCATATATGGATTAAAGCAAGCTTCCGTCAATGGTATTTGAAATTCCATAACGTCATCACTTCATTTGGTTTTGAAGAGAACGTTATGGATCAATGTATATACCCAGAAAGTTAGTGGGAGTAAGATTTGTTTTTGGTGCTATATGTGGATGATATTTTGCTCATACCAATGATAGGGGTTTGCTACACGAGGTAAAACAATTCCTCTCTAAAAATTTTGATATGAAGGATATGGGTGAGGCATCTTATGTCATTGGCATTAAGATCCATAGAGATAGACTTCGAGGTGTCTTGGGTTTATCTCAAGAAACCTATATCAACAAAGTTTTAGAGAGATTTCGGATGAAGGATTGTTCACCAAGTGTTGCTCCCATTGTGAAGGGTGATAAGTTCAATTTGGACCAATGCCCAAAGAATGATTTTGAAAGAGAACAAATGAAAACCATTCCATATGCTTCAGTTGTTGGAAGCCTGATGTATGCTCAGGTCTGCACCAGACCTGACATTGCATTTGTTGTTGGGATGCTAGGGAGATATCAGAGTAATCCAGGTGTTGACCATTGGAAAGCTGCAAAGAAAGTGATGAGGTACCTACAAGGAACCAAGGATTATATGCTCATGTATAGACGAACCGATGAATTGGAAGTAATTGGCTACTCCGATGCGGACTTTGCTGGCTGTATTGATTCACGAAAATCAACATCTGGTTACATTTTCATGCTTGCCGGTGGAGCTGTGTCTTGGAGGAGTGCGAAGCAGTCCTCGATCGCTACTTCCACCATGGAGGCCGAGTTCGTATCATGTTTTGAGGCCACATCGCATGGTGTATGGTTAAAGAGTTTCATTTCCGGGCTTAGAGTAGTTGACTCTATTTCTAGGCCATTAAGATTATACTGTGACAACTCAGCTGCTGTATTTATGGCTAAGAACAACAAAAGTGGTAGTCGTAGTAAGCACATCGACATTAAATACTTGGCCATAAGAGAACGTGTTAAGGAAAAGAAAGTGATCATTGAGCACGTAAGCACTGAGTTGATGATTGCTGATCCTTTGACTAAAGGCATGTCACCAATGAAATTCAAGGATCACATAGAGAAAATGGGAATTGGTTCCACTTTGTAAATGTATATATACAATTTATTAATGAAACTCTTATATATTGTGATATTTTCTCATATTCATGTGCACCTTAATTTATTTGAGAAAATATATATATTTTATTGGACCAAGAATAAATATAGGATTTATTCATTAAGTTTAGTTACTACATAAAGTATAATACTTGAGAAACTAAATACATTGTAATACATGGAAGATAATACTCGGCTTTCTTAGAGGACCTATCGCTATGATTCATGTGTTTTGTTACTCAAGAGAATTTCACTTAACGTTTGCACCAAGTGGGAGAATGTAAATCAAAGTGGTGCAACGTTAGTGAGTCAGTAACGGTTCGGTTTAAATCAGAACCGTGCGTCGATTCCGAACCGAACGAGGTTCTTGATGGAAGAACCTTAATAAAGTATCGGGTCCTCTCACTATTAACTGCATAACAATTCAGATACACCATCAATACGCAGAGAATAAGTGTGAGAAACCAGTGAAAGCATCGAACAGAAAATCCATTGGAATTCCCGTGTAAGTGCTGAAAATTGATCAATGGCAGGAGGTATGTTTTCAATCCAATTTTGTTTCCGCTGCATTTAAATTATGAGTTCATATGGTTTTATGAACGTTTCTGGATTGAATTGAGACTCTAACAGTTTTTTCATGGCCTTTTGTTAAATTTTTTTCATGGTAATTTTCTGTTGTTTTTTTCATGATAATTTTTTTGATATTTCAAAAATATCCTTACACATTTTAAGTATAGAGATTTTGTAATATTTTATATTTATACGAGACTTTAGTTAAATTAGTGTACCATATTTTCTTAGGTAAATAATTTGGGTATTAAAATGTACCTTTTTGTAAGTTAATGTACAGCTATTTTTTGGTATTAATAACTAAATGGGAGAGTGATTGTACTAGTCCCTTACATTTCGATTTCAATATTGGTATTGTCTATTTCCTATTATAAAATAAATTTTTAATTCGTAATTTTGAGAAAAAAGAATCAATCAACGATAAATCTTTAAAGTAATGTTATATATCCTTAAATAACATTTTTCCCTTAAAGTTAAGAGAATAAAAAAATACTTTCTGTAATATATGAACTAAACACACACAAGTTCTTAATATGAAGAATTTAGCAACACTTTTATCTAAGTAAAATTTGGTAAATTTTAGGCTATTCGTATTTGTATGTTAAAAGTATAGTACTCATTTAAAGTCTGGGTGCAATGTTTAACCAATTAGAGATATTTTGAAAAAAATCTAATTTATTACTATAAGACATCTTTTTAAATCAATTGAAATTTTTAAAAAATTAATAATTAATATAATAACAAATATACCTTCAAACATCTCACTCTTCCTAATGTCCCTCTTCTCTCGGGTAGCACCCCAACAACCACCCGCCCTAACCAGAAAGCACTTTGTGATTTTAAGGTATTTTTCAATCACTTTATAGATTTTTTCATATTCATTAGCATTTTAGGGCTAAAAAAATTGTGAAAAAAAAATCTGGTTGGGAAATAACAATGGGGTGTTAGGGGAATCGCTGGAGGTAGAAGACGACCACTAAAAGGTTCGACAGGATGTACCAAACCTCATTGAAATGTTTGGTTGGTCTTACAAAACATCTATGTTTGGTTTGGTTGAACTTACGGAATATACATGTTTGGTTTGGTTGGCCTTTATATATTCGGTTTAATTGACCTTAGAATGTTAATGATATGTTCGGTTGGTATTACTGAACCTTACTAATATGTTTAATTTCTCTTATCAAACCATTACAGCCTCAATATTTTTTTTATTTTTTATGATATATTTATGCAATATATAAAAAAAAACTAATTTTATATTTTAGGTATGAGTAGACAACCCCAAACTGCTTCTCATACGATAAGAAATGAAGAATAATATGAAACATAAGGACTTATTTATAGAAGAAAAAAAATAAGAGAAATATCAATGACAAGAACTTCATCTATTCTAATGATTATTATGGACCAACCTTTTATAGAGTGTATAGTGGATCACTCCATAAACATGCTAGTTGACCTTAATTATGATATTCCAGTTAAGTGTGAGGAGGTTAATCAACATGGATACCATATTTCATCCCAAATAATGAAGTTAATATGTCTGTATTGAAGAGTTTTAAAACACATATAGCTTATGGATTTATAATTTAATTATTTGTAATTATTTCATGTATTATTAGGATGATTGTGATTTGTTAAGACCTATTGGTCATTTTGGAAGATGGAGTGATTAGGATCTCAATCAACCTATTTCACAACACATACATCAAACATGCCTTGCTTTTATGCCACACCACATACAAATATGCCAATGAGGTATTGGTCTTCGCATTTGTTGAGAGATGACATCTGGAGAACAACAAATTTCACATGCCATTTGGTGAGATGGTTGTCACCTTATATGTTGTACAAAATTTGTTAGGCCTTCAAATTATTGAAAAGGCTTACACTAGAATGAAGTTAAATATGCATGATGCTATCTCACTTCCTTGTAGGAATAAGATTTTAGTATAGATGTAACAAAGGGTCAGTTGAGTAAAAAAGGATTATATGTCAAATTAAGTTGGTTAAGGAGTTTGTTTACTACTTTTAGAGATAGACATGAAGACCAGGTTGTTAGGGCATTTTTGTTACTTTTATTATGTTGTACATTATTTGTTGATAGGATTGGAAACAATGTCCCAATTTCTTACTTGACACTTTTGATAGACTTAAACAATATAAATCAATATGCTTAGGGTGCAATTGCATAGGCTTATTTATATCGACAGTTGAGGATAACTAATCAATATGATGCCAAGCAAATATCTAGATATTTGACTTTACTATAAGCATGGATTTACGAGCATTTTCCTATATGCACTCCTTCATTGAACCAAAACTATAATAGCCAACTTTCATGTATACATCTTTAGGGATTGTATATTCGTGGTTCTATAGACAAGAAGTTATTGAAGAAGTTGAGAGAGACACTAGATAATATCATAGCATATGACGTATGTTACTCTTCTTTTATGTATTTTAAGTTGATGTTGTTTATTTAAATTTATGATTTATCTTAATTTATTTATGTTTTTTATTTCCATTTGTCAGGTTAATTGAGATTCATATTGTACTTATATTTCAAAGATCGTGTTTTTTCATAGATGTATTCATTTTTTGGAAGTCATTGAACCTTATCATAACTGTTGTGCCAATTTAAGCATGTACAAAATATTCCACCTGATCTAGTTAAGCCTTCTAAGGTTAATAAAGGATCCAACCTGAAGATGTACAAGTTGAAATTTCATTACGCATATCAATATTGGACAAGTTGGGATAGTCTTGTTTTATCTCAATAGTCAAGAGGTGCAATTGTTACTCTCCCATTTTATTGTTCTTCAAACTACATATAATGGTATCAAAGTATATCACATGTGAGAGTACAAAACCCTATACATGGATTAACATAGGGTAGACCGATGATGAGAACGATGACTCAAACACATCGTGCATCCCAACATTCACAACAAGATGCGGTGGTTAGTGTTTATTAACATTATAATTACTTGTAATTTTACATAATTCTTCAATATATACTAAATTTTTATTTTTATTTTCAGGGTATGAAAGAAGCATTGGATATTGTTGAGCGTGTCTTATTAAGTGGAAAAGAACAACCATCTAAGAAATGGTATAGGAAATTCAAAAAGGTTCAAAATTTAGCCATAGATGCTTATCAACCATCTTCTTGACAAATGAACACATGAGACAATTAGTTAATTATTTGTACTTGACGGTTAAATTAGTCATATGAAAACAAATGTATTTGATTTAAACATGTTCTATTCAATGATATCAATTATTTTTATATATCAACTTTTCTATTCAATGATATAAATTATTTGTTAGAAAATTGCATTCAATGAACGCATTTTGGAAATATAAATTTACATTGGTATAACATAAATATAAAAGTAAACAAACTTACATCCATTTAAAAAATAACAAACTAATCATCACAATCCAAGTCAACTACAACCATCAGATTTGTCACTAAACTACTTGAATATGGTTGTAATTACTTGTAATCTTCAATTTGCTTTGCATATGATGTAATCTAACCTTTTATACATGGTTTATGAAATACATGCTAAGTTAAGTGTATAAGTGGTATCGAAGTTTTAGGGTGCAAATCTATCTATATTGTATGAAATTAATAAAGTTAGTACATTATCATTAATTATACAATTCTAGCATAAATAATGTCATTATAATAAGGTTGTCTTACTTATACATAATGATTCCCATCAACAAAACATATATAAATTATCTTATGCTTGGTAGGTGCCTTAGACCAAAGAGTGAGAAAAGTTTATAACCCATGTAAACTAAATGTAACAACTACCACATTGTATGTGAAAGTAATGATATGTCCCATGTTTGATAATGTAATATATTTTTCATAAGTATAACCACCATTAAAATGAGAAAGCTTATAAATAAGCTCCATCGTCACTTCAGGAATATCATATAAGCAAGTGTAAGCCTTGTAATGATTGTGTAACTCACTAAGCATGTTAGCCATAACCTGAGACTATGCTTCCTTCCCAAATCCAAGTCTAAGGGCTACAGATCTAAACCTATAATTACCATCTCTTGATACATCATTAAAACTATGTACAAATGGTTCAATACCAATAGGCATTTGCGATGTATATGATGAAGATCCAATAGATAGTTTTGGTTGAGCTCTTTTTATTGGTAACTTTCATTTTCTTAAGATTTGTGCCTCATTGAAAGAAATAATTAGTTAAGAACCAGGCATAGATATATCAAGTGCCTTCTCAGCCAATGTATACTAAAAAATAGATGAATCTCTTCGTGCTGAACTGTCTACCTTAGAAAGATGACCTCAATTTCTTGTTTCATAAGTGGCTCATCCAAATAAGTTGTACATTGATATGCTAAGATACTGAATGCCTTGTACATCTCAATTTGAACATGCCTGCCACTATTATGTAAGAATTCTATAAACTTCTCATACAAATAAGTGCAATCCAAATCTAGATCAATATCTTGTAATATGGGAGAAAATTGAGTTTTCTCAAATGAGCATGAAGTGAAGACAACTCAATAGGACGAATCAATCATTTGTATTGATCAATGGCATGAACATATGACAGTCTATGAGTTTAAACCTTTGTATAACCACAATTGGTGAAGTCAAATGATATTTGATCTACTCTCTCAGATTCTTTCAAAATAAGCTTTAATGTAGTTCGTGAAACATATCCTTCTCTCTACTTATATAGCCACTAAGGCTTAAAATGAAGTTGGATTGTAATCAAACTCATCTCAAATGAATCTTTAATCTATGTATGTTGGAGCTCCAGTAATTGGTGAATATTATCCCAGTTTGACACCAAGTTGCCTTGTGATGTCTTCAATTGTCATTTCAATGATGCATGTGCACTTTCTACCCGATTTGTTGTTGCATTTTCTAATTACATATGTAAATCTATCCAGGCTAAATTTTTCTTTGTATGAATTCAGCCATATATTGTTCACATAATTAATTGCTTCTTGACATTCGAAAAACTTGCTCTTAATATAATCTATATTCAAATTATATTCAGCAATAGACTTGGATAATACAATAATATGCTACATATTGTTGAAAGTTTCCCATATTTTCTTATTTTTGAATAATTTCTTCATATTTGCTAGTACATTCTTAAAAATATGCCATCTATAAAGATCATGAGCAGATGTGGGAAACACTTCTATGACTATATTCATAAGAGCTTTTTCTCTATTTGTTATAATGATACTACGCATAAAATCTTCATTCATAAAATATTTCAATATCTTTAATACCAATGATAAATACCTTTTTTTTAAATTTAGATATGCACACGCAATAGAAAACATCATACTTGTAGAAGTAATCATAATAATCTCAAAAAGAGATAATTTGTATTTTTTTAATCTTGTAAGTGAAATCCATGATTATCACATGAGAAAAAGCTCTTCACAAATCAATGGATAATGGATGAGCAAAAAATAGATTTATAATAACCTTTATCAACATCACTGATCCTATGTCACTCTATATAATTGTGTAGAACCCACAAATGCATTAATTGTTGGAAAATTAACCTTCCATCTTGTTTTTTGAGTCTATGTTTTTGATGAGCATTGTAAATATGTTTCATTGTACTACAATTTTGCTCATTATGTTACTTCATCTTATATAAAATTTGTTGGGACATAACGTTGAACTTTGTAATATCAACTAACAAATTCATCCCTTCATTAGTCAATTTTCATCCATATGGATGATGCTCAAGATATCATACCAATTGGTGATTATGTGTACTACAACTAACAGTCACCTTCCAATAAGAACTATTTTCTATCATTCTTTCTTTTAAAGAAAATGGACAATTATATTTTCTTGTTCCAATTTGCTTCTTTTTCTTATCCTCTTTTTTTATCCATGGGGTTTTTCGGTTTTGCTTTATAACGAAAACCATGCTTCTTTCACATGCAAAACAAATCCTAAGACTTCTACTATCCGAACCTATGTTAGACATTTTCATCACTATCACCGTTATATTATCTATCCTAGTAAACTTTATCCATGCCATCAAATCTTCTTTTGAGATAAACACTTATATTAAAAGAGCATAAATTAATAAGTTATAATAAGGTAATACATACTATTTATTATAAATGTATAAGATCTCACTTTATATGTCTCAAATAAATTGGTACAGTCAATATTTTGTCCATCTTGTAACTCGTACACTCCATCATCCTATAAAAAATTAGAAATAAAAAACATTTAAAAAATATAGTCATTATAAATATTAGAATTTAATAAAATTTTATTATGTTTTAGTGTATAAACCCTCAAATGTAATTATACTTTTAATTTTAATATAATATAATTTTTAATATTGTAATTTATATTGACTTTTAATATTATAATTAATAATTGTATTTTTATTTAAATTTCTCTAGGGTATGTCTATGACCTCGGTTTTATAAAAATCGAGACTATAGACATACCTTATGGCCTCAATTTTTAAAATAACCAAGGTCATAAGACATGTTTATGGTCTCTCTCACTTAGGCCTTAGTTCTTATAACTGTGATCATATACCTGTAATCACGGCTAAAAATCGAGACCATATGTATGTATTGTAGAAGTGAATACAATCTTATGTGTGATAGTTATAAAAGATATACATAGAGTACAACTATCTAAAATTCTGACGTTTCTTCGACTTTATTTGATAGACTTGATAGCGAGTTTAAGAATAAATTTATATGCAAATATTTTTTCCACAAAAATAACTAATACTTATCGTTATAATAGTTAATCTCAAAATTTCTGAATCACATTGGAAGTAATATTAGACAATCTTCCAATATTGGACAAACAAGAATTTATATTTTATTTTATATTTTGAAGAAAAGGTAATCATATTAACTTAAAAAAAGCTACTTCTATAATATTAAACAATTTACTTCATTAATAGATATCTTTTTTAAATTTATAATATGTAATTTTATTTATTTATTTATCATTGTATCATATAAATTTTGAATGTGTTATATAATTCAATAAAGATGTTTTTTTTAAATATAAAGATACATGTGTTTTACTAATAATGATAATAATTTATATTATATATAAAATTCTAAATGATACCTAAAATAATTTTAGATAAAAATAATACCATATTTTAAAATAATGATATATCTTGTCTTCTATATTTTATTTAAAATTTTGAAAAATATTTAAGCTAACAACCTTAAATAAAAATATTTTTATAATATTAAGTAGTGTCATTTTTTAATAGATACGAGTTTAGTATTGTCTCAAAAACTTTATCCACACTTTAGATACATTTTCAGATATTAAAGAATTTAATTAACAATATTTAATATATTTATTTTCTATATGCATCTAATGGTTTTAGAATAATGAATCTCTAATTCGTTCAAAAACATGTGTTTCGTGATGAATTTACTTTGATAATTAAACATGTGTTTAAATATGTTATAGAATTTATAATATTAAACATGTGTATTATATTTTAAATATGTCGTAGAACTTAACAAAAAAAATTTTAAATAACAAGTTAAGTACAAAGTGCGTATTTTCAGCGCATAATCTGCCCAAAGATTT